>CM066343.1:5501540-6101540 GCA_033807585.1 Hydrophis major
ATCCAATTAACCAGAGTAGATCAGCCATCCATTACGATGAGGCATCCTTAGAAGAAGGCTCTGATGGGGCCAGCGATGTAAATGGCAGCAAAAAACCAATCAAGGGGAAATCAGGCCAAACCCCATTCTTCCTCCCCGGCATCTGCCCATTTGTCTAAGCTGTGGGGGAAACCACCTCAGGGCATCCTGCAAGTTCAGGAATGCCATTTGTCTAAAATGCCAAAGGAAGGAAGGGTCATTTAGCTAGGGCCTCTCAAGCAGGAAAGACTTTTGCCCAAAAGCCTCAGACAACCTAATATTTACAAAGAGAAGTTGGAGACTGTTTTACTTGCTATCACGCAAAGCAGACGAACAAAGGCTCTAACAAAATTAGTGTTTTTGTTTCCATAGAAGATAAACCTTGCAGGATGGAAGTTGACACAGGCTCAGCACTGTCCATCATCTCCTGGGGCACCCTAAAAAAGCTACTTCCCAGAATGACCAAGAAGAAGCTTCTTGACTGCCAGTTGACCCTATGCGACTACCAAGGCAGAACCATCCCAGTCCTCGGAAAAGGCAAGTTTTTTATACAATTCCAAAACTGTAAAGGTCACTTGCCTTTAGTGGTAGTGGATAGTGCCCTCCCTAGCCTGTTGGAATTAGACTGGTTCCCTGCCCTTGGCTTCTACGTAACCGGAATCCACTCTATTTCAAATGCTGAAGTGGATACCTTGTTTAACGACTATGCCGATGTGTTCAGCAAGGGGCTGGGTTGTTATTCAGGAACCCCAATATCATTCAACTTGGACCCTCAGGCAGTACCAATCCATTTAAAGCCTCGAAGGGTACCATTTGCAATCTGCCCCAAATTAGACATTGAGCTGGACAAATTAATCAAACAAAGTGTATTGGAGCCTGTGGACTTCGCAAAATGGGAGACCCCAATAGTTACACCCCTAAAGAAAGACAGTAGTGTGAGAATCTGCACTGATTACAAGGCGTCATTGAGCAGATATTTACAAATCAGCGCCTATCCAGTTCCTGTTTTCCAGCACCTCCTACATTCTTTTGAGCCAGGAACCATTTTTGCTAAATTAGACATGTCACAGGCCTATCAACAGTTCCCTGTTGATGACACAGAGGCTGAACTGCAGACTATAATAACGCACAAGGGCACTTTCAAATGCAGGCGCCTCCAATTTGGTGTAAGCGTAGCCCCTGGGATTTTCCAATCCTTAATGGAAAGACTTCTCCAAGGATTACCAGGTGTAGTTCCCTACTTTGATGACATTTTAATATCTGCCATTGACAAGCCTCAGTTACTGCAAAGAGTCAGAGCAGTCCTCGATTGTTTCAGACAGCATGGCCTTAAGTTAAAAAAAGACAAGTGCACTATTGCCACCACACAAGTAGAATTTTGGGGATACAGAATTGACGCCTCTGGTATACATCCAATTGAGTCCAAAGTGAGGGCTCTCCACGAGGCACCCACGCCTACTAACAAGACTGAGCTCCAGGCCTTCTTAGGACTTCTTAACTTTTATGCTTAATTCTTGCATCACAAAGCTTCCATTGCAGAGCCTCTGCACAGACTTTTGGACAAGCAATCCACCTGGCACTGGGGACCTAGGGAAGCCCATGCCTTTCATGCTGTCAAATCGTTACTTACATCCAATGCTGTTGTTATGAACTAATAAAGGCGTTTAATAAAGTTTTAACAACTTTAAGTAAAAAGCAGGGTTCTAATCCTGCACTTCTGATTGGCCAATAATAGCGACATCGGATTGGTCCTTTCTGGGAAATCTGATTGGCTGTTAATGGGCCAACTCTCATTGGTTCAAGGGTTTAAAATTTCTTGTAATAGGACAGCAGCCAACCCTATAAAAGGGCTGCTACTGCCCTAGGTGATTGCTCTGTTCAGTTTGCTTAATAAAGAGTTAAAGTTCACTGTTCACTGCCTCGTCTCCACTCCTTGCACCCATGCACAGAACTTAACACTGTTCCCACGACTCCTGTGACTCTCAAACTGAGGGGGGAGGGGATGTCGAGGGAACTGAATTCGAGATGGTGGAAGGCAAAATCGAAGGAAGTCAGCAGCCCTGCACGTTACATGAAGAAGAATCAGGAAGGGGGGTTGCCTCGCCACAGAGAAATACCTCAACGGAGGCGAGCCCGCAGAGACCGGAGGACAACAACGACAGAATTAGTAGCGCCGAGTCGTCCTGTGAGAATGCGGAACCGCCTGTACCAATTAAATCAAAAAACGTTCCACCGAAACCGGACTACAGACAGGAACCAGTGGGACAGCGCAAATCTAATAAACAGTTGAAACAACCTGCATATCTACGGGATTATGTCACTGCACCTCTCAAACGGAACCTAGGGGGAAGGGGTATTATGAACTAATAAAGGCGTTTAATAAAGTTTTAACAACCTTAAGTAAAAAGCAGGGTTCTAATCCTGCACTTCTGATTGTCCGATAATAGTGACATCGGATTGGTCCTTTCTCGGAAATCTGATTGGCTGTTAACGGGCCAACTCTCATTGGTTCAAGGGTTTAAAACTTCCATGTTTCTCATTGGCTAATAGGACAGCAGCCAACCCTATAAAAGGGCTGCTACTGCCCTAGGTGATTGTTCTGTTCAGTATGCTTAATAAAGAGTTGAAGTTCACTGTTCACTGCCTCGTCTCCGCTCCTTGCACCCATGCGCAGAACTTAACAGCTGTTCTGATACAATTTAATGAACAATTGCCTTTAGTTCTAGTTGCAGATGCTTCTCCTTTTGGCATAGGGACTGTTTTAAGTCATAGACTGCCTAATGGTTCTGAGGTACCCATTGCTTTTTTCTCCAGGACCTTTTCCTCAGCCGAGCGCAATTACAGCCAAATTGACAAGGAGGCTTTAGGGCTGAATTGTGGTCATAAGTCAAGGATTACCTGTAGGAAGTATTGAACTTCCTACCATGCAGTGGTGGGATTCAAATATTTTTACTACCAGTTCTGTGGGCGTAGCTTGGTGGGCATGGCAGAGGAAGGATACTGTAAAATCTCCATTCCCACCCCACCCCACTAACCTACTTTCCATCTCTGTTCTCCTCTCCAGGGCAGCAAAATAAGACCCAGCTGATCAGCTGGGAATTGGGAGGCAGAGAATAGATGGGGCAGAGTCAATCAGAGGTGGGATTTGCCAGTTCTCTGAACTACTCAGAATTTCTTCTACCAGTTCTCCAGAACAGGTCGAAAGTGCTGAATACCACCTCTGCCACTGTGTAAGGATTGATATTATATTATAGTTAGGCCATGGGTAATTGAAAGACTGGATGCCGAATTGTGATTTTAATATATATTTTATTTGTTATTTATTACCTTATTCTAGAATTTTTAACTGGCTATTCTGTGAGTGATTTTATTTGTTCTGGTCTCTGGTCTTTAATTGTAAGAAATTTGGTTTGATTTGAACTAGAGTTGAGGAAAGCAAGAAGAATTGGCCCAATCGGCAACAAATTAGAACTCAATCTATATAGGAAATTCTTGACTTACAATTTAATTGAGTCCATAATTATGATCCTAAATCTTTGCATTTGAAAGTCAAAGCATCATGTAACCAGCTTGATTTTCTGCAGAGGTTGTTTAGTGTTAAATATTATAGTCATTAAACAAATACCTTTTCCCCAACAGGAGTTGTTGTTGTTGTTTTGTAGAAAACTGGAAGTCAATGCCAGAAACTGGCAAAAACAGTCCCAAATCACAATGACCACAGGACTCTGCAAATGGCAGTAAAGATGAACCAATTACCAAGTACCCAAATTTAGGATCACGTGACCATAGAGTTCGTGCCGCTGTCAAAACTTTGAAAATGGGTCCATAAGTAGTATTTTGGGGAGGACCATTGTAACTCTGAACAGTTATGAAGTGATTGGCTGTAAGTCGAGGACTAGTTATAGTCAAACACTTTTCTTTCCAACTGAGTTATTATCATTATTACATTCTATGATCATTCCAATGAAATTTCCTGGCACCATGATTATTATTTTGTAGGTGAAACCAGAATCAAAAGGAAGGAAGAAGGAAAACAAAATAAGAGAACATGAAGTTCTGGACAGAAATATGTACGGAGACAGATAATGAATTGAGAGAGAATAAGTAAAAAGGCGAGAGAGAGAGAGAGAGAGAGAAAGAGAAACAGAAAGAGAAAGAGAGAGAGAAAGAAACAGAAAGAGAGAAAAAGAAAAAGAAAAAGAACAAGAAAAGAGAGAAAGAGAAAAAGAAAAAGAAAAAAGAGAAACAGAAAGAAAAAGAAATACACACAGAGAAAAATAATAAAAGGGAGAAAGAGAGAGAAAGAAAAAGAATCAAAAAGAGAAAAAGAATAAGAATAAGTAAACAGGGAGAGAGAAAGAAAGAGAGAAAGAAACAGAATAAGTAAAAAGGGACACACACACACACACACAGATAAACATAATCACCTTTGCACTTGCTGATAGTTCTTGTCTCTGTGTGATTTCTTCCAGCTTGAGTTACTTTGCAGGTATATTCTTTTAGCTTGTTCCACTCCTCTAGGGATACTGTGAAGTTGCTGCTAGCATAGAACTTGGACCGATCCTTTGGTGATGTTTCAAAATTTCCATCTGGTTTCCAAGTGACTTGGATGTTCTCTAGAGAGTAGCTAAAGATGGAACAGACTAAAGTCACACTACTTATGGTTCCTAAACTTGGACAGAGTGGATGGACATTCAAAGTCACCATAAGAGTTGTGGGCATAACCCAATCTAAAGAAACAGAAAGAGAAGCGTCAATTTTATTCAAGTTTATTTTGTAGGAAAATGAAGAAAATGAGATCTACAAAAATAGAGTCAAGGAGAGAATGAATTCTCTTTCTTACAATGAATGAAGCAATGAAACTCTCTCTTAGCCTTCCCTTGTATCTCAATTTTTATCCACTGTTTATCCATTATCTCCAATGTCCCAAAGTTGCCTTTTTTTTTCAGGAGACAACTGGATTTTCTTGTCTTTTTCTTTGAAGACATTTCACTTCTCATCCAAGATTAGCTTCTTTGGCTCTGACTGGATGGTGGGGAATGGAAGTCCAGTCAGAGCTGAAGAAGCTCCTTGGATGAGAAGTGAAATGTCTTCAAAAGTAAAAAAAAGAAAGTCCAATGTCCTCCTGAAAAAAGCACCTTTGGACAACTATGGCCTGGATGAGAATCTCCATAGATGTTATCTCCCATGTTATAAGCCTAACTTTTTGCTTCTTAACCATACAGGAAGATGGATTCTCCTATCTTTGGCCTTTCATCTCATTTCATGAGATAAAAGAAAGTTTGCTTGAGAAAAACCAATAATTTGGGAGCATCCCCTGTGTGTGGGGTATGGTGGTCTCACACCTACTTAATTACAGATATGTCTGAGAAGTGTGTCTGAATGTTGCAACTTTCCTTGAACAAATAATCTCCTTCCTTGGATTTCCATACTTGGATGGAAGAACTGTCTTTGGATAGTTTTTCCAGAAGGTTTAGCTACAATCAATAAGAAGAGCCTTGTTCATGAAAAACCTTCTGGAGAACTTCTTCATCCCCTGAAGAAGCCTTCTACTGAATCTTATCCCAAAGGTGCTTTTTCAAGAGGCAACTGGACTTTCTGATTATCCCTTAAAGATGTTTCGCTTCTCATCCAAGAAGCTTCTTTAGCTCTGACTGGATGGTGGGGAATGGAAGGATTTATACTCCTTGCAGACAGTTGGCCATTTGAATTCTTTCAGTGAATCATTAAGGTCACCTGGAGGCTTATCTGTGTCTTTAGGATCATCTGTGTAGTGCAAATGGGTGTGGAGCCTTCTTGGAACAATTAAAAGGACTATGTTATAGATTGCAGATAGATAATGCCATATTCCTCCCCCCTCTGCTGAGAGAGGGCCATTCAATTTGGACATAGATAGCCTCTGTAACTCCTTTTTCAAACCAGCGGTCCTCTCTGTCCAAAATGTGGACTTTGTGGTCTTCAAAAGAGTGGTCTTTGTCTTTTAAATGCATATAAATCCTTCCATTCCCACCATCCAGCCAGAGCTGAAGAAGCTTCCTAGATGCGGAGTGAAACCTCTTCAAAAGAAAAAACCAGAAAGTCCAGTTGCCTCTTGAAAAAGCACCTTGAGACAACCATGACCTGGATGACTGATAATCTCCATAGATCTCTACTGAATTTGTTTGCCAAGAAATGTGGCAGAGAATTTAGAAAGACCTTGGTGGCTTCAAAAATCTGCCCCTTAACCCTTCATGGTCCATACAGTATTGTGGTTGTTCCAAAATTAATTATTCCACCTTACTATCCTCTCTAATTTTTTTTAAAAGAGTGTAGTACATTCATTATAATCTTGTTATAATTTGTATAGCAATAAAGTATCCATTGCCGGTTTGTTGGGTCTGTCACAATTTCACCAGAGCCCCTTTAGCCAGGTCATTTCAGGGTAACTCAGGATCTTAAATAACTATGGTTGAGGCCACCAGAAGAGCAGGAACCAGAACATTGTATCTCTCTCAACACCCAAAGAAGTAAAAGAGGAGGAGGAGGGTAATCCAGGCACACAGTGTTCAGAAGGAAACCTCAGTTTACATCCAGTAAGTGGGAGGGGAAAGATAGGAGTATGAAATGTCGGATTAAAAGATGGACTTCAGACATTCTAGCTTTGCTGCTCTGTTTCACCTTTTCTGGAAATCTCCTGGAACTTTGTTGTCCTAGTTGGATGATGTACCACCTCACAAGTTGTGCTGTCCATTTCTTGCCATTGGGAGAGGGTGGTGGTGAATTGGCTGCTAGCCCAGTAGGTTCCATCTGCCATCCTCTGGTTCACAACATCTTCCTTCTTATTTTGTGGACCACCCACCCAATTGATGGTGACACTTGGGGGCCTGTAATCAGTGGCAATGCATTTCAACATCACCGTGTCCTTCTTCCAATCTACTGACTGCAGGAGTTCCACTGTAGGTGCTTGAGGCTCCAGGAAATCTGTAACAAGACTGTGAGCATCAGGCGCCATAATCATAAGAAGAACAAGGGTCATGTGTTAGGGTGAGATCAAAAAATTAGTTACCTGTAATAAGCAAAAGTTCTCCCTGGAGTGTAAATAAAAGAATTGAAGACATTCTTCAAGAAGCAAACTAGGATTGTATGAATCTTCCTGATGTAGACTCTGCTGTACGACGGGAATGTGGAGATGATGGAGGTTGTGTCTGAGCATGTCTAGAATAATTGGGCACTAAGTACTAGGAGAAGTAACCAGCAGTACCTCCCCTAGAACTAGTTTTGTTTTTAATTTGTGAATGAAATTAGGCTTGTGTGCACGAAAGATAAAAAACTACTGGAAACATTGAAAAAATATATATCCTTTTTTTTCCAGAGACAGCAATGATGCAAGGTTGAAATGCATGTAATGATTTCCTCCCAAATCATATTTAAAATATACAACTATTTCTCTGCTTTTTCTCTTCTAGAGCAATGGTTCTCAACCTTTTCTTCACTGGGGATACCTTGAAATACCTTTTGTAGCCACGGACCCCCAAGACTTAACTCAAGATTTAAATCATAACTTTTTTTCAAGCCCAACCACTTCAGTGGATAAAAAGAAAGAACAGCAAATGTATAATTTAACTTCAAATATCTCAGTCTAGGACAGAGTTCACCCGAAGAATCCAAACAGATATTAACTAATTGTGAAAGAGCTTTATTTTTGTCATTAAATATATGTTAAGGATAAGTGCCCTAGATAGTTTATACAATAAAACAAGGGAGTGAATAAAATATCTTCATTTGAGACATTAGCAAAATAAAATAATACCACCTAGTGTTTTGTTTAGGCTGGGAAGCTAAGCAGGATCAGTCCTGGCTAATATTTGGAAGGAGGCCCACTTGGAGAATTCCAGATAGTAGAGATCATTTGAAGCTCAGGATTAAACTGTGGGGTCTTTGGTGTTCTCTGAGCTGGGCTGTTTTCTTGCAGACATTTCATGACCCAATTAGGCAACATCATCAGTAGTAGAAGAGAAAGGGGGTTTGCAGAATGGAGGGAGAGTGAAGTTGGTGGAGAAGGATTGTGGGGCCCTTGTTGCTCTTTCAGCTGGGTTGTTTCCTTGCAGGTATTTTATGACTCAATAGGGAACATCAGTGGTAGGAGGGGTGTGTGTGGAATACAGAAGAAGGAGAAGGAGGAGGAAGAGGAGGAGGGAATGCTGATGGTCCTTGGTGCTCTCTGAACTTGGTTGTTTTTTTCCAGACATTTAATTGCCAAACTAGATAACAACATCAGTGCTAGGGATGCTGATGATGGTAATGAAACATCTGTAAAGCTCAGAGGGCACCAAGGTCCTTCCAGTTGGAGAATTCCAGAACTGGGAGTTAGACTGGGTAGTCAAAAACTTCTCAAGAAGGCATAGTACCCAATCCCTTCTGAACTGCTGCCAGAAAGACATCATGGACTCATTCTTGAACTCAGCAGAAGCTAAGTGTCGACTTGAAGAAAACATTCTTTTACTTAATTATCTCAGATGAGTTCCCTAAAATGTCAACGGTGTGAACTCATAAAGCATTCTTATGCCTGTTATATAGTTGCTATAAACAAGGTGGGAGGTAAAGGAAATCTGAAAGAGCAGTGAGGCAGTTTAAAACCGGAAGAACATTCCAACACTTATTTTACAAAGATTGTAGCTAAGCTACTAGATCTTCTGCCCAAGAAAATCCTTAATTAGAGAACATGATTAATGACACCCAGTGTGTGAACATGCTTAATTAGAGAATCTGATTTATGACACACCCAGGGGGGAAGGGGAAACAGGGTCACAGATGACTATAAATTACATATGCCGAAGTTGGCTTCATACAGGTTAATGCTGTAGATGTTACCCCTAATAAATCATTAATTTTTTTCGTTTTGAAGCTTGGCTCAAGGCTCAAGACTCAATTAGGGCAATCGTCACAATCCTGACAAACAGTTTCCAATAGAAGAAAAATAAAACAAATCACAAAAACCCTCCATCCTTTGGGTTTTTTCCCCCACGTTATTCCTCCAATACCCCTCCCCCCAACAAGTCTTAAGGCAAAAATATGAACAGTTTCTTCTGATAGGACGGAAATGGGGCAAGGTTGTGTGAATGTTCCATCAGTGGTGTTGGATTTGGATGGCTGTTTCACATGGATACCCATTATCAGAATCATTTGCATAATGCAGATATATGGTGAACTAGCCCACATCCCTTCTGGTATAATAGCATTTGCGCTGCTTCGTGGAATTGAGAGTTAACATTTAGATACAATGAGATTTATTTTAGCAAGCATTTCACTGAACCAACCCTAATTTCCATGTCTTACCTTTGTGGAGGTACCCTGGATATGCTTTAAAATATTAGAATTGGTTGATATATTTATACATATTTGCTTAAATCCAGGTTATTATTGCTCTTAACCATGGTACCAATAGTTGTAGGAATTGGGTACATTAATGAAAAGAAGGACTAAGGGTGACATGATAGCATTCTTCCAATATCTAAGGAGTTGCCATAAAGAATGGGAGGGGGAATCAAACTGTTCTCCAAAGCACCTCAAGGCAGGACAAGAAGCAATGGATGGAAACTAATCAAGGAGAGAAGCAACCTAGAACTAAGGAGAAATTTCCTGATAGTTAGAATAATTAAATCAATGGAATAACTTGCCTCCAGAAGTTGTGGATGTTCCAACACTGGAAGGTTTTAAGAAGAGACTGGATAACCATTGGTCTGAAATGGTATAGGGTTTCCTACCTGTGCAAGGGGTTGGACTAGAAGACCTCCAAGGTCCCTTCCAACTCTATTATTCTGTTACATAACTCCACTTGGGGAAGCAATTTATATTCAGAAGTTGGTGTTCCACTAATCACAGTAAAGAAAATTGTGTAGGCACTGTCCCTGGATTCTGAATACCATTACACAATTGAATGTGTAATGAAGAAAGGACTGAGATCTTCTTTTGTAAAATATCTTACAATTCTTTAGGAAATTTTGATGATGATTTGGATAGTTTTGAAGGAAAGGAGTCAATAAGGCCAATGTACATTCTCTGCTGCTCATAATATACATTTTCACCTGGGTTCCTCAGGATAATAACCACTATAAATAATCATATTTTTCAATGGGGGAGGGGTCCTTCTTCCCACTAATGGACCTGCTCTCAGCCATGGTGCTTAACCAAAGGATGTTTGTGATCGATTAGCTTTTTAACCAGGAGCGGGCTTCAAAAATTTTAGCAAAAGGTTCTCTGCCCAGTTGCTGGGTGAGCATGGCCATGATGGGTGTGGCCTAGTCGGCCTTCTGCACTGGGGGGGGGGGGAACGGGACATTTTTGCCTTCCCTGGGCTCCGGAGGCTTTCCTCAAGCTTCTGGGAGGGCAAAAACGGCCTCCCTAGGATTGGAAGCCAGAAACAGGCTCCTTTCTGGACTTCCCGAACTTCCGGGAGGCCTGTTTTTTGCCCTCCCTGAGCCTCTGTGCATGCCCTGAACCTACCTGCATCCAAAATGGGCTGCTTGTGGATTTCTGGGAGGGGCAGGTCAGGTCAGGATGGGCAGGGCCTGCCAGAGTAGGATTTGGGGGTTCTCCAAACTGCACAGAATCTTAGCTAGGGGGCTCTCTTGAACAGCCCACCCCTCTTTTTAACCCTTTACAATTAAGAATTTATCGTAGAAGTTTCTATGTGGCTCATCGTGATACCTTCAGCAGCCACCTTGGAAGGTCCACTTACCGATGGGTACCTTTTCACAGGCCACGTATGGAGTTTGAGAAGTGGGATGGTGGATGATACAGCAGTAGCTCCCTCCTTTTCCTCCTGGTTTATCTCTGCTGATTTTCAAGATGCTGTACATAGAATACTCGTTTGCCATCTGTGTGGCGACCCCATTGTCGTACAGGTTTTTGTCCAGGGATACGTTATTTCTTTCCCATGAGATGCTAATCTCCGCTGGGGAAAATCCGCTCACATCACAGATGAGAATGAGGGCCGTGGGGCTCTTGAGGGAAATCTCTAGTGGGGCTCGAGATATGATGACAGAGGGTGGATTCATTTCTAAATGGAAAAAGAAAAAACAATGCAGGCTTTTAAAAATGGAAATCAGCATAGTGCTTTCTCCTCTTGAGAACATCACTTCAACTAAAGGAGTCAAAGGCCTTGATATTAATTTTGAAACTCCCAATGTGTTGTGATTGAAAGAGGCCATGAATGAAATAGGACTCTTTCAGAAGATTTCTAAGATTTTGGTTTCTCTCTCTCTCTCTCTCCATCTCTTCTCTCTCTCTCTCTCCCTCCCTCTCTCTCTCTCTATAAATATAATCAATCTATCTATCTATCTATCTATCTATCTATCTATCTATCTATCTATCTATCTATCTAATCTATCTCTCCATCTAACATCTCTGTATAAATATAATATCTATCTATCTATCTATCTATCTGTCTGTCTGTCTGTCTGTCTATCCATAGTCCTACTTTTCCTCTAATTTGTCTGTTTTAGTGTAATTTGTCATTGTGATGGATTTTTGAGTTAATCTGGACTCCTGGTGATTTGATGAAGAGGTCCATGCAGTTTTCTTTCCTACATTGGGAAAGCACTCATGTTCTAATCACCTTCTGGCTTGACTACTGCAAACTGGGGCTACCCTTGAAGACTACTGGGAAGCATTAACTAGTCTCGACTACAGTGGCTCAACTTCACCCTTTCCTAATAAGTCTGTAGGGGGTGTGCATAAGCACACCAAAGTGCCTACCGTCCCTGCCCTATTGTTTCTTTTATTTTTCTTATATGTACTCATTTCTTATATTCATAACTATGTTTATCCTTATACCTATTATCTTGTAAGTGATTGACAAATAAAATAAAATAAATAAAATAATGGGCATGGCTCAGTATGCCCATGTAACACTCTGGTTTCTGAGCTGTAAGAGTTGCCAAATTGCTTCTGGGTGAGATTCAAGATGTCGGTGGTTACCGACAAAGTTCTCCATGGCATAGAATCTGGTTATTTGGGAAACCACCATTCTCCCATAGCATCTACCTGGCTAATTCAAACCTTCAGCATTGGCATATTTTTGTTCCTTTGATTAAACATTATCATCATCTCTTAGGGCCCTGGAAGTATGAGTTCTCTGCAGCAGCACCTGCCACCAAGATCTGGATGTATTGGGAGGGATCTTGGAGGTCTTCTAGTCCAACCTCCTGCTCAAGCAGGAAACCCTATACCATTTCAGAAAAATTGTTGTCCAATTTCTTCTTAAAAACCTGCAGTGCTGGAGCACATGGAACCTCTGGAGGCAAGTCATTCCACTGATAATTGTTCTAACTGTGAGGAAATTTCTCCTTAGTTCTAGGTCACTTCTCTCCTTGATTAGTTTCCATCCATTGTTTCTTGTCTTGCCTACAGGTGCTTTGGTAAACAAGTTGACAGCTATTTATGGCAGCCCCTCAAATGCTAGTCGTCTAGAATATCCAAACCAAAATCCTACAATTGTTCTTCGTGTGTTTTAATCTCCAGGCCTTTAATAATCTTAGTTGCTCTTCTTTGCTCTTTTTCCAAAGTCTCAACATCATTTTTGTAATGTGGTGACCAAAACTGGATGTAATATTCGAGGTGTGGCCTTACTAAGGTTTTATAAAGCGGTACTAATACTTCACATGATTTTGATTTTATACCTCTATTTATACAACCAAATATTGTATTAACTTTTGGGGGGGACTTCTGCTGTGCCCAGCTGGCTCATATTTAAGGGATTGTCCACTAGGACTCCAAGCTCCCTCTCACATCTGCTGTTTTTGAGCCAGGTTTCACTTGTTCTGTATTTGCAGGGGTCGGAATCAAAAATCCCAGAAATCAGTTTGTTGTGTGGGCGTGGCCACAGTGGGTGTGGCCTACAGGAACTTTCTGTTTCTGAGTTCTAGTGGGCCTCCAGAGCCCAGGGAGGCCATTTTCACCCTCCCAGGGGTCCGAAGGCTTCCCCTGGGCCTCTGGGAGGGCAAAAAAAGCCTTCCCCTAGCTCTGGAGGCCCACCAGAAGTTGGAAACAGGCCTGTTTTGTGACTTCCAGTTTTTCTGGGTTTCTGGCCATTTTTTGTCCTCCCAAAGGTCCGGAGGCATCTCCTGGGCCTATGGGCAGATGAAAATAGCCTCCCCCAGGTTCTGGAGGCCCATTTCCAGACTTCCAGAAGGCCCATTCTTCCCCCTTCCAGAGCCTCCGTGGGGACCCTATACTTACCTCCATCAAAAATGGGCAACTTGGAGACTTCTGGGAGGGGTGAGATGGGGTGGGCAGTGTGCTGTCCAGCCAGTGTATGGGAATTGGATAGTTAATTAGCAATTGTGAACTGTCCCCTTAAGGAAATGCATCGTGGTAAATATAGTTAAGGTATCCTGGGAAATGTAGTCCATGTCACGTGACTACATCTGTAATTCTGATTGGTCACTAAATTGTCCCTCAATGGGTTGGGGGAGGCTTCCTCACTCTTGGCTAAACTTACGGACTCATGGTAACTGTTCTACTTCTACTGCTATGAGGTGAGGGAAAAAGGATAGGAGATAACCATCTTTTTACTGATCTGTATTCTGTACAGTGGTAGATTTGTCTTCTGTACAGATGCAGATAGATGAACCAATAAAAGTACTTTGTTACAGAACAGGCAGGGCCAGCCAGTTGGTTGAAATACTGGTTTGGTGAACCAGACGTAACTTTAACATCCGGTTCACCCGAACTAATCCGAGCTGGTAGAATCACACCCTTGTGTATTTGTACTTTTGTTTTTTTCTTGCCGAACCTCAATATCCCCTCTGTAAATCCAGTCTTTTTAACCTCTAAGACAACTGGCTATCATGGCTAACTTAGCTCATGATTTCTCTCCATTCTTCTCTTTTCCCAGGTCTAATCAGTCAGTCGATAATTTCATAATCAGAGACAGGCAAGCAAAAAACATATTGCGTTCACCATTTGAACTTTGCCATTTTTTGCACATGTATTGCATTGTCAAAGCATGCATATAAAGGAGTGGGGCTTGGGCAATGACATCACAACTCATGGGTCCTGCTGACAAAGGTTCAATGGAAACCCCTGTGAGTACTGAGTACTGAGTGTGTACTGAGTACTGGGGTGAGTACTGAGCTGCCACTCCAATTTGGCTATGTCTTATTGTTGTGGCCCGACAGCAGTCAGCAGAGCTTAGAGGAGCCAGCAGAGGAGAAATTTCCTGATAGGGAGAACAATTAATCAGTGGAACAGCTTGCCTCCAGAATCTCCAATGCCGGAGATTTTTAAAGAAGACACTGGGCAACCATTTCTTTGAAATATTATAGGGTTTCCTGTGGAGCAGGCAGTAGGACTAGAAGACTTCAAGGCTCCCTTCCAACTCTGTTATTCTCTGTTATTTTCTAAAAAAAAAAAAAAATCCCTGCTATAGATAGACATTAAAATATTGTGAGCAGGCTGTATACAATCACCCTACCAGCCATTATTTTTGGGCTTTCAAAAACATGGATTGAGACAAAACGGCAAGGGAGGAAAGGGTGAATTTGTGAAGACGGGCCATGTAAAAAATTCTGAAGAGGTTGAAAAAGAATGTGGGGAAATTCTAGAACTCAACAAATATGAGAAGAACTCCTGGGTAGTTTTTATCACATAATCATCAGCCCGAGATGCAAAACACCTAAGAAAAGCACATTCAAAATGTTCAGAGAAATTCTACTTTAATGAAGTCACTCAAAACCAAGAGTGGATGACTCCGATCCCAACCAGCCAAGATTCTTGACATTATTTCTGTTTTGTATATATTTTTTTATTTTGAAGATATGTGATTCTTGCTTCCTTGATGGAGCAGCATTTTAAGGGTGATCTACTCACGTGTAGCCTTCTTGATGGTGATTTCTTTTCTGTGTTCTTTAAAGCAACTCCCAGTTACTTTGCAAATGAAGACGGTGCCCTTTGTCCACTGTTCCAAAGAGACAGAATGGTTACTTCTCAACTTCTGACTTCCATTAGCATCCGTTGTCACCCTCTGCACAACATCACTGCTGGGTTTGCCATTCACAAGCCAAGTGATCTGAGCATTTTCAAGGTTAGAAGAAATCACGGTGCAGACTAGGATGGCTGACCTATCAAGCAGGCTTTTGTAAGATGGCTTGGTAAAAGACATGGTGGGTTGATGCATGCAACCATAGCACACTGTGGAGAAGGCCAGGAGACAGATGACACAAGGGTTATAACACTATTTGAGAATAGTGCTTCTTTTTATCTTCAATAATTCATTAACAGCGACATACTTGCTAAAAGCTGCAAGTCTTAGTAGCTTCTTTAAAGATAAGAAAGTTCTAAAAACCAAGCAAGATGCTGTCAACCCTGAAGCTGACCTGACCGAAGCCATTTTGTCTGCTTCAGTGTCACACACTGGAGCTGAGAATCAGGGAGGGGGGATTTGAGATAGAGAGATTTTTGTAGCCAAAACAAAATACTTTCTTTTAGGAACCAATGACATTCTCACACCTGGTCAGAAGAAGGTGGATTGATGCCACCCAGTTGTTGAACTGCATGGTGATTGGACCATGTGATTGATTGTTTTGAGAAAGTAGAAAGTATTTTACTTTAATTAGGTGAAAACGGCAGGAATTTTCAGAGTTGGTTTTCACCAGATATGTGCCAAAATGATATTTCCAATAAAAGTAATATTTGATGGATTTAATTTCCTTGGAATCTTCTCTGCAATGGATTTATTACTTGGAACCCTGACAGATGGTCTTTGAAAAGCTGTTTATGAAAAGCTCTAAGATCAACACTGAACACAGTGTCACCAAGATGGGCTTTTCACACTATACTCCTAACGCATCTTTAGAAGCATGCATTAGGTCAAGAGTCCCCAGTCCCTAGCCTGGAGTCCAGTACTGGGCTGTTGCCCATCTAGAACCAGTCCATGGAAATGGCAGGTGCGTGTGCTCGCATGTGCAGCTCCAGTTGTGCAGGGAGCGAGTATGCATGCTCACAAACGAAGCTCCATTCACATGTGCAGGCTCATGCACTTCTGCTTTGCACAAAACCATCCCCTCTTCCCCCATGCTATCTCTGCTGCTTCATAAAGCCAGAAAGTTAGAGACTCCTGTAGATGATGATCTGCCTGGATTACTTCTCACCCCTCCATTGTTTTATAGCCCATAAACTCTTGATACTTTAGGGGGTAATGCTCACCTTGGCATTTGCTGGCATTGTGCATTGTGACATTTTGACTGCCTGGCGGTCGCGTCACTTTACAGGTGTAGAGGTCCCCTTTGTCCCAACTCTCTTTGCTGATGTTCAGGTGGATGAAGCTGGAGTAACCACTACCCTTTCCTACAATGGTTCTCAATGTCACCTCTTCTTTTTCTTGCAGCTGTACTCCATTCTTCAACCATTCCACCTTGGCTTTTCCACTACTAAGGCTTCTCAAGAAGCATACCAGTTCCACTGAGCTCTGTGTGCCACAACTGGGGGTTAAGATCTGGACATCAATTGGTTTCAGAGGTTGCAAAATGCAATCTGAGAATACAGAGTAGAAAAACATTGGTCTTTGTTGGAAGAGCCATTCTTAAGAAATGTTTGCACTTAGAGAGGACTATTTATTAAGCTGTCTTCCTGACGCTCTAACTAGCAAACATGGAGAACATCACCTGTTTCTCCTTATGTTAAAAATGTATAGGGAACAAGCCACACTTAAATTCCAATGGGCCTTTTGCAGTGAAATCTACTTTAGAAGGGTTAGGATAAGCTTCCTGTAATATTTGTAGGTGCTCCATAACTGGAGGTTTGTGGGTGCTCCATCACTGGAGGTTTTTAGCAAGAGCCTGTCTAAAATAGCAAATGGATTCCTGCTTGAGCATGGGATTGGACGAGAAGACCTCCAAGGTATCTTCCAACCCCATTGTTCTGTTCTATCCTAGTCCCAATTAATTTCAATTTTTGAAGGTCAAAGATGCTAAACTTAACTGACTTTAGAAGCAATTTGACAACCAGTTCAAGAGTCTGAACAGGATGTTAACTTCAGAACCTAAATCTTTGATCATCTCCAGATTGTCCTGATGAGCAACCCTGTCTTAATAATATCCTGACATCAGGAAAACTTAAAGGTGATTGTTGCATGGCTTCTACAAGTGAGAGTGACTTAATTTCATTTGGATTCAGAAGGTTAAGCAACATCAGGTCTGAGCAGAACTTGAACTGGAGAGTTTCAGGAATCCCAGGACTGTAGGCTAGAATGGGGAACAAACAAACAGAAAGAAAAACTACTTCTGTGCTGTTGCCAAGAAAACCATATAGATCAGTGGTGGGAAGCTGCTGGTTTGAACCAGATCAAACAAACTGGTAGTTCTGGTTTGCAAACTCCCATTGGTGGGCTGCTGGGGGTTTGCAGGGGTTCCGGAGAGCCCCTAGCTAAGATTCTGTGCAGCTTGGAGAACCCACCCTGGCAGCATCCCACCATTGATATACATGTATCCTTCCATAGTCACCTTCTCTATTTTTATGCACACCACTGTCCCTCCCAGTTGACCTATACAGTTGGCAGAGTTCCAGCTCCAAATTTACTAATCAGGCCTCTGGTGGCCTTAACCTCACATTGTTTACCCTCTTGAAGAAACTTACATCTGTTTGTGAAGATAACTGGGGGGAAATCATTCTTTTCTTTTATAAAGCATTTGTAATGATTTTTGGAGAAGCTGGAGGAAGAGACAGTGAGTTGACTTGTTGTGAACAGGTTCTTGCCAATCATTTCCTGTGTTGAGAATTTTTTCGGTTCTGGAGTGTTAGGTTCCCATGTGATTTCCAAAGACTTTGCACCATGTTCAATCAGCAGGCAAGCAAAAGTTACCATGCTAGTATCTTCCGTGCTGGGGCCACAGCAGGGCCAAAGTGGATGGATGGAAGGTTTTGTTGCCTCTATGGGGGGCGGGGGGAGAAGAAGAAGAAGAAAATGATGAGAAGTAGCAGGAAACATTACAGGTTGGAAACCAATCTTAAAACGAATTCAGTAATGCTAAGTTAATTTTCATTAAATAAATAGCAGGATTCAATCTGGATCAGTCACTGGGACCAGAGATTTAGTCTTCCAAGCTTCCGAGCTTGGGAGTTTTTGTCCCTCAAAAATGTGCGCGGCACTGTTCCTGTGTTGTGGGAAGGGTTTGTTTGTTTTTTTTACAGATGAGGTGCGAAGAAGCTCTTGGCATGGCAACAGGGCAGGAAAGTGCCCGTGCGCCGAATCAAAGAAGCGCTGCGCGCATTTCCATCCCCTGTTTCTTCATGCCTCTGCTGTGAAGCGGAATGTGAGAGTGTCATTGCGCACAGGGGTGCGAGGAGCATTTCTTTTTAGTGCCTGCTGAAAAGTGCCTGAGTCTCAGATTTCACAGAGAGGTCGCTTCATGGGAACAGGAGACTGGCCCCCAAGAAGCCTCTTTAGAGATTTATGGAGATTCTCAGTCATCCAGCTTTCCAAACGGTAGTAGCGGTAATTTGAAGTCAGCTGCCTAGCCTGGATGTGAGTAAAGAAACGCAGAAATTCCCATGACGTCATGTCACGTTGTCGAATAAATACTATTTTTTATGATTTGATTATTTAAAAGCAGTTAAAAAAACAAAAAACAATATATCCTCATATTATATTGCATAAAAAAAATTGGCCGGAAAATTTGGCCATGAGAGAAAATAATTTGGCCGAATTTGGCCGTATTTTGACTTGAGTTTGGCCGCAGAGCCAAGCTGCGATCTGGCAACCCTGCATTTGGAGTCAGCGGAGTGCAAACAATGTACCTTCATTTCAATTCCTCACACAGCTGGTAGAAGTATCTTCCACGCTAGACGTGTTTCCATTAATATCCCCCACACAGTTTCCCCAGAGCCACATTGGACAACTGGCAGGGAGAAACAAGGAGGGAGGAGAAAGCCCTGAGGCTCTTAGGAGCTGAAAGTCACCCTGGATGGCAGAGGAATGCTTTGGTGGTCACAAGGAGAGGAGAGTCTCCTTGACTGACCTGAAGAAAACCCCTCTATCCAAACTAAAAAGAAAACTGCCAGCATGGCTGAATTGAAGCCAGGAAGGCAACTGAGACAGAAGTGAAAAAGACAGGAAAGATCTTGTAACAGCGTGCTTAGTCTTGGTAAGAATCACTCCAATTTCTGCAGTGGAATTTTCCTTGGAAAGTGGGACTCAAAGGAGGAAAATAGCTGCAATTAACTATCTGGAGTGACTGTCAGATTTAGTCAAAAAAAAAAAAAAAAGATATTGCAACCAGAAGTTGTTGCAGCAGATCCCGTTTCCAAATCACATGACCACGAAATCACAAGACCACGAAAGGTTGGAGAATACAGGTTTATTTGTGCACAAGGTTCAGAGCATTAGAATGGCAAATTCTGAACCCATGGCTCTTCCTGAGGCATCACTTTTATACATTTCATAATCTCAGCCTAGCCCGGGGCATTTCTTATGTTAAACTATACCAAAAAGGAGAAGTACATATCTGTTATTTTCCAGACCCATCCTTATTCACTGAAACATGCCTACTTCCAGTTCCTTAGTTCAGCAATTTTGTGGGTTTGCACAATATTTCTATAAGAAGCAAGGTAAGGGGTCAGAGGATTTCTGGTAAATGCATATTTTGTTTTTGACCTTCCAAGCTGCTTCAGAGTAACTTTAAAAGTAAAGGACAGATTGGATTGTTTAACTCAAATTTCTGGACTGTATTTTTACTACTACTCAACTTGAAGAACTTTAGGAAACTATTGGAAAGCAATCTTATTCAGAGACATATTGATTGTAGTTAAAGTTTTTTAATTCAGCGAATTTTGCTCTCTTTCAAAAATCCAGCGTGCTTTGAACATCCTGTTATAGCCTATTGTTTACAGCATAATAGCAGCAACCATTGGAGCAATAAATTCCTCCCACCCAGTAAATAACAGCTGCTAGTAAAACAATTAACCCTTTCCTTGCAGACTCTCAATACTATCTCATTAATTTAATCAAACACTGATTAATTCATTACCTCAAAACTTACAACTTTTCTACCTCATCACCTACATCAATGATTAGATAATCAATTTCTATAAAATATTTCATTAATGGTTTAATTGATTTATTGTTTTAATTGACAGTGTGATTAGAGTGTTTAGTGCAAATAGTGTGATTACTGATTAGTTTAAAAGATCAAGATTCATGTAATTTAATTGATTAGTAAAATCAGTGATTTAGTGAATTTAATTGAACAGTGTGATTAATGATTAGTGTAATTAATTCATTAGCAATTAGTGTAATTAATTGATTAAGCTGATAGTTGCTTAGGAAAATTATTTGATTAGAAGGATTACTGCAATTGATTGAATGGTGTGATATTGGCTATATTGATTACCCAAAATTGTTCCATTAATTAATTTAATCCACGTACCATCTTAACAAACCTACCATGCCAAGAAAAAAATCCAATGCCAAACCATAACCTAAAGAGAAAGTAATCCCCACCAATGAACCACAAGAACTTAAATGCCGTAAATGCTACATGCCTTAAATACTACAAAACTCTAAAGGATAATGAAAACTCCATCAAATGTTCTCTATGTAATAAATATGCTCATCATGACTGCTTGGGATTACCCGAGCAAATGATTCAATGCCTAGAATCACCCAAACTGGATCTGTTGGAAAGAGTCGATACCATTGAAACACGAATAACATCCCTTGACATCACAGTAGCATCCCATAGCAGCATCCCTGGGTGCCTTAAAAGAAAGATTATCCAACCTTGAAAAAAAAAGACACAATGCAAAACCTGAACATCCAATAGCTACAAACCACATCTCTACCCAACAACCACAACCCAATCCACAACCCAATCCATAAAAAAACATAAGCCAGACAAATAATGATATCCCAATCCTCATCAGAGAAGCTGTTGAGCATGAGCGGAAACGTCCAAACGCCATCTTATTTGGTCTAGAGGACATCAATGATAATGATGACATCACAATTGTCTGAAACATCATCAGTGATTATCAAGCATCAACCATCTCCCCTGATGAAATACTTGACATTTCCTGTATTGGCCAAGAGCTGAAAAACAGAGACGGCTCTGTGGCCCCACGCTTTTGCAGGGTCATTTGCAAAAATGAATCAAGCAAATGTCAATTCATTTACACAATAAATTCACTCACCAAAACCAACACCAACCATAAGAACCTCCATTGTCACCCTGACCTAACCATACAGCAACGTGCCCGCTCCCGTGTACTCCGCACTGAATTCAAAAAACATCTAGATAATGGAGAGAAGGACCTGTACATTGACTACCATGCTGATTGTATCAAAAGTAAGTCACACAACCCGCAACTCAGCTTTAACCTTCAACCACAACCCTACCTTAACCAACCCACCATCACCCAAGACTAGGCATGCATGCCCCTAACTACTTCAATTCCAACTACTGCTGGTCTTAAATGCAAGCTGCTCAATGCAAGAAGGCTTGCGAATAAAATATCTGAATTTCTCCTCTTACTAAATATGGCTAAATTTGACATCATATTTGTCTGTGAAACATAGCTCAATGCATCTCTCCCTGACTCCATTACCACAGTAAGAGACTATCATGTTTACCGATCAGATCGTGAAATTCATAGAGGAGGTGGTGTTGCTATCTTCTATAAAAAGTCCTTACATCTAAAAAACATCCAAGTTACCCAGGAGCTTGCTCTTCCTGAGACCATCATCTGTGAACTATCCTTAAATATCACATTTCAATTCTTACTATGTTACAGAGCACCTGATTATGACATCGGACATGTAAACAAGCTAAATACACTACTAACATGGGCAGCATCGTGCCCACATGCTTTTATCTTTCTTGGTGACTTCAATCTACCTCATATTGACTGGACCCTAAATGAATGTAAAACTGAACCCATACATGCAAACTTCTACAATGCTGTAACAAACCTGAGACTGGAACAACTAGTAACCAACAACACTAGACTAAACAACTGCCTTGATCTCATCTTCTGCAATAGTTTGAATTTAATTTATGGAATACAAACTAAAGAATCCTTTTCCAGCAGCGACCACAATATGATTGACTTTTGTCTCAACATACACCTACACAAAAATCTTCACAATGACGTAATCCCAATTATAACTTCAAAAAAGGCAACTATGATCTTATAGACAATGATCTCTCATTCCTTGATTGGCAATCTCTATTCACTGGATGCAATACTATTGAAGACCATTACAACATATTTTTACTTGAAGTCAAAAGAGTCATCAAACTATAAGTACCAACAACAACTCCCAAAACAACAACAACAAAAAAACAGATTACCCATAACAATAAGGAAACTTCAATCCAAAAAGAGATCACTCTGGCTGAAAAACAAATCTGGTCATGTTGCCAATTTCAAAAGCTGATACAAAAATTTATGCCACCAGCTAAAGACTGAATGCACCAATTATCACATTAAACAAGAGGAAAACCATCCATGCACCAATTCTACCCGCGCTTTTTACAATTTTGTAAACAACAAACAAAAAGACTCAAGGTCCATCCCTCCCCTGACAGGACCTAATGGTAAAGACTGCAGTGACAACACTATTAAAGCCAACATTTTTAACACATTCTTCGGCTCAGTATTTGTAAAAAGCAATGGATCATACCCAGTATTTCCCAGCCAAACCACAGACAACTACAGTGATCTAATACATATTGATTTTACAGAAGACAATGTTGAAAAAGCACTATGCAATCTAAAATCATCTCTATCTATTGGACCGGATGGAATATGTGCCTACTTCTTAAAAAAGCTATCCATTGCCATAGCCGAATCTCTAAGCATCATCTTTGAAAAATCTTTCAGGACCAGCTCCTTGCCAAAACTATGGTCACAAACCATGGTCATCCCCATCTTCAAAAAGGGAGACCCCAGCCTAATTGAAAATTACAGACCAATCTCCTTATGCTGTATCACCTGTAAAATCATGGAATCAATTGTTAACCAATCCATTATCCTCCACTTAGAGACAAACAATCTACTCTCCAATAAACAATTTGGTTTCAGGAAAAAACTATCCTGTAATCTGCAACTCTGACACAGCAAAAACATGTAGACTCCACAACTCGATCAGGGTAAAGCAATAGATGCAATCTACATAGACGTCTGTAAAGCCTTTGATTTAGTGGTACACAACAAACTACTCCTAAAACTAAAATCTTATGGTATCTCTGGACAACTGCATAACTGGGTAGAAGCATTCCTGTCAAACAGACAACAAATGGTAAAAATTAGGAGTGTCCTATCAAATTCTGTACCTGTCAATAGTGGTGTCCCCCAAGGCAGTGTTCTAGGACCAACTCTCTTCATACTCTATATAAATGACCTCTGAGATCATATTAAGAACAACTGTGTTCTTTTCACTGATGATGTAAAGCTGTTCAATACCACAGACAATACTGCTACCTTCAAAAAGATCTTGACTATGTCTCAGAATGGTCAAACAAATGGCAACTTCAAATCTCAACAAATAAATGCTCTGTCTTACATATTGGCAAAAAAAATCAGAAAATAAAATACAAGCTGACTTGTTGATGATCCAAGCTCTGTAAAGGACCTTGGAATACTCATCTCTAATGATCTAAGTGCTAGAGCCCACTGTAACTACATAGCCAAAAAGGCGTTAAGAGTTGTTAACCTAATCCTACATAGATTTTTCTCTGGTAATATCACACTATTAACTAAAGCATACAAAACATTTGCTAGACCAATACTCAAATACAGCTCATCAGTCTGGAACCCACATTACGTATCTGATATTAGTACAGTTGAGAAAGTCCAGAAATATTTCACAAGAAGAGTTCTCCACTCCTCTACTTGTTGTAGAATACCTTATGCCACCAGACTTGAAATTCTAGACCTAGAAAACCTTGAATTACGCCATCTTCGGTCTGATCTAAATATGGTATATAAAATCATACATTGCAATGTCCTACCTGTCAATGAATACTACAGCTTCAACCATAACAACACAAGAGCACACAATAAATACAAACTCAAGGTTAACTGCACCAAATTTGATTGCAGGAAATACGATTTCAGCAACAGAGTGATCAATATCTGGAATACTCTACCTGACTCTGTAGTTTCTTCCCCAAACCCCCAAAACTTTAATCTTAGACTGTCTACTATTGACCTCACCCCTTTCCTAAGAGGTCTGTAGGGGGCATACATAAGCGCACCAATGTGCTTACCATCCCTGTCCTATTGTTTCTTTTATTTTTCTTATATGTACCCATTTAATGTATTCATAACTATGTATATACTTATACCTATTATCTTGTAAGCAATTGACAAATCAAATAAATAAATAAATAAATAAAATAATAAATGTAAACCGCTTCAAACTTGATTGCAGAAAGTACAACTTCAGCAAAAGAGTGGTCAATGCCTGGAATGCACTACCTGACTCTGTTGTTACATCCTCTAACCTGCACTCCTTTAATCTCAAACTATCCACCATTGACCTCACCCCATTCCTAAGAGGTCTGTAAGAGGTGTGCATAAGTGCACTACTTATGTAGTGCCTACTGTCCCTGTCCTATTGTCCCCATTTATTCATACCTATTTCTTGTATTCTTACTCATGTTTATACTTATACCTATTATTTTGTAAGCAATGACAAATAAAATAAATAAAATAAATAAATAACATGTAATTAATTTAATTAAATTTAATTTTAATTCCAAATTTAATGTTATTGTTTATGTTATACATATAGTGTGCAGTTTTTAAGTTTTAAAATATTATGCCTTGATTATTGAAGAAAGAGAAAATCCAATCAATCATCAATCAATTAATCATGTTATAGCTTAAAGCAGGGGTGTTCAAACTTTTGGCTTGCCTGGGCCGCATTAAGTGAAGAGGTATTGTCTTGGATGGTATATAAAATATATAATATAATTAATGTATACAAATAGCAATAGCACTTAGACTTATATACCACTTCATATACACTTTTTATACAGCCCTCTCTAAGAGATTTACAGAGTCAGCATACTGCCCTCAACAATCTGGATCCTCATTTTACCAATTTTGGAAAGGTAGAAGGCTGAGTCAACCTTGAGCCTGATGAGATTCGGACTACCAAAGTGCAGGCAGCTGGCAGTCAGCAGAAGTAGCCTGCAGTATTGCATAATAAAGTCTCAACCTCATGATGATGATTGAAGCGGCTGCATGGTATGGTGGCTTCAGGCAAGAGTGAAGAAACCTCCCCCAACCTACCAAGGGTTAATTCAGTGACCAATCAGGGCTACAGATGTGGCCACATGACATGGACTACATTTCCCAGGATACCTTAACTACATTTACCAGGATACATTCCTTTAAGGGAACAGCTCACAATTCCTAACTAAATTTCCCAAATCCCATTAACTCTAAACTGTCTGGATAGCACAGTGTCGCCACGGGTCATTCTGATAAAGAGTGATGTGGTGGCCTAGTGGTGAAGATGTTCATCTCCCACTCAGAATATTGAGAGTTCAATCTTGGTAGCAAGATATTTCTCTCCTAGGGTATAGAGAAAAAAAAAATCATCTGTGAACTCCATGTAGGCATCAGGAAGGGCATCTGGCCAGTAAATGTGCAGCTTCCTCAAGTCACTTTTAGTCTACCACAGATTAAGGGGTTATAGGGTCCTTATTTTGTATATATATATTTATTATAGGGGCACATTACTAGCTATCTAGGGCCAAATATCACCTAAGGGCTGTGTGTTGGACACACTTGGCTTAAAGTCTTTAAAGGGTTTTATAAAATTGTTTTTCCCCTGAAAATATTCCCCTGACATTTTGGTCGAAAGTCATTAAATAGAATTATATCCACTTGGCTTTTGTTGTGATGGAACACTAATATACCTGTAGAAAAAGGACGGGCAGAAAGTGGAGGTGGAGTTAAAAGAGGGATTAGTCTAGAATCTTACATAGCCATAAGTGGACTAAGTTTACCTCCTTGAATTTTGTCTACTCTTAACTAACTCCAAACAGGTGCTAATCATTCATTGAGAAGATTCTTAGACATGATTAGCAATAAATGGGTTTAATTAGATCTTTATGTTTGGATCTGGTCTTTCGTGCCTGTTACTGATATTCTCAACCAACCAGATTAATGTAAGATATGAAAATACCAAATATAAAAAAAATATAATGAACTTCTGTAGAGATTCTCAGTCATCCAGGTCATGGTTGTCCCAAAAGGTGCTTCTTTTTTTTTCAGGAGTCAACTGGACTTTCTTGTTTTTCTTTTTCTTTTGAAGACATTTCACTTCTCATCCAAAAAGCTTCTTCAGCTCTGACAGGATAGTGGGGAATGGAAGGATTGATATTCCTTGTAGACAGCTGGTTATTTCCATCTTTTTTAGAGAACCATTGAGGCCACTTGGAGGCTTATCTGTGTCCCCAGGGTCACCTGAGTAGTGCAAATGATTCCTGTAGTCTGCAATTTTTCCTCCGAAAATCCATTCCTACTCCCACACCATTCAAACACGTCCATCCCAAATTGTATAGCTAAATGTATGTAGAGATTATCAGACATCCAGGTCATGGTTGTCCCAAAGATGCTTATTGGGAAATCCTTCCATTCCTCACTATCCTGTCAGAGATGAAGAAGCTTCTTGGATGAGAAGTGAAATCTCTTCAAATGAAAAAAACAGGAAAGTCCAGTTGCCCCCCTGAAAAAGAAAAAAAAGCACCTTTGAGATAATGAACCTCTGTTGGTAATTGCAGGAACCCCCCATCAGCTATTAGCACCAACCATCAGCCAAATTTCTAGGAATTCCCTAGTGTTTTGAGATTTTACTTAGTCTAGAATGCTCATGGTTGAGTCTGTCCATGTGTTGTGAGATTGAAGAATTGTTATTGTGTCCCCTGATTATAGTTGGTGTTCATGGATGGGCTTTGCTAATAGAGTCTTTTGTAATAAAATATATGAGTAACCTTGGGGAAAGAGAAAAAATGAATTGAATGCTTCATTTGGCCATTGTATGATTAGACACATAAGGAATTTGTCTCTGGTGAAAGAAAAAAAAAATCAGACAAGGGAGCAGGAGCTGCAGTCATTTAACTGTCAGAAAACTTTCAGATGTTGGTCTTCCTAGGTAAACTAGAAAGGAAACAGGACTAGATTGACTAAATCTACTTTATTGTAAGCCTACATTAAAATAATCTTGCAAGTCGGAAGGTAAAAACTTCTGCCCTCTACTTCTAACTGCTTGCTCCATTAGGGTGGATTTTTCCTTAGTGTCTTTCTCTGACAAGCAATGGTAGCATTCTTCCCCTTCTTGTTTGATTGTTTCCTAACATCTCTTCTTTATGCTCAGGGTCACTGATTCATTCCATTATATCTTTTGATGAAGCTTGGCATTCAGAGAAATCAGCCATCAATAGACAAATAGAGGTAAAACTACATTTACACACCATTTGAAAGAGAAAAAAACATCTAAGAAGGAAAAGACCAGAACATTCAGGCAACTGAGACCCAGATAAGCAGGGATTAACACCAGACAAACAAATGGAGAACAATACCCGAATCAGTAAATTACCAAGGAGAAAATATTTGCAGAGCAAGCTACTATATATAAACAGGAAGCAATCCACACACTCAAGAGTTATAATATTACCTAGTCGGATAATAAAATAGCTTTAAGCTAACTCTGGAGCACCAAGGGCCATTCATTTTTCTGGCAAAAGTATCCTGCATTTGAAATGGGCAGTTTAGAAATATTAAATATAAATAAATAATAAATGATTGTATGTTGTGTAGTGCTGTCAGCCATATATAAATGGATCCAACTGCTTCAATTGGATGGATGAACTGAAACAATTTCATCCTATGATCTGTGTCTCTATAAGGCTAAGATGTTGTTTCTAGGGAAGCTTACATTCTTGAGGTGACAAGTTTAGTGAACTTCTGAGAAACATTGGGGAAGTCAAAATTTTAGAAATCTCCTAGGAACTATTGCTTGAAGAACTTAACCTAGAGAAAAACTACAGTCTACATGTAACCAAGGAGTAAGGTACTGTATAAACTTACTTTCTCCCACAATCAATTCACCAGAGTCTTTTTTAAGGAGAGTAAACCACAAATTTTCAGTGCTTTCTAGGCTGAAACCTCCATCAGCATATGTTTCATGATAGAAAATAGCCCAGAAGAACCAGGAAATGACCCACAGGAACTAGAATCCAAGTTGAGGAAAAGAGTATGGTTATATGACCTGTATTATTTTAAATAGGATTTCAGATATGACCAAAGGAACAGAAAAATTGTCTCCTACAATTCAGAAAATTTTTCCAGAATGCAAGATACAACTTAAACATGTTTAATCAATCATCCAATTCCTGATTGTCCCAAAGGTGTTTTTCAAAAGGCAATTGAACTTTCTTGATTTTTTTTTCTTTGAAAACAGTTCACTTCACAAATAAGAAGCTTCTTTAGTTCTGGCTAAATAGTGGGGAATGGAAAGAATTATATTTCTTAGCAGTCATTTGGTCATTAGCACTCTGAAATATTTGTTAAGCTAATGACAGACCTACAGATTGTTAATGACTTGATGACTTCTAAGGAATATAAATCTTTCCATTCTTCACCTTTCAGACAGAACTGAAGAAGCTTCTTGGATGAGAAGCTAAATGTTTTCAAAGAAAAAAACAAGGAAGTCCAGTTGCCTTTTGAAGAGCACCTTTGGGACAACTTAAAAGTGGTTTTACTTAAATGTATCTTCATGTATTAATTTAGATTGGTCTGTGGCCAAAAGGTTTGTTTACATTTACCTCTTCTGCTGATCAATTGACTATGATTGAAATAAGTAGGAGTGCACAGAGTCTGTAGAGATTCTCAGTCATCCAGGTCATGGTTTTCCCAAACATGTTTTTTCAGGAGTCAACTGGACTTTCTTGTTTGTCTTTTGAAGATATTTTGCTTCTCACCCAAAAAGCTTCTTCAATTCTGACAGATGGTGGGGAATGGAAGGATTGATATTCATTGCAGACAGCTAGTCATTTGCATCTTTTTAGAGAATCATTGAAGCACTTAGAGGTTTATCTGTGTCCTCAGGGTCACCTGAGTGGTGCTCCTGGTTCTTGTAGTCTGCAATTTTTTCCTTTCGAAATCCATTTCTACCCCCACACCATTCAAAGGGTATTCATCCCAAATTGTATAGCTAAAAGTCTGTAGAGATTCTCAGTCATCCAGGTAATGGTTGTCCCAAAGGTGCTTTTTCAGGAGGCAACTGGACTTCCTTATTTTTTTTTTCTTTGAAGACATTATAAATATAAGAATACAAATCCTTCCATTCCCCTGTCAGAGCAGAAGAAGCTTCTTGGATGAGAAGTGAAACATCTTCAAAAGAAAAACAAGAAAGTCCAGTTGTCTCCTGAAAAAAGCATCTTTGGGACGAGTGCAGAGTATTTGTATCTCTTTGTCCTGTGCAGAAGAATGTGTACACCAAGAAAGGGTATACATCAGATGAGTGTGTATACCTAGAAACAATGGATGGAAACTAACCAAGGAGAGAAACAACCAGAACTGAGGATAAAATTTCTAATGGTGAGAGCAATCAAGCAATGGAACAGCTTGCCTTCAGAAGTTGTGGGTGCTCCATCACTCCCTTTGAGGCTTTCAAAAAGAGACTGGACAACCATTTGTCTGAAATGATATAAGATCTCTGCCTGAGCAGGAAGTTGTAGCAGAAGACCTCTGAGATCCCTTACAACTCTATTATTCTATGTTCCATCTCCTTGGCCTATTCAATACAGCTTCAATACCAGGCAGACTTTGGGGTGCGAAAGAGAAACCTGGGTTTACTTAATCTTTATGGCTTTCCACTCCACTGTGTGTGTGTGTGAGAGAGAGATAGAAAGCGAGAGATGTGGTCAAAGGGAAGCTTTAAGAGGGCCTTGGATCCATAAAACGGTTTTACAACCCCTGTGGGTGAAAAAATTGAGCAACGCAGAAAAATATTACCCATTATTTCATTTTAATCCCCTTCTCCTCCCAGTTCAGTTATCCACAACAGATTTAGGCATCCTATCACACATTTCCCAATGCAGTTCCCTCCTCAGAGGTATGGGCTATATTTATAAAGGCATTGGAGAGAATTCAAAAAGTTATGTCCCGCCAGTGTTCCCCGTCTTGCAATTCAGAAACCCAGTTTAACCCAGGCTAAACCAGTTAAACCCAGGCTTAACCAAGTTTGTTAGAGAAGAAAATTGGAGTTCTGTAATAACCATTGTGAATATCTTCAGTAACAGTAACAATTCACAAGTGAGACGGTTCATTCATCAAGAATAGATATTTATTACAGCATTGTTTGACAATCTCAATATAAAAAAGGACATTCTAATTAATACAAATTGTGCAGTGGCCCCCTCTCTGTTTTATATGAAGATCAAAAGTGCTGTAAGTCCCCTTTAGGGTATCAGATCAGGCAGACCATTTTGACAAAAAAAATCATAACAATGATTAAACAATGACTATAATCGAGATACAGAGAAGTATCCACAAAGATATACATCACACAGAAAATGACACAACAAAGTAAAGCAAAATTTCGCCATGGAGCTAAATTGTAAACAACCAGGTTTCTTAGCTCACATGGAATTTTAAGGCTATGATACAAAGCAAGATAAAAATTCCAGCCCCTCTCAAATAAATCCTTTCTCCTTTTACAGAAGTAGATGTTCAGTAGAAGGACAGCATCTGTCTTTTTTATTTCACCTGAAATAAGAAATAAGATTTTAAAAATGTTACAGTTGCAATATAAGAAATGAGATATATGGTCAGTCGAGTTTCTTAATTTGCCCCAAGAAGCTGTTGATACAGTTTTACAGAGGAATTACTGAGGCTGTCACTTCTATCTCTATAACTGTCTGATTTGGCACAACAATCAAACAGGAACAGACTTCAAAAGATAGTTAGCAATAGCACTTAGACTTATATACTGCTTCACAGTGCTTTACAGCCCTCTCTAAGCGGTTTACAGAGTCAGCTTGTTGCAAACAGTATGGGTCCTCCTTTTACCGACCTCGGAAGGATGGAAGGCTGAGTCAACCTTGAGCCTGGTGAGATTCGATCTGCCATATGGCAGTCAGCTGGCAGTCAGCAGAAGTAGCCTGCAGTATTGCATTCTAACCACTGTACCACTGCTGCCGTAGTTTGGACAGCAGGAAAAATAAATAATTGCAACCAGTCTGCTTTTCATTGAGGACCTGTATAATGCACAGATCAGAAAGAGATCTGAGAAATTAACTACAGACTCTTTACATCAGGGATGGGATTCAATTTTTTTGACAACCGGTTCTATGGGCGTGGCTTAGCTGGTGGATGTGGCTTGGTGGACATTTGACTGGGTGGACATGGCTTGATGGTCATGTTATTGGCTAGGTGTGGCCAATTCAATATCACTCACATCGAGGCATGCATTTCCTCGCCTGGCCTCTCACGACTATAGGGATGCTGCAACAGTCGTAAGTGTGAAAAATGATTATAAATGATCATAAATCAGTGCCATTGTAACTTTGAATGTTCACTCCACATGAGCAAAGTACCAACAAAGGAGGGGAAAAAAATTCCAGAAAACTTCCAGAGATAGGAAGTTTAATCCTGCCAAGAATGTAATAAGGGTTAACGGAGAGGCAGTTTCTGTAAGCAATACCAGAATGTTTCCTTCCTGCCTTCCTTTCAGGATTAGACCCGTAATTTCTTCTAACAACCAATTCTCTGAACTGCTTAGATTGTTAACAGCTGGTTCCTGCGAATAGGTGCGAACTGGCAGAATCCCATCTCTGCCTCACATCTTGGACACAAACTAGTTCAACTGCTTCTCTTGGGATGGCGCTATTGGTAATTGCATGTCAAAACAGCTACCAGTAGAAACAAAGATAGCGCCCCTACCAGTGCCATCACACTTATTTTCCACAGCACTTTCTTATGCCTAAGGATATCTACCTATGTGATAGAGCTGTATTGCTATTATTATTCTCATCTTTGTCTTTTTATCTCCTACTGGTATCTTACGATTATATCACTTCATTATTTGCATGTATACATAAAGTTTATACCCTGGAGACAAATTCCTTGTATGCCCAATTACACTTGGCTTATACAGTATTCTATTCTATTCTAATATGAAGGGGAAATAATTATATAAAGATAGATAGATAAATAGATGATAAATGATAGATAGGTAGTTAGGTAGATAGATAGATGATAAATGATAATTAGATGATAAATGATAGGTAGAGATAGATAATAGATAATAGATAATAGAAAATAGATAAAGATTGGTGATAGGATAGATAAGATAAAGATTGATAGATGATAGATAGATGATAGATGATAAATGATAGGTAGATGATAGATAGGCAGATAGATAGAAATGATAGATAGATAGATAGAAAGAAAGAAAGATAGATAGATAGATGATAGGTAGGAAGGTAGGGAGAGATAGATGATAGATAGATAGAGATGATAGGATAGATAAGATAGAGATAGATGAATGATAGATAGATAGTTCTCATCGTAGATTATAGTGGGATTCCATCAGAACTGTATCATTTTCTAGTCTTGCTCAACTGTTGTTCAGACACCATCATGCCTATTTACATTACTGTTATTTTAACCCAATGACTTTAGAAGATAGGATAAATTACTGGTGAACATTTGGTCTAAGTATATTTTGAAACATAAATGTAAATGAAAGCTAGGTTTTGCCTAGCCCAAATCTTTGCTTTGTGGAATATGGTTCCTAGCATGACATTCAGAAGTCAGATGTAATTATGAAGTTGTAAATGCTGCGTCTGACTGATATGTAGAAATCCTACAGAGATCTTCTGATATATCTGTCTGATCTACAGTATAAGGATTCACATGAGCAGGTCTGACTGCTCTCATATGGACAACCTTTTGATGATACATGCAATGTTCTTTGGGGAAAATGGTTGCAACCCATGGAGTTGTGAAGCAAACTGTGTGGGACAAGCCCATGTATCTGGATGAACTCAGAATTTTCCATTTGTCTTCTATGCATTGAATAATTCCATAACACCAGAATGTCTGTGGAGATTCTCAGTCATCCAGGTCATTGTTATCTCAAAGGGTTTCTTCTTCTTCTTCTTCAGAAAGCAACTGGACTGTTTTTTCTTTGAGAAGGAAAAAGAAAATGTTTCACTGCTCACCCAGAAAGCTTCATCCAATGAAGTGGATGAAGCTTCTTGGATGAGAAACAGGTTGTTTTCTTCTTCTTCCTTAAGGGGAAAAAAAAAACAGTCCAGAAGTCTTTTGAAGAGGAAAAAAACCACCATTGAGGTCCACCACACCAACTTTTTTTGGAAAGGGACAAGCATGATAGGTATGGATTGAAAATTTTGTGTTTTCTACCTCACAATAGAAAAAAAATCAAGCTGCCAATTTTCTGCCATCTTGTTTCTGAGCTTGAAAGAACAATAAAAGAAAATGCAAGTAATCAGGCAGTGTTGAGGAACTCTATCCCTCTTCCATCAATATCTATCTATCTATCTATCTATCTATCTATCTATCTATCTATCTATCTATCTAATCTGTTATATGTGTTTATATATTTAATCCCTGTCATCTATCTGTCCTACTTTATCTGTCTGTCTATCTAATCCCTGTCTGTCTATCTATCTATCTATCTATCTATCTATCTATCTATCTATCTATCTATCTATCTATCTATCCATCCATCCATCCATCCATCCATCCATCCATCCATCCATCCATCCATCCATCCATCCATCCATCCATCCATCCATCCATCTATCTATCTATCTATCTATCTATCTATCTATCTATCTATCTATCTATCTATCTATCTATCTATCTATCTATCTCTATCTATCCAGGGGTGGACTTCAAAAATTTTAGCAAGAGGTTCTCTGCCTGGGTGGGCGTGGCCATGGTGAGTGTAGTCTAGTCGGCCTCCTGCACCAAGGCGGTGGAGGGATGTTTTTGCCCTCCCAGGTTCTGGAGGCTTTCCTTGAGCCTCCGGGAGGGCAAAAACAGCCTCTCCAGGCTCTGGAGGCTCTCTGGAAGCCAGAAATGGACCTGTTTCCAGCCTTCCCAAGCTTCTGTTTTTCATGCTCCCTGAGCCTCCATATGTGCCCTGCACTTACCTGCATCTAAAATGGACCACGTGGGAATCCTGAGAAACGTGGGAGGGCCAGCCAGAAGTGGGATTTGGAGGTTTTCTTAGCTAGCTCCTGAACCCCTGTGAACCCCCAGCAGATTACTATCTATCTATCTATCTATCTATCTATCTATCTATCTATCTATCTATCTATCCATCTATCCATCTACCTACCCCTCTCTCTCTCTACCTACATACCCCCCCTCTCCCTACCTAACTACCTACCTACCTATCTATCTATCTCTCTTTCAAAGTTATGTACTGGTGATTTAATGAAATAAGAGGAGAAGAAAGGAAAGTAAGAGGGGAAATAAGATTGGTTAGAATGGGTAACAACAGTGGAGAATCTGAAGATATGTAGGAACAAGTTGAATGAGAAGAGAAGATAGCAATAGCACTTAGACTTATATACCACTTCACAGTGCTTTACAGCCCTCTCTAAGCAGTTTACACAGTCAGCATATTGCCTCCAATTTCGGGTCCTCATTTTACCCATCTCGGAAGGATGTAAGGCTAAGTCAACCTTGAACCTGGTGAGATTCAAATTGCCAAATTGCAGGCAGCTGGCAGTCAACAGAAATATCCTGCAAAACTGCAATATAACCACTAGTTAGAAAGTTGGGAAGGAAGCAGTTAGGCCACAAAGGAGAAAATCTGGACAATTTCCAACTGGCAGAATTCTCTTAGTGAAACACTGAACCAGAGCAATGGACTGGCCTGGCCTTGGACAATTCGTTGTGGCCAACTTGCCATGGCCAGCTCACTGCAGGGCACTCCACATGGGATAACTCAACACAATAAATGTTATCCACCATTGTTTCTTTTACATTATTTCCATTTTTGTCAATGGAAAGAATGTCAAAGAAACAGTGGCGGATAATATTTATTGCATGGAGTTATCCCAGGTGGATTGTCCCACTGCAAGTTGCCCTTTGACAAATTGTCCCAATGGCAAGTTGATTGCAGCCAATTGGCCATGGCGAGTTCTCCCATTATCAACTAGACAACCAAAATGAGTTACAAATTATTACCAAATCTACAGCTTTGAAAGTTGCATCTAGTAATTGATTTATCCCTTCTGCTCTCAACTCAATCTGTAATATTGCTTGATATTGCAATACATATACATATACACATACATATACAATAGAGTAACAGAGTTGGAAGGTACCTCAGAAGTCTTCTAGTCCAAACCCCAGTTTAGGCATGAAACCCTACACTACCTCAGACAAATGGTTATCCAATCTCTTCTTAAAATCTTCCAGTGTTGGAGCACACACAACTTCTGGAGATAAGTTGTTTCACTAGATAATTGTTCTAACTGCCAATAAATTTTTCATTAGTTCTAAGTTGCTTCTCTCCTTATTAGTTTCCATCAATTGTTTCTTGTCCTACCCTCAGGTGCTTTGGAGAATAGCATGACCCTCTCTTCTTTATGGCAGCCCCTGAGATATTGGGACTGCCATAATTTTAATATACATACATTCGTTAAGTTGATAATACGTGTTTGCTTTCATCTTTTCTGCAACGCAGATTGATCAGCATAAAAACCACACAGTGGAAAATATAAACAGATATAAGTTGAGTAGTAATGGAAGCTATTGCCTTCAATGCTACTTTCTAGTCTAGTGAAGAGAAGGACCAGGGGAGACATGATAGCCGTCTTCCAATATTTGTGGGGCTGCCACAGAGAGAAAGGGGTCAAACTATTTTCCAAAGCACTGAAGGCCAGACAAGGAATAATGAATGGAAACTGAACAAGTAGAGATTCAATCTGGAAACAAAGAGAAACTTTCTGACAGTGAGAACAATCAAACAATGAAACAGAAGTTGTGGGAGCTTCATCATTGGAAGCTTTAAAGAAGAGACTGGACTGCCATCTGTCAGAAATGTCATAAGGTCTCCAGCTTGGGCAGGGTATTGAAATAGATGACCTATAAGGTCCCTTCCAACTCTGTTAATCATATATTATATTTCTCCATATTATTAATAAGTGATAGATAGATCTATTCCAATAATGGACATTGATAACTGGAGGTTAAAGTCTACCCATTCTCTATTTAGAAAATATGATCAATGGCATCTTACTTGCATATAGTCTACTGTTTCTACCATTCTTACCATTCATTAAGGTATGTCTTACCTTAATGAATGTCACCGTGGTACTGTAGAAGAGGCTCACTAGGAAAAGAATGATGAAAGTGGAAAGGATTGATGAGAGGTTTTGGAATTCTTCTTCATCTTCTGAGTCCACAATTCCACCTATGTAATCTTTGGACAACATATAAAGGTCTAGAGTTCAGAAAGAAGTGAGGGTGCATTGACGCTAAACAGCATATATAATAAGGGTAGCATGTAAGAGCCATGAAAATGTTATAGAGCAGGGAAAATGCGATACACAAAAATACAGCTAATGCCAGACGATGGCAAATAATAGTGGAGCAAAGCAGACGGGAGCTAACAGAGAAAGAAGAGATGAGCTCTTTTAGTGAAGCCTTGGCATGGTAGGAGTTGGCCTTTCTTCAGACTATCCCAAAGAGGGAATAAAAAGGGAAGAGGGATCTACCCTCTACAGATGACTAAGGAGATTTTCAGTCATCCAAGTCATGGTTGTCCCAAAGATGTTTTATCAAAAGGCAACTTTTCTTTGATTTTTCCTTTTCTTCGCTTCTCATTTAATCAGAACTGAAGAAGACCCTTGGATGAGAAGCAAAACATCTTCAAGGAGAATACAGTCCAGTTGCCTTTTGAAAAAGCACCTTTGTGACTACTCACTACAGACTTCTAAAGACTGTTTCCAAATGAGTAATGACTATTGCTTGGCTGAAGGATTATTCAACCCACTACATCTGTACAAGTCAAAAGATCCTGCAGATTTGTGGGAAGAAAGTTGATGTGGGAAGTTTGGACAGGTTGGGACGGGATCAATTCAAACTGATCTAAAATCTTCACCTTGGGTTGGCAAGGTGGTGCAATATTGGCTTATCACCATGTGCAATTAACACGAAGAACTGGACTCTTAAGGATGATTTCATGAATTCTTGATGAATTCAATACAAAGCTTGCTTTCTGAAACCATTTGATGGAATGCTCTCTTTGATACCCTCCAAAACATGACATAACATTTTTCTTTCTGGAATATACAATTTGTTTCTTTCAACTTGCAATCATAGATTGTGAATTATGGTTGGCTACAATTTCTGGAAGGATTGAGAATATATCCGTTGTGAAAAACACACTAATTTGGGTCAAAGAGATGTCTCGTTTTTTGGATGTCATTGGAAGGGAGCTTTTTAAAAAAATATGTGCCACCAATTTAAAATGAATCTGAGTCTTTCAAAGAGGTTTCAATCAGTATATGTAGTCCAATTCTAATTGTTTTGATTGAAGTCTCTAGTACATTTTGTGGCTTGTTAGAATTGAATTTGTGGTTTACAGTATTTAAAGTCAGCCTTCTATCCTTTCCATCACATTGGCATGTTTTATTTCATCCAACTGGATGGGTGAATGCCAATGTATGAGCAAACTAGTACATTCTGAATTCCTGATTCCTGAAGTAGTAGAAGTTTCCTTGAGTACAAAGAGAGACTTATGTGCGTGCTCCCTATAAACAATCTTGTGAGTTAGAACAATTAATCAGTGGCATGTCTTTCCTCCAGAAATTGTGGGTCCTCCAACACTGGAGGTTTTTAAGAAAAAATGGGACAACATTTGTCTGAAATGGTATATAAAGTTTCCTGGGGGTTGGATGTTTTATGTTTATATGAACAGTAAATTGCCTCACAGGAGCAGATAGAGATAAATCCCAGAGAGGCAGGAAATATATCACAGAACCATGGAGATGAATGCTTGTGAGGGATAGTGCTGCCTATACAGCAAACCCCTATAACGTTGGACTAGAAGATCTTCTAGGATCCCAACAACTCTGTTATTTTGGGTAAAATAATCTAAACCTGGTTAATTAGGTAACTTGGTCAGATCCGCAAGGACACTAAAGGGGACTATCATCTATACAAAGCTATTGGGAGTTCAAATGGGTGGGTCTTCCTAATGTGATTTTGAGTTTAAGATGGCCAGTATTTGGCTGTAAGATGAGGGTGAAGAAGAATTTTGTCTTTTCAAGTGCTGTGGTTGATGGTGCATGGCTTAACATTATTAAGAAGCCTTGGTGAGTAAGATAGATGGAAAAGGCGATAGTAGCACTGAATATTTTTGGTCCTTCCCTTGAGTACATCCTCATGAAATACAAATGAAACAGCTGAAGGTTTTCCTCAGTTATATTATTGTCAATATTCTTTCTCATATGTTGGGAGAGAAGAAAGAGCATTCAGGGCATGGATCACCATGTCTCCAATGTGCACTTTGGCCCTGGGCATCAACACCTTCTCTTTCTTCTGTTCTTCTTTGAGGAGAAGCAACAGTTTTTTGGCCTTTTCTGGCATGGTGGCCAGTTTGGGACTCTTAAAACTCACAGATAACAATTTGCCTGAAACATTTTTAAGCAAAACACAAGAATACACCAGAAGAGTATCAATCTGAAGTTTAGGCTGGTTGCATTTGCTTGATGAAGTTTTGAGGCATTTACTTGCTTACAAGAGTAAAGATCATGATTGCCCGTTATGAAAATCTTCATTTGCTCAAAAAACAAAAACAAAAAGGGAAATTGTATTTTTTTTATTAACTAAGTCAGTGTTATGTTTTTTTTTTAATAAAAATTCAATGGGTAATTTTCAGGGTGTATGGAAAATTTAAGCAGCTTATTGTAGGTCTGTTTAATGTATAAACTATTTATTGCTTTAAAAAAACAAATTTGGGCTCATTTCATCTCTGTTGACTAAACAAAGTAATCAGTGATATTTTTTCTTAAGGATGCTGGAATGTTCAGTTGGGTTAACACAATGAAGGAGTGTTCATAAATGTTTGTGATTTGTTAATTAGTTGTGTATCCATGGATAATTTAATTAAATTGCATGGATTTTCAAACCTGAATTTTTGATCCTGTTTTAATGCATAGGACAATCTTTTATTGTCCTGAAGTTCTAAGTATTTGATCTTCTAAATAATGTCTTGATTATAAAAATTCACGATGAATCAAATAATGGCAGCCTTCTTTTAAAACATTGTTATTTCTCTTTTTATAGAAGAACATCTCTGTGCCGAGAATTGTTGAAATGGACTAGATGATTTTGCAGAAAACCTCAAATGTCATTCCCTGACTTTCAAAACAACATCATCATTATTATTTTGTGCATTTACTATTTGACGATTACACATATGATGAGTCTCCATAGAAGCACATGTTTTATGTTGTTTGGCCAAGCTGTTTTAGTTTGTATATCCTCTTTGTTGAATTGGTGTTTACAGTTTTTACTTTATTTAGAACTAAAAAATAATGTACAGATTGTTTGGAAGTGGAGCTGTGTTAGCTGAGTGCCTGAGATGCATGATATAGTATTCAATATTTATTTAGTTGTGTTCCTATTGTGGATATTAAGTTCCTATGCTCTGTTTAAAGATCTGTTGGGATATTATTTTAGTATGCTTTAGACTTTCATAAAACGCTTTCTTAAGAGCTTCTTTGTCTTGTACAAAGGATGTAACTGTTGCCCCAGATAACACCCAATGGATGAGACATCTCCTTGCTTGTAAAATAAATTAAAGGGAAATGAATGGTCTGAGGATGCACCTGTACAGAATGGCATGATCTGAAAAGATGAATAATCCCAAACTGGGAATTTATGTGGGGAGTAGATAATCTATGACAGTACAGAAAAGGGAAGCGGACAGCTTTCTAAAACAGCCTTTTTCCAAGGACCGTTATGCCATAAAAGGAGATGAAGTACAGGCATTATTGGTCGAAGAAATAAATGCGACAGGATTAAGGAATGTAGGTGCCTGAGGAAGTCAGAATTTCCAGTATTAGTTTGTCCATCATCACTATTTCTCACAAAAAGCCAGATTACTTTTTTTCTTTTTGTTTTGAGAAAAATACTTTATTGCAAAATATTTAATTCCTTCAGAAAAAGGTGGCGAGCTACTGATTTAACACTGACACCTCCTTCCTTAGAGATCTGCCTTCATCACCGAAAACTTTCCATCGAAGTATCAGCAATGAAGCAGAAGAAGCAGAGGCTAGTGGAGATAGAGTAAGTGGAGGTTTCTCAAAAGAAATTAGGTTGACAATTAATAGCAAGGGGAGGAAGTGTCGGAGAGGACTAAGGAGACGTTGACTATGGATGGTTTACCCGTGTTCTTGTTTACAGTCTTCTGAATTGAGCCGTAGGGCAAGGCTTCATGTCCCACCACACAAGTGAAGGAATCCCCTGCGCTCCATTCCACTTCATTGATATTCAACATGCTGTAGGCAAAATAGTCTTTGGATTGTATTTTGGACTCTGATATGGCTTTGCTGGTGAAGTATAATGATTCACTGACTGGCTGTTCATTGTGGAGCCATCGTACAAAGAAGTTGCCGGGATTGAAGTTTTTGATGAGGCATGCGAGGGTAATTGTTTCCCGCAAATTCAGCTCTTCTAATGAAGGTGGAAGGACATAGACAGAGGGAGCTTTTGGTTTGCCAACTGAACAATGAGAAAAGGAAAAAGGGTGAAGATACATTAGTATACATGTATTTAGTACGCATTATCATGTTTAACTGTATTGCGCACTCTGCATTGATGACAGGAAGGGCACCTGGCCAGTTAAACACTCTGCTAGCTCCATTCAGTCACCCAAACTCCACCCCCATAAGGGATTATGGGGTGGTTAAAAGATAATGATCACTAGTGGGATTCAAAAATGTTTATTACTGGCTCTGTGGGCATGGCTTACTGGGCATGGCAGGGGAAGGATACTGTAAAATCTCCAGTCAGAGGTGGTATTTGCCAGTTCTCCACACTACTCAAAATTTCCGCTACCGGTTCTCCAGAATTGGTCAGAACCTACTGAATACCACCTCTGATGATGATGATGATGTTTAAGTGTAGCTGCTTCTAGGTGAGACCACTCTTAAATGTTGAAAGTATTTTTCTTTGTCATAGAACAAAGATTAGTTCATTGGCTTAAAGGTAGAAGGTTCACATTTGGCAGAAAACAGCCCAGGTCCATTTAAGGTAGACAAGAGAAAGGGGGGGAAATGATCATGTGAAATAACTAGGCCAGAATTAGATGCCTTTGTTCATGCTGCCCAGCTGTCTAAAAGAGCCAATCAAGATCAATGCAGCCAGAGAATAATTACATTTATACTGTCTGTCAATCTGTGTGGTCTCAAGTTGTATGCAAACTTTTTCCTAGGGGAAGGTGAGAAGGTGCTTTGTCTCTATACAAGAAGAGTGGAATTGGGGGGAGGGGGATGTTGGTAGGCCACCATAATGTGGAAACTGGATTCTCATGACATGTGCTCGATGGGAGTTAAGGAAGAGTCACAAGAATCAGATCAAGAATAGGATTCATGGGGATGTCAATCAAGGCAACTGGAAAAGGATAATTTGGGGATATCCTGAGGGATGTACTAAGGATTCATGCCTACTCTGGAGAGAATGCTTTTAATCCATGAGGTGTTAATCTCATTCAACTGGAAACCTCCTGGAATGAATGATCCCCCCTCCAATGCTTTTCATGGATCAACACAACTAGAAACTTACCACTTTCCTTCACCAGGGTTTTTTCTACTGGCTTGACAAGTACACCTTCAAATGTCACTTTACAGGTAAAAGTTTCAGTGTTCTTCCATTCTGTTGCACATACTGTGGCTATAGCATTGACATAGTAAAACTCATTGCTCTGGCTTTGGAAGTTGGTCATTACAGTGTGTAGTTGCTTCTGGTCTGATGCTCGTGTCCAGGTGACGTTCAATTTTGAATAGTCTGCATCAACAGGGATGTTGGAGATTTTGCAAGTGAGGTTGGCTGAGCTGGTCTGGAACATATCAGCAAAAGCTGGAGGGATGGTTTCCACGTTAACCTCTAAACAGCCATCTGCTGGAGGAATCAAAGGAAAATAAGAACAGTGTTCCATTGAACAAGAAATCAGTAAATTGTACATTTTTTTCCTACTTTTCCCATATTTAATAATAAGCATATTGTGAGCCACTTATGTGAGATTGCTGTCTTCTGATTATTAAAATGTATTAAAGAGTAGTTAAGAATTTGATTTATGTAATGCAGGATGTAGTCTACATTCAGGTAGAAAAAAAATATGCACCAGGGACCTGCTGCTATTCATCTTTGAGAAATATACAAATGTTCTCTTTGGATTTATCTCTGAGAGTTTTGATAGGGTTTTCAGAATCTGTCACAGTAGATTTGTATGGATCCATGAAAGTTTTTTTAAAATAAATAAATAATGAATCTCAATGATGAACTTTGAAATAGGGATGTTGACGTTAAGTAGCTAAATACACTATTTTGTTCTGTTTTTCCTGGCCAATTATGAACGAGCAGAATGTATTTCCTTCGTTCAAATTCTAAGCATGGCATATCAGAGAAAAGAGAATTCTCTGCCTTGACATCAAAACATGGGTGAATATGTGGATTTCTCAGGGTTCTCTGAGTTAGTCTGTTTCTGGAAGAAGGTAACAGAACCACCAAAATTAAATAACTCAGTGTTCAATCTAAAGGAGCATTTGAGGAAAGGATTTTTCCATAACTGGCCATCTTACTCTGATTCTTGAAGAAAAACCCACTTACTTTTGCAGAAAGATTGCAAGTTGAATGTCTCTGAAAGGATAGTGATGTCCTTTCTTTTTGCTTCACAGGTGAACTTCTTTTCAGAAATCCAGTCTTCCTTGGTGATGACAACTTTGCTGCGAATGGTGTATCCCCCACGACTATTTGGGATGGGTTTGCTGGTGGTGATGCCAGTGGTGATTTCTTGTTGCTCCTTAAGCCAACGGATGGCAACGTTTCCAGAGCAGAGGTCACTAACTTCACAGGTAACAGTGGAATTTAGGTAGATACTTGAAAACGCATTAAGGATTGGTGCACGGATGAGCATTGTAGGTTCAATTGATGATCCCCCCACATCTGGAACATTGCAAGAAAGACAGATGATTAGGCCAAGGAAATTCAACACCTTAAAAGCATAATGTAATTGAAGATTCAGAAGTTGTAGTAATGTTGAGAGACTTGTGTGTTCAGTTCTATCTAGAAAACCACTGGATAAACTAAGTAGTCTGCTGGCCTTTGATTATAGCCCATAAGTGAGAAATACATCTATTTCTACCTAAATGTCTCAAAAATAGGGATCTATAGGAAACAAGGATGAGCCAGGTTTAGCTCCAGACCCCAGGCTCATCCCTAGAGCCCAACACAGGGTACTGGTGAGAGCATATTCAGAGAACTCATTTCCCATGGCCAAGAAGAAGCCATGTCCAACCTCAATTGTAGTCAGAAGATTGGTTTTCAAGGGAAATGAAAGTATCTCAATGTGTCATTCAGAAGAAATAATGTCAGGTTGGAATAAGACTTTGTTAATTATCTGTTGGTTTAAGCAAAGGAAATTAGGTGTAGTGATTTAGGAAGAAGGCTAACTTTTCTACAAGCACACGTTGTGTCTAGCTTCTAATGCCCTTTGATTGACTACCTTATGAAAGTCTCCTACATGTTTGTGGGTGACATGGCTGATGGAATAAAGGAATTTCACTTACATTTTTGAACTGGGACTATTTTGTTGCCCTGTGGGTGAGTGGCTTTGCAGTAGAACGATTGAAATCCATCCCATGTACTCCGTGAGACTTTAGCCTGAGAAACTGCTGTATACATTCCACTTGACAAGATAGATGGAAATTTTATGTAGTTCTGGTTGCCGATACTATGGTTTTGTTGGTTATTCCAGGAGAAATCAATTGAATCTGGCAGAAAATTCTTGGCAAGACATCCGATGGTGATATCTGTGGTCTCTGAGTTGTCCCCAGATGGGATGAGTGGGAAAAGAGAAGGGGCCTTTGGGGATTCTGGGGGAGAAGAAAAAGAGAAGGATGCCGGATTTGGAAGCTGTTACATGCTCAGTGGGGATTGAGCTCACAAAAGGAGGTGAGCCTTGCTTTTTGGGAGAAGAGAAGGCGAACAAATATTCATGTAGACTTTCCCCAATTTAACCAGATTTTTGCAGAGTGCACATTGTGGTTCATTGATACATTGATATGTGGTTCATACATGGTTCATTGATAATTGATACATGGTTCATATGTGGTTCATTGATACATTGATATGTGGTTCATTGATAATGGCACATTTCAAAACATCTAAGCCCCAGAGCTCATTGTAAAAGCATTGCCAAAAAAGCATAACCTAATTCTGCAAAGCTTCTTCTCTGGTAACACCGTACTGCAAATCAGGGCATACAAAACCTTTGCCAGACTAATTCTCGAATATAGCTCATCTGCCTGGAATTCACACTGTATAACAGACATTAATACAATTGAGCAAGTCCAGAGGTATTTCATGAGAAGAGTACTCCACTCCCCTGCTCACAACGCTACCAGACTGGAAATTTTGGATCTGGACAACCTAGAACTATGCTGCCTATAGTCTGATCTATAGACTATATAGATCTATTTGTACACCAAATTGTCTGCTACAATGTTCTACCTGTCAATGACTACTTCAGCTTCAACCAAAATAATATATGGGCAAACAATAGATACAAACTCAAAGTAAACCACTCCAAACTTGATTGCAGAAAATATGACTTCAGGAACAGAGTGGTCAATGCCTAGAACTCATTACCTGACTCTGTTATTACATCCTAAAAACCCCAAAATTTTAACCTTAAACTGTCTACTGTGGACCTCACTCCATTCCTGACAGATCTATAAGGGGGCATGCATAAGTGCACCAGCATGCCAACTGTCCCTGTCCTACTGTTCCCATTTATTCGTACTCATTTATTATGTATATATTTATACCTGTTTATACTTACATGGTTATATGTTATGTTCACACTTGTTTTCTCATACATGCTTGACAAACAAACAAATAAATAAAATAAAAAATAAAATATCTTCAAGTTATTGAAAGCAACCAAACTTGAGGGTTTGCCTCACTTGATTTTCTTACCAGTTCTAACAGTTGATATGGATCCCAACTTCATATAATCATCCTGCATGAGAGCTAAAATAGGAGGGTTATGAAGTATGAAGTGAGGTGCAAACTTTTGACCGTTAGCTGCCCATGGCCTAAGAATCATGGTTTGCCAAGCTTTGTCATAGGATATTTTAATCAATGGGGCTACTTTCTATGATTGTTATAGGAATCACTGAGAGCAACCTTGTGAAAGCTTATATAGTTAGATATCAAATTTAGCAACTGCCCATCTCCTTCATGGAGAAAATATTTTGAATTCTTATTGCCTCACCACTGGAAGAATTCTAACAGGTCTAGAATCTCTTTCAAAGACAACACACTCTCAGATTCATGAAAGCAACAATGGTCAAAACCTCCCCTGCATATCTCTATCCATAGTGCCAGAAAGGAGGAATCCTTTAGAACGTTTTGTAAAATAGTATTTACTCAGAGGTCACTGAGGAACTGACAAAATGTTTCCGAGTCTGGGGAAGAAAACTAGAAGCAGAATTTCTCTCTCCTCAGGGTACACGCTGGGATTTCAAAGCAATCAAACATTTCTTCTCAAAAAGATGAAGCAGATTTCAAACTTTTCTCTGAGACCTTGTTGCCAAACTTTATCTTGGTCAGCCAGATAAATGAAAGCCAACAATTTGCTCAAACTAGACATTCTACTTGACTCTATTTTCTTTACTAGTTGGCCGGCTACTAAAACAGTCAACCTTGTTTTCTTGTTTAACACACAACACACAACACACACACACACACACACACACACATAGAGCTTCCTTTTAGGTGTCAACTGTTTGAGATAGCCCAGATGAGAAACCAGTATCATGAGTACTAATACTACATTTATTGTAATGTTACTGTAACTGAATCTTGCAAGGAAGTCTCCTTCCTTTCTTTAGTTTCTAGGGAATGAGGGAGGGTCTCTTCTGAGATACTTTCCACCCACCTTTCTGTGGGCTGAGATGTCTCTTCGTTGACCATTGCCTTCCTCATGGTGCCTCCCTCTCCCCTTTGTTCTCCTCTTTCTCTCAAGGATACTCCCACAGAAACTTACAGAACTTCAGAAAAGTTTCAGATTTTCCTGTATAAGTGGAGTTCTCTTGTTGGATTCTTATAGGCTATGCTTTAGGCTCCAATTCTGTCAACTCTCCTGATTTCTTGCTTAGAAACACACGCACACACACACTAGTGAACATGCCTTATTCTCCCATGCCTCATTCTCCTATTTCCCTCATGGCAACAACCCTGTCAGTGACCAACAGAAAGTCCAGCCAGCCAGCTTTCATGCCCCAGAACTCACAATGTCCTGGTTTCTAGATCAGCAACTTCACCACTATACCAAACTGAATTCTACCAAATGTATTCTAGCATAATAACCAGACTGCTTATATCTCCCAAATTAGGCTGAGGATCTGAAGTACTTCTGGAGACATGTTTTAGATCAGGGGTCTTCAAACTTTACAGCTTTAAGACTTGTGGACTTCAACTCCCAGAATTCCTCCTCCAGTCATGTTAGCTAGGAATTCTGGGAGTTGAAGTCCACAAATCTTAAACTTGCCAAGTTTAAAGACCCTTGCTTTAGATCAGGGGTGTCCAACCTTGGCAACTTTAAGACTTGTGGACTTCAACTCCCAGCTTTGCTGGCTGAGGAATTCTAGGAGTTGAAGTCCACAAGTCTTAAAGTTGCCAAGGTTGGACACCCCTGATTTAGATTCTTATGAGTCTCTTCTCCCCCTTACTAAATTGATATAAGCATATTATTCTACGGGAAGTGCAAGAACTGAGGAAAAAGCTCACCAGCCTTTGAGCAAAGCTCTTTTTGAGGTACTAATACAATTCAACTGTATTTGTCACCTACTGAAAGCTTCTGTGCATTGTGCAGTGTTAGTGGGATCCAGTTATGCTTCTTTAAATTTGGAGATCAAGCAGGGCTAAAACTTTCTCAGTGATAAGGATAAAAACTGATTCTTCTCCCTCTCAAAAGGTGATCCTCTCATTTTTACTCTCCATCCAGGCTGGTTTAGTTCCATTTTTTTAAAAAAAGAATACTTTGTATGCCAAAATCAGGAAGGGAAAATTTGTCTTGGTCTGAATCTGACTGTACTTTAAAGTAACCATTACTGAAGTAACCAGCCCAGCAGCTGTTTCTCTGATTTATTGGGAGCTTGGCTTATTGGGTTTGGACTGAAGACCTCCAAGGTCCCTTTCAACTCTGTTATTTTTTCCTTTCTGCAGCTGACCTACTGCTAGAACTTTTCATGCCTCTTAACTCGCATTTCAGAAGGAAAGCCCAATTGCTCTCTGTCTGTGTCTCCTGAGTTGTAGCTCAGAAAAGAAATCATTTAATTTACAACTGAATGGCAAAATCATAGTATCCTGTCCACCGGAATCCTTCAAAGCTTGAGCTAATGAGTAGTGACTTTCTAGGACAGAGTTTATCAAACTCATCCACTTTAAGATATGTGGACTTCTAGAATTCCTTAGCCACATGACTTCTAGAATTCCTTAGCCACATGAGGAAAGTGGATGAGGTTGAGTAACACTGTTCCAAGAAACCAGGTGGGGAAAAACCTAGCTGATTTTTCCTGACCATGCATAATTGACCAAGTCAAATTATTTTCCTAGCTGAGGAAAGGCAGCTATTCCCCCAAAGTCCCCCTCCCATAACTCATACCAAATTCTACTCTGCTGCTAAATCCAAGATATAGCTGGCAACTTTTTTGTTCTCCTAGCTAGGCTTGATTTTTAGAAAGCTGGAAAGCTTGCTGTATCTTATCCAACTCACACAAACTACTTTTCCAACCAGAGCTTTGGAGCAACCTCAAGGTTAACATGAAGGGTTGCACATATCCAAGTGGATACTACACCTCAATAAAGGAAAGAGAGGCAGAAAAATTGCTCACGGCTTTCCTCCAACGCTCGAGAGTCTAAGCTAAGAAGCTCACACACTCCTTGCAAACTCTATGGGAGACTTGGGAGTAATTAGCTCTTTTTTCTCCAAAGCCATAGAGTTATCTCCTAGAACAGCCACAAGTTTTAGGATAGGGAAAGAGTCTTGGAGTCTTGCCTGGAGTTATTCCTATAATTTGCAGAACCCTAAATCACTTGGATACCCACTGAGCTCTGGCTTCGGAGACCATAAGGAATATTTTGGTTGAGCTCCCTGTCCAAGCTTTTAACTTTTTATAACTCCAAACAATTCCAGGACTGAAAGGCTTCAACATCTTAGCAAAAGCTCCTGCCAGAATCCTGACCACCTTGAATTCCAATATCAGAGAACAAAAGAGCTTTTCTCTAACCAAGCACTGGTCTTTAGAAAGCTTTAGCTCGACTCTAGCTACCTTACACTGGATTCAAAAATTTCCATACAGCTCAACTGGTACTGGGCTTCCAATGAGCTGGTGAGATGCTAGAAACTTTCCAGCATCATGCTACGCGTAGCAAGAAACTTTTTTGGGGGGTGGGGGTTGGGGAAGCTGTAAGCTTGCTAGCAATCCCAGTTCAATTTCTCCTGAAACTGCAGCTTTCAAAAGATCACAGCTTTCCAAGCTGATCGGTGAGCTTTAGACATTCTACATTCTATATCCCCATCATGGTTAAACCCACCACTAAATGGGGAACTCTCTCAGGTTTTTTGGGAGGCTAGCTATTGCTACTGCCCTTGCTACCTCTGCCTTTAAAAAATAGACAGGCATTGAATGGCAGTTTTCACAGAAAGCTATCATTTCCTCCAAACACCTCTCTGCCCTCATGGATTCTCTCATTTATGGGATAACTTTAGCTTGCTTTTTCCTCCTAGCTAGCACTGGGATCAGTAGGAAAGATTTATAGCTTTCCTAGCACCCCGCTATCCCAGCTAACCCCGGCAGTAAATTTCAGGTGCAGCATGCCCCCAAACCCAATACAAGCTTTCAGAGAAACTACAGAGAAATTGCCCATGGTTGTTTAAGCCAATTCTCAATAGAGGAACAAAGCAACTTTGACCTGGCCAAGCCTTTAGCTTTAAGGAGATGCCATCTCTGTAGTTTTTGAAAGCTTAGCAACCATATGCTCTTAGCTGAGGGGTTGGTTTCTGAGAATTTCTAAGCCCAGAGCTAAGAAGAAAAAGCATTCATCTGGTCCCTAGCTAAGTACTAGGCTTGGCAGTACACTCCTCCCTTCAGGTGCCATTCAGGTGCCTTTTGCACCTGAAATATGAATAAACTCCTAGTCATACTTTGGGATTCAGGGAAGCTAGCTGATACTTTTACCTGTTTTTTTTTTTATACCAAGCTGTTTCTCAGCAGAGAGTAAGGGGGTTATAGAAAGGCACCTTATGACACCTGGTGATCCCTGCCCTAGCTATTGCTGTAAAAAATATTACAGCTAGGAAAGCTAGCATCCTAGCTCAGCATTTTACAAGCTAGGAGGTTCTTCCTTCAAAGAGCTTGAGTTTCCATCACTGGTTTCTCCAAAACCTACGCAGCTGATTTTGGAGAAAGTGCTCCTAGCTTTAGCTGAATCTTATATTTTATCTAGGTGAGCACCTAGCTTTGGAGATCCATTTGATCTCGACTTTAGCTAGCCTTCAGGGAAGCTAAGGAGAAAGCTGATTTTGGAGAAAGTGCTCCTAGCTTTAGCTTAATATTATATTTTATCTAGGTGAGCATCTGCCTTTGGAGATTCTTTATCTCAGCTCTAGCTGGCCTTCAGGGAAGCTAAGAAGAAAGCTGGTTTTGGAGAAAGCACTTCCAATACCCCTAGCAGCTAGGGGGTCTTCAAACTTGGCAGCTTTAAGACTTATAGACTACAACTTCCAGAATTCCTCCTCCAGTCATGTTAGCTCAGGAATTCTGGGAGTTGAAGTCCACAAGTCTTAAATTTGCCAAGTTTGAAGACCCTTGCCTTAAGCTAAATCTTTTGTGTGCTCTAGGCGAGCACCTAGCTTTGGAGAGTCCTTTCATCTCAGCTCTAGCTGACTATGAGGAAAGCTAAGGAGATAGGTTTCAAGAAGCTAAGCCCAAAAAAAAAAAAAGTTGCTTCTATCACTCCAAAGCTACAGCTTAAAGTTCTCCAGCTGCTTTCTAGCTGAAGGTTGTTAGAGCTATCCTGGAGCTGAGTAATATGAAGCTCTCCTGCAAGCTAGCTTCTGAAATCCAGGGCTTTTCCAGTTATGCTCAAAGGCATAGTTGAGTAGGAAGCCAAACATCTTTTCAAAAGTGGAAAACATGTTTCAGGGACGCTCAGAGAGATTCTTCCCACCTGAGCTATTATTACCTTAGATATAGCTAAAGCTACAGGAGTTGGGAAGACTAATGATATGGAAGACAGCATCTGCAGTGCTTCTTTCTGGCTAAACTTTAGAGATACATTGGATGGGAAAACTGGGATAGTCAGAGCACCCCAAATGTTTGGGAGTTAAGATGCTGAACAGGGCTACCAATTGTGCAGTGAAAAGAATATCTGCTTATCAATCAACCATCTTCTAAATAAATATCACCCTTAGAAACATTTTAATAAACTGCCATTTCTACTTCATAAATAATAAATGTTAACTAAATAGGAATATTAATTTGCCATGTACTAAGCTCCCCGCAGTCTATACTATATGAGCTAAGACTAGTAAAATAATACCTTTTCTTGAACAAAATTCCAAAATGACCAGTCCTTTCTTAAAATCAATCACTCAGAACAAGAAAGATGGAAATTTCAGATAACAGTAATTATTATACTCCACCAAGATAAAATAAATGGAAACTCTGCTATAGAGGATAAGAACAGAACAATCCCAAATAAAAATAAAATAAAGTTTTTTTTCCAATTAGAAAATTGAAGAACAACTTTCTTAGTTACTTTGGGAGAAACACTTGCCCTTAAAAAAAAGAACAATCCTGATTCATGCCACAAAGTCATTCTGTTCTAAAAAAAATCACCCCAATCAAATCAACAATTTCCCTCATGAGTAATTCATTTAAAAATAATACAACAATCAACACTTCAATAACAAGCTTAGTGCAAAATTATTAAGAAATACTCCACTTGTAAAAAATAGAAACATAATTAAAATATATTGCTATAGTAATCAATTAAGTAATGTTAAGGCATATTAATTAAATAAAAGAGATTGTCATAGTAAACAACAAGTAGAAAATGTGTGATTATTAAAGCTGAATCAATATAAACAATTCTGTTTTTCCTTACCATTTTAGTGTGTGGTTTCTAGAAGAAAAATGTGCAGAAACTGTAGGGTGTCAGCAAAAACAAATGCCTAAGGAAAGACCTTAACTTTTTTTTCCTTGATAAAATTAAAACATGATAAATCACATTTATTTTTGGAAAAAGGGAGGAGGATCCGAAAAAAACATATGTTGTTTTCGAAATACTTAGGGCTATTTTCAGACATCCAGAATTATTTTAGAAGCCCCAAACACTTTCAGATGAAACTTGAGTCTTAAAATATACTAAAACTGAGAAACGAATCTATCACCACCTGCTCTCCGAACATCCCAAAATATTCTGTTTTCTGTCCAACTGTTTTAGTTTCAACTCTCCTCCCCCACAACCTCCCAACTGCAAATAAACACATTCTATTTTTTTTTAAATCATACACATTTTCTATTTTTTATTTTATCTAACCAGTATTTTATCCCTCTTTCTAACTTCAGTCTGTTTAAAGGCAATTCATTCACAATTTTACTTCTGCTTAATTCAAATGGGAATCTGTGCTGGACTCCCCCAAAACACAATTCAGAGCTAGAAATCAATCTCATAATGAGTAAATGATAAATCCCATAAAGATCAAGAAATAAAATAATAAAAGTATATAATAAGAAAAAAATAACTGAAGATAGCGATAAGAGAGAGAATCCATCAATACATTAAAAAACTTTAACCATCTGGTATATTGCATGAAACAGGTTGTAACAAAAGGCCATTTATTTAAGTCTTTAAAGCGCCATAAGACTCTTTTTTTCATTTTCATTTTCCATAGTAATAAAATTAAAGAATTGAAGAATTAAAATAATGGAAGACAAAAGTTATAGAAATAGCTGCCAATAGAAGACAGGCAACAATTCAATAGAGAGACAGATTTATGCTTTGTAAATGATATATTTAAGGTTCATATCTATACTTGTTATTGTGTACATGTTTGACAAACAAACAAATAAATAAAATAAAATAAAGGTGTGATAAAAGAAAAGAGGAAGGAACAAACGATTTCATTTCTACCGCTGGATATGTGACATTTTTCATCTTTTGGTTGAAATATTTCAGAAATTAAAAAATTGAGAAAATGGGTTTCTTCAACAGAGGCAAAACCCTTCCAAATTAGTGAAAGTCCTCATACATATAAGACACATATATGATTCAGAAAAAAATTAGATTTACCTTTGGTAATGGTGACTAAGATTCTATGTCTCCAGTATTGAAACATACATTAACACAACTCTCTGTAAAATATATATTTTAACTCTTCACAATCACTGAGAACTGGACTGGAATAAAATTAAGTAAATTTGTTTTCATGTCAAGTAAAATTGTGTTGTCTCCTCTCATTTTTTAGAACAAACCTAATAAAATTTCAATAGGATAACTTTCTTCTCTATTCCCAGATTGTGCAAACTAATTTTTTTTTTTGGGGGGGGGATGTAATTTTGTTCGCATCAGTCTTCCTAAATTCTTTCAAGTAACCCAGAAATGATAAAATGGCATTTTAGAAGAAAAGGGAGAGAGAAAACAGAGTAGACAAACAAAAGGAGAAACCATCATTTTGATTTTTTCTGTACAAATTCAGTTCTTCCAAGAATGGATTCTAGTGAATCCAACAAAACTACATTAAAATCACAAAGAAAAACAAAAAGAATATCTTAAAAAAGAATAGTTTTTACCTGTAGTAACGGTGACTGAAGTGCCTTTTCCCCAATAGTCAAACCAATTGTCACAATGAACAATAGTCATGGGGTAATTATACAAGAAGCTTGACTATTAGGAGCCAAACCTTAACCTTAATTTATATGAATGTGTATGTGTATGTATGTATGTATGTATGTATGTATATATGTATATGTATATATATATATATATATATATATATATATATACACACATACACATTCCTTAATTACTTTAAAGTCATTAAGTGTCAAACAATTCTATAAAAACCTTCTGCAGTTTCTTTTCAAATCTATTTAAAACATCAGCCTAAAAGTGACTGAGAAACATAAAAATACTGAATTTTTTTTCTAGGGGGAACTCATATTGCATGTTTGCAACTTCATAACCAATTTTCTGTCCATTTTGCTAAAGTACAGATTTCTGTCAAACGGGCAGTTGGGTTATTTTAATTTACACTTGATTTTCCTGAAATTAATAGATCACCCTGTCTTCTGAATGAGATTCTGGGATTGCTTATGTTCAAGAACTTTAACAGTCCCACAGACAAAATTTTAACATCACTTAGAAAATTAAAGCACAAAAAGAAAAAAAATCCAAATTAATAACGGATATTAGAGGTATAAAGAATTATAAAATCTTACCTGGGGTGACTACGACACTTGTTCCTTTACCCCAAATGTCAAAGTCGTCACATCAGGTCAACCAAATGCAAACTATATACAAAAACCTAATGAGGAATTATTTTGTCTTTCGAGACCATGAATAAGTGACTTAACCTAAATTTATAGACAAAAAAAAATATTTGGAATGGCTTAAAAAGATAGAAACTATATATAGACTGCTGGGGACTAATTAGATTACTGAAGCAAAAAATCCCCTAAAGACAAAAATGTATATTGTGGCAGAAAGATTCTAGACTTGGTTATATCTGGAGATGCATAAGATAATTGGCTATTGGATGACACTGTTTCTTATTATATTTTTGATTGCAAAGGATAAACTCGATTTTTTTGATCCCTTAATGTCTAAATTCAGAAGAACAGTTTTCTCTTAAAGCCCTATTGAAAGCATGTTCTGAATTTACAAAGAAAAAATTTAACTGAGCCTAGAGAAACTTATATGTAAGGAAAAAACAAAAATAGCGAATAGTCATTCAAAGAGAAAAAACCTTTGCTATTTCCAGAATGTGTTTCCCAATAGGGTTGCTTATATCTAAGAACATTGACAATGCCATAGACAAAATGTCATTTTGAAAATTGAAGGAAAAAGGGGGAAAAAACTGCAAATTAATAACACAACAGGTAGAAAGAATGATAAAAACATACCTGAGGTGACTACGACGGATGTTCCTTTACCCCAGTACTCGAAGTAGTCACATCAGGTCAACCAAGTTCAAACCACATACAAAAACTTAGTGTGGAATGATTTTGTTCTTTAAAGTGGCTAAGCCCTATTTTATAGAAGCGCCACATGAAATACCCTTCAAATAGTTTAAAAAGATAGACATGATATATAAATTGCTGAGAACTCAGCAAATTCTTAAAAAAGAAAAAATCCATGAAGTTCTTAGTATCTTAAGACAAAAAAATATATTATGGCAAAATGATTCTGGGCTTCGTTACTTAGATCTGAGATGGATAAAATCTTTGGATTTTATCTGTCATTGTTGCTTATTATAGTTTTGGCCACAATGAGGAAACTTGACTACTTGATGCCATTGTTTAAATTTAGAAGAACATTTTTTTACAAAAAAAAAATTCCTCTCCATAGACCAAAATCCTATTTGAAGAATGTTCTGGATGGTTTTTTAAATCAGAAATGTAATTTAGACTAGAGAATCATTTTTTTTGGGTCAGGAATAGCAAAAAACCCCCCACCTCATGCAAAGACATTAATGAAGAGATCACTATCTCCATTTTCAAAATGTTTTTTCCAATAAGAAGGCTTATATGTCAGAATTCTAAAAGTGCCATAGACAAAAGTTTGAATGCCATTTAGAGAATTAAAGTCAAAGGGGGAAAAAAATCCAAATTAATAACAGATGAAAGAGGTAAAAAGAATGAAAAACATCATACCTGAGCTGACTGTGACCATGGTTCCTTTTCCCCAGTAATCCAAGTCATCACATCAAGTCAACCAGATACAATCCATGTACAAAAACTTAAGGAATCACATTGTCCTTAGCAGACCATGACAAAAATTGACTCACTTTATAAACCTCCAAAGAAAAATATCCTTTAACTGGCTTATTATATTTTGGGTCACAATCGATAAACTCGACTGCTTGATGCCTTAATGTTAAAATTTATATAGAAAGAATATCTAGAGAATCAATTACTCTTTTTATTTTTTAGGAATAGCAAAAATGTGAATAGTCACAGTAAAGACGTTACTTGAGAAATCACTGCTCCAGAATGGGCTTCCCAGTAAGATGATTTATATTCATTTAGAGAATTAAAGCCAAAAGGCAAAAAAACAACAACCCCAAATTAATAGCAGATGGAAGAGGTAGAAAGAATGAAAAAATTCATACCTGAGGTGACCGTCACCATTGTTCCTTTGCCCCAGTAATAGAAGTCATCACATCAAGACAGTTAAATATAAACCATGTACAAAAACTGAATGAAGAATTATTTTGTCCATTCCAGTCTATGAAAAGCGGCTTAGATCAAATTTACAGTAGTTGCCCACCCCCCACCAAAAAAATACACCAAATATCTTAAGAAGGCAGAAAATTCCTTTGGATAAATTACTAAAGGAAAAAATCCCTGAATTTCTAACCAAAACAATTTCAGACTTTTTAAATTTAGATTTGGAGATGTATAAAATATCTGAATTTTCAGTGTCTCTACTGTCTCTATTCTTATTATACTTCTGCTTGCAACAAACAAGCTCAAACATTTGATCCCTTAATATCTGAATTTAGAAGTACATTTTTAAAATAATAATAATAATCTAAAATCCTCTTAGAATCATGTTCTGGATGGATTTGTGAATAAGACATTTAATTTAGCATGGATGATTTTTCAATAGCACCAATGCAAAGGATCATTCAAAGACATTTTGAAATAGATAGGTTATCATTTAAAAAACAACAGAAAATAGAGACACAAAATCCTTAAAGAAAACAACAACAAAAACTAATTCAACTTACCATTAGATACTGTTACAGCAGTTCCTGATCCCCAGATATCAAAAGCATAGCCACAGTAATTTATATTACATTACATCTTTGCAAAAACTACCTTTGTCCCAAATCTCCGGGCCTCAGATGTTACAGCTGCCCTGTTGTTGTTTTTTCCATTCCCCATTTCACCTCTTTTCTGCCTTATATTCATATTACAATTCTACTTTCTTTCTCTTTAATTAAAAAACGAAATATATTTCTTTTTGCTTCTCTTGCATTGCCACAGCGGCAAACCTCATTTCAATCATGACATCCATGTGAAAAATATAATAGAAAAATTTCACTTGAAGTTGCAATTACTGGAATTCATTAGCCTCAATAATCTAGTTAACTGTAATAATCCCATAAAATAATCTGACTATATGAGTAAAAACCTTGTCAGTGGGTAAATATGAGTAAAAACCTAGTCAGTGCCTCCCGTTGAGAAAATTACCATGCATAGAGAATGGCTTGTTTCTTCAATTGGAGTAAATAGAAAGACAGACAGAGAAATAGATAGACAGACAGATAGACGGTTAATCAGAGATAGATAGATAGATAGATAGATAGATAGATAGATAGATAGATAGATAAATAGATAGATAGATAATAGACAGACAGACAGACAGATTCAATTCTTAAACTTATTTAATTGGATAACAGAGAATGATTTTGCACCAAATAAGAGCTCTGTGGAATTTCTACAAAATTCACCGCATTCTATATTTCTCCATTTTAATGAAATTGTAGTTAAACCAATATTTCTGCATAGTTAGCCCCTGACAATCAATATCTATGAACTGGGAACTAGCCCAACATTAGAAAAAAATAAAGTAGGAATAAAGTAGTAAGTACCTGAAGTGACAGTCACCATGGTTCCTTGGCCCCAGTAATCAAAGTAAGCATAGTTACACCTTGTTCAATTTTTAATTAGTTCTGCTACAAAAACCACTTAGACATATGTATAACCTTTTGGTTTAGAATAATTTTACTGAAATGCTTGCTCATCGGCCCAACAAGAAATTATTTAAACACCAGGAAATGCTTTTTTTTTAAAAAACAAAAAAACAAAAACAGAAATAGCAAATTGTTTTCAGAGTATATAAAAATATGCATCTAGAAAACCTCAACTAAGCAATGGGATATGCCAAATTTTCAAGGCTTGTAGAAGGGTTCTGCACAGAAGAATAAAATTAAAGATAGATAGAAAGTTTTTACTTTGAAGTGACAGGACAAAAGTCCCCTTTCCCAAGTAGTACATTCATTGATTTTTTTTGGGGGGGGGGGAGGGAGCAGGTCAAAGAGAAAATGAGGACCATATTGTGAAGAAATCTTCATGACTTTTGAAGAACCTCTTCTAAAGTAATGTGACTTAGACTGAGGGTGGTGGTGATTGAACTCTTATGCTCCTTTATTTTCCCAAACAACCATCAAATATAAATATATTAACTGATTTCATTCAATCCCGCTCAAATACCTAAGAGGAAGTGTTCAAATTCAGCTTAACTTAGACCACAATCCTTAGACCACAATCCCTACCCCAATTACTTTGAAACAGCCGTATTGGCACGAATCAAAATTTGGAATTGAAACATCTATTCAAATGCTTTTCTTAAAGATTTAACTTTTTTTTTTTTAATTAAAGAGTGTGAATGGAACACATTCTTTAGTTCCTAATGCTAAACCTCAGGTTAAAAAAAACAGAAGCTCAACATCTCCTAATTTAGCAATGTAAAATTTCAAAACAAATTAGTAGGCATTGGAATTTAAACACCTTGAGTAATAGCACAAATATAATGATAAAATATAATACCTGTTGTAACGATCATAGTTGTTCCTTTCCCCCAGTATTCAAAAGACCAGTAACACAATAATATTTCCAAACAGAATCATGGGGCATAATCCTTGGTAGAGAAGGGTGAGTCTTAACTCGACTAGATGTAATGTATTTTCCATGTGTCTTCCAAGTCAGTTTTGAAGACAGAATCATTGAACAATTGGAAAGAAATGTGGAGATCATTGATTCTCACGCAATGCCCAATGTTATTGAGGTCCTGTATGGAAGGACACTGGTGGCATCTTTTAATAGCCATCTTTCCTCAAGCAAACCCAAAGTTGCCACTCACATGGCACAAATTTTGTGATAATTTTTTAAAAGCAGAATAAATTGAAGGGTTTTATCTGACATTAAGAATACCACATGTTTTATTTTTTGAGGAGTCATTTTAAACAAATACATATGCACAATAAAAAAAAAGTTTCCAATTAATTACATTCTCCAATTTATCCTCAAGATTAATAATAACAAAAAACTTTTGCAAATGCCTAAATGTAGGATTTTGTGCTACTCTACCCAAACATGTACTCTTTCAATGGATTAAATCCTCAACTAACTTGTATCATCCCGTCATGAAGTTAATGGGATCTCCAGATAGAAAAGTTGCATCCTATATGATGGATAACAAAAAGCAAAAGATTCCTTTAAATTTAAAATCTGTATTCAATTAAGAAAAAAACTCAAAGCGATCTGCTTCCAACTCTGTTATTTGGTTATTCTTGAAAGCAAAGATACATATTTCCTTATGAAAACTTTTTGTGATATTGTTATAAAATTGACAATGAAACCTAATGCTTCCGATGTAGTTTTTAAGCATGCTGGTGTTGAAAACTAGCTAGCATTCACATTTATCAGGAAGGAACTTGTTTTAATTTTATTAAGATGGATCTTAATTTTCACAGAACTTTCTGATCAGCAACTTCTGTGGACATACCCTTCAAGAAATCCTTTCCATCTATCTTATAACTAAAATGCCATACATTTTCCACAAAAGATCTCCATGATATTATAATAATCTAATTTTACATTTCTATTAGGTCAGATTAAAATTGGAATATATGCTTACCTGAAGTCACGGTGACTTGAGTACCTGCTCCCCAGACATCAAAAGCACCCCAGCTCACAGTAATCTATTTCCTAAATTGCTTCATTCAAATACCCATGATATGGAGGGCATATTAGAACATAGAGTTGGAAGGGATCTTGGAGGTCTTCTAGTCCAACCCTCGGCTCATACAGGAGACCGTATACCATTTAAGATCAATGGTGATCTATTCTCTTTTTGAAAGTCTTCAGTGGTGGAGTGTTCACAATTTCTGGAGGCAAGCTATGACATTTCTCCTTAGTTCTAGGTTGCTTCTCTCTTTGGTTGGTTTCCATCCATTGTTTCTCATCAAAATATACTGAGCATATGTTAAATGCTCAACATGCTGTGATTTGGATCCAGGACAGAAAGAAGGAAATGATTAAAAATAGAATATTTATCTGACGTGATGATGATAACCTGGTTGCCTTTTCCTCGATAAACAAAAATTGCATAGCTGTGTAGAATATTTCTTTCTTTAGAGGTCAACAAAAAGCTTATTTGAATATCATATTATTTCTTGTTCAGGCTCTTGACAAGTCCCAGCTGTGGGACCTATGTAACCTATGAAATAGGTTAGAATTCCTCTCCCCCACTCAGTGTTCTTGGTTATCCCTCTGTGACAGATAAAAGATGGGTTTTGTGCTGGTTGGCATCAAAGCCATGGATTAATTTTAGTAGTTGCAATTTTAAGAATAATTTTTAAAGAACAAATTATTGTCCTCTTCCCTCTGACAGCCCTTCAAGGATTGGAAGGCTGCTATCATGTCACTCCTAAGCCTTCTCTTTGTTAGGCTACACATATCTGCTTCCCTTAGCTGTTCCTCCTGCAATTTAGTCTCCATGCCCCTGATCCTCTTTATTGCTCTTTTCTGTAGTCTTTCTAGGGTCTCCACATCTTTGCTTTATCCTCATGACCAGTACTGGATACAGTATGCCAAGTATGTCCTCACTAATGCAGTATTTACTGATACTATCACTTCTCATTATGTTGATGTATCCCTCTGTTGATGTGGCCTAGGATTACATTGGCTTTTTTGGCAGGTGCAGCACGTTGCTGTCTCATACTTAAATGGTGGTTTGCTGGGATCCCTAGATCTTTCTCGCAGGTATTGAGCTAGATATCACCTATTCTATAACTGCATTTGGTTTTTCTTGCCTAAGCATGTAACTTTATTTTTCATTACTGATAATTTCATTTTGTTGGGCGGGACCCAATGCTGAAGTCTGTCAAGATCAGGGGTGTCCAACTCAATTTCATTGAGGACTGCATCAAAGCTGTGGTTGGCCTTGGGCAGGCGGGTGTGACTGACTGAGGGTGTGGCCAACTGGGTGAGCATGGCTTGCTTGACACTTCTCCCCAAACTGCATGTTTCCGATTTGCATTGTGTAGACTGGCTGAAACGACACAGGCCTGATGTTTCCTCTTCACATTAGATAGACTGGGTTGAAGTGTTGTGGGCCTTACATTTTCCAGGATGGCCCCACAGGCCAGATCCAGAGGTGATATTCAGCAGGTTCTGACTAGTTCTAGAGAACTGGTAGCGGAAATTTTGAGTAGTTCGGAGAACCAGCAAATACCACCTCTGACTGGAGATTTTACAGTATTCTTCCCCTGCCACGCCCACCAAGCCATGCCCACAGAACCGATAGTAAAAAAAAATTGAATCCAATCACTGGCCAGATCCAACCACATTATGGGGTGGATCTGGCCCATGGGCCTTGAGTTTGATAACCCTGGTTAAGATCCTTCTGTATCACGAGGCTATCCCCCCAAAAGTTAACATTTACCCCCAATTTTATATCACCCAGAAATTTGGTGAGTGCACTTTCAATAGCTTCATCTAAGTCATGTATAAGATGGTGAAGAGCACTAATATACACTAATCGGCATACATTAAAATGAAATTATATTGCATACAGCTCTCAAAGGGTCTCCACCTCTAATAGAAACATAAATGTGACAAGATAAATAAATAAATATAAAATTATGCTTGTACTCCCATATATTATATGACACAGAGGAACCACACTGTCTAGTTTGGATGTATACATGTACATGATAAGCAAAAGAAATCTTGCAAGTTTACCAGAAGAATGGCATAGGGAACAAAGCTGTTACACAATATGGAACTCCTGCTAGAAATATTTTGAAACTCCCTCCCTGAGGGGAGCAACAGAAGCAATGTGTGAAGAGGATGTGTGGGGTCTCTAACAATGCTTTGATTGCTAAGCACATGGTGCTTATAAGCTGTATCCTGAATATTGGGAATAATCTTCTCCACTATCCTCACCACTTTTTGGAGGGACTTTCTATCTGAGGTACTGCTGCCACCAAAAACAGACCATAAAGTGGGTGTGTGGTGTCTCTAACAATGTCTTGAGCTCTATGCACATAGTGCTTATCAGTAGTATTCTGAATGATGGGAGGCCAGCTTCCGATCATCTTCATGGCTGAGGTATTCCACTTCATGCTTTCCTCCATGTGGATGTAACTCGATTAAAGACCACATGCTGTGTGTAATGTGTCAGCCAATTGCAAATCCATCTGGTGGCTATACCATCTATCCCATGTGGTTCTATCTTACCAAGAAGTAGGCCATGGACTGTGTTAAGTGTGGAGCATGGGTGCGAAGAATGGAGACGAGCCAGTGAAACAGTGAACTTCAACTCTTTATTTACATGGTGTGACAGCTCAAACTGGATGGCTGCTATAGCCTTCCTTATATAGGCAACTTATTAACTATTCAACCAATGAAAGCCTGGGAGCGCTAGCTCCGTTGACCAATGAGAATGGCTCGTTAATGGCCAATCAGACTCTCCTGAATGGACCAATCTGATCTCGCCATTTAACAGCCAATCAGAAGTGCAGGGCCAAAACCCTGCACTTGACTTCAAGCTCTAGATAACTTTATTACACATTTATTCATTCACAACACCCCTTCCCCCCGGGTTCCGTTTACGGGGTGCGGTCACGTAGTCCTTGAGGTAGGACGGTTGTTTTGTTAATCTTTTTGATTTTCGTTGTGCACCCAGTATTTGGCTGCACTCTTGTTGAGGTAGGGTGTTGTTTGGTGAAAGGGGTGCCTCTGATTCTGAGTTCGCGTTTTCGTTGTCACCTACATCTTCAGTATCACCCTGAGGTGAACTCACTCCCATCCCTGATTCCTGTTCTCGTGTTTCCATTCTGCTATCGTTCCCTTCAAAAAGGTTTTCTGCTAATTGAAGTTCATCTTCCTCTGTATCTCCCCATCCCTCAGTTTGGTTATTAGGGGACTCGGAGATCCCTGACTGCAGTCTTGATTGTAATTGATCGATATGGCGCTTCCATAGTCTATCATCACGGCATTGTACAAGGTATGATCTCGGGCCGGTTACACGGACCACAGTCATTTCTACCCACAACGGATCGCCCGATAAATTTTTAGTGAACACCAAGTCGCCTACCTGGAAGGTACGGCATCAGCCGCTGGATCCGAGTGGTTTCTCCGGTTCGTACGCTGGGTGTAACCGTCGAGGTGGGAGCGGAGCTTTGGCCCCATTAGCAGCTCGGCGGGAGTTTTGTTGGTGACGCTGTGTGGAGTGATATGCTGTAAAAAGAGGATTCGGTTTATCTTTTCTTCGATGTTGTCATAGTCCACTTTCTGTAGCGTTTTCTTGACGAATTGTACCATGCACTCGGCCCTTCCGTTGGCCGCAGGATGTGCAGGCGAAGTCAGTGCATGTTGAATACAGTGGTCCGCCAGGTACTGTTCAAAGGCCAGTGCGGTAAATTGGGGCCCATTGTCGGATACCAGAACATCTGGTAATCTGTGGGTTGCAAACAGTCTTTCTAGTTTCTTAATGACTGCTTCGGTTGTTGTGTTCCTCATTCGGTGGATTTTGAGCCAGTTCGAATAGGCGTCCACGGTTTACAAGAAGGTGTGGCCTTTGGTCGGCCCAGCAAAATCCAGATGGATATGGGACCAGGGTCCCCATGGTGTTTCCCATTCGGTTGGGATTGCCTTTGGTGGGGCGTTGCTTACTTCCTGGCATCTATGACAAGCTTTGACACAAGTCTTGATTTGCTTGTCAATGCCTGGCCACCACGCTTCGTGCGAGGACTTTCATGAGCACAATGCCGGGGTGGCCATTGTGCAAGGTTCTCAGTACTGCTTGTTGGAGTCGTTCTGGGATAACGACTCTATCACCCCAGATGATGCAGCCCTTTTGAGAAAACAACTCTGTTTGTGGACTTTTCAATAGTGTGAAGTCATCTGATACTTGGTCCAATGGCCATCCATGTTCCACCCAAGTGAGGACTCGTGCTAAGGCAGGGTCGCATTTTATTTCTCTCACGATATCACGGGCAGTTAATTGCGGTGTACGAAGTGCCTCGATCTGCAACGTTGTTACTGTTGGTGCGGGGTCGTCAATAGTCTCTGGAAGCGATGCTCGGCTCAATGCGTCGGTGTGGGGAATGGCTTTCCCAGGGCGGTATTGCAGCTGATAATTAAAAGCAGCCAAGAATTCTGACCAGAGAGTCATTCTGGGAGATAATATATAGGGGGTTGGCTTATCCCCCACTATTATTCCCAGCAAAGTTTTGTGGTCAGTCACTACACATACTCATGAAATCTTTTGACAGCAGACACAATTGCAAGGGCTTCTTTATCAATCTGGCTATAATTTTGCTCAGTTTTCAAAAGTGTCTTTGAAAAATAGGCAACAGGGGGTTTCCGGTTTCGCGTGGCTTCGGGGCAGCAGGAATTCGTGACAGCTCGCGATTCCTGCTGTGCTAGCCACCGAGGTACCCCCAATCCAGATGGGTCAGGGGGATATGGCTGCCCTGTAGGGACAGCTGAAGAGAGAGGGGAGTCGGACAGGGGGTTGGGGGTGTCGCAGACCCCCTCCTTCTCCGGAAAAATCCCTTTTTCCCAAGGCGGTGGAGCGGCGGTCAGCAATGGCCGCCACAAAGAAGCCAGCAACCGGGTAAGATTGCGCTGGAGGAAGTAAGAAGAGTGAAAGTGCTGTCTGAGCCGGGTCAAGTAACATCTTTCAAATTGGTTGGAACTGAGCTGTTTGAATTGCTGGAGGATACATTGTATCCCTAAGAAGATCGAAAGCGGCGGAGAAGCTGTTAAAGGGAACTTTTTTTTTTCTTTACTCTCCCACCCCATGGAAACAGCAGAAATGTTTGGACATATTGGACATTGAAAGTGAATTGTTTTGAGAGTTGAAGCTAAGGGACAAAAGGATTTTTGGACATTGAAAAACTTAAGAAATTGGAAAACCCTTGTTGGAGGTATGGATTTCTGATTATTTAAAATTGATATTGTAAGTGGGAAGGGAGAGGAAAAAAAATTGGAGCAGAAGCTGAAAAAGGAGGAGATTGCCTAGAATCCCAAAGAAAGGTATATGGTAATTGGACCTCTTTGATTAAACATTAACCCCAGAAAGAGAAAGAGAAGAAGGAAGAAAAGTATTAATTTTTGGAACTTTTTTTTGAATTATTTTTGATTAAAAATACTTGTGGTTGTTTTGGGAAAAGTTTCTCTTTTCATAATGGCATCACTTGTGGATGAACTAAAGACTGAATATCAAAAATATAAAAAGGAAGATACTTTGGGCACTTTGTTTCAATTCTTAGAAATGGCGTTATGTACTTATGAAAAGTTGACTACGCAGCAGAAGGACTGGGACAAAGAAGAAGAGGAAGAAGAAGCCATCTTTGATGAACAATGGGTTCTTTCCGGGGAGGAGGAGAAAAAGGATAAGAAAAAGGGGATTTTAAGAATTATAAAAACAACCAAAGAAGAGAAAAATGAGCGGAAAGGTGGAGGCAAGGTTAGAAAGCAAAGGAAAGGGAGTAAGAAAAGGGAGGAGGAAAGACAAAGGGGTAAAAAGGGCAAGGAGAAGCCTCAATGGGGGGAAGCAAGATCTAAAGAAAAAAAGTTTATTCAGAGACAATGGGTGAATTTAATTTAGGATAAAAGAGGGATTCTGGAGGGTACATAAGATTGTGTTTTTTATATGTGTATTTAGAGTATAAAATTCATTGTATAATTTTAGAATCTTTTAAACAGAATCCCAAGAAAAATTGTTATATGACGTACTTTTAAGTTAGGGTAATGAGTTATAGACGTTACTCCAATTGGTGTATAGGAGAAGTATAATAAAAGAAAAAAGATGAATGGATAGTTGGAAATAGAACAGACAAAGAATATTATTGAAAATGGTAATAAGATATGAAAGGATATATAAAGGTTTTGTTATGCTTTTTTTTTTTTTGCATGTTGTATATTGAAAAAAGGCAAAAAAAAATTTTTTTTAATTAATAAGAAATAATTTGGATGAAAAGGAGAAGTTGGGATAAGATATGAAGTTAAATAGACAAAGTATTGATACTATAATTTGGGATTGTTATGTTCTATTGGTTTTCTTCTTTTATTATTTTTTCTTAGAAAAGAACTTATAAGCTGTTATGCCTTGTGCATTGTTTATATAAAATTGATAAAAATGGTATATATATATATAATATAAAAAAGAAAATGATAATAAGATATGAAAGGATATATAAAGTGAATATGATGTTTGAATTTGTGTCTGTGGGAAGAGTTTCAACCCGGGATCAGACAACCTTCAGAAAAGATCTTTTAGTTTTGTTTGTGTTCTGTAAAATCAATAAAATTTGTTTAAAAAAAAAAAAGAAAAATAGGCAACAGGGGCTTTGCTACCGTTAGGCAATACATGGCTCAAAATGGCGCCCACTCCGAAAGGCGATGCATCACACGTGATAGTTAATGGCAAGGTCTCATTGTACTGCATTAGTACAGCATCAGAAGTCAGTAGTTTTTTCACATTATGAAACGCCTGCTCTTCTCTATGACCCCATACCCAAAGTGTTTTTTTGTCCAGTAAACAATGTAAAGGTTCAGCGACAGTCGCCTTGTGCGGCAGGAATACATTATAAAAATTGATAAGGCCTAGAAACGCCTGGAGGTCGGCCTTATTCAGGGGTCTGGGAGCATTTTTTATTGCTCTCAATTTGCTATTGGTAGGGTGAATGCCCTGACTGTCAATTAGATACCCTAAAAATTCGACAGATCTGTACACAGCTTACACTTATTTTTCTTCACTCTAAGGCCTGCGTCTTTGAATTTCTGGAGAACCAATCTTAAACGATCCCGCAAAATTTTTGAAGTAGGGGCAGCAATTAATACATCGTCAAAGTAGGGGACAACGCCTTTAATCCCTTGTAATAGTCTTTCCATCAGGCTCTGAAAGATCTCCGGGGCTACACTCACTCCAAATTGGAGCCGTGTACATTTAAAGGCACCTCGGTGTATCACGATCGTCTGTGTCTGTGCCGTTTTTTCATCAACCGGCAGTTGTTGATATGCCTGAGCTAAGTCTAGTTTAGCGAAGACTTTTCCGCCCCCCAGGGAATGGAGGAGGTGTTGCACCACCGGCACAGGATATGCGTTTTGCTGCAGGGCGTGGTTCAGGGTGGCTGGGTAGTCCCCACAAATTCTAATTGAACCATCCGGCTTAATGGGTGTCACAATTGGGGTCTCCCAGGGAGAATGATCGATTGGCTCTAACACTCCCTGGGCTATTAACTTATCAAGCTGTTCGTTGATTTTCGGTTTTAGGGCAAATGGAACTCGAGGAGGCTTAAGGCGGATGGGAGCTATTTTTGGATTAAGGTTAAATGAGATTGGGGTCCCCTTGTACTCGCCTAGCTTTTCTGTGAAGATGTCCCTGAATTCATGGATGAGGTCCTCCTCCCAGTCACTGTCACCGATTTGGTTAATGCCTGCCACTTCAATGCCGAGTGGCGTGAACCATTGGAGGCCTAACAGGCTAGGCCGGTCCTTGTTGATCACAGTCAGGGTAAGTACGCTATGCGGTTTTTGAACGAGACCCGGACTCGACTGGATCCTATGACTGGAATCCTATTCCCCTGATAGTCTTTAAGTATGAGTCTTTGGGAATGGAGGTCTTGGTTCCGGATAGTAGGGATGAGTTGCTTGAGGGTCTTCCAGGAAACCATCGAGAGAGACGATCCCGAGTCGACTTCCATTTGGCAGGGCTGATTTTCGATGGCCACTTTAATTTGGATTTTCTTGGCATCCAATGAAGAGGCATGACCGATAGTGATAGTTTGGTGAGCCTCTTCTCGCTTCATTGGGCGATTCATGGTTCAGTTTCTGTAGGAGTGGTTTACTGGTTCTCGCCTTACAGGATGGTTTCCTGTCAATTGGCGATAGTTAGTCCCCTTCGAGGTTTGGCTGGGTCCTAGGAGGCTTCTACAGACCCATCCGATATGGCCTCGTTTCCCACACTCATGGCAGAGTGCGTTGCGGAATTTGCATTCGGACCGGTAATGGTTGGCCCCACAGCCAGCGCATGGATGATGGGACTTCGGGTAATGGTCCCGATCGGACCGCAGTCGATGGACCTCTTCTTCATCGCTGTCTGACAATGAAGAGAGGTCCTCGTGGTGGTCCGTCAAAAGCTGTCCTTCTGACTTAGGTGAAATGTCGCAGGTCGGTTGGTGTACTGGAGCGCAGTTGTGGCGCAGTTGGGCAGCCGACTTCCTGGTTGCTTCTGCTGCAGTAGCATCAGCGATGGCATTGGCAAGGCTAATGTCGCCTTTCGCCATCAGCTTGCTCTGCACGTTTAGTGCATCTAATCCCAGAACTATTTGGTCTCTCAAAGCCTCTTCCAGGTCGGCGAACCCACAGAGGCCTCCCAAGTTTCAGAGGTCCACAACGAAATCGGCAATGCTCTCTCCTTTCCGCTGGTTTCTTTGGTAGAACTCGTGCCACCTTACGAGCATTGGTACGGTCAGTGCATTGTGGGCCCTCAGTAGGGGTTCGAGGACGTCCCAGTCCATAGCCTTCACTTCAGCCAGTTTTGCTAGTGCCTTGGCCATCTTGAATACGGTCAGCCCGCAATGTGTTAGGAATACCGCCCGTTTCTTCCCGGTTGTGGCATCCTTCAAATTATTGGTTTCCAAGAACATTTGGAAACGATCCATGTAGGACTTCTTGCGCTGGGTCGAATGGAATGGGTGGCATGACGCCGCCGGACATGGTTCCGCTGTTGTGCATTTTCATCCACGTGCTCGGTTATATTTTCTGTTGTTCAGTCAGCTCTGATGTCTCCACATCCCATCCTCGTCGCCAGTGTTAAGTGTGGAGCATGGGTGCGAAGAATGGAGATGTGAAACAGTGAACTTCAACTCTTTATTTACATGGTGTGACAGCTCAAACTGGATGGCTGCTATAGCCTTCCTTATATAGGCAACTTATTAACTATTCAACCAATGAAAACCTGGGAGCGCTAGCTCCGTTGACCAATGAGAACGGCTTGTTAATGGCCAATCAGACTCTCCTGAATGGACCAATCTGATCTCACCATTTAACAGCCAATCAGAAGTGCAGGGCCAGAACCCTGCACTTGACTTCAAGCTCTAGATAACTTTATTACACATTTATTCATTCACAACAGACTGCTTTATAAAATGCCTTACTGAAATTTAAGTATGTTATATTCACAGTGTTTCCTTGGTCCAAGTAATAAGTTTCTTTTTACATCTTGACTGCCATAATTGAGAAACATCCATCAATCTCCCCACAGTCTTTTTTGATGTGGCATTATTCCCGATCACAGCATTGTGGATAGTTTTTGAATTTATTTTGTTTTGATATAGGCCGATGAAAACAAAAAGAGGAAATTGAAACAGGAAGTCCATTTTTTTTGCTGGTGAGCAGTGGACAGTAACAATGACTGTTGAAACTTACATCTAATTCTCCTCCTTGTTTTTTGCTGCATGATGACCAAGAGAAGAATGACTGGACCATTTAAATAATGAAAGAAGACTCTAAATATAGAGTCTATTTAGTAGCTTTGAATTTACTGGTGTCAAGCTGAAATTGACATATGTGTAACCATTTAAGTTAGGCTTTGTATATATTCTTTTTCTTACTTTCTCTGTGGTAGTCATGGGGAAAGGGTTTCAGGCTCGCCACATTCCTAAAGGGGGAGGAATGGAGATAAAGATAGTGTTTTGGCTAGGTGATCTTTCTTTACATGGGAAACAAGCTGTTGTGCTTGGGCCCCTTGAGGTGGAGATTTATGACATCGAGCAACGTTGAATTATTTCTATTGGAGAATGTAACTTTTTGGAGCTGTTTTTAACGTAATATTGTGGGGTAATTCTGGGTTGATCTGGAATTACCATGGACTTTGCCAATTTGATGCTTTCCTAAATAAAAGAATTTGTTTTGGAAGATGGACTTTGTTCTTTTCTTTTTAAATGGATTTTATCACTTGGAAACCTGATAACTGGATCTTTGGAAACTTAATTTTGGGATATGAAGTCCCACTTCTTTGAGAAATAGATTCCAATGTATCCATAGTATCTTTTATTTATTTTATTTTATTTTATTTATTTGATTTGTCAATCGCTTACAAGATATTAGGTATAAGTAAAAGCATAGTTATGAATACAGTCTAAGGTTAAAGTTTTGGGGGTTTGGGGGTTTGGGGAAGAAATCACAGAGTCAGATAGTGTATTCCAGACATTGATCACTCTGTTGCTGAAGGTGTATTTCCTGCAATCAAGTTTGGTGTGGTTATCCTTGAGTTTGTATCTGTTGTGTGCTCTTGTATTGTTATAGTTGAAGCTGAAGTATTCATTGACAGGTAGGACATTGCAATGTATGATTTTATACACTATACTTAGGTCAGACCGAAGGCGCCATAGTTCTAGATTTTCTAGGTCTAGAATGTCATGTCTGGTGGCATAAGGTATTCTGCAACGAGTAGAGGAGTGGAGAACTCTTCTTGTGAAATATTTCTGGACTTTCTCAACTGTATTCATATCAGATACATAATGTGGGTTCCAGACTGATGAGCTGTATTCAAGTATTGGTCTAGCAAATGTTTTGTATGCTCCAGTTAGTTGTGTGATATTACCAGAGAAAAATCTATTTAGGATTATGTTAACAACTCTTAATGCACTTCTGGCTATGTAGTTGATTACAGTGGTGATATGCTACTGGTTTGGACCAGTTTGGCTGAACCAGTAGTAAAAAAGGCCTCCAAGGACAATCAGCTGAGAGGAGAAAGAAGAGAAAAGTGCAGGATCATCCCTTCCACCCACTCCTGCTCTTTTCTCTTTTTTATCCTCTCAGCTGATTGGTGCTGCAAGCCTCAGCTGGTGTGTGGAAAATGACATGCATGCATTAGGTGCATGCACATTAGGGATGTGTGTGTGTGTGTGTGTGTGTGTGTGTGTGTGATATCACCAAACTGGTAGTAGAACAGGCAGGATCCCACTGCTGGTTGATTATATGCCTCCCAATTAGATATTGAACTCAAATTTTGGAGATGTTCATGTTTGGATTCTTGTGGACTAATGTACAAAACTTATGTTGTTTGTCACCTCTGGAAGTATAATATGAGAAGAGATGGCACTTATTTTAATCTATCCAATGATGGAGAATAGATTTGTCATCCATTGTCCAAAAGAGTTTATCTGAGAACGAAAAGTTAGAAATGAAGGCAACGGGGGGAAGAAGGCTATCTTCTTAACCTACTTGTAAATTGGATATATAGTCAGTCCACAAATTGAAGTTAGAAGCAGAAACATGAAATGAATATTGATGGGTCTCAACATTTTGGCTGGTTGCAGATTGATTAGCTTCCTAGTCTGCAAAGGAGTTTTTGAACTGGGATGCATCATCTTGTCTACCCAGGTTCCACAGCAAGGAAAGCCTGATCTGTTGTGAATGAATAAATGTGTTAATAAAGTTATCAAGAGCTTGAAGTCAAGTGCAGGGTTCTGGCCCTGCACTTCTGATTGGCCGTTAATGGCGACATCAGATTGGTCTATTCAGGTGAATCTGATTGGCCATTAACGAGCCTCTCCCATTGGTTAACGGAGCTAGCGCTCCTGGATTTTCATTGGTTGAATAGCTAATAAGTTGCCTATATAAGGAGGGCCATTTCAGCCATTGAGCTGAGCTTCCACACAATGTTAATAAAGAGTTTTGAAGTTCACCGTGCCACCGGCTCGTCTCCATTCTTCGCGCCCACAGTTAGAACATAATACTGGCGACAAGGGTGGGATGTGGAGACGTCAGAGCTGACAACAATGAAGAACGATAACCAAGCACATGGTTGAAATGCACAATGGCGGAAACATGTCCAGCGGTGTCATACCACCCACTCCATTCGACCCAGCACAAGAAGACTGGGACTCCTATATGGATCGTTTCCAAATGTTCTTGGAAACCAACAATTTGAAGGATGCCACTACCGGGAAGAAACGGGCGGTATTCCTAACGCATTGTGGGCTGACTGTATTCAAGATGGCCAAGGCACTAGCGAAACCGGTAGAAGTAAAATCTATGGACTGGGACGTCCTCGAACCCCTACTGAGAGCCCACTATGCACTGATCGTCCCAACACTCGTTAGATGGCATGAATTTTACCAGAGAAGTCAACAAAATGGCGAAAGTGTTGCTGATTTCATAGCTGATCTGGGAGGCCTATGTGGGTTTGCCAACCTTGAAGAAGCCCTGAGAGACTGAGTAATTCTGGGATTAGAGTCACTGCACACGCAGAGTAAGCTGATGGCGAAAAGTGACATCAGCCTTAAAGATGCCATCGCTGAAGCTACTGCAGCAGAAGTGACCAGAAAGTCGGCTGTCTGAATGCGCCGCAACCACGCTCCGGTTCAGCAACCGACCCGTGAACTTTCACCCAAGTCAGATGGGCAGCTATTAACGGCCCACCACGAGGACATCTCTTCGTCATCAGACAGTGACGAAGAAGAGGTCCATCAACTTTGGTCCGAACGGGACCAACGCCAGAGAGCTCAGTACCAATGTGCTGGTTGTGGGGCAAGCCACCCCCGATCAGAATGCAAATTCCTCGACGCGCTCTGCCATGTGTGCGGAAAACGAGGCCATATCGGACAGGTCTGTAGAAGCCAATTGGGACCCAGCCTGCCCTCAAAGGGGGCTAACTATCTCCAACCGACAGGAAATCATCCTGTAAGGCGAGAACCAGTGAACCACCAATGGAACAACCACTCCTACAGAAACAAAACCTTAAACTGCCCCACAAAGCGGAAAGAGGCTCACCAAGCTATCACAATCGGTCATGCTTCCTCTCTGGATGCCAAGAAGATCCGAGTTAAAGTGGCCATTGAAAACCAGCCCTGCCTGATGGAAGTCGACTCAGGATCGTCTCTCTTGATGGTTTCCTGGAAGACCCTCAAGCAGCTCATCCCTACTGTCCGGCGACAAGACCTCCGATTCCAAAGACTCATACTCAAAGACTATCAGGGGAATCGGATCCCAGTCGTAGGATCCAGCTGAGTCCGGGTATCGTTCAAGAACCGTACAGCATTCCTACCCCTGACGGTAATTGACAAAGATCAGCCTAGCTTGTTCGGCCTCCAATGGTTCGCTCCACTTGGAATTGCAGTGGCAGGCATTCACCGAATCAGCAGCAGCAACTGGGAAGTGGACCTCATCCAAGAGTTCAAGGACGTCTTCACAGAAAAACTAGGCGAGTACAAGGGGACCCCGATATCATTTAACCTCAATCCCAAAATAGCTCCCATCCGCCTTAAGCCTCGTCGAGTTGCCTTTGCCCTTAAACCAAAGATTGATGAGCAGCTTGATAAGTTGATAGCCCAGGGTGTGTTAGAACCAACCGATCACTCTCCCTGGGAAACCCCAATCGTTACGCCCATCAAGCCGGATGGATCAATCAGAATTTGTGGGGACTACTGAGCCACCCTGAACCACGCCCTTCAACAAAATGCATATCCGGTACCGGTGGTGCAGCACCTCCTCCATTTCCTGGGGGGCGGAAAAGTCTTCGTTAAACTAGACTTAGCCCAGGCATACCAACAACTGCCGGTAGACAAAAAACGGCAGAGGCATAGACAATCATTACGCATCGAGGTGCCTTTAAATGTAACCGACTCCAATTCGGAGTGAGCGTAGCCCCGGGAATCTTTCAAAGTTTGATGGAAAGACTATTACAAGGGATAAAAGGCATTGTCCCATATTTTGATGATGTATTAATCGCTGCACCTACCCCGAAAATTTTACAGGATTGCCTGAGGTCGGTTCTCCAGAAATTCAAAGACGCAGGTCTTAAAGTGAAGAAAAACAAGTGTAAATTGTGCACGGATCGTGTCGAATTTTTAGGGTATTTAATTGATAGCCATAGCATTCACCCTACCAATAGCAAACTGAGGGCAATCAAGAATGCCCCAAGACCCCGAAATAAGGCCGACCTCCAGGTGTTTCTAGGCCTTATCAATTTTTATAACGTGTTCCTGCCACACAAAGCAACCGTAGCCGAACCTCTACATCGTTTATTAGACAAAAAAGCAATCTGGGTATGGGGACATAGAGAGGAGCAGACATTTCGAAATGTAAAAAAAATATTGACTTCTGATGCTGTACTAATGCAGTACAATGAGACTTTGCCATTAACGATCACGTGTGATGCCTCGCCTTTCAGAGTAGGAGCCATTTTGAGCCATGTTTTGCCAAACGTGAAACCCCTGTTGCCTATTTCTCAAAGACACTTTCAAAAGCAGAACGCAATTACAGTCAGATTGATAAAGAAGCCCTTGCTATTGTGTCTGTGGTCAAGAGATTTCATGAGTACATGTACGGCTGAGCCTTTACTATAGTGACTGACCACAAACTTTTGCTGGGAATAATAGCGGGAGACAGGCCAACCCCCTATATATTATCTCCCAGAATGACTCGTTGGTCAGAATTCTTGGCTGCTTATAATTATCGCCTGCAACACCGCCCGGGGAAGGCCATTCCCCACGCCGACGCATTGAGCCGAGCACCACTTCCTGAGACCGTTGATGACCCTGCGCCTACAGTGACAATGTTGCAGATCGAGACACTTCAAACACTGCCATTAACAGCCCAAGATATCACAATGGAAACAAAACATGACCCCACCTTAGCACGAGTCCTCAGTTGGGTTGAGCGCGGATGGCCATTGGACCAGGTATCCGATGACTATGCCCCATTCAAGAGTCGACAAATGGAATTGTTTTCACAGAAGGGCTGCATTATCTGGGGAGATAGAGTCGTTGTCCCAGAGCGGCTACAACGAGAGGTACAAAGAACCTTGCACGATGGCCACCCCGGCATCATGCGCATGAAAGCCCTCGCACGTAGCTATGCGTGGTGGCCGGGCATTGGCAAGCAGATCAAGATATGGGTCAAATCTTGTCACAATTGCCAGGAAGTGAGTAACGCCCCACTGAAAGCAGTCCCAATGGAATGGGAAACACCGCGGGGACCCTGGTCCCGCATTCATCTGAACTTTGCAGGACCTACCAAAGGCCACACATTCTTGTTGACAGTGGATGCCTGCTCAAACTGGCTCGAGATCCACGAGATGAGGAATACAACAACTGAAGCAGTCATCAGGAAATTAGACAGACTATTTGCAACGCATGGATTACCAGACGTTCTGGTATCCGACAACGGGCCCCAATTTACCACGCTGTCCTTTGAACAGTACCTGGCGGACCGCAGTATTCGCCATGCGCTGCTTTGCCAGCACATCCTGCAGCCAACAGAAGGGCCAAGCGCATGGTACAATTCATCAAGAAAACGCTACACAAAATGGACTATGACAATATTGAAGAAAAAATAAACCGGATACTCCTTTTGCAGGGACGTGGAGCGTGGGGCTTGCATGCTCGCCGGAAAGGTTCCCTCTAGTGTCTCAATTTACATTACAATGGCGGCGCGTATAGACGCAGCGGCTTATGGCTCTCCCGTTCGGTGCTCTTTTCGGTGCTTTTTTCCGCTGTTTGTATACGTCTTCTGGACTATCGGCTCTACGAGCCAACTCTATACACGATCAGATATTATAGACATTGGAATTCAATGCCAGATGTCTGTTTCGAGGGACTTTCATCGCGTCCATAACATCCCCGATGAGATAGCGAGACCAGCGGGCTCTCCGTGGATTGTTGTCGGGGCCAGGAGGCGGCGAAGACGGAGGAGGGAGAGGAAGCAGAAGCGAGGCTGTAGGTCTGGCGTTATGCTTAGGCTGAGGAAACATCCATTCAAGCCACCTCTTCCGAGTCTGTATCTCGCCAACGCCAGATCCCTGGCACATAAAACGGATTATTTACAGCTACAGCTCGCCGGTAACCGCTATGTTCGAGACTGCTGCGTCATGGTAATTACTGAAACATGGCTACATTCTGGGATACCTGACGCTAGCATGCAGCTGGCAGGCCGTACTTTTTTACGCTGGGACAGAACGAAGGACTGTGGTAAGAGCAGAGGAGGGGGGCTCTGCATCTACGTACATGAGAACTGGTGTAATAATGGGACAGTTATAGATAATCATTGTTCCCCGGATCTTGAGTACATGTCTGTAAGATGTCGGCCTTTTTTTCTACCGAGAGAGCTAACTGTTGTGATCGTTACAGCGGTGTATATCCCGCCCGACGCAAACACAGATAAGGCACTCTCTCTCCTGCTGAATACCATAAACGAACAGCAGCAGGCTTACCCTGATGGTGTTCATATTATTGCAGGAGACTTTAATAAGGCCAATCTGAAAACTGTACTCCCGAAGTTTTACCAGTATGTTAAGTGTGCCACGAGGGGAGAAAATACTCTGGATCATGTTTATACCAACATTAAACATGCATACAGAGCCATACCCCTCCCCCACCTTGGGTATTCAGATCATCTCTCCCTCCTGTTATCCCCAGCTTATACCCCCCTCAGACGCAGTAGCAGGCCCATTACGAAGACTGTAACGATTTGGCCTGAGGATGCACTTAGTAGACTTCAAGACTGCTTTGAACAGACAGACTGGAAGATGTTCCAACATCAAGAGTTGGAAATGCATACAAGTACGGTGCTGGACTATATCAAGTTCTGCATCGGAAATGTGACTGTAGACAGAAACATCCGGGTCTTCCCAAATCAGAAACCCTGGATGACTACTCAAGTCCGTGGACTTCTTAAAGCCCGTGACGTAGCCTTCAGGTCAGGCGATAGAGCTTTGTATACAGTCGCCCGAGCTGACCTGAGGAGGGGGATTAAGAAAGCCAAGATGGATCACAGGAGGAGTATTGAGTCCCACTTGTCTAGCCATAACACACGGGAGGTGTGGAAGGGCATACATGACATCACTAATTATAGGGGTTGTCACGGAACAACAGAACATCTGAGTGCAGCGCTAGCAGAGGAGCTGAATAACTTCTTTGCTCGCTTTGAAGTTTCACAACAGCGTACAGCTGCACCAGCCCTCCTCCCTCCTCCAATTACATTCAGTTCTGCTACCCCACCCAGTATTTTTTCTGTGACGGAGGATGACGTCAGACGGGTGTTCCGAGCAGCGAACCCCAGAAAGGCAGCTGGCCCAGATGGAGTCCCTGGCAAGGTGCTTAGGGCATGTGCCCCCCAGCTTGCCTCCATCTTCAGAGATATTTTCAACCTCTCCCTGGCCCAGGCAGTTATACCATCCTGTCTGAAATCTGCCATAATCATCCCTGTGCCGAAGAAATCTCCCATCTCCAGCCTCAATGATTACCGCCCAGTGGCGCTTACTCCTGTAATCATGAAATGTTTTGAGAGGCTGGTGCTCCGGCACATCATGAATCATCTCCCCTTGGATTTTGATCCTTATCAGTTCGCTTACCGTACTAATCGGTCTACGGAGGATGCCATAGCCATAGCTCTGCACGCTACGCTGAACCATCTGGAGCAACGGCAGAGCTATGTCCGGATGCTTTTTGTGGACTACAGCTCTGCCTTTAATACAATCATCCCAGGAATTTTAATCAAAAAACTGGATACATTGGGTTTGCCCCCCCTTACTTGTGCCTGGATAAAGAACTTCCTGAGTGATCGGCCCCAGATTGTGAGGCTTGGTCCCCACCTTTCTTCCACACGTACGCTGAGCACTGGCTCCCCACAGGGCTGTGTGCTGAGCCCACTCCTGTACTGCCTCTATACCCACGACTGTAGTCCACACCATGATAGCAACCTCATTGTGAAGTTTGCTGATGACACCACGGTGGTTGGACTCATTTCGAGGGGAGATGAGGCAGCTTATAGGAAGGAGGTCCTGATGTTGGCTGCTTGGTGTTCGGACAATAATTTAGCTCTGAACACCAAGAAAACTAAGGAACTCATTGTGGACTTTAGGAGGCACAACACTGACCTGGCTCCCCTTTACATTAATGGAGAGCAGGTGGAGAGGGTCCATACTTTCCGGTTTTTGGGTGTTACTATTGTCGATAAGATCTCCTGGACGGAAAACACCACGGCAGTTATTAAGAAGGCTCAGCAGAGACTCCACTTCCTGCGAGTGCTCAGGAAGCACAATCTGGCCTCCAGCCTGCTGATTACCTTCTATCGTGCGTCCATTGAAAGCCTGTTGACATACTGCATTACAGTGTGGTATGGTCATTGTACTATGGCAGACAGGGAGAGACTACAGAGGATAGTCAAAACAGCTCAGAAGATCATTGGCTGCCCTCTTTCCTCCCTGTCAGACATCTATTCCTCACGCTGTCTTAGTAGAGCTGTGAACATCATAAAAGACAGTTTCCATCCTGGTAACGGACTGTTTGACCTGTTGCCCTCGGGGAGGCGCTATAGGTGCATCAGGTCAAGGACAAATCGTCTTCAAAACAGTTTTTTTCCCAAAGCTATAACTACCCTGAACTTACATATGCACTGACTTTAAGTCCTGTCAAACATATTGTAAATAATACTTTGGGACAATTGGGAAATTTTTGTGCAATATATCATGACTATTACTGTGCTGGCTGACAAGTGCAATAACTCCTACTGTGAATAGGCACAAATTAAGTGCAATAAGCTGGTAATTTTACTCATTTTATTCTTCTTTGTTGTTTTAGATATTTTTAGATATTCTTATGCACATTCTCTTTTTAACATGTATGGTTGTACTGAACGACGAGTCGCTTAATCTCACTGTGTATGCGTATGATGCAAGTTGTACACGTGGATAGTGACAATAAAGGTATTCGTATTCGTATTCGTAAGGGCCAAGCGCATGGTACAATTCATCAAGAAAACGCTACACAAAATGGACTATGACAATATTGAAGAAAAAATAAACCGGATACTCCTTTTGCAGCATAACACTCTGCACAGCATCACCAACAAAACTCCCGCCGAATTGCTAATGGGGCGGAAGCTCCGCTCCCACCTCGACTGGCTACACCCATCGTACGAACCTGAGAAATCACACGGATCCAACGGGCGATGCCGTACCTTCCAGGTAGGCAACTTGGTATTCGCTAAGAACTTGTCGGGCGATCCATTGTAGGTCGAGGCGACTGTGGTCCGAGCAACCGGCCCTAGATTGTACCTCATGAAATGTTGCGATAATAGACTGTGGAAGTGCTACATTGATCAGCTACGATCAAGGCTGCAGTCAGAGATCTCCGAGTCCCTTGATGTCCAAACTGAGGGGGGAGGAGATACGGAGGAAGACGAACTTGAAATAACAGAAAACTTTAATGAAAGAAACAACAGCGAAATGGAATCACGTGAAGAAGAATCAGGAATGGGAGTGAGCTTGCCTCATAGTGATACCGAAGATGTTGGTGACAATGGAAATTCGAACTCAGAGTCTGAAGCACCCCTTTCACCAGACAATGTCCTACCTCAACAAGATTGCAGCCAATTACTGGGTGCACAACGAAAGTCAAATAGACTAACAAAACAACCGGCCTACCTCAAGAACTTCGTAACCGCACCCCATAAACGGAACCCGGGGGAAGGGGTATTGTGAATGAATAAATGTGTTAATAAAGTTATCAAGAGCTTGAAGTCAAGTGCAGGGTTCTGGCCCTGCACTTCTGATTGGCCGTTAATGGTGACATCAGATTGGTCCGTTCAGGTGAATCTGATTGGCCATTAACGAGCCTCTCCCATTGGTTAACGGAGCTAGCGCTCCCGGGTTTTCATTGGTTGAATAGCTAATAAGTTGCCTATATAAGGAGGGCCGTTTCAGCCATTGAGCTAAGCTGTCACACAATGTTAATAAAGAGTTTTGAAATTCACCGTTCCACCGGCTCGTCTCCATTCTTCGCGCCCACGGTTATGATCAAAACTATTTCCTTCCAGTTTCTGAGAATTTCTTTATGTAAATTATATAAAAAGGCTGTTTCTGCTAATACATACCAATTTTGGGCACTGGTAAAACTCCACAGGCATAGCGTGTTCCTGTTCTTAGCAGTTTTCATTATAAAGCCAGTCTATGATGGCACAGTGATTAGAGTGCAGCACTGCAGGCTACTTCTGCTGCCTGCTGGCTGCCTGAAATTTGGCAGTTCCAATCTCATCAGCCTCAAAGTTGACTCAGCCTCCCACCCTTCCAAGGTCAGTAAAATGAGGACCCAGATTGTTGGGGGCAATAGGCTGACTCTGTAAAAGCACATAGAGAGGGCTGTAAAGCACTGTGAAGCAGTATACAAGTCTCAGTGCTGTTGCTACTATGCCTTAAAACAATTCTTAAAACAATCAGAGTATTTCCTGAAAGTATTTCAGAGTATTTCCTGATACATACATACATACATACATTTGTTTTCTGAGGTTTTATATATAAAGTTGTAGTAACGTTTCAGCAGAATCTCATCTGCCATCATCAGGCTTCTGTATAGTGTTCATCTGTAAGTACCCACGAAAACTTAAGAAAACACACACACACACACACAAATATATAGTATTCAGCTTTGTTCGGGTATTTTCCCACGTCATTATAGTTGTGCTTTTAAAGTTGTAGCGACATTTCGGCACAACTATAATGACGTGGGAAAATACCCGAACAAAGCTGAATACCTTACATACCATACATATAGATACCCGTGAAAACTTAAGAAAACATATATATATATATAAGTTTTCATGGGTATTTATATATATACCAGAATAATAAACTGGAAAAGAAATCAGCTTAATTGAAAGAGGTAGAAAGAAAAAATGAATTAAACAATTGACTGATGGCCAGACAATCTATTGGCATTCAATTCTTCAATGGATTCCCATTTAAGAAAAAAATTACTTAGTGAGCACATTTTCATTTTTAACAAGGTTGGATGAATTGTCCCTTCTCCAGTTGTTCTTAATGCCAGTAACTGTAAGAGGGATCTTGGAGTCCTAGTGGACAATCATTAAAATATGAGCCAACAGTGTGTGACAGCAGGTAAAAAATGCAATCCTAGGCTGCATTATTCAAGGGATAGAATCAAGATCACATGAAGTTCTGGTACCACTTTACAAAGCCTTAGTAGATTAATAGAGTTGGAAGGGACTTTGTAGGTTACCTATCCAACGCCCCACCCAAGCAGAAGTCTCTATACCATTTCTGACAAATGGCAGACCAATCTCTTCTTGAAAATGTCACATGATGATGCTCCCACAACTTTTGAAGGCAAGCTGTTCCATTGGCTGATTGTTCCCACTGTCAGAAAGTTTCTTCTTATTTCCAGGTTGAATCTCTCCTTGATCAGTTTCCATCCATTATTCCTTGTCTGGCCTTTGGGCGCTTCAGAGAATAGCTTGACCTTTTCATCTCTGTGGCAGCCCATCAAATATTGGAAGATGACTATCTTGTCTCCCCTGGTCCTTCTCTTCACTAGACTAGCCAGGCCCAGTTCCTGTAAGACCACACTTGGAATACTGATATCCAGTTCTGGTCCCCACAATATAAAAAGGATGTTGAGATTCTAGAAAGGGTGCAGAGAAGAGCTACATGAATGATTAGGTATTTGGAGGCTAAAACATTAAAAGAAGAGTTACAGAAATTGGGCTTGTCTAGTTTACTGAAAAGAAGGACTAGGGGAGATATGATAGCAGCGTTCCAATATTTGAGGGGCTCCTACAAAGATGAAGGTGTCAAACTATTTTCCAAAAGATCAAAAGACAGGATGAGGATCAATGGATGGAAACTAATCAAAGAGAGAAGCAACCTAGAATGAAGGAGAAATTTTCTAATGGTATGAGCAATTAACCAATGGCACAACTTGCCTTCAAAAGTTGTGGGTGCTCCATCACTGGAGGCTTTCAAAAAGAGACTGGACAACCATATAGCTGAATTGGTACAGGGTCTCCTGCTTGAGTAGAGGGTAGGACTAGAAGACCTCCAAACTCCCTTCCAACTCTATTATTCTATGTTCTGTGTTTTTTTCCAGTGCTAGTATCCATTTAGCTGATTCTCAAGAAGCCAAAGAGTTGCCCATCATCCATCATTCACTTCCTTGGTTATTTCTTTCATTTCAACTCTTTAGCAAATGATCAGCTTCCTGTTTCAACGTCCAGAGGAAACAGAAATAGAAACAGATTTCCTATTTAGGAATAATTTTTGGTATCTTGAAAGAATGGGGTTGAATGTGGGGGACAAGAGATGGCAGTTGCATTCCCTTGAGTCTTTTCTGAAAGGCATCAGATGGGTTACAATTTATACAGATATGAATAAAAAAAATCAAAAGTAACATTCTTTGAAATGAGAACTTTCAAGAAGAGACTGGACTGCCATTTGTCAGAAATGATGTAAGGTCTTCTACTTGGGCTGGGGGACTAGATGATCTACAAGGTCCCTTTCAACTCTGTTAATCTTAAAAATATTAGAATGTGAAGAATTGAATAGGCTAACACTTGTAATTGAAGAGAAAGAACAAAATGAATACTATTCGATATGGGAATCTTTTTATCCATGGTTGGAGAACAAATATGGGAATTAAAAATTAAAAAAGATTAGTGAAGTATAGAAAATATGTTAATAGAGTTAAATATGTTAAGACAGGGATGGTTACTACAATTAGACATATTATGTATATCAGTATTAAGTAATAATAGAGAAGTAATACCAATACAGTGAATATATGTAAACTGTAATTGTTATCGCACAAGATATTTGTATCCTGATGACATACTGTTTAAATGGAAGATGATTGTATGCTTTAAAAGAAAAGAAAGCAAAAGAAGAAGAAGAAGAAGAAGAAGAAGAAGAAGAAGAAGAAGAAGAAGAAGAAGAAGAAGAAGAAGAAGAAGAAGAAGAAGAGGAGGAGGAGGAGGAGGAGGAGGAGGAGGAGGAAGAGGAGGAGGAGACTGGACTGCCATCTGTCAGAAATGTTGTAGGGTCTCCTGCTTGGGCAGGGGGTTGGATTAGATGACCTACAAGGTCCCTTCCCACTCTGTTTTTCTGTTAATGAGACCAAAATAGGTCCCTTCCCACTCTGTTTTTCTGTTAATGAGACCAAAATCATGTACAATTGTTCACTGTCACTCAATCACTGAGCCGGAGGAATCTCCTGCTCCCTTTGTAACATTGTTAGGTCTTTCTTCAAAGTTTTAGATAGTGATCTTCTTTTAATATTTTGGATAGACATTGGAAAAGATTGATCACCCTTTGCTCTTAAATCAGTGAGAACTTTCAGTCAAGGCAACTTCAGAGTGTTTCTAGTGCATCCAGCTCCACTAGGCCCAGAAAAGTGGGGAGATTTGAAACAAAATTGTTTAAAGACAAGTGACCTACAGGTTGAAGTCAAATTCTGTGGCTACCCATCTTTGTTGCTCTGTTCCTAAACAGAGTGACTTGCGTTTGGCTCAGGGCAAATGATTTATGTACTTAGAACATTAGGACAGGGAAAATAGGTACATTGGTGTGCTTATGCACGCCACTTATAGACCTCCTAGGAAAGGGGCACAGTCTGAGGTTAAAGTGTTTGGGGTTAGTGGAAGAAACCACAGACTCAGGTAGTGTATTCCAGACATTGACCGCTCTGTTACTGAAGTCATATTTCCTGCAATTGCATATGGTGTGGTTTACCTTGAGTTTGTATCTATTGTGTGCTCATGTATTGTTGTGGTTGAAGCTGAAGTAGTCATTGATGGGTAGGACATTGCAATGGATAATTTTATGTACTACGCTTAGGTCAGACCGAAGGCGGCATAGTTCTAAGTTGTCTACACCTAAAATTTCAAGTCTGCTGGCATAAGGTATTCTGCTACGAATAGAGGAGTGGAGAACTCTTCTCTTGAAATATCACTGGACTCTCTTGATAGTATTGATGTCTGATATATAATGAGGGTTCCAGACAGATGAGCTGTATTTGAGAATTGGTTTAGCCAGGGCTGCCAACCTTGAGTGATAGTTCGGAGTGAGACACTGCGAGGGAGTGGAGCGACCAAGCCCGAGGGAGCGAAGCGACCGAGGGGGGGATGGTGTGGAAGGGGGGTGTCCCCCCTTCCACGGTAGGGAGCTTTGACAATTTTACATTTTAAATGGTGCAATCTGATGCATACTTTAGTCATGATTTGGACATATACATACATACATACATTTTAATCCATAGGCATAAGAAAAAAAATGAGGACACATATTACAAAAACACATTTTTCTTCAGTGAGGGAACTTGACTATGAAAACCAATGAGACATAGCATAAGCCTTTTAGTTTCATAAAAGGTTTGAAAAAATAATTGGGTAATTATTTGAAATGGACTGTGATGTTTCTTTGTCATATATGTATGTGTATGTGGGTATATGCGGGTATATGCGTAATGGTTATATTTTGAGAACTGAATGCAACGAAATTTTGTTTTAATGTATGCTGATTAGTGTACATTTAAAGTGACAATAGTTTTATGTTCTGTTCTATTCCAGTTCCATTCCAATTTATTCCATTCCATTCCAGTTTCATTCCAATTCTATTCCATTCTAACTTTTGAATAGCTGATGCAGCTTGCATAAAAAGGGCAAAAGGAAAAATAAACCAGGGAACACTTCACCAATGCCCTTAGTACAATCGAAAAACAAATATATTTTTATCGGCGAGGCGAGCGGCTGCTTGGAGCCACCGATCCCCTGAAAAATCACATCTAAAGCAAAATTAGAGGCAAGGAGCTACGGTTTTTGAAGGGTTAAAATTCAGATTAGTTTGCTAGAGAGGTGTGGCCATGGGGGAAAGAGACGGGGAGGGGAGTTTCTTTCTGTTAAACCCGCCGTTCTTCGGCAAATTTGCAAGCGGATTAGCCTGCTTTAAATTGCAAATCTAAGATGAATTAGAAATAAAATTTGGGGTGGAGGGGGTCTTATTCCACAAGCGCGCCTTTATTCGAGGCCGGAATTCCCATTGCAAGGAAGATCTCTCGGGCCTTTAGCGTGAGATTTTGTTTATCAGAGTGAGACAGTCAAAATTGGTTGAATTGCGTGAGTCTCACTCTGATTGCGTGAGAGTTGGCAGCACTGTTTAGCAAATGTTGTGTATGCTCTAGTTAGTAGTACAATATTACCAGAGAAAAAGCTATGCAGGATTAAGTTAACAACTCTTAATGCCTTTTTGACTCTGTTGTTTCAATGGGCTCTAGATAATTAGAGATGAGAACTCCAAGGTCCTTAACAGAGTGGGGGTAATCTACAAGGTCATGTCCATTCAGCTTGTATTTTATTTTCTGATGTTTTTTTTGCCAATATGTAAGAGCATTTGTTTGTTGAGATCTGATGTTGCCAGTTATTTGACCATTCTGACACATAGTCAATGTATTTTTAAAGGATAGCAGCATTTTTAACAGGTAGGTCTACCCAGAACTTAATACAGCTGATACAACTAACCTGAAGCTTAAAGTAAAGGGAATGCACATTTAATTATCCATGTATTAACTACAGCTAGAATAGTATTTGCAAAAAATTGGAAAAATGAAGAGATTCCTAATGATGAGAATGGGACCAGGAGAATGTATTAGAATGTGCAGAAATGAAAGATTAATGTTTGCAATTAAGGAGAAAGAACAAATTGAATATTATATATGGGAATTATTTCATCAATGATTGGAGGAGAAAAATTGAAATTAGAAGGAGATTAGTGAAATATAGAAAGCTTGTTAAGAGATGTAATCAATATGACTGTCATTAATATGATTATTAAGCTTATGATATTTAATATTATCACTATATTCTTATTAGAGGATATGTTAAGAGGGAGAAATGAATAGGTGTATTATATACAATATCACAAATGTTAGATTAGAAAATCAATATTAACATAATGTATACTGTTGTAAATTTTGACTGTTTTTTTTTAAATTAAATTTTATTGAATAAAGTGGTAAAAACATTGGATGTGGCATGATCGTCCTGACATTCCTGTTTGTCATACATATTATAGCACGGAATACAAATTTTATATACATTTATACAATACTTTATTATACTATATAGTACACTTTGACTGTTATTGCACAGAAATATTTGTAACCAGACAATACATTGTTTAATGGAAGATGGAATATTTATATTAAAAATAAAAAAATAAAAAAGAATTTAATACAACTACAGCTTAGTTAACCAACTAGAAGACCAATTTTATGCTTGTTCTAAAAGGGATTTAACTTTGTAGAGAATGATTTTGCTTATTCCTGGATTGTTCTGTTGAAGTAAAATACATACTGTCCATCTCCCCCATTTCCTTTAACTTTTAAAGACTCCATTGGCACCTTAACCACTATGCCAACTGGCTTTAAAGATAAGAAGAAATTACATAGAGCCCCCAGCATAGATTAGAACTTCTGAAATTGGTGTGAGGATCAAATGAGGTACAGATACAGATAATTAGAATTGGAAGGGATCTTGTAGGTTATCTAGTCCAACCCCCCACCCAAGCGGGAGACCCTACACCATTTCTGACAAATGGCAGTCCAATCTCTTCTTGAAACTCTCAACTGATAGTGTTCCCACAATTTCCGAGGGCAAGCTCTTCCATTGGTTGATTGTTCTCACTGTCAGAAAGTTTCTCCTTGTTTCCAGGTTAAATCTCTTCTTGTTCAGTTTCCATCCATTATTCCTTGTCTGGCCTACAGGAGCTTTAGAAAATAACTTGACCCCCTTCCTCCCTATGGCAGCCCCTCAAATATTGGAAGACTGCTATCCTGTCTCCCCTGGTCCTTCTCTTTACTAGACTAGCTAAGCCCAGTTCCTACAACCGTTCGTTGTATGTTTTAGCCTCCAGTCCCCTAATCATCCTGGTTGCTCTTCTCTGTACTTTTTCTCAACATCTTTTTTATAATGTGGTGAACAAAACTGGATGCAGTACTCTAGTTGTGGTCTTACTACGGCTTTATAGAGTGGTATTAGTAATTCCCTTGATCTTGATTGTATCCCTCTGTTAATACAATTTAGGATTGCATTAGCCTTTTTGGCGGCTGCTGCACACTGCTGGCTCATATTTAGCTAGTTGTCCACTAAGACTCCAAGATTCCTGTATTATCTGTCTTATCAATTACCTATAGAAAGAGTAGAAAATAAACATGACCTATTCATATATTTTTGTTTTTTGTTTTAAAAAAGAGTGATTAGCACTAAAAAAAGACTGCCCAGTGCCTGAGTATTCATCTTAATTTTCAAAAAAGACAGGGATGACTTTGATCCTACTTTTCATTTTCCAAGTGATAATTTGAATGCATCCACGGTATTTGGCTGAGCGGAAATCATACTGAAATGAGTTAGCACAGTGCAATATAGCATTACAAAAACAGCCTCTTTACTGAGATCATTATGTTTCATAATATGCTGAAGAAATAAAAAATAAAACATGGAAGGTGATAGCAAATTCTGTGGAAATTTGTGAAATTGACTGGAGATTGAACTTTGGGATATGGTAAATGACATGATTTGGTAAATGATTTGATGCTGTCCCAAACACCAAAAGGCAAGGCAAGAAACAATGGTTGGAAACTAACCAAGGAGGGAACCAACCCAGAACTAAGGAGAAATTTCCTAATGATGTGAGCAATTAACCAACAGAATAATTTGCTTTCAAAAATCTATAGAGATTCTCAGTCATCCAGGTTATGGTTGTCCCAACCAAGGAGTCAACTGGACTTACTTGTTTTTTCTTTGAAGATGTTCACTTCTCATTCAAGAGCTTCTTCAGCTCTGATAGGATAGTGGGGAATGAAAGGATTTATGTGCCTTGCATACAGCTGGTCATTTGCATCCTTTTAGAGCAAGGGACTTCAAATTTGGCAAGTTTAAGATTTGTGGACTCCAACTCCCAGAATCCCTGAGCTAACATGACTGGAGGAGGAATTCTGGGAGTTGAAGTCCACAAGTCTTAAATCTGTCAAGTTTGAATACCCCTGTTTCAGAGGGTCATTGAAGCACTAGGAGGTTGATTTGTGTCCTCAGGGTCACCTGAGTGGTGCTCCTGGTGTCCTGTAGTCTGCAATTTTTCCTCTGCAAATCCATTCCTACTCCCACACCATTCAAAGGGTGTTCATCCCAAATTTTATAGCTAAAAATCTGTAGAGATTCTCAGTCATCCAGGTCTTGGTTGTCCCAAAGGTGCTTTTTCAGGAGGCAATTGGACTTACTTGTTTTTTACTCGTACTCCATCACTGGAGGCTTTCAAAAAGAGACTGGACAACAAGACTAGATGCATCTGAAATGGTATAGAGTCTCCTATTCAAGCAGAGGCTTGGACTAGAAGTCCTCCAAAGTCCCTTCCAACTCTATTATTCTATGCTCTATGCTCTATGGTTTTTGTAGTTATAGCAAGCAAGGATCATTATTGTTACATTCTGCGCATGAGTGCAAGGAACAGAGACGAGGCAGTGAACAGTGAAATTCAACTCTTTATTAAACATTCTGAACAGAGCAAAACCCTAGGGCAGCAGCAGCCCTTTTATAGGGCAGGCTGCTGATCTAGTAACCAATGAGAAACATGGAAGTGTTAAACCCTTGAAACAATGAGAGTGGCTCATTAACAGCCAATCAGATTCCCCTGAATGGACCAATCTGATATCGCTATTATCGGCCAATCAGAAGTGCAGGATTAGAACCCTGCTTTTTCTTAAGGTTTGTTAAAACTTAATTTAAGCGTTTTATTAGTTCATAACACCCCTTCCCCCCGGGATCCATTTGGGGGGGTGCGGTGACGTAATCCCTGAGATATGAAGGTTGTTTTGACTGTCTATTAGATTTGCGCTGTCCCACCAGTTCCTGTCTGTAATCTGGTTTCGGCGGGATGTTTTTGGGCATATCTGGTACCAGTGGTTCCGCATCCTCACTGGACGACTCGGTGCTGCTAATGCTATCGTTGTTGTCCTCCGATCTTTGCGGGCTTGCCTCCATTGAGGAATTCCTCTGTGGCAAGGAGAGTCCCCTCCCTGATTCTTCTTCATTAATCGCGTCCGATTGCTGACTTCCTTCGCTTCTGCTTTCTACCATCTTGAATTCAGTTTCTTCGACATCCCCTCCCCCCTCAGTTTGGGAGTCACCGGAGTCACAGAAACTGGGTTGTAGCCTAGAGCAAAGCTGATCTATATGACGTTTCCATATTTTTCCATCGCAGGTTTTCGCATGGTACGATCTGGGTCCAGTGGCTTGAATTACGGTTGCTTTGACCCACAATGGTTCACCGGAGAGGTTTCTGGCGAAAACTAAGTTGCCTACCTTGAACTCGCGGCATTTTCCACTAGATCCACAGGGTTTCTCTGGCTCATAAGACAGGTGAAGCTGGTCGAGGTGGGAACGGAGCTTGCATCCCATCAACAGTTCAGCTGGAGTCTTGTTGGTGATGCTGTGTGGAGTGATGTGTTGGAGTAGGAGTATTCTGTTTATTTTGTCTTCAATGTCCCCATAGTCCATTTTGTGGAGAGATTTTTTAACAAATTGTACCATGCACTCGGCCCTGCCGTTAGCCGCAGGGTGCACTGGCGAAGTTAGCGCATGGCGGATACCCCGGTCCGCTAAGTATTGTTCAAAGGGTAGAGCAGTGAACTGGGGTCCGTTGTTGGAAACCAGAACGTCTGGCAGCCTGTGCGTCACGAATAGCCTGTTCAATTTCCGGATGACGGACTCGGTTGTAGATTCATTTCATGGATCTCGAGCCAGTTGGAATAGGCATCCACTGTAAGAAGGAATGTATGTCCCTTAGTAGGTCCCGCAAAGTCAACGTGGATGCGGGACCATGGTCCCTGGGGTGTTTCCCACTCTGTTGGAGTTGCTTTAGATGGGGCACTGCTGACTTCTTGGCACTTTAAACAAGTCTTTACCCAGGTTTCGATCTGTTTGTCGATGCCCGGCCACCACGCGTAGCTTTGTGCAAGTGCTTTCATACGCACGATGCCGGGGTGACCGTCATGCAATGTTTTCAATACTGCTCATTGTAACCGCTCTGGGACGATGACTCTATCTCCCCATAGGATGCAGCCTTTTTACAAAAAAAGTTCTGTTTGCCGGTTTCTGAAGGGGGTGAAGTCGTCAGGGGTTTGTTCTACTGGCCATCCTCGTTCGACCCAGCTAAGAACTCACGCCAAGACAGGATCTCGTTTTGTTTCGATCGCAATGTCTCTGGTTGTTAGTGGCGGTGAATGTAGCATTTCAATCTGGAGCGTCATAAGGGTTGGAGCTGGGTCATCGACGGTTTCTGGAAGTGGGGCATGGCTCAGTGCATCAGCGTGGGGAAAGGCTTTCCCCGGGCAGTGTTGTAGTTTATAGTTGTACGCAGCTAAAAACTCTGACCAGCGAGTCATTTTGGTGATAATATATAGGAGGTTGGCTTGTCTCCTGCTATAATCCCCAGCAAAGGTTTGTGGTTGGTAACAATAGTAAAAACTCGTCCATACACATATTCATGAAACCGTTTCACAGCAGATACAACAGCAAGAGCCTCTTTGAAGATGTTGAAGGGCGTGATTAAGGGTGGCCTGGTAGTCCCCACAAATCCTTAACGATCCATCCGGTTTGATGGGTGTTACGATTGGGGTTTCCCAATGAGCGTGGTCTGTTGGTTCTAAAACACCCTGGGCTATTAATTTATCGAGCTGCTCGTCAATCTTTGGTCTAAGGGCAAAAGGTACCCGATGAGGCTTAAGGCAGATGGGGGCTACTTCAGGGTTAAGGTTAAATGATATCGGGGTCCCCTTGTATTCGCCTAGTTTGTCTGCAAAGACGTCCTGGAATTCCTGGACGAGGGCCTCCTCCCAGTCGTCGCTTCTGGTTTGGTGAATGCTGACTACCTCGATCCCGAGTTGGGCGAACCATTGAAGGCCTAACAAGCTAGGCCGGTCACGGTCAGTGGTAATGATGCAGTATGATTTTTTTTTTTGAAAACGATTTTATTAATTTTCTACAAACAAACAAGACAAACAAAACATAAAAACATCAACTCTTATATGTACATCCAGTGTGTCAGTTGGTTCATCATTTTTGTACATTCATTCTGTTGTCTCAATTACAATTATGTTACATAACAACTCATATTATCAATCCAAACTTATATATCCTAATATCACTAAAGCTTCGTTTTGGCGATACAGCTGTGATCTTGGGGCTCTGAGATCGCAGCCGATATTTTCGCCCCTGGTCGGTCCCAACGGACCTAAACCGTCCCGTAGAGACGGGGATTGAGAAGGGTACTGTCCCAGGATCCCAGAGATATCGCAAAATCTCTGGTTTGATCCGGGAGAAGCCCTTTTGCTGGCGGCGGAGAGGCAGCCCCCATAGCTGCTGAAGTCGGGACAGCTCCAGAAAGAAAGTGGCTGGAAAGAAGTGTGTCGGCTGGGTGAGAAATTCCTTTTGTGTTGTAAATTCGCTGAGGCTTGAAAGGGCATCCTGAACAAAGAAGAAATCTGTGAGGCTTTTTTTTTTGACCAAACTGTTTGAGCAGTGTTTTTTAAAGTGATGTCAAATTGAGGCTTGGATTCTTTTTTCTTTTTCTTATTTTTTTTCTGGGGACTTAAATGTGACTTTGTAGGTAACCGGATTGAATTTTCTCTTATATATATTTTTATGCTCCTTTTGATTTTTTAATTTTCTCTAGGATAGAGGCTCCCTTTAGCTATTTTCTTTTTCCTTTTTTTTTGTATACATTACTCATTTTTTCTGGCTGGGGGGGGAAGAGCATTAAGAAACATTGCAACACTGCCAACTAGAGGCTTGAAAATACTTTAAGACTCCTTCTCAAGGACATTTCAATGTGATAAGATAGAGGGAGAGCATAGCAAAATATTATTACAGGTGTTTTCCTGGACTCTTATCAATATTTCAACATTTGAGGCTTAGCTTTGAAGCTGCTGGAGAAGAGATTCATAATAAGAGCCTTGGATAAATAAATAAAGTGCAGTGTGCTCTCTTATATATATATATATCCCATTCGCCAGCCTTTTTGTAAATCTCAATTCTAGTAATATTCTTATTTTTGCCTTTTATTTTAAAGGGAAAGCCTCAGAGTTTTTTCTTTATTTTTCTTTTTTTCTCTTTATTTTTATTGGGACTTCTTTGCTTTTTCTATCCATGTTTTTGGACCACTTTGTTTTTCTCTTTTGATTATTGAGATTAAGGTGTGAAGAACCTGAAGGAATTTCTTTTTTTCTTTTGTTTTTTATTTGCTCTTAATCAATAATATCATTTTTGGGTTTGTTTGTTTTTTTCCTTTCTATTTTTCCTTTTTTATGGTGGACTACTTTGTAATTGGATTAGGGTCAAGAAGAACCTGAAGATTTTTCTTCTTTCTTTTTTCCTTTTTCTTCTTTGGTTTTGGGTCTTTTACTGTTGGATTTTTCCATATTGGATTATAATTGACTATTCTATCAGTTGGATTAAAAGTCAAAAAGAATTTGAAGCTTTGGAGGCATTAAAATGAGCAGGAAACCAATATCAGTTGGCATTTCTACTTCTACTTCTGCTTCCTCACCAGCTGGAGGACTATGTTTAATTCAGACAATGTTGAAGCAAAATAAAGAACAAGAAATAGTAACTTTACAGATGATTACGCAAGGAATCCAAGATTTTAAGATAAAGTCAGACATCATTGAACAAAGAATAGAGAAGACTGATGAAAAAGTGGAAAATATCAAACAAATGATGGGGAAGTATGAGGAGAGATTCCAAAAAATTGAGGAAGAAGGGAAACAAAGAGAGGAGAAGATTGGAAATATTGACAGTAGATTAACAGTGGTTGAACAAGAAAAAGGTGGGATGTTGAGGTGGGAGATGGAAAGGTCAGAATTTTATCTCAGATTTCAAAATATAGAAGAGGAAAAAGGAGAAAATTTGGCTGCGATAATGATAGAAATTTTGGCAGATGCTTTGGAAATTACAGAGGAAAAGATGATGGATGGAGTAGATGAGGTATATCGAGTTTATACAAGATATGCGATGAGAAATAAATTACCAAAGGAAATCCATATTAGATTTACCAAAAAATCCATCAAAACACAAATATTACAAGTGGTAAGAGAGAAAACATTGAAATACAAAGGTAAAGAGATTGTGGTTTTAAAACAAATACCCAGAAGAGTGAGAGAGATGAGAAGAGAATATCGATTTCTGACCAAAATGCTACTGGAAAACGAAGTGAATTATAGATGGCTGATTCCAGAAGGATTAATGTTTACGTGGCAAGAGCAGAGACATAGAATTGATTCAATTGAGAAAGCAGAACTTTTCCATGCAGAATTTTTTGGAAGAAAAAGAGAGGAGGCAGAGAAAGAGGTCTCATTAATTGAGTTTCAAGAGGAACAACTGGAGACTGAAAAAGAGAAAAAAGCTGTAGGTGGACAGTAAAGAACAGCGTGAAGTGAGATCCACGAGAGCTGTTAGACCTAAATATAAAGCATAATCATGGAAGAAAGAAAACTGATTACAATGAACATAAATGGACTTAATTCAGCTGTTAAAAGAAGGAAAACTTTTCATAAATTAGAGAAATTAAAATTTGATATAATTTGTCTACAAGAAATTCATATTAAAAAACAACATGAACAATTGTTAGTACAGCCAAAATTGGGGAAAATATTTACTTCTTTGACTCAATGTAAGAAAAGAGGAGTGGTTCTATACATTAAAGAGGCTATTCCAGCAAAACTGATCTACAATTATGAAGATGGAAGAGTATTAATGGTGGAAATAATGGACAATAATATAAAAATACTCTTGATTGCAATTTATGCTCTGAATGAAAAACAAGAAGAGTTTTATAAAAAGCTATACATGAAAATAACTGGACTGGACTATGTTAATATAATTATGATGGGAGACATTAATGGAATTGTGGACAATAAATTGGACTATATAGCAACAACAACCAAGCAAAATAGAAAGGCTCTCCCTAAATCTTTTTTTAAAATGACAGACGAACTATCTTTAAAAGATATTTGGAGAGAAAGAAATGTTAAAGCTAAACAATATACCTTTTATTCAAATAGACATTTATCATGGTCCTGATTAGATATGATTTGGATCTCAACAGAATTAATATCCAATATTCAAGAAACAAATATTGAAACAAGTACTTGGGCAGATCATAGCCCAATGACAATTAAATGGAAGGGACAAAAAAAAAGATCGAGATGGACATTAAATAATACTATTTTAAAGGAGAAAGATTTTATACAATGGATGGAGAAGGAATTGACTTTCTTTTTCAGAGAAAATAAAAAAGAAGATACTTCAATACAGAATGTTTGGGATACAATGAAGGCATATGCTAGAGGTCTGATAATAGATTATACAAGAAAAAAGAATATTAGGAAAAGGCAAGCTTCTAAGGTCTTGGAAGATGAGTATAAAAGACTTGAAAAAGAATTACAGAAAATGCCACAGAAAAAAGATATTAAATTGAAGCTGGATGTAATTAAACATAAAATGGAATTAATAGAGAAAGAAGAATTGGCACAGAAAATCAGAAATTCTAAACAGAATTACTTCGAAGATGCGAATAAACCAGGTAGATGGCTAGCATATAAATTGAGAAAGGAGAAGGAATCAAGAAAAATATTGAAGTTAATAGATGATCAAGGCCAAATTTGTTATGGTAATAAGGAGAAAAAGGAAATTATTCGAGATTTTTATGGGCAACTATATAAACAAGAGAATATTGATGAGGAAAAAGTCAAACAATATTTACAGAATGCTAATTTACCGAAGATACCTAAAGAGACTGAAGAAATGTTAGAAAGCAATATAACAATGATGGAATTAAATGGAGCATTTAAGAGACAAAACAATGGAAAAGCACCGGGTCCAGATGGGCTTCCGGCAGAATTCTATAAAATATTTCAAGAATCATTGAGTATCCCATTGTTAGAAGTCATGAATGAAGTTATGTTAAAGAAGATGATACCCAAAACATAGTCAGAGGCTTATATCACACTTATTCCAAAAGAAGAGGCTGACCCACTGCAAATTAAGAACAACAGACCCATCTCCTTATTGAATGCAGACTATAAAATCTTTGCTTCAATTTTAGCAGAAAGACTTAAAAAATATTTAAATAATTTTATTCACCCAGATCAAAATGGATTTCTGCCAAAGAGACAAATCAGAGACAATATGAGAGTAATCTTGGATACTTTGGAATACTATGAGGCTCATCCTGAAAAGCAAATGGCTTTGATATATTTAGATGCTCAAGAAGCATTTGACAACGTGAATTGGAGATTTATGTTATTACTATTGGAACAGATGGGTTTTGCTAAAAATTTTATTCAAGCAATCGAAGCCATATATAACAAACAGACAGCAAAGGTAATGATGGAGGGGGAACTTACAGATTTTATTAATATAAGAAAAGGCACAAGACAAGGGTGTCCCCTATCCCCTTTGCTATTTGTGTTGACCTTGGAAGTGTTGAATTGAAATATTAGGGATGATAAAAGCATAAAAGGAATGAAAATTAAGAGGGAAGAATTTAAACTACAAGCTTTTGCTGATGATTTAGCTTTTATTCTGGAAGATCCGTTAGAAACAGCTCCAAGGTTATTGGAAAAGGTAGATGCAGTACGATTTTTGAATGATACTAGGACTTGGCTGGATCCAACGACCGGAATTTGGTTCCCTTGATAATCCTTGAGTATAATTCTTTGGGTTCTGAGGTCTTGCCGCTGGATGGCAGGGATTAATTGTTTAAGGGTCTTCCAGGAAACCATCGAGAGGAACGATCCTGAATCGACTTCCATCACGCAGGGCTGGTTTTTGATCGCAACCTTCACTCGGATCTTCTTTGCATCTAGTGATGAGGCGTGACCAATTGTAATGGTTTGGTGTGCCTCTTCTCATTTCGTTGAAGTGGCCAGTGGTTTATTTCTGTAGGGGTGGTTGTTCCATTGGTGGTTCAAATGTTCCTGACTCACAGGACGATTTCCTGTGGTCTGGCGGTAGTTGTTTCCCCTCTGAAGTGGGCTGGATCCTCACTTGCTTCTGCAGATCTTTCCGATGTGGCCTCTTTTCCCACAGAAATGGCAGAGCGCGTCAAGGAATTTGCAGTCTGATCGTGGGTGGTTTGCCCCACAACCCGCGCATGGTGCGGTAGTCTTTGATTCCTCTGGTGGCGTTGGTCACGTTCAGACTGGAGCCGGTTGACCTCCTCCTCATCACTTTCTGATGGTGATTCGAGGTCCTCGTGGTGGGTTTCCGTCGTGTGCTTCTCTAGGCGAGGTGAGGTATCGCTTGCGAGTTGACGGAGCGGTGCGTTGGTGCGGCGCATTCGGGCAGCCGACTTCCTGGTTGCTTCTGCTGCAGTAGCGTCAGCGATGACATCTGCAAGGCTGATGTCACCTTTCGCCATCAGCTTACTCTGCACGTGTGGTGCATCTAATCCCAGAATTATTCAGTCTCTCAGAGCTTCTTTGAGGTCGGCGAACCCATAGAGGCCTCCCAGGTTCCGGAGATCTGCGATGAAATCTGCAACACTCTCTCCTTTCCGCTGGTCTCTCTGGTAAAATTCATGTCTTCGGACAAGCGTTGGTACAGTAGGTGCATTGAGGGCCCGTAGGAGAGGCGCGAGGACGTCCCAGTCCATGGTTTTCACCTCAGCCGGTTTCGCCAGTGCCTTGGCCATCTTAAAGATGGCAGGCCCGCAATGGGTCAGGAATACTGCTCGCTTTTTTCCCGTAGTGGCATCCTTCAAGTTGTTGGTCTCCAGAAACATCTGGAACCGGTCTATGTACGAGTCCCAGTTTTTTGTGCCGGGTCAAATGGAGCGGGTGGTATGGTGCTGCCGGACATGGTTTCCGCTGTTGATGTGCCTTCAGCCACGTGCTCTGGTGCTCTGTAGTCTTCAGTCAGCTCTGATGTCTCCACATCTCACCTTCATCGCCAGTGTTACATTCTGCGCATGGGCGCAAGGAATGGAGACGAGGTAGTGAACAGTGAACTTCAACTCTTTATTAAACATTCTGAACAGAGCAAAACCCTAGGGCAGCAGCAGCCCTTTTATAGGGCAGGCTGCTGACCTAGTAACCAATGAGAAACATGGAAGTGTTAAACCCTTGAAACAATGAGAGTGGCTCGTTAACAGCCAATCAGATTCCCCTGAACGGACCAATCCGATATCGCTATTATCGGCCAATCAGAAGTGCAGGATTAGAACCCTGCTTTTTCTTAAGGTTTGTTAAAACTTTATTTAAGCGTTTTATTAGTTCATAACAATTATAAAGATATAACTATAAAATAATAATAGGTAATGCTGTGATGAAGAATCATTCATGGATTCCATTTGAGGAAATGCACTTCTTTTCATGTGTAGCTTTCTGGAGATTCATGGGTGGGTTTCAGAAAAGGGTGGCCAAATTTCTACCATAAAAACCAGGCATATCTTTTGGTACCTTCAAGTTATTGTTGATTCCTGGAGACTGCTTGGATAAGTCCCTGCATCTTTCAGCAAGATTTTTTGGGAGGGATTTGCCATTGGCTCCTTCCTAGGGCTTAGAAGGTATGGCTGACCCCAGGTCAGTTACCCACAACTTCTGAAAGAAAAGTCACCCACTAGAGGTGGTATTCAGCAAGTTCTGACCAGTTCAGGAGAACTGGTAGCAGAAATTTTGAGTAGTTCAGAGAACCGGAAAATACCACCTCTGACTGGCCCCGCCCCCATCTATTCTCTGCCTCCCAAGTCCAAGCTATTTGGCTGGATTTTCTTTTGTTGCCCTGCACAGGAGAACGGAGATGGAGAACAGATTAGTGGGGTAGGGAGTGAATGGGATTTTGCAGTAATCATCCCCCCAGGAGTAGGGAAGGAATGGAGTTTTCACAGTATCCTTCCCCTGGAGTGGGGTGGGAATGGAGATTTGGCAGTATCCTTCCCCTGGAGTGGGGTGGGAATGGAAATTTGGCAGTATCCTTCCCCTACCACATCCATCAAGCCATGCCCATCCACCAAGCCATCTCTGGAGTTTTCCCCCCCTCCTTTGTTGGTACTTTGCTCATATGTAGCGACCATTCAATATTACAATGGCACTGAAACAAGTGATTTATGACCATTTTGCACACTTACGACTGTTGCAGCATCCCCACAATCATGAGAGGCCAAGTGAGGAGACGCGTGCCTCAATGTGAGTGATATTGAGTTATCCACAGCCAGCCAATAACATGACCACCAAGCCACACCCACACAATGATCATCAAGCCATGCCCACCCAGTAAGCCACGCCCACAGAACTGGTTGTTAAAAAATTTGAACCCCACCCTTGGTTTAATTGAGCAGGTGGAATAAATACATGGGCTTATGTGTGTCTCCATGGAGAAGGATGGACAAAAGGGCAGGACAAGAAACAATGGATGGAAACTAATGAAGGACAGAAGCAACCCGGAATTCAGGAGAAATTTCCTAACAGTCAGAACAATTAACAAATGGAACAGCTTGCCTTCAGAAGTTGTGAGTTGTGAGGCTTTAAGGACAGCCACTTGTCTGAAATGGTATATGGTGTCCTGCTTGAGAAGGGAATTGGGCTAGAATACCTCCAAGATCCCTTTCAGCTCTATTCTGATTGATTGATTGATTGATTCCATGGAGTGGAGATGATAAAAGTGAGGTCATGTGGGTTTAAAGTTGATAGGCTGATTACTTAACCCATTCCTGTGGCTGGCAATTAAAAGTTATGATATAGATGACTATTTTTATGATTTATGGCAGTGGTTCTCAACCTATGGTCCACAGATCTCTTGAGGCTCACAATGCCATCATGATTTAAATCTCGAGTTACGTTATGGGGGTCCATGGTCATGATTCATGGTTGTGGAAGGTATTTTTTTTTTTTGAAAAAAAGTTTTTATTAATTTTCTACAAACAAACAAGACAAACAAAACATAAAAACATCAACTCTTATATGTACATCCAGTGTGTCAGTTGGTTCATCATTTTTGTGCATTCATTCTGTAGTCTCAAATTACAATTACATTACATAACAACTCATATTGTCAATCCAAATTTATATATCCTAATATCACTAAAAAAAGAAGTTTTTGACTATATTTTTAATCATTCATGCTTAATGAGCTAACAATACTTTAAGCCAGTTTACTCTATAACAAATCATCTAGTCATATCAAATCAATCCTAAAAAATCCTTTATAAATATAATATCAAATAGCAAAATAATAACAAAATAAAGATATTCCTTACTATCTAGCATTCTAAATATTCTATTATCGTATTTTATCATCCAGCCATTTATAAAAAAGATCCCAAATTTCATAAAATTGTTTATCCTCTTGCTCTCTAATTTCAAATGTCAATCTACTCATCTCAGCACATTCCAATATTTTCTTAATAATTTCTTCCTGTAATGGTATTTTCTCATTCTTCCAATTTTTAGCAAATACAATCCTGGCCGCTGTTAATACATTTACAATCAGGTATTTCAAATCTTTACTATATATATCAGGTAAAATTCCCAATAAGAAGATCTCTGGTTTCAAATCAATATGTTTCTTTATCATTTTTTCCAACCACATGCGAATTATAGTCCAATATTTTCTAGCATCCTCACAAGTCCACCACATATGGTAATACGAGCCGGGTATCTGATGACATTTCCAGCATTTTTCAGATTTGTTCTTAAACATTCTTGCTATTCTTGTCGGGGGAAAGTGCCACCTGTAAAACATCTTATACAAGTTTTCTTTATATGCTGTTGACATTGTCATTTTATAATTTTGAGACCACAATTTCTGCCATTTCTCCAAATCAATCCCATATCCAAAATTCTTCCCCCAAACAATCATAGTTTCTTTAACTTGTTCTTCCTCTAATTTCATTCCCAGTAAATAACCATATAATTTTTTAATCACCTTCTCATCAGTACCCATCAAAATCTTATCTAAATCAGTCTGCTTATCATAAAATCCCTCCGTTTTAGAATCTTCATCATACCTTGAGTGTATTTGTGCATATGAAAACCAATTCATCCTTATACCTTGTTCTTCTAAGTTTTGGATCGATTTAAGTTCACCCTTTTCATCCAAAAGTTCCCCATATCTAACTGTTTGTTCCCTCTTGTAAATTATAGGATAGGAAAATGCTTCATGGTTGTGGAAGGTATTTAAAGGACATCTTTGGTGAAGAAAAGGTTGAGAACCATTGATTTATGAAGATGAGTGGAACATTATTGGACAAGCAATCAATGTTTTGCCTTGCTGTACAAATCAAAGTGTTATTCCTGATAGACATTAATCTACACTCCCACCCAAAAAAAATCATAGGTAATGAAGGGTTGTAAGAAGCAAAAAGGTGAATTACTCTTTCATGCAATTCATATTTGTTTCATTTCTCTCCGCCTTTGTCATCTGTCTGTTCTATTACAGAAAATTTTATAGGAGGCCATTCATATGTAACACATCAATTTTCTAAATTATATTTGATGCGGTTGAGTAAAAAATCTGCAAAGGGTCAGAGAGAGACCATTATTTTTGTCATTGCACCCTAACTTCCTCATTGTCCAAACCAAAATAGCAAAATGTATAATGAAAATAACAGTTTCACCCTGAACTCCTGAAGACTTCTTGCTCAACCACATCAAGTTTAATTTTGAAAATGGGTATGTTGTTTTTCAGAAGTCCTCCTTTGCTTGTGGATAGTCCAGCCAATGGTTACTGTACTGAAATGTAACACTGTGGGAGTCATAGTAATTACACAGTGGTTTTCACTCATTTTAAAACCTTTTCCCAAACTTGGAGACATGTATTCCAAATCCAATCCTTCACTTTGTGCATAAAATCCTGGGATTCTCTACACTGGGGGAATCTAAACATCAGCCAAAGAATTTAGACTCAGAAAATTAAAAGACAAAAAGTTTTAAGAAACTAAATAAGCTTGACAGAGTGAAGTCACCCTGGAATCACTTACAGCAAGTCTTTGACTCAAGGACTTTGGCTCAACTTGACTTCAGTGCTTTAAAGTTATTAAAGATGGATAAATACTGATCGAAGAAATAGATGAGGCTGAATATAAGATAGAATGAAAGTGGAAATCAGGAAAAAGAGGGAGGAAAAAAGAGAGAGAGATTAAAAAGAGGGGGTTGATCTATTCTCCAAAGCACCAGAAAGCAGGACAAGAAACAATGGATGGAAACTAATCAAGGAGAGAACCTAGAACTAAGGAGAAATTTCCTGACAATTAATCAGCCTCCAGAATTTGTAAATGTTCCAATACTGGAAGCTTTTAAGAAGAGACTGGACAGCCATTTGTCTGAAATGGTATCTGGTTTCCTGCTTTACAGAGGGTTGAACAAGAAGATCTCCAAGGTCTCTTCTAATTCTGTTATTGTTATTCTCTTAGATGGCAATCCAGTGTTTTCAACAGGCCAAAATTTGCCCCCTCTGGATTAATCTTTCTGGAAAAGAGGAGAGGAGAGGAGAGGAGAGGAGAGGAGAGGAGAGGAGAAGAGAAGAGAAGAGAAGAGAAGAGAAGAGAAGAGAAGAGAAAAATATTTGGCTGAGTGTGATTATTCACACAAGGAACTTGTCTCTATGCAGAAGCTCTCACTGTACATGCAAAGCAACAGAGTAATGTATTGATACCAATAAGAGTGTGTAGAAGAGAAATTTATAATGAAATTGTACAATTATTTGTTAAGATTCAATAGGGAAGAATAAATAAAGGATCTATGGTAGCCTGGGCAAGGAATTTTGGGTATAATATTCAATTAGAAGACTGGGAAAAATTGTGGACAAAAAATTATAAACTAACAATGTCTGCTGACTACCAGGAAAACCTCTATAAAATGTTTTATCATTGGCATTTAGCAATGGCAAGATTGGAAAAGATATATCCAAATATGAGTCCAGAATGCTAGAAGTGCAAACAAAACATTGTTCCTTTTTTCATATGTGTGGTTGTGCCCCGAAGCAAGGAAATACTGGGTAAAAAATAAAAAATTAGTTACAGGAAATTATAGGTCTTCAAACTGAACTTAAATCTGAAACATTTTTATTAGGAATAACTGGAGGAGAATTCAGTTAAAAAAAAAACCCAAACAAATATTATAGTTCATATAGTGACAGTGGCAAGAATTACCTTTGCACAAAATTGGAAATTGGACAATACCCCTTCCGACAGTATGGTAATAAAGAAAATGTTGGATTGTGCAGAGATGGTTAAACTTACTTTGGAACTGCAAGATAGAGAAGAATCCAGGGGTGGGATTCAACCGGTGTTACGACTGGTTCAGTGACTACATTTTGTGCGCTAAGCTGTGCCATCCAGACAGCTGAAAAGCGCGGTGTGCAGGTGCGCAGCATTTGAAAAGCCACTTTCCCCCTACTTTTTCAACCTCCGCTGTCCTGCACAAAGCAGCTGAGGTTGAAAAACCAGGAAATAAAGGAAAGTTAAGAGCCCCGATGGGCAGGTGGGCATAACAGCAGCAAACACAGAACCGGTTTGGTGTCTGCTGCTCTTCAGAGCTACCGGTTCTAAAGAGCTGAGCAGAACCAGTAACATCCCACCCCTGGAAGAATCAGAATATTATATGGTCTGGGATAAGTGGTATAGTTGGTTAGACAATAGAAATAAGACTTAAAAGTACATATGTATGTAGATATATAGAATAGAATAGAATAGAATAGAATAGAATAGAATAGAATAGAATTGAATACTTTATTGGCCAAGTGTGATTGGACACACAAGGAATTTGTCTTGGTGCAAATGCTCTCAGTATACATAAAGAAAAGATACATTTGTTAAGAATCAAGAATCATAACGTACAACGCTTAACAATAGTCATAGGGTATATATGTGAATTTGTCGACATCACTGTGTTGTAAAGAATGTACAAGAGATTTGTAATCATGGAAAAGTACAATAAAATTATTTTTAAAAAAGAGTGGGCAGTAGAGAAGATAATAATACTAATAATACTAATAATACTAATACTAATACTAATACTAATAATAATAATAATAATAATAATAATAATACTTCAGAATTCAGACAGACAAACATTTGGCCTACAACATGCCTGACATAACAATAGTTGAGCAGAAAAGGGTTTGGTTCATTGTCATTGCAATACCCAGTGATGCATGAATTGTAGACATGCAGAAAGAAAAAAATCACAAAGTATTGGGACTTAAAATTGAAGTTGAGTGACTTTGGAAAAAGAAATCGTGTGTTATCCCAATTGAAATTGGAGCCCTTGGAGCAATATCTAAAGGGCTGCCTCACTATTTGGAAATCGTGAATTTATCAGACTTGAATACCCTGATTCTACAGCTTATATCCTCTGATGCTACTTGAAGAGTTCCTAGGACTCGAGCTGTTGAACTACCAACCAGCCCCAAAGGCTGTGAATTTCACTAAAGATATTATTATTATTATTATTATTATTATTATTATTATTATTATTATTATTATTATTATTATTGTTGTTGTTGTTGTTGTTGTTGTTGTTGTTGTTGTTGTTGTTGTTGTGCAACATGGATGAATATATTTAGACTAGATGCTTGCACGCATTGGTTCTCTATTATTTTTCTGCAAAGCTAGATGTCATTTTGAGACCTCAGAAAGGTAGCAGTTTCTCATTCTCCTTCCAAGTGATGGTTCCAGTCTTCATATCTTTCATTGCCTGTCCTCAGCTGACTTTTTTGCTGACTTCCTGCTTCAATTGTGGCAGGAAACAGAAATCAGAGATGTTTCTGGTTCAAGATTAATTTTGCAGAGAGAGAGAGAGACAGAGAGAGAGAGAGAGATTGAAATAAAATGGCAATTTTGTGTATTCTGCTTTTATTCAGAAGAATTCTTCACAAAGAGGGATTTAGAGCTGCACATGCTCATCTGCTATATTGGCATATTTTTTTGGGGGGGGGGCATAGAACATCCTAAGGAACATATGTGAGGAACAAACAGTTTTGATGCTGGCTTATATCAAGGAATATACAGGAAATAAGATTTTACTCAGTGATAGAGAGCTAGAGAAAGAAGCAGATATATGTCCACATGAGTTTGGGAGAGGGAACGATATGTTTATGAGAAAACCCGATTTTATTTTTTTGGAAAAATCCATTGGGCTTCCAACTACAACCAAATCTGGATCTACAGCTTAAAGATGGCTAAGAAAGATGTGCTGAAAATGCGGGTGAGATTTATTTCTGTTAATCATGCCTGTTTATTTATTTTTATTTATGTCAAAAGCGACACTCCTTAAAACCTGTACTGCATCTTTGTAAGAATGGAAGCTGTGATTTAGACTGAGGATAAGTTGAGATATTTGGGGGAGCATCATTCTTTTGGTCTGTTTCATTTTTCCTTTTTTTTTTTTTCATTTACATTTTTCTTCGTGGTAAAAAAAAATCACATCTGCTTTAGATTTAGTCCCCAAAAGGTGCTACAGAAAGGAGAAGGATTAACATAAGCACTGACTATTTAAAAGAGTGATGTCTTTTGAGGGGATTGTGGTGGTAGCTGCACTGAATAAACTGCTATCATTTTGACATCAAATCAGAAAATGTGGTACAATTATAAAAATAAATGGATTATATATTTAAGATCTGGGGAGAAACATTGAAACACATTGATGGACCATTTTAACCCTAGACAAACTCATTTGTGGCATTTCAAAGTGGAAAGTTGAGCCTCACTAAGAGGGATACATCAAAGTAAAATCAAGATCATGCAAAACGTTAGTACGCTTTATAATGCCTTCATAAGGCCAAACTTGGAATATTGAATCCAGTTTTGGTCGCCACACTATAAAACAGATGTTGAGACACTAGAAAGAGTGCAGAGAAGAGCAACAAAGATGATTAGGGGACTGGAGGCTAAAACATATAAAGAATGGTTGCAGGACCTGGGTATTTCTAATTTAATGAAAAGAATGACTAGGGGTGACATGATAACAGGGTCCCAATATCTCAGGGTCTGCCACAGAGAAGAGATAGTCAAGCTATTCTCCAAAGCACCTGAAGGCAGCACAAGAAGCAAAGGATGGAAACTAATCAAGGAGAGAAGCAACCTAGAACTAAAGAGAAATTTCCTGACAGTTAGAACAATTAATCACTGGAACAACTTGCCTCCTGAAGTTCTGGGTGCTCCATTGCTGGAGGTTTTTAAGAAGAGATTGGACAACCACTTTCCTGAAATGGTATAGCATTTTTTACTTGAGCAAGGGATTGGACTAGAAGACTTCTAAGGTACCTTCCAGCTCTGTTGTTCTGTTACTCAAGAATTTCCTTGTTGTTCTTTCGCTTCATTTTTGTGCGGTGGAAGATTTTGTATGAAAGTGCACAACAGTGCTGCTCCCAGTGTCCACAGCAATTCAGTTGTGTACAAAAACCTTCACTACAATTCCCACCCACCCCCTTCAAAGATTTAATTTTGCTCAGGAAAGATCTGGAGGATTTTGAATGCTTTGATTTTTTTTTTTTTAAAAAAAAGAAAAATATTTTATAACCATTATGCAAATGCTGATAAAAATGTAGTGGGTAGCATGTGGTCTCTGCTAAGGAACATTGTGTTGAAATAAGTGAAAATAATTATGTATGTGTAGGATTTTTAAATATAGAATAAAATAGAATATAATTCTTTCATTGGCCAAGTGTTATTGGACACACAAGGAATTGGTCTTGGTGCAAATGCTCTCAGTGTACATAAAAGAAAAGATACATTTGTCAAGAGTCAAGAATCATAAAATGGAGCAGAGATTTGATTATATCAGGAAATGCATAGAAATAGGGTACTTTGGAAATGTGTGTTATAAAACAGGCAGACTAAGATGGCATGAGCGCTAAATGAATGTAGATGGAATACAAACACAAGCAACCAGAATAAAAGAAGTTTGTTGAAGTGGTTTGGTTTTATAGGCAACAAAGGTGATTATCTATACCACAACCAGGTTAGTAAGCAAATCCCACATAACACAATAATCAGGGTTTCCATCCAGTGAACTGGCACCACAATTTTACCTTTCCAACATTGCGAGCCAATTTTGAATATATTGTTTGGTGTGAGAGGTGTAAACTCAGAATAGACAACATGGTGCAATGGTTAAGGGTCTGGTCTGGAATCAGGTAGACTCAGGTTCAGGTAAACTCTATTCTTAACCATGGAAATTCTCCAGGTGACTTTGCAAATCACTGGGTTACAACGGGGAAGACTGTTAGAAACTGCTTTGTATGTCCTCTTGAGTTCTGCAAGGAAGATGAGATAAAAATATAAGGATAATAATGAGCAGTAATAATAATAATAGTAGTAGTAGTGCAATAGTGTAATGCTAGTATAAAGAAAGATATACCCATTGGAATAAGATTCTGACAAGAAAATATTCACTATCATGCATACATTGATAATAATATCCTGATTTCTATTTAAATATTTTCCAAGAATAGAGGTAGGGTTCTAGAACTGGTCTTGTACCTGATGGAATCCAGGACAGAAGTCAAACCTGTAACACAATGTTTCCCCAACTTGGGAATTCTAAAAACATGTGGACTTCAATTTTCAGGATTTCCTATATAACACATTTCTATCAAAAGCTGAACTGATATTTTTCTGAAGTGGACATTTCTGGGATATTCTAAATGGACTTAAAAAACTGACCTTCCTCATGCCTTATCAGTGGATAGGCGTTTTTTTTTAAAAAAAACCTATGAGAGACTCTACATACCTAAGTTAGGCAGGTCTATTTATTCTTCTATCAAGGATCAGAAATATATTCCTTCAAAAGCCACTTCTGAGTGCCCTACTATTCTCTTACATGACAGCAGGACTAAAATAAGAATAATGGGACATGAATAAAATCACAAAACCTTAACAAAAAATAGCAACCACAACAAAACCCGGGAACAAGTGCTATAAATAATGATCAATAACATTTCTAGAACTGAGGACTATAATTCAACAGGTTTAGATCTATTGAAATAAAAAAAAGAATATCACTTTTCTTAATTGCAGGAGGGATGGACATAATAATATGCCATTATCTAACCAGGTTTTTGGCACGGTGAACATCACTGTGGCTGCTACTCCAGGATACACTGTGATATATGTCTTGACATAAATAATTCTCCTATCCTATTGTATATTGAAGAATGTCTTGATAAAACAATGACAAGTTTTATCGTCATTGTTTTATCATCAGCAGTTCTGCCTAACTGTAAGTAGAAAGGTAGAAGAGAGGTTTTGTAAGAAATAGCAACATATCTGAATAACAGAATTGGAAGGGACCTTTAGGCAGGAAACTAGATTTGCTATGTTTTCTTCCACCATTCAAGGAAAACACAGTTTGTATAATGTTATATGTTAGAAAAGTCTATTTTCTGCATTTGAATGTGATGACTATGCACTATATTGATGGAAGAAGCAACTTTAGCATAAACAATATTATTTTGTCCCATTGTCTAGTGACTGACAGAGAACTTTTTGATAGAGCATTCATCACTGTGAGCCCCTGCCAGTATAGTACACCATAATATTTCATTGGACAAAATCTGGGTATAGCCCTGCTCAAAACCATGACTTTTGCCTGTCTCATTGGAGTCACAAAATATTTGCTAGTTTTGCCTTTGATGGGGTAATGTGAGTAAACAGGAAAAGTGTCTTCTGCCTTTAAATGTGGTGATGGCATACTATATTGGTGGAAGAAGTACATTTTGCAAAAATAGCATTATTTAGTCCCATTGTCCAGGACTGAAAACGTTTTTGATAGAGCATCCACCACTGTGAGCCCCAGCTGCTATAGTACACTGTGATATATCATTGTACAAGAAGAGGGTGCAGTTCTGCTCAAAATGTTGACTTTTGCTCATTGCATTAGAGGCAGAAGGTATTCTTCATTTGATGCAAAGACTGTAACTTGTACCTGTATCTTGTAAGTGATTGACAAAGCAAATAAAATGTTAAAAAATGTAAAAACTGTGTAATATATTGGTGGAAGAAGTACATTTAGCTAAAACTCTATTTTCTTCATTTTCTGCAAATGTCTCTTCTGTATTTGAGCATGATAGAATATAATACAATAATATACTTTATTGGCCAAGTGTGATTGGACACGCAAGAAATTTGTCTTGGTATAAATACTCTCAGTATATATAAAAGAAAAGATACATTTGTCAGGAGTGGAGAATCATAAGGTACGACACTTAATGATAGTCATAGGGTACAATAAGCAATCAATCATACTAGGAAACAGTCAATATAAATCGTAAGTATACAAGCAACAAAGTGACAGTCATACAGTCACAAGTGGGAGGGGGTGGGTGGTAAGGAGGACTGTATTACAGTGGTTCTCAACCTTTTTCTTCACCATAGAATGCCTTTAAATACCTTTTGTGGCCATGGACCTTGGACCCAGAAGGTTTAAATCATAACATTTTAAAAACCTTTGTGGACCCCCTTTGATGACATTGTAGCCACCTAAGGACTCACAGATCATAGATTGAGAACCACTGGTGTACCGTAATGGTGTAGTAGTAAAAGTTTTCCATTATTCAGTAATAGTACCAGTGTCCCATTATTCAGTGACAAACTGAGAACGTTTTTGATAGAGCATGCATCATATTAGCTAACCAGGCTTTTGACAGAGTAAATATGCAATGTGCTATATGACTTGAAAAAGTATGGAAGGTTCGTAGAGATATGTTTTGACCAAGACATATTGCTAATAGGCAAAATTGCTCTGTTTCTTCATTTTGCAAAGCTTTCTTCTGACTTTGAATATGATGGCTGTGTCCTAGATTAATGGAAAAAGTATAGCAAAAAAAAAGTATAATTTACTCCTATTGTCCAGTGATAGATTGAGAATGTTTTTGATAGAGCCCACATCACTGGGGAAGAAGTATATTTATCGAAAATAGCATCATTTAGTCAAATCGTCCAGTGACCTAGTGAAAAAGTTTTTGATATGGCATTCATCATTGTGAGTACCAGCTACCACCATACACTGTGATATATCATTGGACAAGAACAGGATGTAATCCTGTTCAAAATGTTGGCTTTTGCCCATTGCATTGGAGTCAAAATATATTCTCCATTTTCTGCACAAAGACTGTGTATCATACTGATGGGAGAAGTATATTTGACTAAAATGTTGTTATAGTACAGTGTGATATATCATTGGACAAGAACGGGAGGAAGTCCTGATCAAAACTTTGAATTTTACCCATTGCGTTAGAGTCAGAAGGAATTCTTCCATTTCCACAAAGACTGTATGTGTGTGTGTGTGTGTGTGTGTGTATATTTTGGTGCCATTGAAGTTGATGTTATGACCTGTGGCTTCCATGCATGTGTTGGACGAGTGAGGAAGTGTGTTCCAGCTTTTTGACTGCATTTTTGTGTTCATCCAGGCGGGTGCTTATTCTTCTATTGGTCTGTCCAATGTATGTGGCCGGGCATGATGCACAGGGGACTTCACATATGCCTTGGTTTTCCAGGTCAATTTTGTCTTTGGGGTTCCTGAGGATGGCTGCTATTTTTCTGTCTGTTTTGAAGGCAGTCTTGAAAAAAGACCAGAAAGCATGAACAGAAGAGATGATTCCACCAGGCTGTCAATCATTTGGAAGCCTGCACTCACAAACAAAAAAAATCTCCACACCACAAGCCAGGCAAACACCTGGGCACAAACAGATCCTCCCTGATACCTCCAGCTCAAACACACCCCAACCAGGCACCCAGATGAAACCCAGCTTCCTAACTAATGATAGCCGTCCATTTACCCGAAGCTAAGCTGTACTAAAGGCCTCCAATAAAGTAACACAATGTTGCCAGCCAATCAAGATACAAAAAGAGCCCCCCCCAAAAAACAGACAGAAGATATTAGTAGCAGAATACAGCAAACTCCAAGACCAATAAACACAGACCAAGACTCTCAACCAATCAGGAGGAAGAAAAAACCATTCTGACACAGCAATAGGCTGCCCCAAATTTAAATCTGAAACCACTGTAAAAGTCTGACTCACAGACAAACACCATACAGAAGCCTGATGATGGCAGATGAGATTCTGCTGAAACGTTGCTACAACTTTAAAAGCACCACTATTATGACGTGGGAAAATACCCGAACAAAGCTGAATGCCAGACATGTAAGTACCCGCGAAAACTTAAGAATATATATATATATATATATATATATATATATATATATATATATATATATATATATATATATATATATATATATATGTTTTCTTAAGTTTATACATATGTATATGTATATGTATATGTATATGTATATGTATATGTATATGTATATGTATATGTATATGTATATGTATATGTATATGTATATGTATATATTGCATTAGTGGAAGAAGAACATTTAGCCAAAACAGCATCCCTTTTTGTTCAGTTGTCCATTGAGAGACTGTGGAAATTTTTGATACAGCATACAGCACTGTGAGCTGTAATCAACGTAGTACACCATGATACATCATTGGACAAAATCTGTATGTAGTTGTCCTCAAAACTTTGCCTATTGCTTTGGACTCACAAAATATTTGCTGATTATGCATTTGATATAGCAATAATGTGAGTAAATTCTTCATACAGCAAAGCAATCTTCTGCCTTTGAACGTGGTGATGGTGTACAATATTGTTGGAAGAAGTATATTTCGCAAAAGTAGCATTCTTTACTCCCATTGTCCAGGGACAATCTAAGAAAGTTTTTGATAGAGCACTCATCATTATGAGTACTAGCTGTTACAGTACATTGTGATATATCATTAGACAAGAATGGGATGCAATTCTGTTCAAAACTTTGACTTTTGCCCATTGCATTGGAGTCACAAGGCATTCCTCAATTTTTGCAAAGACTCAATGTATGTTCTGACCCAAACCCTTTTCCAATAAAACAAACATGAACCAAAGGGAACAGAAACCTTTTAATGATTCTTCTGAATCCCCTGTTGAAAGACTGCTGCAAACTAATTAACTTGATAAGCACGAGCCTTGCCAAAACTGTGAGGCTACCAAGAATGTTAGATAAGGTTACCTAGGAATATTTTACGACACAAGAGTCTTCAAATAATAACTAAGATAGTGCAATGTCCATGAGGCTTGAGTTTCAAAACGTCTTTGCTTCCTGCAAATAATGTCTGATTCACAGCTGGCTTCTTGAAGAAGGAGCCGTTACCTTGCAGCCTTATTCCCAAGTTGCCTGTGCTGTTGCATCTGCTCTTTCCTGTGAGCAGCTCTGCATGCATGCACACTTGGCAAGGCTCCTTGGGAACCTCCTTAGTGCTGCTGCCAGCCCCCACAATCTCTGAAGGCAGCAGTCCACTCCCGAATGGTCCTGGCCTCTCATTGGAGTCCTTGCTCTCCTCAGCCATCTGCACCTGCTGCTGGCTAACTACAACAATGTAGTTAGCCATAACCACTGTAAGTACACTGTGATATATCATTGGACAAAATCTGAATGTAGTTCTCTTTAAAATTTTGACTTCTGCACTCTGCTTTAGCGTCACAAGATATTTGCTGGTTTTGCATTTGGTGTCAAAATAATGTGAATAAACTCTGCGTAAAGCAAACTTTCCCAGGGCCACTAATGGTAGAATGTGCAGCCTCAATTTTAATTGGTTTGACCAGATATTGTTGAAATATAAGTATTGTCCAAGACAAGCAGACTTTGACATATCGTTGCCCTGGATATGATTCTCAAAATAAAGATAAAGCTTCATTTATTCCATTTTTGAAGAGGATATTTCTAGGTATTCCAAACATGGATTGAAAAACTGGTATCCAATCATGCCTCATTTTTTAATTCATGCCCAGATATGCTGTTTTTACCATGAAAAAACTAAGGCAACTAATTTAGAATGTGATGCATATTTACATATTTATCTGTCAAGTTCATATAGGCCAACTCTTAGGAGCTTAGAATTCTCCTGAATCACAGCTACATTAAAGAAATCCGAAAACCCAAGCAAAAGATAGTAATCTAAATAAAACCTGGGAGCAACTGCCATCAATGATAATCAGTAACATTCCTACCACGGGGGATCATAAATCAACTGGTTTAGACCTTTTGAAGTAACAATTTTATTGCTTTCTTAATTGCATTAAGGTTGGACATGATGGTTTGTCATTATCTAACCAGGTTTTTGGCACAGTGAATATCACTGTGGATGGTACCCCATAGGCACTATGAGATATGGCTTGACAAAATGTGGAGGGTTCGTGGAAATGCATTTTCACCAAGACATGCTGCCCACATGAAAAACTATGTTTTCTTTGTTTTCTGCAAAGGTCTCTTCTACCTTCGAATGTGATAACTGTGTCCTATATTGGTGGAAGAAGTATCTTTAGCAAAGTGAATGAATGAATGAATTCTTTATTGGCCAAGTGTGATTAGACACACAAGGAATTTGCCTTGATGCATATCCTGCACATAAAAAGAAAAATGTCCAGTGTTAGACTGAGAAAGTTTTTGATAGAGCATCCATCACTGTAAGCTCCATCCGCTACCATACACTATGACATATCATTGGACCAAATATGGACGTAGTCCTAATCAAAACTGTGACTTTTGCCTATAGTGTTAGAGTCACAACATATTTGTTAGTTTTGCCTTTGACGTGAGCAAAGATGTCTTCTGCCTTTGAATGTGGTGATTGTGTACTATATTGTAGGAGAAGTATGATTAGCAAACCTAGTATTATTTAGTCCAATTGTCCAGTGACTGACTGAGAAAGTTTTTGATAGACCATCCATCACTGTGAGATCCCCCCACTATAGTACACTGTGATACATCATTGGACAAAATCTGTATGTAGTTCTACTCAACACTTTGGCTTTTGCCTGTTGTGTTGGAGTCACAAAATATTTGCTGGTTTTGCATTTAATATAGCAATAATTGTGAGTATATTCTTCATTCAGCATACTGTTTGATATACTCTTCATACAACAAAGGTGTCTCTTGCCTTTGAATGTAGTGATGGTGTGATATATTGGTGAAAGAAGTATATTTAGCCCAAATAGCATTATTTACTACCGTTGTCCAGCAACAGAGTAAGACAGTTTTTGAGAAATAATGATTGATGATTATGTGTATGCCAGCTGCTATAGTACATTGTTATATATAATTAGACAAGAACAGGATGCAGTTCTGTTCAAAACTTTGACTTTTGCCCTTGTATTGGAGTCACAAGGCACTCTTCAATTTTTGCAAAGACTTTGTGTATTACATTGATGGAAGAAGTACATTTAACTAAAGCATCATCATTTTGTACAGTTGTCCATTGAGAGGCTGGGGAAGTTTTTGATACAGCATCCATCACTGTGAGCCGTAGTTATAGTACACTGTGATATATCATTGGACAAAATCTGAATGTAGTTCCCTTTAAAACTTTGACTTTTGTACATTGTTTTGGAGTCATGAGATATTTTCTGGTTTTGCATTTAATATCACAATAATGTGAGTAAAAGCAAAAAAAAATTAATATAGCAAACTTCCTTGGGGCCATTAACTGTAGTTAGTGCATATTGATTTTGCAGATGGATTAACCAGATACTGCTGAAATATAAGTGTAGACTTTGACACATGGTTGCCCTGGATATGGTTCTCAAAATGAACATAAAGCTTCTTATTCCATCATGGTCTTCTTTCATTTTTATTAACATGGAGCTGATAGAAGCCTATAACACATTTTTTCTCCAACATGGGAACTCTAAATCATGTACTGGAATGTTGGAAGTTGAAGTCCACAAGTCTTAAAGTGCTATAATATAACTCTTTCAAAAACTATTTTTGAAGTGGACATTTCTAGGATATTTCAAACATGGACTGAAAATCATGCCATTTGTGAATTCATGTCCAAATATGCTGTTTTTACCAGGAAAAAACTAAGGCACCTAATTTATGCACACTTACATATTTATTTAACAAAGATCATATGTGTCACAGGCTAAGATCTTTTCTGCATTTGATTGTGATGACTGTGTCCTGTATTGGTGGAAGACATATCTTTAGCAAAAACAGTGTTATTTAGTCCCATTGTCCGTTGAGAAAGTTTTTGATAGAACATCCATAACTGTGAGCTCCAACCACTACCACTATACATCATGATATATCATTGCAGAAAATGTGGATGTAGTTTTTCTCAAAACATTGACTTTTGCCCATTTCCTTGGAGTCACAAAATAATTGCTGGTTTTGCATTTGATATAGCAATAACGTGAGTAAATTGTTCATACAGCAAAGATATCTTCTACCTTTGAATGTGGTGTTGGTATACTATATTGGTGGAAGAAGTACATTTAGCAAAAGCAGAATTATTTAGTCCCATTATCCAATGACAGACTGAGGAAGTTTTTGATAGAGCATTCATCATTGTAAGTTCCAGTTGTTATAGTACACTGTGATATATCTTTGGACAACAACAGGATGCAGTTCTGTTCAAAAAGTTGCCTTTTGTATTTTGCATTGGAGTTATAAGGCATTCTTCAATTTCTGCATATTATATTGTGTGTATATTGTGTATATTATATTGGTGGAAGAAGTGAATTTAGCTAAAGAAGTATGTACAGTTGTCCATGGAAACTCTGTGGAAGTTTTTGATGGAAACTACATAGGAAGAAGTATATTTAGCAAAAGCAGCATTATTTAGTCCAATTGTCCAATGACAGACTAAGGAAGTTTTTGATAGGGCTTTCATCATTGTGAGTACCAATTGTTACTATGCACCGTGATATATCATTGGACAAGAATGGAATGTAGTCCTGATCAAAACTTTGACTTTTGCCTGTTGTGGAAGCACAAGGTGTTTGCTAGTTCTGCCTTTGATGTGGTAATAATGTGAGCAACCTCTTCTTATAGCAAAGGTATCTTCTGCCTTTGAAAGTGGTGATTGGGTACTATATTGTGGGAGAAGTATGTTTAGCAAAAATAGCATTATTTAGTCTGATTGTCCAGTGATCGACTGAGAAAGTTTTTGATAGCCCATCCATCACTGTGAGATACCCCACTGTAGTACACTGTGATACATTATTGGACAAAATCTGTATCTCTACTCAACACTTTGACTGTTGTATTGGAGTCACAAAATATTTGCTGGTTTTGCATTTGATATAGCAATAATGTGAGTATACTCTTCATACAGCAAAGGTATCTTCTGGCTTTGAATTGTGTACTACATTGGTGGAAGAAGTACTTATAACAAAAGTAGCATTATTTTCTCCCATTGTCCAGGCATAGACTAATAAAGTTTTTGATAGAGCATCTGCCATTGTAAGCCCCAGTTCCAGTCATACACTGTGATATATTATTGGACAAAAATGTGGTACAGTCCTTCTCAAAATATTGATTTTTGTCCATTGTATTGGAGTCAGAAGATATTCTTCATTTTCTGCACAAATACTGTGTATTACATTGATGTAAGAAGTATATTTAGCTTACAATGTCTATTTGCCATATTTACAGTTGTCCATTGGGAATTTGTTGAAATTTTTGATACAGCATATACTGTGAGCCATAGCTAGTGCTATAGTACACTATGATATACCATTAGACAAAATCTGTATGTAGTTCTCTTTAAAACTTTGACTTTTCCACTTTGCTTTCACACTTCAAGGTATTTGCTGGTTTTGCATTTGGTGCCAAAATAATGTGAATAAATTCTTCATGTAGCAAACATCCCCAGGGCCATTAAAGGTAGAACGTGCAGCCTCAATTTTCAGTTGGTTTAACCAGATATTGCTAAAATATAAGTGTTGCCCATAGTACACTATGGTCTATCATTGAACAAGAATGAGACACAGTTTTGCTCAAAATGTTGACTTTTGCCCATTGCGTTGGAGTCAGAAGGAATTCTTCCATTTCCACAAAGACTGTATATATTACATTGGTGGAAGAAGTATATTTAGCTAAAACAGCGTACTTTTGTTCAGTTGTTTATTGAGAGAATGTGGAATTTTTTGATACATCATCCATCACTGTGAGATGTATGTACTATCCTACCAGGTACTGTACTGTAGTACTGTATCACAGTGATATATCACTGGACAAAATTTGATTGTGGTTGTACTCAAAACTTGACTATGAAATGGATGCACAAAAGGGAGTGGTAAACCAACTGATACACTGTAAATTTATGAAGAATGATATAATTTTTTTTATGTTATGTTTTATGTCTTATATGTTTTCTGTCTTTAAAATTAAAATCAATAAAACTTTTACCAAAAAAAAATCCTTGACCTTAATGTCTGTCATTAAAATCAATAAAACTTTTACCAAAAAAAAAAAAAACCCTTGACCTTTCTCCATTAGTTTAGAGTTATAAAATATTTACTGTTTTTGCATTTATGTTGTAATAATGTGATTAAACTCTTTATACAGCAAACTTTTCTGGGGCTGTTAGTAGTGGAATGTGCATCCTGAAAATGCGGATGGCCTAACACAATTGGAGAGATCAGATTCTGCTCAAATATAAATGTTGTCAAAAACAAATGGACTTTGACAGAGAGTTACCCTGGACAAGATTCTCAAAATGAACATAAATAATCTTATTCCACCATTGTGTTCTTTCATTCAAGGTTGTTTTTATTGACAGGGATCGGATAATAGAATTACAGCTGCTCTACTATTTAATCAGAAAATTAGATGGCAACTCATACATCAATAATGCCAGCCTCATTTTTCGGAATGATCTTCAAAAAAACAATTATATTTTGGGATGGTACAAAATTAATCACTTGGTCTGCTGGGTTTTATTTGGTATGGAGACATTACTAAATAATAATCTTTGTTGCACTTCTTTGTACTCTCTTCAACATCTTTTTTTGTATCTTGGGACCAGAACTGGATGCTGTATTCCAAGTGTTTTCTCATATCAAGGCAATATTTATCCATATTAATACTTCATGTAATCTTGATACTACCTGCTGTAGTCCCAAAGGAATTGTCATCGGGGGCAGAGGCCAATGATGAGGTGGCTGCATGTAGGTTGTTTTTTTTTTTGTAACAAGGGAAAACTTAACCCCATTTTACAGGCGGTATAAAAGCTTGGCCAGGCCCATCATTGTAGAAGAGGGCCCAATGGGATTTTGGTACTTCCTTCTCTTTCAATAGACAATGGATAAATTCTTAAGCCCTCAAAATAACAACTTGGAATCACTTAGGTGAGTTGGCCAGTGTAGAAATTTAATCAATCAATCATCTTTCTCCAAGGTAAACTCACTTTAAGGTAACAATTCCAACTCAAAAGTGTATCACATTGTGTTTATTTGGCTGGGTGTACAGACTGGTCCAGTTGAGAATGATTCTGGGCTCTGTAAATGCATTTTTAAAAAATCATACAGAAAAAAAGTCAGTCATCTACATACTATAGAGTCATGGAATATTAATCAAAATGACTCTAATTTCAGAACTTCAATCATTAGAGAGAATGCAGACTGATTCAGTAACCAAGATGTGAAAGGGCATCAATTTATTAGCAGGTTATTGGATATCCTACATCTTCTCCCCTCCCCTCCCCAATTTTCTTTCTAGAATCTCTTGATATCATCTTAGTAGAATTTTAGGAAACAACCAAGGACTTTGGTTTCCTCTCCAATCCCCAGAACTTTTGTTTGTTATTTTCCTTCCCAAAATAATCTTACTGAGATACTTTCTTTAAGAGGATGAAGAAACTTAATTAAGTTGGTTATTCTGGTCAGGAAACTTGCGACACTTCCCCCCCTCTCAACTTTAGTACTTTTAAAGATCTGGCTGGCTGTTGAAGTCTGGGATTTGAAGTCCATGCATCTAAAAGTGGGGTGAATAGGTACACTACTCTAGATTAATCAGTAGCATCTGATCTGAATGCCTCTTGGTTGAAATAGTTGAGTGGAAGAGGAAACTTAAGGACACCAATGCATTTAAGGAGACACAGATCAATTCAGTTGCCATTTCTTTCTTTTAAAAAAGGGCATATCTGTGGATTTGCATCTGTAATTTTTCAAGGCATAATCACAATCAAAACCTCCTTCATTATTATATTTTATGGGTATTTTGACCTTCCTCTAAAGAACCATTTGAGCAGCAAATATGGTTGTCTCCTGCCAACTTTTTTTCTCAACAGCCCTGCAAGGGAGCCAGATTGACCCATAAAGATTTCAATATAGCATGCCACTCAATGCTCCTTTGATGCTCTGAATGATCAAATGAATTTGAAGTACTATCTGTCTGTCTGCTTGCTCCCCTCTCTAATGTCTGTCTGTCTACCTGCCTGTTTATAATTCGGGGATGTCAAACTGGTGGCCCGTGCATATGTGCAGCAATAAATCAGCTTCAACAGTTTCGGTACATGCCAGGCCTCAAGGCCTCATAGGCTGGAAGTGTGTACCAGGAACAAAAGAACATCAATCAACAACACGTCACCATGGGCTAATAACTGGACTGCAGGCATTGATTGGTTACTTTGTACTCTCTAAACTGACCATCTAACACTGATTTGATGCTACTATGTGTGTCCACTAATATTTCTGCTCATGTAACATAATGATTGGATAGAATTCACCACTTGTGACGTATCACTGTATGTTTTTAATAAAAGAGCTTCCCGAATTCGTGATCGGGGCAGCTCACCCAAGATAGAACCGGACTGGTGTCTTTCTTGATGCATTCGACCACCCAGTGAGAAGCCTTCCTTATGCAGAGCAAAGCCGCATCTGGTGACCCCGACGTGATCCATTAAAAAAAATGGGTGCGTCTATCTTCGACTGCTTATCTCACCCGGCCGGACGAGCCAGTTGCAACACAGGGATGCCGTCTCATGTCACGGATCCCTCCCCAGGAATCTTCTGCAAAGAAGACATCCTCCCTTCAGGTGAGTATGGGCGGAAAGTTCTCTAAAGCGCAGATAGCACATTTGCAGGAATTAGAAGAACTAATGAAGAGCTCAATTATTATTCTTAGGAATCAGGGCAAAACGCTCCCGGTTCCAACTAAAAAGGACCCTATCACCTTTTTAACTTACATTTACACACAATGTCCGGCTTATCCGGAGAAAGGGTCCTTGAAAGTCTCCACATGGCAACATTTGGGTGACTGTTTTCATGATAACCCCAGGGCTCCGCCAAAGATTCTGACCATATGGAGAATAGTCATGGAATGTTTAAAAATCCATGGTTTAGCACTTACCAAAACCCCCTCCCCTAAGGAGGGTCCTCCTCCCTATACAGCTGAAACCAAAACAAAGGACGCTCTCCCGTTAGAAGCTTCCTCGCCCACTGCTCCTAAACCCATAAATCCTCCTAACTCAAATTCAGCAGAGGATCAAACACTCATGGGAGCAATCGCGCAAGCAAGGAAGGCTCTCTTACCCTGGAGGAGCTCTCTCCCTCTGTCCTGTTGAATTTATAGGGGATGGAGCCAGAAATATGGTGCCTAGACTTGAACCTTTACCCATGAAATTAATCAGAGATTTAAAACAAGCCTTGGCCATGCACGGCATCCAGGCACCATAAGTCAGAGGCTTCATTAATACCATTGTAGGATCTCTTTTAAAAATTACTCAAGGCTCACATCAGCCTTATGTTGAGTTCATAGAGGAACTTCAGAAAGCCATTCACAGACAAATCTCGAATGAAGAAGCCCGTAAAGAGCTTCTGTTGAAACTGGCTGTTGAAAATGCAAATGAGGATTGCAAGAGGATTCTGCAGCCTCTGTCTGCCCGAGGGGGGGCTTCCCTCTCGGACTATCTAAAGGCTTGCAGAATCGTGGGAACTGTCTCTTACAATATGGAGCATTTGGCCATGGCCTTGCAGCAAGCAAATTCTCAAAACAGGCCAGCTGGCAACTGTTTCAATTGTGGGAAGCCAGGCCATTTCAAAGCACAATGCAGAGCCAGAGACAATACACAAAACAACACCAAGTCTAAAACTATATGCCCAAGGTGCAAGAAAGGGTACCACTGGGCAAACCAGTGTCGCAGCAGCACTCCTCAGCCACAGGGAAACTAGAAGGGGGGCGATCAGCCAGCCCCGCTCCCAAGGCTGATTCCATATCTTTCCAACTAATTGCCTCAGAAGATATGGAAATTGACATTCCAGGCATTGTTTACTTTCTCCCCACATGCCTGAAAACAATCCCTCCTGCCATGACGCCCCTCATAAATTATCCCATCCGGGACCTCATGGCAAAAGGAATCATTGCTTCTCCGTTTCTGAGAGATTCTGATGACTTTTCCTCAGTGGCCATGGCAGTAATTGGAAATTACAAAATTTAGCAAGGAAGAATTAGTAGCAACTGCTATTCTGGTGTCTGTTAAAACGGCTGATGCATGGGCATTTACTGTCCATCAGACAGTGGAACAAGCCAGGCCTGTGTTACAATTCACAATCTGTAACAAAGTCTTTTCGGGTCTCAGAGATACTGGAGCTGATGTAAGTGTCATCCGAAGGGCTGAGTGACCGGATGATTGGCCTTTGGAAACTGCCCCAGCTGTTCAGGGAGTGGGAGGAGTTCAGCACGCCCACCGTAGCAAACACTGGCTACCGGTGAGTTCCTCTGATATTTCTCACACTGCCTACCTCCAACCCTTGGTTCTTCCATTACATACTAACCTGTGGGGCCATGATCTTATGCCTCAACTTAACACAAAACTCATTATTGATTAATGGAATCTTTTGCTAGAACTCCACTGTGGCTACAATTAAAAACCACAGAACCTGTTTGGGTAGACCAGTGGCCCCTCACAATAAACAAACTAGAGGCCCTGCAATCACTTATCCAGGACCAAATTGTCAAAGGGCACGTTGAACCATCTGTCAGCCCATATAACACCCCCATTTTTGTCATAAAGAAAAAAATCAGGAAAATGGAGGCTATTGCAGGACTTACTAGCCGTGAACACTATAATAAAACCAATGGGGGCGCTACAATGTGGTCTTCCAAATCCCAACATCATCCCTGAAAAATTTGATCTCATGGTCATTGATTTAAAAGATTGCTTTTTTTCTATCCCCTTGCATGAACAAGACCATGTCTTATTCGCTTTTACACTACCTCGCTTAAACAACTCCTCTCCCTCCTCCCGCTTTCAGTGGAAAGTCCTACCCCAAGGTATGCTCAATAGCCCCACCATGTGTCAACACTGTTAAGCCTGTGCCCCCCAACCAGGGTTAAGGAGACAAGCTAAACAGAATGTGCAGTGTTAGTCAGATAGGCATACAGATAAATGTGTGAGATAAGTTTGTATGTTAGTTAACATACAGTAAAAATAACAGATACGCTTGTGTTATCAAAAATATAGTTTATTCCACTTAGAGATTTATAGTAAAGTCAAAATAACAGTCCATTAGTCATATATCATTTTAGTCTGTCCATTCAAGGATATTCAATTAGCAAAGTCGGTGTAGAATATCCAATGTCAGTTCACTTACAATAAATCAGTCCTTTCTCTCTCCCGTCCCAGTAGGGGAAAAATGCAGTCTTCAGTCTATCCAGTAATTAGGGATCATCAAGCCAGAGAGAGCAAGCTGCCGTGCCTTGCTTCTTTTATGGTGCTTTTACAACCACTCGCTTAATTACATTCTTACAGTTAAAGTTACAGACACTTTAACTAACAAACCATGATAACATATTTATTATTTTACCTAAACCAGTTAGGGAAAACGATGTTATCCCTAACAAACACTATGTCAATAATGTCTTGCTATCCTATCATTCTGCTTTTCCACACTTTCTGGTGTATCATTACATGGAGGATATCCTTGTTGCCGCTCCTGGGCCACCGGGTACGGTGTTCACTTCATTTTCCTTCCTGAAAGCCGCTCTTGCAAAAGGAGGTTTGCACATAGGACCTGAAAAGGTACAGGTACTAACTCCGTATGCATATCTGGGCTATAAAATGCTTTCTGCTACTGCCTATCCTTCACTTCCCTCTCTGTCTCTGCCTTCTCAACCCACCCTGGTTCAACTTCAGCAATATCTGGGTACCATAAACTGGGCTCGACCTTTCCTGTCTTTAACCACTGATATTCTTTCTCCATTGTTCAAAGCCCTTACCTGGGGAAAAAAAGCCTGCTGACATAATATCCTTGCAGCAACCTCAGCTTCAAGCAATAACTCAAATAGAAGAGAATATCCGAAAAATATGGGTAGACAGAGCTGCTGCCAATACTCCTCTAGATATGGTCATTTTAGCCACCAATCCTTCCCAGGAATTCTCCAGGAAGTCAATGATGTGGCTGATCAAGCGGCTGCAGGTATCATGACCTCACACACATTAACTCCTTGGGAGAGCCATTCATACTTCCATCAAAACACTAAAGCTCTCATGAAACATTTCAACCTTACTATGGCCAAAGCCTCAGCCAGCAGTGCCCCACCTGCAGTCAACAAGCCCATTCCATTCCCTTAGGGGTAAATCCCCGTGGGTTGAAAGCCTGTGAAATATGCAGATGGATGTTACTCAGTTTCCTCTGTTTGCCCCATGGAAGTATCTGCATGTCACAATTGATACTTATTCAGGGTTTATAATGGCAACCCCACAAAGAGGAGAAGCCTCCAAACATGTCATCAACCATTGCATTCGCACTTTTGCATCGTTGGGATGCCCAAATGAAATAAAAACAGATAATGGTTCCGCATACACTAGCACAGCCATGTCAGAATTTTGCGCTAAGTGGCAAATTACCCACAAATTTGGAATCCCTTTAACAGTCAAGGACAAGCCCTGGTAGAGAGAACCAACCTAACACTAAAAACAGCATTAGAACGACATTTGGTCAAAGGGAAAAAAGCCCTTGGCCTCCCGGTGATGCAAGATACCCTTAATCTCTGTCTTTATACCCTCAACTTCCTCAATCTCTCCAGCACCCCTGCTACGATGGCAGCGGAGTGACATTTTTCCTCCCCCCCTTCCCCTGATTCTCCCAAACCACAGGTATACTACCGTCAACTGCCAGACCCTACTTGGAAGGGTCCTGCTGCTCTCCTCACCTGGGGTCATGGCTACGCAGCTATTCAGCTTCCAGATCATGTCCTGTGGGTTCCTGGATGACACGTCAGACCATACCACCCCAAGATAGAAAAATCATCACCTGCAGACATATCAACATGATTTGTCTCATTGCCTTGCCGACCCTCTTCCTCCTTTTTGCTGCCTGTCCTCCAAGGTCTCCATTCCATCTTGAGTGACGTACTTCACGCCAGATCAACACCTTTGAACACCCTGCTGGACCAAAACCATACAAGCAGGCTCCATTCAACTAACTCTCATCTACCATACCCAACAACCGTAGAAGTGTCTTCCTATCGGAAAAACTTGCCAAAACAACGGAACCATGTACCATCTGTGTAAGAAGAACTTAAAAACCATTTGCTATGATCCCAAGACGGCTGTACATCTCAACGTTACCTTATGGGCAGGACTTCCAAGAACCTCCAGCAGATCTGATCCTGAGGGGGAGGGAAAACTTTATTACCTAAACCACACCACCGTGCTCAAGGATGGTACTAACCCAATTGTTTTAATCTTTGATGTTTGTGTTGCTTGTTCTAAACCAGGGGGACATTCATGCGGGTCGGTTGACTGGAAAACAACGTACGCCCACAATCATAAATATTTGTGCCCTATACCCATTAACTGAGCCATAGGGAACCCCAATCAATGGGTCCCTTGTGGAGGTTCCATCGAGTGCTCGGGTTGGTCTTGTGTCTGTGATTTACTGGGGGAGGGTATTCAGGCTGCAATCATCTGTCACATTTCAAACGAATATCAGGGTCTACCACAGACAATAAGGTAGAAAACACCATCTCCAGGCAACACCCTGCTTTGGATACTTATTGATGGCACAGGATCGGATCCAAACACTTACACTACCATAACAACCGAAATAATATATGAAGGTAAGGAAACATCATTAGGCTGGTTGGTAAGCCCCTGATACCAGTGTTATTGCAAAAAACTTGTTCATGGGCATGGCAGAAAAAATTGCAAAACAACTTGCAATAACCAATTGTTTTGTCTATGGGGGAACCACCACAGGAGAACAATGGCCATGGCAAGCCTTAGAAGCCTCACCATCACTTTTCAATAACATGTCTTCTATAGGAAACATAACAGCTAGAACAGCTTCCGATCCACTTATTTGGACAATTACCACCAACTTAATTGGTAGAAACTGCTTTTCCAGAAATGGGTCCACTCCAGTAGGACACCTCCTTTGCTTAGGTACATGGGATAACTCCTACCAGACTTGGACTGCACCTGACAATGCTATCACCACACCTGTCAAATTCAATACCTCCCTCCTCCCTTATCTCAATTGCACAACATCTTCCCAAGACGGGTCCTATGGATATAGAACCCCCATACATATGATTAATAGAATCATTTGTTTACAAGCTGTTTTAGATTTAGCAGGCCAATGAATAGACAAAGCTGTAAACACTCTAGCAACTGCTACAGACAAATTACGCACAGCTGTCTACCAAAATCGCTTAGCTTTAGATTACATACTAGCCAAAGAAGGAGGGGTATGTGGTAGGTTCAATCTCACGAATTGTTGTCTTCAAATTGATAAGGTTGGCAAAGTAGTAGCACAATTAACAACTGAGATGCGACAATTAACCTATAATCCTAATCAAGTATGGCAAGGTATTGATCTTAAAAATATTTTTAGTTCCTGGTTCCAAAACTACCAGGATTACAAGCTATAGTACCTCTCATAGGTATGATTGCTGCAGGATGCGTTATTCTTCCATGTGTGTTACCAATTTTTATTCGCACTATCACCTGTCTTTATTATCTGAAAAGCATGCCATTGCACAGGTTAATGCCCTCTGGGAAAAGGAACCTCTGTACAAGGTCATACCCTCAGAAGACCTTGATGCATACGCTCGCACAGATTTTCGCATGGGCAGTGACGAAGATCCAGAAGAAATTTCTCTCTATAAAACTAAAACAGAGGAGATGCAGCAATAAATCAGCTTCAACAGTTTCGGTACATGCCAGGCCTCAAGGCTTCACGTAGGCTGGAAGCGTGTACCAGGAACAAAAGAACATCAATCAACAACACGTCACCATGGACTAATAACTGGACTACAGGCATTGACCATCTAACACTGATTTGATACTACTATGTGTCCACTAATATTTCTGCTCATGTAACATAATGATTGGATAGAATTCACCGCTTGTGACGTATCACTGTATGTTTTTAATAAAAGAGCTTCCCGAACTCATAATCGGGGCAGCTCACCCAAGATAGAACCGGACTGGTGTCTTTCTTGATGCACTCGACCATCCAGTGAGAAGCCTTCCTTATGCGGAGCAAAGCCGCACATATGTAATGCACAGGCCATGCCCACCTCAGCTCTCTCTCTCCCTCTCTCCCTCCCTCTCTCTCTCTCTCTCTCACACACACACAATCATCATTTCTCTTTCTCTCTCTCTCTCTCTCTGTGAGTGTCTATCTCTATCTATCTCTCATCTATCTCTCTAACTTTCATCTATCTAATCTATTTCTGTCAATCACCTATCTTCATCATTACTGAAAGTATTTGCATCAAGACACATTTCTTGTGTGTCCAATCACACTTGGCCAATAAAGAATTCTATTCTATTCTTACCCTCTTCGCCCTTTCATTTATATCTGTCTGTCTGTCTGTCTATCTATCTCTATCATCTATCTATCTATCTATCTATCTATCTATCTATCTATCTATCTATCTATCTATCTATCTATCTATCTATCTATCTATCTATCTCTTTGTCTATCTGTCTATCTGTCTGTCTATCTATCTATCTACCTACCTACCTTATCTATCTATCTATCTATCTATCTATCTATCTATCTATCTATCTATCTATCTATCTATCTATCTATCTATCTATCTATCTATCTATCTATCTATCTATCCCCCCTTCTCTCTCCTATTATTTTCTGTCTAATAGCTAACTCACAAAAGATAAGCCAATGGCAACTATAGGTTTTAGGAGGCTGTGAGAAAGTTAAACAGAATTTTTAAAATTCTACACAAAACATGAAGTTGTGCATTCAAAGGTTAATTGTGTGTTTGTGTATTCCTGACTTCACAATTGTCTTTTCTGTAGTCCTGTGCAGAAGTCTAATATGTATCCAATGACTGTCAATTCCTTGCCTACCACTGTGATATATTCCTTCACAAAAACCCTTGTATAATGTATAATGCAGTAGTTCTTGGACAACTAAACTTCTCCAAGGGGAATAAAATGGCTCCTAAAGTTTGAAAATATCTGAAAATATTGAAAATATTTTAGTTCCCTGAAAGTATGTGAATAGAAGAACCTGCTAGTAAAATTTTGTAAAGATAGACTGTGTTTCTCAGAAAAGAATCAGTGTTCCTCAAATCAATGTTCAATATTCCAATATTTTCACCTAAACTTTTTATGGGATTTCCAAATTCAAAGACAGTGACATTTTAAACCCCAAATACTGGACATTGGAATAGTTGAAAAAAATAAAAAATAAAAAGAGAGGAAATGTTTCTTACCAGATAAGGCAATACCAAACAACAATAGAACAACTCAAGTTGAACTGAAAAAAAAAAAGACAAAATATTGGAACTCAACAAACAAAATGCAGAGATTATGGAATAAACTGTCAAAGTCTCTCTCATATTTACTGGAATATTAAAGGGCTGTTATAATGGAACAGCCAAAACAGCTGTCAAAATTACAATAATTTGATCGCACACTATTTGCAAAATCAACCTTCCTTGGAAGCACATTTATATTTTGATAGTTTTTAGGTTTTGGAAAAAGAAAAGCTTGAATTGAATGTAACTTACCACCGCCTGTTAACTATTCTTCAGAACAGATATAACAACAACAATAATATGCCATATTAAGAAGATTAGCAATCTTCTGCAGCTATCTTCCAGGGAATATTCTGGATGTAGGGACTCCTGCTTGAGAAGGGGGTAGGGCTAGAAGATATCCAAGGTTCTTTCTAACTCTGTTCTTCTGCTAATCTGAATGTAAGTGCAAAATGTAGCTATTTGAGTGTTCTTTCAACTCACTGTGGCTTTACAACAGGGTATATTTAGAAGGGATAAATGATGTCAGTCAGTACCTATTTTAATTCCTCTTTCAGTTTCCCCTTTGTCATCCAGACAATCAACCTCAAAAGTGAAGTTCAGTTGCTCCAAGGATGGATCACATTGCAGATCTGTGGCTGACAAACAAAAATCAAGCTGCTGCAATTGCACACACTCAAGACTGAAAGAGATAGTTGGCTGGCCTGGGCAATAGTGAAAAGAATTACTCTACCAATACAAGCTACCCTACTGCAAATCTTGATCATCTGACCAGTTCTTCAATGCAGCAGCCAGAAATTCCAGCTGGTCCATCATAATGCACATCTCATCAAAACCTAACAGATAGTAGTGTTCCAGTATCTCAGGGATTGCTACAAAGAAGAAGAAGTCAACTTATTCTCCAAAGCACCTGAAGGCAGGAGAAGTAGCAATGGATGGAAACTAATCAAGGAGAGAAGCAACTTGGAACTAAGGAGAAATTAGGACAACTTGCCTCCAGAAGTTTTGAATGCTCTAACTCTGGAAGTTTTAAAGAAGAGATTGGACAGCCATTTATCTGAAATGGTATAGCGTTTCCTTCCTAAGCAAAGGTTGGACTAGAAGACCTCCAAGGTCCCTTCCAACTGTGTTATTCAGATGAAGAAGATTGGATGTGGATCCAGGTCAATCCATTCCGGCTCTTCAATAATTGGAGCTATTGTTTCTTTTTTTCCCCTTGACCTACTTTAAGCCCTTTTGGTTTCAGGAGATCTCATACCAACGTGGCTTTTGGAGGAAGGACATGTCAGCTGCGACATTAACTATGAATCAGGAATCCATGGAGTTTTTGCCAAAGGATCTGCCATTGTGGTTGCTATATGCCCTGTGATACATTCTTTGACAAAATCTACAGCATTCAAAATTACCTTTCCATAAAAAATGTGGAAAGGCAGCTCCTTGGGCTTTGAGATGTAGTAGCAAATATATAAATGTTTTCTCATTTTTCAGATGGGATTAACCAAAAGAAAATGAAATAAAGATTTCCTCCAAAGGAACACTTGTACTCTCCATTAGTAACAGAACAATGTTCTTTAGAACATTTGTGTTGAATCTGACTGTGCTTCCAGTGAATTTTCTCCTTAATTCTGACCAAAAATGCTGGTTTCCCCCCCTCTTTTCTTACTGGTTGAATAAGCATGTGTGACAGAAATTTTAAAGTAGCAATAGGAGATACACATTAGTAGTTTTGCAACCATTATTTCCTCTTCAGAAAACTGAAACCTCTTTCCATCTGAGTTCAACAATTGGTGTCTTTATGGATGTATAGGTGGACAACAGGAACTTTGATGACTGAGGTAGGTATACATTTTAATAAATAATTAAAATTTTCTGAGAAACAACATAGATTTGTTACTTCTGGATTTTTTTTTTTAAAAAAATCTTTAGCCTACAACTTTAGTATTTCCTGCCTTTTAATGTTTACTGTATCTGTTTTTATTTAAACTAGATAAAGTTGACCAGGTGCTACATCTCTTGAGGCAGTATTTATTTCAGCCTTACTAATTCAATATTTTCCTTCCAAGGTCTGTATTTAGTTTAGTTTACTTTATAGTCATTGCACTTCATACAATGAAATTAAATGACATCTTCAGTGCACACCATACATAAAAAAAATACACAAAAAAGTAAAATAAAAACACACATCCTTCATATTCTAGACAATTGAATTGAAAACCCCCTGATATTGCATTAATATTGCACTATACAGTAGAATTCAATGCAGTTACCATTCTGGGATAGAAGCTGTTTTTCAGCCTATTTGTCCTTGCTTTTATTGTCCTATACCGTCTTCCAGATGATAATAGTTCAAAAATAGGGTTCCCAGGATGAGATGGATCTTTAAAGATGTTTTGAACTTTCTTAAGGCAGCAGGAACTATAAAAGGAGGGGAGAGGGTATTTAGGACTGAAATCCAAGAAGTGCTCTGTGTTTAGCAAGCCTGAGAAAAATTTCTTGATGACCACTTCCATGTTTTCAGAAGCAGATTTTAAATACTTTAAATGGGTTTAAAAGTAGACGTGCATGTAAATTAAATGCAGCAGGCAAACATTAATCTATTTGACATACTATTAAAAAGCAGTAAATTATGGCATTTAGAGTGTGATTCCTATTAATTTTGGCAATTTAGGTTGTTTGTTAATTGCATTATAGAAACCATCAGGGGTGGCTTGATGTAATGGTATGTGAGAATGGCCTTAGAAGACAGAAGAAAAATCTGTAAATTAGACAACGATCATACAAGAGATATCTCTCCAAAGCACCTGAAGGCAGGACAAGAACCAATGGATGGAAATCAGTCAAGGAGGGGACCAAGTTAGAACAATTCATCAGTGGAACAATTTGCCTTCAGAATTTGTGGGTGCTCCAACACTGGAGGTTTTGAAGAAGAGATTGGACAACATCATTTGGGATGGTAAAGTGGTTCCTGCTTGAGCTAACTTGGACTAGAAGATCTCCAAGGTCCCTTCCAACTTTTTATTCTGTTATTAAGTACTACAATGGGAAAGGGGGCGTGAGAATCATCTTAGAAAGGGACCCTCCCCTGTTTTGTGTTAAGTATAAATAAAGGAGGACAGAAGTTGCGAATGCACCTTCTACAGACCTCTTAGGAAGCGGGTGACATCAATAGTAGACAGTCTAAGGTTAAAGTTTTGGGGGTTTGGGGAAGAAACCACAGAGTCAGGTATAATATTCCACACATTGACCACTCTGTTGCTGAAGTCGTATTTCCTGCAATCAAGTTTGGTGCAGTTTACCTTGAGTTTGTATCTATTGTGTACTCTTGTGTTGTTATGGTTGAAGCTGAAGTATTCATTGACAGGTAGGACATTGCAATGTATGATTTTATATACTATACTTAGATCGGTCCGAAGGCAGCGTAGTTCTAGGTTTTCTAGGTCTAGAGTTTCAAGTCTGGTGGCATAAGGTATTCCACAAGGAGTAGAGGAGTGGAGAACTCTTCTTGTGAAATATTTCTGGACTTTTTCAATTGTGTTAATATCAGACCTTACAATGAATTGGTAGTACTCATAGTTTCTGCTTTTATCAGAATCAAAATCGAGTTGGAAGGGACCGTGGAGGCCTTCTAGTCCAGCCCCTTGCTCAAGCAGGAGATCTTACACCATTTCAGACAAGTGACTGTCCAGTCTCTTCTTCAAAACCTCCACTGATGGAATGCCCTCAATTTCTGCTGGTAAGCTGTTCCATTGGTTAATTGTCCTCACTATTAGGAAATTTCTCCTTAATAATCAAGATCAAGGGGGGTACTAATACTACTCTATAAAGCCTTAGTAAGACCTCACCTAGAATACTGCATCCAGTTTTGTTCACCACATTATAAAAAAGATGTTGAGACTCTAGAAACAGAGAAGAGCAACCAGGATGATTAGAGGACTGGAGGCTAAAACATACAATGAACAGTTGCAGAAACTGGGCTTGGCCAGTCTAGTAAAGAGAAGGACCAGGGGAAACATGATAGAGGTCTTCGGATATTTGAAAAGCTGCCACAGAGAGGAAGGGGTCAAGCTATTTTCTAAAGCACCTGTAGGCCAGACAAGGAATAATGGATGGAAACTGAACAAGGAGAGATTTAACCTGGAAATAAGGAGAAAACTTTCTGTCAGTGAGAACCATCAACCAATGGAACAGCTTGCCCTCAGAAGTTGTGTGTGCGCCATCACTTGAGACTTTCAAGGAGAGATTGAACTGCTATTTGTCAGAAATGTTGCTGAACCACTTGGGCGGGGGGTTGGACTAGATGACCTATAAAGTCCCTTCCAACTCTAATTATCTGTTATCTGTTATATTTCAAGGTTGAGTTGGTTCAGCAACTTGTTGCAGGAGGCCAGGGGGTTTTCCAGTTTGATGTTTCATTGTGGCACAAATTGAGCAACTTTTTACATAGTCCTCGACATCAGGTTTCATTTTTGGCCACCAGAATTGTCTTCTCAGTAAATGTAGGGTTTTTAGGAATCCAAAGTGGCCTCCCAGCCGGGAGTCGTGGCTATGCTTTAGTACCAGTAGTCTTAGGGTTGTGGGTACATAAAAATTAGCCCCTTTCCAAGCTAGAACATCATTCATTTTCAACTCAGTTTGAGGGTCCAGGAACCAAGGATCGGTCAAAAGGGCCATTTTCAATTCTGTCGTCAGCTTATCTTCCAGGTGTTTGGGGTTGCAGTTGGCTTGGGCTTGAGTGGTTACTTGGCCTGCCAATTGAGCTTCCGAAATTAAGGCTTGTACTATTTCCTCTTGGTGGCTGTCAAACTGAGGTTATAAAAGGTTGGTGAGCAATGGAAGGAGGCTAATATCTGTATTTTTTCAGGTATGAAGCTAACAAAAATTTGGGATTATCGGAAACAGGATATCTCAGTGGAGATTCTCAGTCAACCAAGTCATGGTTGTCCCAAAGGTGCTTTTCTTTTCTTTTTCAAAAGGTAGCTGGATTTTTTTGTTTTTTTCTCAAAGACCTTTTGTTTTTCATCCAAAGAGTTTCTTCAGTTCTACAACCATGACCCAGATGATTGAGAATCTCCATAGACGCTGAATTACACGTAGTCCTTGATTTACAACAGTTTATTTATTGACCATTCAAAGTTACAACAGGACTGAAAAAAGTGACTTCATGACCATTTTTCATTGGCTTACGACCATTCCCTGTGATCATGTGATCAAAATTAGGCTGTTTGGGGCCATGTGATCCCCTTTTGCAACCTTTTGACAAGCAAAGTCAACAAGGAAGTCAGATTCACTTAATGATGGAGTTACTAACTGAACCAAAGCGATGATTCACTCAACAACCATGGCAAGAAAAAGTCACAACATGGGGCAAAACTCACCTAACAAATGCCTCCCTTAACAACATAAATTTTGGGCTCAATTGTGGTCTTAAATTGAGGACTACCTCTAGTAAGACTAAAATAGATACTGCCTCAACAGTTATAGCACTTCGTCAACCCCCAAAAACAGTCCAATTGCCTTTTGAGAAAAAAAAAGCATCTTTGGAACGATCCAAAAAGGACATTCATTGTTCTTTCAAACTTCAAAACTGAAAGAATTTTGCTTCATGTGAAGGCTTCATCACTGTGGATTAGACACAGTGAAAGCAACAAATTTGGTCATTTGATTCCTTAGATTTCTAATGGTTTTTGTATAGGGATGTTTCACCGTGAAGCCCCAGTTGCACAGTAATTAATGTCTTGACAAAAACCCTTCCTCTTTAAATATTGTAGTAATGTTGGGGTGAACATCCTGAATAGAATAGAGTAACAGAGTTGGAAGGGACCTTGGAGGTCTTCTAGTCCAACCCCCTGCACTCTTCTTGGTGTTATGCCAGGAGCAGTAGCAAGTAACAACTCCAAACTATGCAATTTTTTTTGCAAGCTTCCTCGGAAGCTGGGATGTGGGATACCAATCACCATTTTCATTCCAATATTTTCAAAAGATAATCAAAAATTTATGTCCAATATCCCCTTTACCTTTTCCTGCAGGCCTTCACAATACTGTAGAACTCCATCAAAGTCTCAGAAAATTGGCCAGATTCAGAAGAGAACAAGGTAGGAAATCACCTTGGTTTATCTTGTATCTTCAGAAAGAGCACACTTAATATCTCTTTTTTCTTCCTTAATACTTATATCTTCTTTTTCTTTCTTGATCATCCCGAAGGTGTTTTTTTTCCCAAAAGGCAACTGGGCTTTGTTTTTCCTTGATGACATTTTGCTTCCTCTCCAAAGAAGCCTCTTCAGTTCTCACAGCCAGAATCGAAGAAGCTTCTTGGATGAGAAGTGAAATGTCTTCAAGGAAAAACGAAGAAAGTCCAACTGCCTTTTGAAAAAAATAAAAAACACTTTTGGGACAACCATGACTTGGATGACTGACAGTGTCCTCACAACATGAGAGATGAAAAAAGCTTTAGATTTAGTCCTTCAGGTCAGCTGGTAGAAAATCAATGGGGAGGTTTTGAAAAGGAAATCCTGATTTCAATCCCCACTTAGAAAGTGGTTGCATGGTTGTAAATACAGTGGCATGATCATTCCTTGATATCAAGGAAGAAATTTGGCTTGCTGCAGATTACATTCTGAAAAAAAGACTCCTTATTGAAGATAATGGTGCCTAGTACCTCTGCAGTATCTAGCCCTTGCTGTCTAGTGTTTCAATTATTGGACAACTGACTGGACAGTTTCTTTTGTGTGCAAAGGACCTCCATTGTTTTGCCCTAAATTCCAGCTTTAATGTCACTGTGTTTGTTTGTTTTACAATGTTGGTTGATTTTACAATGTTGGTTGAGGAAGTCGTTGGATGAAGAAACCAGCAATTAGAATGGACACCACCTGGGTTTAAGATGAAAGCTTCCTTCCTTCCTTCCTTCCTTCCTTCCTTCCTTCCTTCCTTCCTTCCTTCCTTCCTTCCTTCCTTCCTTCCTTCCTTCCTTCCTTCCTTCCTTCCTTCCTTCCTTCCTTCCTTCTTTCCTTCCTTCCTTCCTTCCTTCTTTATTTCTCTCTCCCCCTCTCCTCCTCCCATTTTCTCACTCTCCCATTCTCTCATCCTCTTTCTCTTCCTCCCTCATCCTCTCCTCCCACCCTTCCCCTTCTTCTCCCTCCCTCCCTCCCGTCCTACCCCCTCTCTCCCTCCCATTCTTTCATTTTCTCTCTCCCTCTCTCCCTCCCCCTCTCCTCTTTTTCCCCTCCCATTCTCTCCTCCCTCCCTCCCATCCTCTCTCTCTCCCCCATTTTCTCTCTCTCTTTGTCTCTCTCTCTCTCTCTCTCATTCCCCTCCTCTCTCTCCTAGTGAATTTCTAACATTTCCTTGGCACTATTAATATATTCGTAATATATAAATACAATTTAATCTGGGCTCCATCAAGAGAGAAAGGACCATGGCTTTGTACCTCAAGAACCTAAAAGTTTGTGGATGTTTTTTTAAGGCAGATAAAAATTGGTTTGTATATGACAAGAAAATATGGAATACTGGCCTGCCCGAGGCCCCATTTAGACCCATAATTTTTTTAGTTGGGGGAGGGCTTAAGAAGCAAAATTAGTTTTGCAAGTGACTACATCATCTATTATTTCCTTAAAATGCTTGAAATCTCTTCACCAAATTGGTCACACCCCCTTTTAAAGTGTGACCCTCAGTATGTCACACAAAACATTTCGAACTTATAGGTATTGTTAATTGGATAGTATTTCTTATTTTTACCACTGCATTGAAGTGTGTTTTAAGATCATGCTGGGAAGCTCCAAAAGAAAAATGTCAATCTTATTTTTCTATAGAGATTTTGTGCAGTGAAGGTAGAAGGGCTTCCTTTATTGAGTTAGGTTGAAAACAGTTGCTGTTTGCATTGTTATTTTTGTCTCTGATTCTAAGTGGTCTTGACTCTCAGGAATCTGGCAGCATCGCAGAAGGTAAGTTAATTGATTGATCGGTGAATTGATCAGACAAGAGCTTACTTTATCGATTGTATCACTGTGCTATCCTGTCACACACTGATTTATGCCTTGACAAGAACTGACCCAGGTCTCTGTTCCTGGAATCAAGATCTGCAGTTAGGACTGGAAGACGTCACAATAGATTTGAAGGCAGTCTTTATCTCAATCAGAATAGAGTTGGAAGGGACCTTGGAGGTCTTCTAGTCCAACCCCTCCTCAAAGAAAAGATCCTATACCATTTCAGATAGCTGTCCAGTCTTTTCTTAAAAACTTCCATGATGAAGCGCCCACAACTTCTGAAGGCATTGATTAATCGTCTTCACTGTTCGGAAGTTTCTCCTTAATTCCAGGTTGCTTCTCTTCCTGATTAGTTTCCATCCATTGTTTCTTGTCTTGTTTTTTGGTGCTTTGGAAAATAAGTTGACCACCTGTTCTTTGAGGCAGCCCCACAAATACTGGAATATTGCTATCATGTCGCCCCAGTTTTTATTTTCTCTAGACTGGCCATACCTAATTCTTGCAACTGTTCTTCATATGTTTTTGTCATCAGGCCCTTAATCGTCTTAGTTGACCTTGTTTGCACTTTTTCAAAAGTCTCAACATCTTTTTTGTAATGTGGTGACCAAAATTAAATGCAGTATTCTAGGTATGGAATTATAAGGATTTATAAAGCAGCACTCAGTCTTCATGTGATTTGATTCTATGCCTCTGTTTATACGACAAAAGATTGTATTAGCTTTTTTGGCTGCTGCCATACATTATTGGCTCGTGTGATATTCCACTAGGATGGTCAGGGAAATTGGATGGGGATTTCCAATTATTTATTGTCTTTCTTGTTCAATTTCTAAGAGGAGTCCAAAACAAAAATGCATTAAAAAATAATTACTGGTTTTTTTTTCAGCCACATACACAAATACAAATGTTTTGGGACAATAACCTTAAGAGAGATTCTCAGTCATCCAGGCCATGGTTGTCCCAAAGATGCATTTCAAAAGACAATTTGGCTTTCTTTATTTTTGCCAGAAGATGTTTCACTTTTCATCCAAGAAACTTTTTCATTTCTGCTTAGGAAGAACTGAAGAACTGGAAGAAGCTACTTGGATGAGAAGCGAAATGTCTCCAAGCCAAAACAAAATCCGGTTGTCTTTTGAAAAAGCACCTTTGGAATCACCTTGAAAATTCATGGGGGTCCTTTAACAACTTCCTGATTCAGTTGAAGGAGTAAATGAACACGTGAGAATCCAACTGTATCCTTTTAAAACTTATGTTAATGGCTTCTTGTCCTTAGTCTGGGTTCCTTATGAATCATACAATGGTAATGACATAGCTGATAATAATGTGTACGTATTCACTGTCCTATTGTTAAGAGAAGACTACAATTCACAGCCTTCAGGTTGATTCTGAAATGGACTCTTTCTCAAAAAGACAGGATGAATCTTGATGATTTCTTATGTTGTGATTTATTAATAATTGTAGCTTTGTTGTGGTATATTGTTGTTTGATTTTTGTTGTACACCACCTCTGAATTGCTTGTCTGATGAGGCAGGTGACAACATAAAATAGACAAATAAATCCATATAACTTAATAACAGAGCTGGAAAGGATCTTGGAGATCTAGTCCAACCTCCTGCTCAAGAAGGAAACCCTACACCACTTCAGGCAAATGGTTGTCCAATCTCTTCTTAAAAACTTCCAGTGTTGGAGCATTTACAACTTCTAGAGGCAAGTTATTCCACTGATTAATTGTTTTAACTGTCAGGAAATTTCTCCTTAGTTCTAGGTTGCTTCTCTCCTTGATTAATTTCCACCCATTGCTTCTTGTCTTGCCCTCAAGTGCTTTGGAGAATAGCTTGACTCCCTCTTCTTTGGGGCAGCCCTTGAGATATTTAAACACTACTAGACATACCCAATTTCAGCAACTGTTCTTTATATGCTTTAGCCTCCAGTCCCCTAGGTTCACCCCTAATCTCCAAAGCACCTGACATAAAACACTTCCAACCATCTCAACATTTATAATCATAATATTGGATTGTTAAACTGCTTTGGGCAAAAAAAGAGTTTTGCATATTTTTAATGCCCATGTTTTTAAATATGTTATTTTTGGAATGTATTATTTCAAAAGACTTGCCAAAAAATGCTGTGATGCTTCAGATATTGTATGAATGTTTTCTGTTTCAGCCAGTACTCTTTCTGAGTCAACAAAGATTTTGTATGGATGTTAATCACCATGCTACTACCCCATCCACAGTGATACATCCTTGTACAAATTTCTTGAACTAATGCTGAATAACTCAATAGAGTTAAAAGGGAGTAAAAAAAGAGAGAGAGAAAAAAGCAGGGCTTATACTACCTGAGACTTCTCAGGGAACAATTAAATGAAAAACTTCTGGTGATCTTCTACCACTGCACCATAGAGAGTATCTTAACTTACTGCACCTCTGTATGGTTTGCCAATTGCACGGAGGCAGATAGGAAAGCATTCCAGAGGGTTAATGTCATTGCCCAGAGGATCATTGGTTGCCCTCTTCCCTCTTTGGAAGAGCTTTATAGCTCTGACTGCCTTAAGAAAGTTCAAAACATTCTCAAAGATCCATCTTATCCTGGGAACCCTTTTTTTTTGAACTATTACTATCTGGCAGACGGTACAGAATAATAAAAACAAGGACAAATAGGCTGAAAAACAACTTCTATTCCAGGGCAGTAGCTATATTAAAATTCTGCTGTATAGTGCAATATTAATGCAGTATCAGAGGTTTTCAATTCAATTGTATAGAATGTGAAGGGTGTTTCTTTTTCTTTTTTTTTTAATAGTTTTCTTATGTAAGATGTACACTAAAGTTGGCATTTAATTTCTTTATATGAGGTGCAACGATAATAATGTAAACTAATTAACTAGAGAGGGAAACATAATTCTGAGAAGATTTCCAGTTATTTTGAGCATGAACAAGCACTAGATTGAGATTATAGTAACTGGCTTTAGATCCTATTGATATTCAATGAAATGTAGGAATGTGTAGCATTCTGCAACTTTGTCTTTCAATACTTAATCAATAGATACCACAATGAAAGCATATTAAAGTTATAAAGAGGAAGATGTCTTTGAGACAAGTTGGTTTAAAAGCAAAGCCGAAGATCTAGAGATTAGCTAGAAAGCAAGAAATCCAATGATTTCCTGCTTTCTAGCTAATTTAAATCTCCTGGCACAGTAGTACAGCTGATGGTCCGGGAAAAAAAGGAAAAATAGCAACCTAGCAGGCAAGTTTGCTAGGTAAGGAGTGAGTGGGTGGGGAGGGTTTCCACAGGCCATGTCAGCAGCACAGCCTTGTGTTCCTGTGCAGCCTGGGTTAATTGCTTTGGGGGGGTGTTCTGGGGGTGACATTTCTCTGCAGACTACCAAAATTTTCTCACAGAGTACCAGTGGGCTGCAGCCCACTGGTTGGCGACCATTGCTCTAATAGATATAGAATATATATTTTATCTATTGATTATTACAGATAATAATTATGATGGTGTTCTCTACATACAGTTGCCCTTCAAATTTACCTGTGATCTGTGCAATATAAAACACAACCACAAACCTAGTTTGGGATTGCCTGAATTATCAGTTTGATGTTTATTGGTTTGCACTGATGGTTCCAGACCTACTTAAGGTATTGCTGATCCTAAATCTGTATTTCACTTCCCAACTTTGGGAAGAAATATTATATAATTGAAATGGTGGAAAGTCCTTTTGTAACTCTGATTTTAGACTGAATCCCAACATCTTTTCATAAAAATTAGTTTTTCCCCAACTTTGGCAAGTTTAAGATTTTAAGACACTGATTAGGGATTTCTGGGAATTGTCCACACTCCTTGAAGTCATCAAGGTTGGTTAACACTGTACTAAATGGCTTGGGAGTTCTCTAAATATCTTTTCTTCTGCCTTCTTTTTCTGTTTCCGATATATATTCTCTTTCTTACTCTAGTTTGGAGGGACTCTCTAAGGACCCATTTAGTTGTGGCAATAACCTTTCTGTAATGATGTAATTAAAGGAATGTGATGGTTCAGTGGCTAAGATGCTGAACTTGTCAATCAGAAAGGTCGGCAGTTTGGTGGTTTGAAACCCTAGTGCCACATAATGGAGTGAGCTCCTGTTCCTTGTCCCAGCTTCTGTCAACGTAGCAGTTCGAAAATGTAAAAATGCAAGGAGAGAAATAGGGACCACTTTGGTGGGAAGGTTTCATGCACCATCACTGTTTAGTTATGCTGGCCACATGACCAAGGAGACGTCTTCGGACAGCGCTGGCTCTTCAGCTTTGTAACAGAGACAAGCACCGCCCCCTAGAGCCAGAAATGACTAGCATGTATGTGCAAGAGGAATCTTTACCTTTAATGATGTAATGTGCACATGTGCCCCTGTTTATGCATATTTTATACAGTACATTCTTTCCTTTAAGATGCTTTATCCAATCATACAATTTTGGGAAAAAAGAAAGGGCCTTGGATATGCTATGGACATAGGAAGGAGTATATACAGGTAGTTCTTGACCTACAATCACACAATTGAGCCCAAATTTTCTGTTGTTGACTGAGACTTTTCTTGGCACAGTTGTTAAGTGAATAACCGTGGTTAAGTTAGTAACCTGGTTGTTAAGTGACTCTGGTTTCCCCAATGACTTTGCTTATAAGAAAGCACAAAAGGTGATCACATTATCCAGGACATTCATTTCATTTAATGATCCCATAATTCCTTGCAGGGTGGAGTCTGGACAACTGAATGGAGCTAGCAGAGTGTTTAATGGCTGGATGTCCTTCCTGTCACCAATGCAGAGTTTTGTTCAGCAGATATATTCTCAGTTTGCCTAAAGAGAGAAATATCTGCCTAGGATTAAACTCACAGCCTTCTGATTGTGAGGCGAGAGCTCCACCTCTAGGCCACTGCACCACATTATCCAGGGCATTGCACTGTTATAAATACAAGTCAGTTGCCAAGTGTTTGAATTTCATAATATGACCACAGGGATGATGCAAATGTGCATATGTCCCTGTTTATTCATCATTTATTTACACTTTCTTGTTACAGATTTCAAGATGCTTTATCCAATGATACAACTTTATTAAAAAAAAAAAACTTGGACATGCTGCGGACATAGGAAAGGGTATATAAATGGATTAAATAAGCAAAGGGGCAAAGCAAGTAAGAGGATGCAATTGATGGGTCTAGGACAACTCTCCACAATCAACTCTATGCAGCCAATTCTTAGTGGCCAACTTGCCACAGTCAACTCATTGCACTCAACTCCCAGTGGCCAACTCTCCTTGGCCAACTGTCTGTGGCCAACTCTCCATGGCTAACTCACCATGGCCAGCTTGCCACAGCCAACTTGTTAAGCCTGGGTTCCCCAACCAGGGTTAAGGAGACAAGCTAAACAGAATGTGCAGCGTTAGTCAGATAGGCATACAGATAAATAAGTGAGCTAAGCTTGTATGTTTATTAACATACAGTAAAAATAACAGATACACTTGTGCTATCAAAAATATAGTTTATTCCATTTATAGCATAGTCAAAATAACAGTCCAATAGTCATGTATCATTAAGTCAGTCCATTCAAGGATATTCAGTTAGCAAAGTCTGTGTAGAATATCCTATGTCAGTTCACTTACAAATCAGTCCTTTGTTTATCTCCCGTTCGAGCAATGCAGTCTTGAGTCCTTGCAGTAATTAGGGATCATCAAAGCCAGAGAGAGAGCAAGCTGTCGTCTTGCTTCTTTTAAAGTGCTTTCACAACCACTCCCTTAATTACATTCCTATATTTAAAGCTGCAGACACTTTAACTAACAAACTATGATTACATATTTATTATTTTACCTAAACCAGTTAGGGTAAAACAATGTTATCCCTAACAAACTCATTGCCTTCAACAGCCTGCAGCCACCTCACTGTGGCCAACTCACTACAGCCATGACCAACTCATGGTGGGACAACTCGCAACAGGACAAAAATTATACTAATATCAAAGAAATAGTGGATAAGAATCATTAAAGAAAAGATGCAAAAGGAAGGACAACATGAAATGTGAATGAGAATTTTTTTAAAAAATAAATCATATTCACTAATTAAATTGAATTGTTGAATTGTTCTATGGCAACCTGTCCCATGGTGAGTTGGCCACAGTAAGTTTTCCCATTCTGGCATTTGATAGTCCTTGGGCATAGAAGAACATTGGTGTTAATTGATTCTCCCTCCAACTCAATTTTCTGGCATCTGATAGAATCTTTTTGCATGGAAGAAAGTTGGTGTTCATTGATTCCCCCCCCCTCTCTCCCCCCCTCAACTCAATTTTCTGGTCAGTTTTTCCTGCAGTTTTTTTTTTTTTTTTTTTGGACTTGTTACTTTGGTCATCATTTCTTTGTTGTAATTACCCTCTCATTTACTATCCTTTGGAAACTAATTTGAAAACTGTTTGAGGGAAGTAGAGTAGAAATATTTAATAACGAATGAGAACTCAGTGGAGACAGAATTTTGTAGATGGCTGATTCTGTGTGGTTTCAGTATAGATGCTCCATAGCTTTCTCTCACAGTGATCTGTGCCTGACACAGAAATATACTGCACTATCTGCGATTGTCAAAGTTTTCAACTCGAGATAGAATTCATTTTTGGCGGTGTCTCTGCTGATAACAATTTGATTGTTGAAACATGAATTGTAGTAGGCTTCCCCTCCTCCATTAATGCTCTTAATGCCTCCCAGCCATTCAAGACCTTTTCCTTGACATTTTCGGCACCAGCCCCAGTACCAACCACCGGCTTCCACTCCAGAAACAGCACAGTCAAGTTTGACAGATTGTCCCAGACTCTGAGTTTTAAAAAGGGACTGGGACAGCTGCACATTGGGAAAAACACCTGGTAAAATAAAAGAAAGGTTAGACACAAATTGTTTGATTTGACTCCTGGGATAAGAAACATTTAGCAAATTCCTACAGATCTTCCTAGGTTCTAAGTAATTGGGGAAAGCAGAAATGGCTAGATCTGGTCCAGTTGTAATTTCTTCTAACAATTTCCAATGCTTAACAATTTACAAATCTAGGATAAATTTTCTAATGGTGAGAGCAATCAACCAACAGAACAACTTTTCTTCAGAAGTTGTGGGTGCTCCATCACTGGAGGCTTTCAAAAACAGGCTGGACAATCATTTATCTAGAATCATATAGGGACTCCACTCAATCAAGGGGTTGAGCTAGAAGACCTCCAAGGTCCCTTCCAATTCTATTATTCTATGTTCTGTGTGCTACTTCTTACACCACATCTAAGTTGTGGAACATATTTTCCATCTTCAGAAATTGTGTGTCCAAGTAAGCCCTTTGAATCAGAATCTTCATGATTGTAACTTTGGTTCTGACTGTTATTCTATCTATATTGCTAATTGACCATCCTGGACCCCTTTCATTCAAATCAAAGGTTCAAATCAAAGTAATAAATATATAAGATAGTTGGTCTTTGCTTCCATGCCATAATTAGCTCCGCTCATTCTGACCTGGAAAGATGATCAATAAAAGCAGGAATTCTGCTAAGATGTTCAACTCTGTTCTTACTACTACATTCATCTTTCTCTCCCTTTTTTCTTTTGCTTTTTTGCAGAATTGATGGGGCGTCCATGAAGGTTGTTCCTTAAGAGGAAATGCTTCTTCTTGGTGATTTACATAAAGAACATACTATTTAAGGGAGAAAAGAAGTCAAGAAGAATCTCCACAAAATGTGTTTTTTTCTTTGAAGACTTTCTGAGTTGAAGGAGGTTCTTGGATGAGAAGCAAAACTTCTTCACAGAAAAACCAGAAAATCCATTTGCTTCCTGAAAAAAGCACCATTGGGATATACTTTGCATACTTGTATTTGCTGTGCTATATTTTGTATTGCATCCATAGGAATCATTCTTGCTTAACATTGGGTATATTTCTGTTCTGAAAACATGCTGTTAATTTTATTATTATTGCATATTCTCTAAGTTTTCAATTCCTGGCCCAATAGCTTTGTTAATATTTCACTTTTCCAATGTTGTTCTAAAATTATCCTTGCCTGTATAAACATTCATTTTAGTAAATTGTGGCTTTTTTTTGTTAATATGTTTTGGAATTTTGCCATATAGCAAGAGTTTTGTTTTCATTTGTAATCTGATTTCTAAAATTGAAGCATTCTAAATTAAAAAAAAAAATATTTCACTTTTCCAACATTATGCTAAAATTATCCTTTCCTGTATACATCTTAGTAAATTGTGGCTTTTTTTTTTTTTTTGTTAATATGTTTTGGAATTTTGCCTAATAGCAAGTGTTTTGCTTCCATTTCTAATCTGATTTCTAAAATTCAAACATTCTAAATTTTTTTAAAAATAAAATTGTTAAAATTTCACCTTTCCAACATTACACTAAAATTATCATTGCCTCTGTAAATATTCATCTTAGTAAATTGTTTGTGTGTGAGAGAGAGTTCATTAATGTTTTGGAATTTTGACTAGTAAGAAGAATTTTGCTTTCATTTCTAATCTGATTTCTAAAATTCTGAATTCTAAAAAATAGAGTAGTGCTATATATTTCTTTCCAATGATTTTGAACACTTTTTTTTCACATCTACTACGTACAAGAAATCCTTGACTTATGATCACAATTGAGCCCAATATTTCCATCGTTAAGCAAGTCAGTTGTTAAATGAATTTTGCCCCAAGTTACACACCCTTCTTGCCTTGGTTGTTCAGTGATTCCCTGCAGTTGTTAAGTGAATAATACAGTTGTGAAGTAAATCTGGCTTCCCCAATGACTTTGCTTGTCAGAAGGCCGCAAAAGGGTATCACTTGACCTCAGGACACACTACAACTGTCATAAGTACATGCCAGTTTCCAAGCATCTGGATTTGGGTCAAATGACCATGGGGATGCTGCAATGGTTGTAACTATGAAAAATAGTCATGAGTCATTTTTTTAGTGCCTTTATAACTTAAAATGGTCATTAAAATGAATAGTTGTAAATTGAGGATTATATGTGTAGTAAAGCATTCTTTCTGCTTCAAGGCCTTTCCAACATTTATTACTGCTAAAAGATGTTTGCAATGAGAAAAGAAAGACACATATCTTGGGGAAGAAGGCGGAGCCTCCTCACCGACGGACGGTAGATCGCAACTCTCTGCGACTATCGTTCGTGCTCTTTCGTCGGAGAGCCCCAATTATCCTGATTAGGGGCTGAAACTGCCTTGGAGGGGCAGTGGAGTAAGAGGAAGCAGCAAGCCTGTCTGTGGGGAGCCGCATCTCCCCCCCCCCCGGCTTGGCTTTTTTTCCTCCTGAAGAGGACTGCAGCGATGGTCTAAAATGGCCATCCCGAAGAGGATGACTCAGCTTGACTAAGATTTGTGCAGGAGGGAAGAAGGAGGTGGATAACATTTGAACCGGGATAACTGGATAGTATAACCAAATAAAAGTACCCCGGGATTAAGGTAATATGGAATTTTTAAGAAAAGAAAAGTGAGCTGCAAAGTGACAGAGAAAAAAAAAAGGAAAATATTTTTGACAGCTAAATGGGGCTTCGAACCGGGAAAGGAAGAAGCTGGAATTAAAGATTTAATGAAATAGGACTAAAATAATTTGGGAATAATCAAGTATAAAATTAAAGCTGGACTTAATATTGCCAAAGAATAATAATAATAAAGTTTATAAATTGGAGATTGGATTGTCTTGGAATATTGAGGTTCGAAAAACCTTAAATAAAAATATAGGGGAAAAAAAGTGAAGATTTTGTATAATGGAGAGTGTCACCTTTTGATAAAAATTTAGTTCAAATAAAAAGGAAAGCATTTTGTTTTTGAATGAACTGGTATAAAATTACAGAAATATTGAAACAAAGTAAGAATTTTAGAAAGTGAAAGCAGAACCAGAATAAAGGAAAAAGCAAGGAAGGAAAGATTGTTTGTGGGACTGACTGATGTTTTTGGTATGAACCCTGAACTGGAATAGCTGAGAACTTTAAAAAATTGAAAGAAGAAAGAAGGAAAGTAAAAGTGGGTTTTTTTGTGGACTTTGAGGATTATAAAATATAAGAATGATGATATCTCTTTGGGTCTTAAAAATGGAACTTAAAAATATGAGAGAATTACTACAGGAAAGAGGCGAATCACTTTGCTCTGTGCTAGAAAAAATGGAAATGGCAATTGAAGAACAAGAAGATTCTCAGAGGAGCAGGAATTGACTAAAGGAGAAGACATTTTGAATGGACAATTAACACAAAGAACATTACAAAGAAGTGGGGAAAGAAGGAAGGTTAAAAAGTTGAATTTTAAGAAAGCAATTAAAAGAGGGAATAATTGTGAAGTTAGAAAAGGTAGGAAGATTCAGCAGAAAAGGGAAAGGGAAGATATTAAGAAGGAGATAAATTGGAATGAGAAAAGTCATGGGGAAAAAAGAGCAAGGAGAAACAGTAAGACTAGTAAAATGTTGAAAGGAAATTGTTTCTTTACAATTAAAAGAAGGAATACTTGTGAAGTCAGGAAATGTAGAAAGAATGAGAAAAGACATGGGGAAGAGAGCGGGAGGAGACTTGGGTTCGCTCCCTGGACAATGCACCGGAGAAGCAGTAAGAAACAGGCATGTGACAGAAAGAACCACAGAACTAGTAAAATGTTGAAAAGAAATTGCCTTTTCAGAGATAATGGTTGATGAATTAAAAGGGGGATTCTGCAGGGTAACAAGGGGTAATAAGACTATTTCTGCAATTAAAAATATTTAGAAAATAGGGTAATATAGATATTGATAACTCTTATTAAAGTGGGGGAAATATGCTGTGGAACCCAATTGAGAAGATGTAATGACTAATGGTTTATTGGGAATTAAGATGAGGGAATAAAGGTATATTTTAATCATTAAGGTGTCACACTCAAAATAGTAAAAGAGGGGAAACTTATACTTGTTCTTTTTTCTTTTTGTGTGGGTGTGTTAAGTTCTGTATCAATTTAGAACTTATTAAATGTGTGTAATGGAAAGGGAATGTGACAGACTAAAGAACCAGCTAAATTAATAAGTTTAATATAGATTATTAAAAGCAAGGAGAGACATTGGTGACTTCATGATTACCACTATTAGGCAAATATATATTGTTTATTTGTATTTTTAAAATAAATATTAAGGATTATATTTGAAATAATCGAAATGAAATTAAAAAGTGTTTAGATTGGGATTAATGAAAGAATTTAGAATTAAACCTTATTAGTATTTATTAGGTAAATACATATTGTTTATGTTTAAAAACAAATACTAAAGGATTAATTTGAAATAATTGAAATGAAACAAAATTGATTGAAATTAAGGAAAGAGGCTAGAATTAATGTGTTTGTTTCTCTCCCTACTGAAAATTTGGAATGGAAAAGGTAATAATAGAATTAAGCATGCATATATCAATGTATAATTTCTGTCATATTTGTATGTAAAGATGATGACCCGGAAATACGCTGTCCACCAAAAAGAGATTTTTGTTTTTAATGTGAAAACTGAATAAAGTTTGTTAAAAAAAAAATGAACAGGAATGATTGGTGGACATTATGAACTGTGGGTGGCCTGTAAAGAAAAGGAGAAATTAACTATGCCTACTTTTGCGGGGGGAAACCCAGGGCTGGTTTCGTTTCTTCTGCGCCAATGTGGTTTATTCAATAAAGTTTTATACTCTTGAAAAAAAAAAAAAGACACATTATCTTATGCATGAAAAATTAATGCTGCTACTTATCAGTAGCTGGTTTCAGATTACACATGTATCTTATATATCAAAGGAAGACGTACAATTTATGTATAGAAACAAATGATGAGAACTACAGAATAGCAGGAGGGAAGGGACCTTGGAGGTCTTCTAGTCCACCCCCCTGCTCAAGCAGAAAAACCTACATGCTTTGTACTGTTTTCTCCCATAATAAATTTGTAATTTTGAGGCATTGGTAAGACAAGGGTAAAATGAGAATCAAGGAGTGAAAGTTTTATAAAGGTTATCCAAAACTAAACATAAGGAAGAATTCCCTGATTGTGAAAACTATCAAGCTGTTTAACAGCTTGTCTCCTGGAGTTATGGATGGTCCATTCCTGGAGATTTCCAAATAAAAGTTAGATCATCCTGTATCCATGATGGTGTGAAGACTCCTATCCTGAAGTAGAAGATTCTCCAAAGCATCTAAAAGCAGGAGAAAAAGCAGGGGATGGAAACTAATCAAGGTGAAAATGAAGCTAGAATGAAGGAGAAATTAAACAATTAATCCCTTGATCTACTTGACTCCAGAAGTTGTGAGTGCTCTTATAGTGGAGGTTTTTAAGAAGAGATTGGACAATCATTTGTCTGAAATGATATAGTGTTTCCTATATCATGCGGGGGTGGGAGGTGGGGGGTGGATTAGAAGATCTCCAAAATCCCTTCCAACTGTTATTCTTTCCAACTCTGTTGGAATCTGTATTCCAGTTCTATTTTGGAATCCACATCCTTTGAAGATAAGGCAGAGTTCTGTTTTACAAAGTGATCTTTAACACCAGACCGTTGCCTTCAACATGTGAAAAGCTGAAGAGGAGTATGTGAGATTGGGACAGTTGGAAGCAGGGGTTTTCCCTTCCCTATTGGGCTTCCCAATTCCTCCACAGTTTGAGCTCCAATATGTTAATCTAACACACTGGGATATTCACTAGGAAACAACTCAGATGTCTGTTAGCATGAAACAAACCTAACAACTTGGTCAATCTGATTCTGTGCCCTATGACTTAGCAAGTTCATCCGTCCGTCCATCCATCCATCCATCCATCCATCCATCCATCCATCCCAACCAATCAACCAACCAATCACAGAGACTCCAGTAAGTCCAAATTCCTGCTGTTTAGTAAAAAGGAAAATAACCAAGAAGAGGTCTAAGGTGGAAGGAAATAAGGCCTATCCAGAATCTGAGTATGATAGGCCTGGATGAGACAAAAATATGAGAAGGTAAGATAGACTTCAGTTAGCTAGCAGGACACTTCTCCTTCTGATAAAATTTGCCTGACAATACAACAACTTGCTTTGGGCAATGGTGGCCTCTTTTCTACTGGAGAGTTTTTAAAGAAAGACTGGATGGCTCTCTGTTGAGAAGGTTATAGCCAAATCCCACACTAGTCAGGGAGTTGCACTAGACCAGACCTGTCAAATTTGCATCCCATGGACTGGATGCATCACACACTTAGTGAAGGGGGGGAGTTATGCTATATCACGTGATGACACTGTAACATGATGAATTTAACACCCCTGTACTGGAGGCTCTCCAAGATCCCTTACAATTTATAATTCCACACATTTATGAATCAATAATATATATGTGTGTGTGTGTGTGTGTGTGTATGTGTGTGTGTGTGTTTTCTGAGGTTCTCGTGGGTATTTGTATGTGGATCTTTGGTTATTCGGGTTTTCTCCCGCATAAGATTGGAAGTATCTAGGCAACGTTTCGATGAAGTCTCATTCATCATCTTCAGGCTTGGTCTTCAGCTCTGTGCTTCTCAGAGTGATGTGAGCTTGCAGCTGCTTCTTCCTTTTAACTGCTAGTGGGGGTGTGACTGATTGGTTGGGGGGTTGTCTGTGTTCTGATTGGCTGGAGGCGTGTTCTGTTCAGGTGGGGGCTTGATTGTGCTCAGGTTAGTCTTAGTTGCTGGAGGGTTTGAGCTGGTGAGCTGTGATCTTGCTGTTTGGCTTCGAGTTCGGGGTCGTGCTGCATCTTCATGGTGGGGGTCAGTTCACTTCATGTATGGCTCAGAGGGGTTTGAAGTGGGTAGTGATGCAGCTGCAGTGCGGCTTCTGGTCCGTGGTCGTGTTTCATCTTCTGTGTGGGTGTGAGTCTGCTTTCTACGTGGAAGTGTGGTGGTGGCATCTTGTATGGCTCTCAGGGGTGTGGGTCTGGTGTCATTCTTCATGTTAGGTACTCGTCTGTTCATGAGGGCGGGTTTCTAAATGGCTGGTAGGCGGGAGGTATTATCTCGTTTATTCATGCTGTGTGGGCGTTTTTCTATCTCTATGGCTTCTCTGATGATTCTGCTGCTGAAGTGTTCGGTTTTGGCGATAGTTCTGGTATTTTTAAAGTCAAGCTCATGTTCTGTGGCTTTGAGGTGTTGGACCAGGGAAGAGGTCGGTTCTTCCTTTTTGATTGAGTTCTTATGTTCTTCAATGCGTGCACTTATTCTTCTGTTAGTTTGTCCAATGTATGTGGTGGGGCAGGCAGTGCAAGGGATTTCGTATACTCCTTGATTTTCTAATTCGATTTTGTCCTTAGGGTTTCTTAGGATGGTGGATATCTTTCTGTTTGTGCAGAATGCTGTCTTAATGTTGTGTTTTTGGAGGATCTTGCTGATTTTATCTGTAGTGCCTTTTATATATGGGAGGAGGGCTTTGCCATTCTCTTGTTCTTTGTCTTGGATTTTGGCTGGGGTTTCTTTTTGGATTAGGTGGGTGATTTTCTTTCTTTGGAATCCATTGGCTGTCAGCACACCGGTGAGAGTGTGTAGTTTGGTCTCTAGGTGTTGTTCGTCGGCTAAGCATTTTGTTCTGGAGATGAGTGCCTCGGCTACGGAATTGATCTGTGCTGGGTGGTTGTGTGAGAGTGCGTGTAGATAGCGGTTTGTATGTGTTTTCTTCTGGTAGATGGTGTGTCCTAGGGAGCCATTGGATTTTTTGTATACCAAAACATCTAGGAAGGGAAGTTGGTTGTTAGCTTCATTTCCATGGTGAATTGTATTTTGGGGTGTAGGCTGTTGAGGTGTGTGAGGAAGTTGTTCAGTTTTTCTTTCCTATGTGGCCAGATTATGAAGGTGTCATCTACGTATCTGAGCCAGAGTTTGGGTTTGTGATCATATTTTTCTAGAGCTTGTGTTTCAAAGTGTTCCATGTAGAGGTTAGCGATGACAGGTGAGAGGGGTGATCCCATGGGTGCTCCTTCTATTTGTTTGTATTTTTGTCCATTGTAGGTGAAATGTGTATTGGATAGGCAGTGGTTGGTCAGATCTAGGATGTGCTTGGGGGGGTTGTATTTGTTTTGGATGGCTGTCAAGGCTTCTTTTATTGGCACTTGGGTAAAGAGGGATATGACATAGAAGCTCACTAGTAGGTCACTGGGTTGTAAGTTTTGTTTCTTTATGATCTTGATGAACTGGAATGAGTTTCTTACGTGTGAGTTGATGCATTCTGCATAGGGCTGTAGTTGTTTGGTGAGAAATTTGGCTAGGTTTTGTGGAGGTGAGCCTATGGAGCTGACTATTGGTCTAAATGGGGTTCCTTCTTTGTGTATGTTGGGGAGACCATAAAGTTTAGGGCATCTGGATGATTTCTCTCTGGGTATGATTCTTTGCTGGATTTCTTCACTGATGGGGGAGGCTTTTATTTTGGATCTGGTGGTTTTTCCTAGGTAGGTGGTGGGGTCTGTCTTTAGAGGTTTGTATGTGGGGTCTTGGAGTAGGTTGGTTAACTTGGATTGGTAGTCAGATGTGTTCATAACCACTGTCGCATTGCCCTTGTCTGCTGGTAGGATTATTATGCTGGTGTCTTCTTTCAGGTTAAGTAGTGCTGTTTGTTCTTCTTTGGATAAGTTGCTTTTGGGTGGTTTGCTAGTGCAGAGGATGTTGGTGATTTCGAGTCTGATTCTATTAGCATCATCAGGGTTGGTTTTGGTCAGGCTGGTTTCAACTCCGCATATGATGGTTTCTGTGGGGATGTGTTTGGGAGCGACAGCAAAGTTGAATCCTTTCGAAAGGACCTTGGTTTCGGCTTCGGTGAGGATCTTGTCTGAGATGTTGTGCACTGTTTGTTTCATGTGTGGCTGTGAGGGGGGAGGAGTTGGCTTCTGGCGTTGTTGTAGTTTTCTGAGTTTGTTGGTGTGTGTGTGTCTTGAGGGTGGTCTGTGTTTCAGCTCTCCAGACAGCGAGCTGTTTGGATTTGTCCCAAAGTAAGGGGTGAATCTTGTTGCTGAGTCTGAGGTGAAGTGTGAGGAGATCTTTGTTGATTTGATCTAGGAGAAATCTTTTTGTGTGAAGTTCATTTCTAATTAGGGCCAATTCTGTTCTTTTTAGGATGCGTTTGGTGGCTGCTGTGTTGGTGTGGAATTTCAATTGGAAGCTTGTGGGAATTAAATTTTGATCTCGGCCACACAGAAGATGAAACATGACCACGGACCAGAAGCCGCACTGCAGCTGCATCACTACCCACTTTAAACCCTTCTGAGCCATACATGAAGCAAACTGACCCCCACCATGAAGATGCAGCACGACCACGAACTCGAAGCCAAACAGCAAGATCACAGCTCACCAGCTCAAACCCTCCAGCAACTAAGACTAACCTGAGCACAATCAAGCCCCCACCTGAACAGAACACACCTCCAGCCAATCAGAACACAGCCAACCCCCCACCCAATCAGAACACAGCCAAGCCCCCACCCAATCAAGTCACACCCCCACTAGCAGTTAAAAGGAAGAAGCAGCTGCAAGCTCACATCACTCTGAGAAGCACAGAGCTGAAGATCAAGCCTGAAGATGATGAATGAGACTTCATTGAAACGTTGCCTAGATACTTCCAATCTTATGCGGGAGAAGACCCGAATAACCAAAGATCCATATATATATATATATATATATATATAATATATATTTAATCCATGTTTAAAAATATTTATTTTTATTAATATATTGCTGGCTTCTGTAAAAATCATTATTTTAGAAATTAACATATGAGTGAGAGAAGGCGGAGCTTCGTTCCGGCGATACAGCTGCGATCTCAGGGCTCTGAGATCGCAGCCGATATTTTCGCCCCTGGTCGGTCCTAACGGACCTAAACCGTCCCGTAGAGACGGTGATCGTGAAGGGCATTGTTCCAGGATTCCAGAGATATCGCAAAATCTCTGGTTTGATCCGGAAGAAGCCCTTTTGCTGGCGGCGGAGAGGCAGCCTCCATAGCTGCTGAAGTCGGGACAGCTCCGGAAAGAAAGTGATTGGAGTGAAGTGTGTCGGCTGGGTGAGAAAAACTCTTTTGTGCTGTAAATTCGCTAAGGTTGGAAAGTTCATCCGATATAAAGAAGAAAGCTGTGAGATTTTTTTTTGACTGAAATTGTTTTGAGCGGCGTTTTTTAAAGTGATGTCAAATTGAGGCTTGGTTTTTTTTTTTCTTTTCTTTATACTTTTTGGGAAAGATTTTACTGTGACTTTGTAGGTAACCGGATTGAATTTTCTCTTATATATATTTTTATGCTCCCTTTGATTTTATGCTCCCTTTGATTTTTTAACTTTCTTTAGGATAGTGGCTCCCTTTGGCTATTTTTTCTTTTTTTTCTGTATATATTATTACTTTTTTCTGGCGGGCGGGGAGAAAGAGCATTAAGAAACTTTGTAACACTGCCAACTAGAGGCTTGAAAGTATCTTTATGTGAATTGGAGAGAATTGCAAAAAGACCTCATCTCAAGGACTTTTTAACGTGATAAGATAGAGGGAGAGCACAGCAAAATATTATTGCAGGTGCTTTCCTGGACTGTTATCAACAACACTTGAGGTTTGGCTTTGAAGCGGCTGGAGAAGAGAGTCATAACAAGAGCCTTGGATAAATAACAAAGTGCAGTGTGTTTTCTTATATATACCCCATTCGCTAGCCTTTTTCTAAATTTTAATTTTAGTAATATTTTTATTTTTGCCTTTTATTTTAAAGGGAAAGCCTCAGAGTTTTTTTTTTTTTCTTTATTTTTCTTTTCTTTTTTATTGGGACTTTTTTGCTTTTCATATTTATGTTTTTGGACTACTTTGTTGTTGAGGTTGTTTTTTTTTCTTTTTTTTTTGGATTATTGAGATTTTTTAATTGGATTAAGGTGTGAAGAATCTGAAGGAACTTTTTGTTTTTTGTTTTTCTTTTTTCTCTTTTTGCTTTTTCTTTTTTCCTTTTTCTTTTGCTCTTAATCAATATTATTATTTTTGGATTTGTTTGTTTTTTCCTTTCTATTTTTTCCTTTTTTATGGTGGACTATCTCGTAATTGGATTAGGGTCTAGAAGAACCTGAAGATCTTTCTTCTTCCTTTTTTTCTGTTTCTTCTTTGGTTTCGTGTTTTTTACTATTGGAGTTCTCCATTTTGGATTATAATTGGCTGCTCTACCAGTTGGATTAAAAGTTAAGAAGAATTTGAAGTTTTGGAAACATTGAAATGAGCAAGAAACCAATACCATCTGGCATTTCTGCTTCTACCTCTGCTTCCCCACCAGCTGGAGGACAACGTTTAATTCAGACAATGTTGAAGCAAGATAAGGAACAAGAAAAAATAACTTTACAGTTACAGATGATTATGCAAGGAATCCAAGATCTCAAGACAAAATCAGATATCATTGAACAAAGAACAGAAAATATTGAACAAAGAACAGAAAATATTGAACAAAGAATAGAAAATATTGAACAAAGAGCAGAAAATATTGAACAAAGAATAGAGAAGACTGATGAAAAAGTGGAAAATATTAAACAAATGATGGTTAAGTATGAGGAGAGATTCCAAAAAATTGAGGAAGAAGGAAAACAAAGAGAGAAGATTGGAAATATTGACATCAGATTAACAGCGGTTGAACAAGAAAAAGGTGGGATGTTGAGGTGGGAGATGGAAAGGTCAGAATTTTACCTCAGATTTCAAAATATAGAAGAGGAAAAAGGAGAAAATTTGGCAGCGGTAATGATAGAAATTTTGGCAGATGCTTTGGAAATTACAGAGGAAAAGATGATGGATGGAATAGATGAGATATATCGAGTCTATACAAGGTATGCGATGAGAAATAAATTACCCAAGGAAGTCCATATTAGATTTACCAAAAAATCCATTAAAATGCAAATATTACAGGTAGCAAGAGAGAAAACACTGAAATACAAGGGTAAAGAGGTTGTGGTTTTAAAACAAATACCCAGAAGAGTGAGAGAGATGAGAAGAGAATATCGATTTCTGACCAAAATACTATTGGAAAACGAAGTGAATTATAGATGGCTGATTCCAGAAGGACTAGTGTTTGGGTGGCAAGAGCAGAGATATAGAATTGATTCAATTGAGAAAGCAGAACTTTTTCATGCAGAATTCTTTGGAGGAAGAAGAGAGGAAGCAGAGAAAGAGGCCTTATCAATTGAGTTTCAAGATGAACAACTGGAGACTGAAAAAGAGAAAGGAGCAGCAGGGGGACAGATGGATAATAAAGAACAGCGTGAAGTGAGATCCACGAGAGCTGTTAGACCTAAATATAAAGCATAATCATGGAGGAAAAAAAACTGATTACAATGAATATAAACGGACTTAATTCAGCTGTTAAAAGAAGGAAAACTTTTCATAAATTAGAGAAATTAAAATTTGATATAATTTGTTTACAAGAAGTTCACATTAAAAAACAACATGAACAATTGTTATTACAGCCAAAATTAGGGAAAATATTTACCTCTTTGACTCAATGTAAGAAAAGAGGTGTGGTTTTATACATTAAAGAGGCTATTCCAGCAAAATTGATTTACACGGATGAAGATGGAAGAGTATTAATGGTAGAAATAATGGACAATAATATAAAAATACTCTTGATTGCAATTTATGCTCCGAATGATAAACAAGAAGAGTTTTATAAAAAGCTGCACATGAAAATAATTGGACTGGACTATGTTAATATAATTATGATGGGAGATTTTAATGGAATTGTGGACAATAAACTGGACTATATAGCAACAACAACAAAGCAAAATAGAAAGGCTCTCCCAAGGTCCTTTTTTAAAATGACAGATGAATTAACTTTAAAAGATATTTGGAGAGAAAGAAACGTTAAAGCTAAACAATATACTTTTTATTCAAATAGACATTTATCATGGTCCAGATTAGATATGATTTGGATCTCAACAGAACTAATATCTAATATTAAAGAAACAAACATTGAAACAAGTACCTGGGCAGATCATAGCCCAATGACAATTAAATGGAAGGGACAAAAAAAAAGATCGAGATGGACATTAAATAATACTATTTTAAAGGAGAAAGATTTTACACAATGGATGGAGAAGGAATTGGCTTTTTTCTTCAGAGAAAATAAAAAAGAAGATACTTCAACGCAAAATGTGTGGGACACTATGAAGGCATACGCTAGAGGTTTGATAATAGATTATACAAGAAAAAAGAATATTAGGAAAAGGCAAGCTTCTAAGGCCTTGGAAAATGAGTATAAAACTCTTGAAAAAGAATTACAGAAAATGCCACAGAAAAAGGATATTAAATTGAAGCTGGATGTAATCAAACATAAAATGGAATTAATAGAGAAAGAAGAACTGGCACAGAAAATTAGAAACTCTAAACAGAATTATTTTGAAGATGCAAATAAACCAGGTAGATGGCTAGCATATAAATTGAGAAAAGAGAAGGAATCAAGAAAAATATTGAAGTTAATAGATGAACAAGGCCAAGTTTGTTATGGGAATAAGGAGAAAAAAGAAATTATTCGAGATTTTTATGGGCAATTATATAAACAGGAGAATATTGATGAAGAAAAAGTCAAACAGTATTTACAGGAAGCTAAGTTATCAAAGATACCTAAAGAGACTGAAGAAATGCTAGAAAGCAATATAACAATGATGGAACTAAATGAAGCATTTAAGAGACAAAATAATGGGAAAGCTCCGGGTCCAGATGGGCTTCCAGTAGAATTTTATAAAACATTTCAAGAATTATTGAGCATCCCATTGTTAGAAGTTATGAATGAAGTTATGTTAAAAAAGATGATACCTAAAACATGGTCAGAGGCTTATATTACACTTATACCAAAGGAAGAGACTGACCCATTGCAAATTAAGAATTATAGACCTATTTCTTTATTGAATGCAGACTATAAAATCTTTGCTTCAATCTTAGCAGAAAGACTTAAAAAATATTTAAATAATTTTATTCACTCAGATCAAAATGGATTTCTGCCAAAGAGACAAATTAGAGACAATATGAGAGTAATCTTGGACACTTTGGAATACTATGAGGCTCATCCTGAAAAGCAAATGGCTTTGATATTCCTAGATGCTCAAAAAGCATTTGACAACGTGAACTGGAGATTTATGTTATTATTATTGGAGCAGATGGGTTTCGCTAAAAAATTTATTCAAGCAATAGAAGCTATATATAATAAACAGACAGCAAGGGTAATGATGGAGGGGGAACTTACAGATTTTATTAATATAAGGAAAGGCACAAGACAAGGATGCCCCCTATCTCCTTTGCTATTTGTGTTGACCTTGGAAGTGTTGAATAGAAATATTAGGGATGATAAAAGCATAAAAGGAATGAAAATTAAGAAGGAAGAATTTAAGCTACAAGCTTTTGCTGATGATTTAGCTTTTATTTTGGAAGATCCGCTAGAAACAGCTCCAAAGTTACTGGAAAGGATAGAGACATATGGAGAGGTGGCTGGTTTGAAAATAAATAAAGACAAAACAAAGATTTTGACAAAGAATATGTTATTGAGACAGAGAGAAGAATTGGCAGATCTTTTGAAAATTCAAGTTACAAATAAGGTTAAGTATTTGGGGATATATTTGACAACAAGATGTAGCACATTAAAGGAGAATAATTATATTAAACTTAAACAACAGATAACTACAGATTTGAAGAAGTGGGAAAACTTGCAATTGTCATTAATAGGGAGAATTTCAACAATTAAGATGAATATCTTACCTAGAATTTTATTTTTGTTTCAAACAATACCAATTAGGCTTGGAAAAGACTATTTTGAAGATTTAAATAAAATTATGTTGAAGTTTATATGGCAAGGTAAAAAAGCGAGAATAAAGCTAAAGCTTTTGCAAGATGCTAGAATTAGAGGAGGTTTTGGTCTGCCTAATTGGGAATTGTATTATCAAGCTGCAAGTTTGATGTGGGTCAAAGAATGGATAACATTAAGGAAACATAGGTTGTTGACATTAGAAGGGCATGACTTGCTGTTGGGTTGGCATGCTTTTTTATGGTATAAGGGAACTAAAACACAGGGTTATTTTAGAAGACATTATGTACGGGAGTCTTTGTGGTTAAATTGGGAGAAGATAAAAAGACAATGTTATTTGAAAATTCCAGTTTGGTTATCGACCATTGAAGCATTTTCCTATCCTATAATTTACAAGAAGGAACAAACAGTTAGATATGGGGAACTTTTGGATGAAAAGGGTGAACTTAAATCGATCCAAAACTTAGAGGAACAAGGTATAAGGATGAATTGGTTTTCATATGCACAAATACACTCAAGGTATGATGAAGATTCTAAAACGGAGGGATTTTATGATAAACAGACTGATTTAGATAAGATCTTGATGGGTACTGATGAGAAGGTGATTAAAAAATTATATGGTTATTTACTGGGAATGAAATTAGAGGAAGAACAAGTCAAAGAAACTATGATTGTTTGGGGGAAGAATTTTGGATATGGGATTGATTTAGAGAAATGGCAGAAATTGTGGTCTCAAAATTATAAAATGACAATGTCAACAGCATATAAAGAAAACTTGTATAAGATGTTTTACAGGTGGCACTTTCCTCCGACAAGAATAGCAAGAATGTTTAAGAACAAATCTGAAAAATGCTGGAAATGTCATCAGATACCCGGCTCGTATTACCATATGTGGTGGACTTGTGAGGATGCTAGAAAATATTGGACTATAATTCGCATGTGGTTGGAAAAAATGACAAAGAAACATATAGATTTGAAACCAGAGATCTTCTTATTGGGAATTTTACCTGATATATATAGTAAAGATTTGAAATACCTGATTGTAAATGTATTAACAGCGGCCAGGATTGTATTTGCTAAAAATTGGAAGAATGAGAAAATACCATTACAGGAAGAAATTATTCAGAAAATATTGGAATGTGCTGAGATGAGCAGATTGACATTTGAAATTAGAGAGCAAGAGGATAAACAATTTTATGAAATTTGGGATCTTTTTTATAAATGGCTAGATGATAAAATACGATAATAGAATATTTAGAATGCTAGATAGTAAGGAATATCTTTATTTTGCTATTATTTTGCTATTTGCTATTATATTTATAAAGGATTTTTTAGGATTGATTTGATATGACTAGATGATTTGTTATAGAGTAAACTGGTTTAAAGTATTGTTAGCTCATTAAGCATGAATGATTAAAAATATAGTCAAAAACTTCTTTTTTTAGTGATATTAGGATATATAAGTTTGGATTGACAATATGAGTTGTTATATAACATAATTGTAATTGAGACTACAGAATGAATGCACAAAAATGATGAACCAACTGACACACTGGATGTACATATAAGAGTTGATGTTTTAATGTTTTGTTTGTCTTGTTTGTTTGTAGAAAATTAATAAAAACTTTTTCAAAAAAAAAAAAAGAAATTAACATATGAGTGTGATAGGGCTACAGGGTTGTCTATCAACTTTTGGCCCAATAGCTTGGCCCCAGTTCTTGAAGCTGGATAGGGACATATTCTCCTAGAGATTTGCACAGTTCCTTTCCATTGTCCAAGAATTACTGATTTCTCATAGTTTCTTCCTGTTCCTTTTGTCAAGGAATATAGTATGACCATCATAATTCCTTTTGTGGCAACTCCTTTCTTCTCACCTCAGTCTTTGATCTTCTCTTTCTACTTCTTCCTCTACTTCTTGCCTTGCCACTTGAGCTACTGCTTCTTGTAGTGTTCTCCGGACTATGTGACTGATCTCTCCTTGTGCTATCCTTGCTTCTGGTTCTGCTTCGTACCCTGAAACTTTGCCTAAAGCTCTCTATCTTGTGTTTTATTCTGGAAACCACCTTTGGCTTCCCATGGCTATACTTCCAAAGATTCAATCCATGCCGCAGGTGCAATTTCCTCTCCAAGATTCTACCAAGGATGGACATTTTTTCATCAGGTTCCATGCTGACGAGGAAGTGAGGGTGGCGAACGTGTTCCTTGGGCCTTGTGGACTGACCTCTTTCTGACATGGGCTGTCTTCTTTTTTGAATTAATCCAGGCATTTTGCTGCTCTTGTGTTCTATTAATGGTCTGCTATCAGTAAAAGGTTCCTTTCTAGATAAATCTGTTCCCCTGTCCTGGGTCTTCTCTTCTACCTTCTCAATGGTTGAGTGCTTTCCACTATCAGGTTCATCCATGCCTAGTTCTGTGACAGTTTGTACACCTTCTCTTCTGTAGTCCAGCACTGATGTCTGCTCAACAGCGAGTGGAGGTTCCACTCCTTCTTGGAAGAATATACCTTTGGGGGATGAAGGAAATTGTTCAGAAGGTCCTGAGGGCCATTCACTTCCTGCTGTAGTCAGCTTCTGCAGGTTTGTATTGCTAGCAAACACTCTTTCCTCCTGAAATAGTGCTCCCTGATCTCCTGTACTGGAAGGAGTAGTTTCTTGTTCTGGAAGAGAAGCATTCCTCAAGGATGATTCAGAGATAGCATCTTCTGATGTAAGGGAAGAGAACTGTACTTCTGACTTCTTTGCTGAAGTTGATTGAAGGGATGACCTGTCCTCTGTGAGCAGAGAAGAGGAATCTGTTTCTGTCTCCTTAACCATATCCCAAATTAAATCTGGCCTCTGTTCCTGCTTTCTAACTGATGGTAATGAGAACATAGAACTCTGTCTGGATGATGGCAAATGGCATAGACAAGGACAATTGCCTATCCTACAAAATCTGTTGGGTACCCAGCTAGAACTAGAGTCTTTGGATAACTGAGATTGTTTCAATCTAACAGGATAATATCTGTCATCTTCCTTTCTCTGGGAAGTGCTTTGAAGTTGTTTCAGAAGGTCCTTCTTTAGGGACAAGTTGGAAGAGCAAGGAAGAGCTCCTCTCTCTCTGTCTAACCAATTATTTCTTAGACTTGGATATTTCTCCATAGATAAACTCTCTGATGAGCTAACATTATATTTGCGTTTCCGATAGCCAGAAACTGGAGTAGAGAAAAATGGACCTCTAGGATCTCGTGTTCTACCAAGAAGGTCTGAAGCCCATCTTTGTTCATCCTTCAGATATAAATCTGATTCAGTTCTCTCCAGTGGTGACTTCTGTAGTTTGCTCACTTCAGGTGCTTCTCTCCTAGCCATTTTCCTGTGAATGGTTCTGTCATGCTGGATTTTTCTATCAAAACAAAATGATGGCTCTTCAGTATCAAGCCAAGAAGTTTGAATCTCCATTGGCGTTTGGTGAAGTTCATAAAATAGCTCTGAGTCATACATGTCAGGTACCCCTAAGCTAGAGCTGGATTTCAATAGGTCTTCATCATATGTTGAGAACAGTTCCTTTATCTCCTCTCCCGTTTCTTCAGTTTGAGGAATAAATGCCACTAGTGTGTCTTGCACCAGTTTTGGAAGTCTCCATCTCTGCTTCACTGTGAGATCTCTGATGTGGCTTTCCAGCTGCTTTTTTATGTCTGGGTGAAGAAAGTGTAGCTGCTGAGGGACAACTCTGACTTCCTTCACTAACCATGATTTTTTGGCAGCAACACTCAGTGCTGTTTTCAAGGTCACTTCTCCTGCAGACTGTGGCCTCTTCTGTGACTCTGAGGGAGCAAATGACCATAGTGATTTCTGAATAATGGCTGGCAAGCCCCATGCATGTTGAATTTTCTTGTGCAGAATGTGGAATTCCAGAAGATTCTGAGCACCATCATCTAGAAAGTCCACCTTTCTACTCCTGAAATAGGCCATGGATGAGGTGATGGGTACCTGTGACTTTGCCTTTTTCTTTCTGAGCTGATATTTCTTCATGGGACTTCTGTCTGTAACCCAGGTTTGGGGCAATGAAATCTGGGGAGATTTGTAGACATGAGACTGAGCTGGCAAACTGAGTGTGCCAGGTTGCAGAAATGTTCTCAATGTTGTTTGAGCATGTTTTTGAAGCCCCCATCTATGTACTGCAATTAAATTCCTCAGATGAGCTTCTAAGTATTGTTTTGTTTCTGAGCTAAGGAATGACAGATTCTGGCCAATCATATGAAATTCTCTGTCCCAGGGAAGCTTACAGGCTGTCATTGTACCTGGTATGGCTAATGGATGCTTTAGGGAGTCATGTAGATATGGAGCAAAAACATCTAGGGATTTCAACATCATGGAGGGCAGACCCCATGCATGTTGAATTTTTTTATGCTGGATATGGAATTCCAGGTAATTCCTGGCCCCATCAGAGAGAAAAGAAAGCCTTCCCTCCATAGGTGCAAAGAAACGCCTTCCATCAGGACTATTATTATATTCCCTCTGCTTTTTTGGCTGGAAATCTTTACCCTTCCATCCTTTCCTTCTCTTATCTTTTTTGATTTCTTGCCACAAGTCGTCACCTTCTTCTTCAGTTTGGGAAACATCTGTATACCCCAAGAGGGATTTGCACTTCCAGCAGAGTGATGGTTGTTCATGAATGCTTCCATGTTGGGAAGGAGGTCTGGAAGGCACAAATGATCCCAGGAGCTTCTGAATGGTTTTTGGCATGCCCCACCTGTGCTCTGCAATCCTCCTCTTCAGGTGATCTTCCAGAATGTCTTTGGTCCTTTGGCTGAGGAAGGAGAGGTCTGGGATAATCACCTCCACTTCTTTCCTATCCCATCCATGAGTCTTGATTATGCGCTTCCTAATGCTCTGGGGAATTTCAGGGGAAAATGGGGCAAAAGCATGCAAGGACCTCAACACCATAGAGGGCAAGCTCCATGCCCGTTGAATCTTCTTCTGCTGGATGTGGAATTCCAGATAATTCCTGGCCTCCTCTGAAAGAAAAGGAAGCCTTAGTTCTGAGATCAACAAGAATTGCCTGCTGGCTCTCCCAGAAGATGTAGATCTTTTCTGGTTTCTTGCCTGGGAATATTCCTCTGTCCTTCTTTTCCTTCTCCTGACTTTCTTTGACTCTTCCAGAAAGCCTTCATCGTCTTCTTCAGTTTGGGAGACATCTGTATACCCCAAAAGGGATTTGCACTTCCAGCAGAGTGATGGTTGTTCATGAATGCTTCCATGTTGGGAAGGAGGTCTGGAAGGCACAAGTGATCCCAGGAGCTTCTGTATGGTTTTTGGCATGCCCCACCTGTGTTCTGCAATCCTCCTCTTCAGGTGATCTTCCAGAATGTCTTTGGTCCTTTTGTTGAGGAAGGAGAGGTCTGGGACAATCACCTCCACTTCTTTCCTATCCCATCCATGAGTCTTGATTATGCGCTTCCTAATGCTCTGGGGAATTTCAGGGGAAAATGGGGCAAAAGCATGCAAGGACCTCAACACCATGGAGGGCAAGCTCCATGCCCGTTGAATCTTCTTCTGCTGGATGTGGAATTCCAGATAATTCCTGGCCTCCTCTGAAAGAAAAGGAAGCCTTAGTTCTGAGATCAACAAGAATTGCCTGCTGGCTCTCCCAGAAGATGTAGATCTTTTCTGGTTTCTTGCCTGGGAATATTCCTCTGTCCTTCTCTTTCTTCTCTTGACTTTCTTTGACTCTTCCAGAAAGCCTTCTTCTTCTTCAGTTTGGGAGACATCTGTAGACTCAAGGAGGGATTTGCACTTCCAGCAGAGTGATGGTTGTTCATGAATGCTTTCATGTTTGGAAGGAGGTCTGGAAGGCACAAGTGATCCCAGGAGTTTCTGAATGGTTTTTGGCATGCCCCACCTGTGCTCTGCAATCCTCCTCTTCAGGTGATCTTCCAGAATGTCTTTGGTCCTTTTGCTAAGGAAGGAGAGGCCTGGGACAATCACCTCCACTTCTTTCCTACCCCATCCATGAGTCTTGACTATGCGCTTCCTAATGCTCTGGGGAATTTCAGGGGAAAATGGGGCAAAAGCATGCAAGGACCTCAACACCATAGAGGGCAAGCTCCATGCCCATTGAATCTTCTTCTGCTGGATGTGGAATTCCAGATAATTCCTGGCCTCATCTGAAAGAAAAGGAAGCTTTAACCCTGAGAACAACAAGTGTTGGTTGTTAGCTCTCCCAGAAGTTGTAGATCTTCTCTGGTTCTTTGGTTGCAAATATTCCTTTTTCCTCTTCTTCCTTCTCCTAGCTTTCTCTGAACCTTCCAGCCAGTCTTCATCTTCCTCTTCCTTCTCAGTTTGGGAATCATCAGTAGTCTGAAGGAGCAAATTGCATCGGTGACAGAATGGAGCTTTTTCATAAAAGTCCTTGGATTGGAAATGGGGTTGGGGAGTTGACAATGTCCCCAGGGCCTGTTGAAGTCGTTTGGGAACAGACCATTTATGCTCTGCAATCTTCTTCTTCATATGAGCTTCCAGAACCTGTTTGGTCTCCCTACTAAGGAAGAATGTGGCGGGAACAAGCACCTTTATTTCTCCAGTAACCCACTGGTTAGCCCTGAACTTCTTCTTTCCTGGACTTCGGATCTTGATTGGAAATGGAAAGAAAGCATTCAAAGATCGGAGCACCACAGAAGGCACACCCCAATCATGCTGGATTTTCTTCTGCTGAATGTGGAATTCCAAGATATTCCAACTGTCCTCTGTAAGAAACAGCAACTTTGACCAAGCTGCAATTTGCCCTTGAGGGCTAATAGTGTTGGGTATTTTTGAGTCTCCTTTCTTAGAGGTGGCTTGCCATTGTGATCTCTCTCTCTCATGGTGGGAAAAGATTTTATGTGGTTGGGCAGATCTGCTATGCTGCCTGAGAGGTTGGTGCATTCCATCTTGGGGTTCAAGTCGAGGGGTAGCAATAGCTCTTAGTGAACCCCAAATTTGTTTGGGGAGCCCCCATTTGTGCTGCACAATCCAATTCTTCAAGTGGGCTTCCAGGCAATCATTGATTTCTGTACTCAAAAAATGTAGATCCGAATGAGGGATTGTTGCCTGTACCATAGCAAGTGACCTATGAGTTGCTGCTTTCCCTTGGCTCTTAATGGAGAGGTGCCCTCCTGATTGTGTAGTTGTGCTATGCAGCTCTGGTGGATGGGGAGCAAAAGCACTGAGAGATTTCTTGACCATCAAAGGCAGGCCCCAATCATGTTGGATCCTCTTATGTTTGATATGGAATTCTAGAACATCCAAAACTTCATTTGTATAGAATGTTGCAACCCAGTTCTCTTGGTGAAACTTAGGAGTAACTTTTCCACTTGGAGTTGGAGTTTGGCTCATTTTTCGTGGAGAGGGAGACTTGGGATATCTTCCTTCTGTCAGTGGTAGTTGTCTGCCATCATACTCCTCTATCTGGCTCCTCCATTTTTGGGCTTTTTTAATTGTAGGCAGAGGCCGATCTCTAGTATCTGAAATGTCCTTAATTCTTGCTGGGTAGACTTGATCATGGGTACCCAATGGAATTCGGTCTATAAGATCTTCAGGCTGATGAAAATATGTAGGAGGCAATAAGGTCTTCATTGATTCCTGAACTTGCTTGGGAAGGCCCCATTTGTGTCTAGTGATTTGTCTTTTTGTATGTGCTTCTAAGTGTTCCTTTGTGACTGGATCCAGGAACAACAGCTTTGGAGTTATTGTGAGTCTCCCTTCAGTTTGTGGATATGAAGAGGCTGGGATGGCCAATCTAGCTGAAGCCCTTTGTGGTTCTGGAGGCAAAGGAGCAAAAGCATGAAGGGACCTTTGAAGGATAGAGGGCAGCCCCCATTCATGCTGGAACTTTTTATGTTGGATGTGCCTTTCCAAAAGAGCTGTGCTTTCATCTGCAAGAAAGGAGGTCTTCTTGGGTTGACCATCTACAAAACATGCCTCTGGCAATCTAGTGATATGTTGTGCTCTTTTGAACTTTGGTCCACTGACAAGAAAGTTTCTGAACTCCCTTAGTTCTCCTGGAGGGGTGGGATGAAAGCCATGCAGAAATTTCTGCAATCTTTTTGGTAGCCTCCATTGGCTGTGGATGACCATTTTTTTAATGCTAGATCCTAGGTTCTGCTGAACACGCTCAGAGACAAATGGCAGCTCCTGCACTGAAATTCTAATATCCTGCCTTATTCTCTGAGGTGGGTGGGGATTGATGGATAAGTATGTTGTAAAGGTTTGTAGAGAGCTTTGGATGATGGAAGGCAAACCCCAGAAATGATGAAGTCTCTTCTTCTGGATGTGATATTCCAACATTTCTCTTGCCTCTTTCTGAACAAAAGGAGTCTTCAGCTCTTGGTTTGCAATGCTTGCCTTTCGAGTTCGTGCTGGGAAAGGTCTAACTGGGACCACTACAGATAAGGATTCCATATATTTTTTGCTGATGCCCCTCAAGAATGTCAAATGTTTATGTCTTAAATTCTGTTCCAATGTATTTATATCACTTGGTGGCAGAAAAAGTAAGGACAGAACTCTATTGGTGGGGGATTTCTGCCCAGCCTCAATCAGTTTAGGAAGGTGCATTTGTGGCATAGTACTGAATACTTTCTGGGACTGTTTCATCAGTCTAGGGAGTGTTTCTAGCTCAATCTGAAGGTATTTTCTTCTGAAGTGTTCCTTGAGAAGATCCAATTTCTTTGGAGCACAATGCATGGACTCAATCAATTTGCAACAAGCCCTTTGATTTCCTCCAGCACTGAACCTTGCTTCTGTTAATGTAGCTTTCTTGTCACTTTGGGGAAGCTGAGTTTTTCCCAAAGGAGCGGAAGGGCGGCAATATTTCAGTGACTGAAGGATTCTCTTTGGTAAGCCCCAACGTTGCTGTAGTTTCAATTTCTGTAGGTGAAACTCTAAGTAGTTGCAAGTTGGCCAAGGGAGAAATGAAAGCTTTTGTGGCAAAGCATGGACATTTATTGTGGTCCTGTGAATGGTAGAACTTGGGGGAAAACCTTGCATGAAGACCCTGAGGGAGCTCTGGATGAGTGCTGGGAAGCCCCATACATGATGCAATCTTTTCTTCCTGATATGCAGTTCAATAAACTCTCGTTGTTGTTGTTGGAGAAACACTATCTGTGTCTCTGAGAATATCTCGGCAGGAATCTTCTTTCTCTGGGGGGGTGAAACATAGGATCTAGGAATCATTGCATCAACAGCTTCCACATATCTTTTGCCCAGACCCCAGAGGGAACTAAAATAGCAAAGCTGTATTATCATCTCCAATCTTTTTGCCTCCTGCTTTGGCATGAAGGGTAGGAAGCTCCGTCGGGGCTGCAAAGTCTTAGCACTATGGGAGATTAATTTGGGGAGTGGTTGCCTTGTTACCAATACATTCAGTTTCCAAGAACCTATAACAATGTCTGGGAAAACTTCCAACTGTATCTCCACATATTTCTTCGATAGGTGAAGGTCAATCTTCTCCAGATTGTTGGATCCTTTTAAGGAAAGCTTGTGAGGAACATGTGGTGGAATTGCTATCATCCTCTGTTTGCAGCACATAGTACATAGAATAGTCTTAGTTTGGAATAGAGGGATGGTCTTATAGGTGGATATTGTTCTTCTTGACTGGTGCACCAGCATTTTTGGCCTTGGGGCACAAATTTTTACTTCTGGTTGTAGCTTCTTCAGAGATCCAAGAACCCTTTGTGGCAATCCCCACTGATGATACAGTTTTGTCTTCTGCACATGAAGTTCAAGATTTTTGCAAATGTCATGGGGAAGGAACAATAGCTCCTGAGCCAGGTTATGAATACTGATTTTTGTCTTTGTTAAAGATGATCGTGAATGTGGCTGATAGATGAAGCTCTTGAGTGATTTTTCGATAAGGACTGGAAAACCCCATTCATGTTGGAATCTCTTCCTTTTAATGTGGAGCTCTAAGGTTTCCATGCTGAATCCTGAAGGGAGCACCCATTGAATTTTAGTGAATTGGAATGCAGACCTTTTCTGACTTCTTAAGGGGTGGGACAAAGGTTTGGACATCAATTGTTCAACTGCCTTCATATAATGGGTGGACAGCTCCCACAAGGAAGCAAAATGATTACATTGTACAGTCATTTCAATCCTATCCATGGCTTTCCTGCAAGCAAAAGGCAACAAGGTTCTGCGGGGAAGCAATGGCTGGGGACAGGAAATGGTCTTAGGGAGAGGGGTCTTCAAAGAGAAAACCATGTGCCTACAGGAAGTTCTCACCATTACAGGAAGAGCCTCCAAATACAATTCCAAATGTTTCTTAGCCAGGTGGAGCTGCAGTTTGAGCTGAACCTCAAAATGGATTCTGGCATGACACTGTGGAGGTGCAGCAATCTCAATTTTGGAGAGTTTGCTGCCTTGTCCTTGCCAAGGGATGATGGGTTTCAGATAACTATAACCTGAGTAGAACAACTTCATAGACTCCAGAACTCTTTTAGGTAGCAACCATCGCTGACAAACTACCCTTTTCTGCACATTTCTTTCCAGTTCTCGTTTGATGGTATTGCTGAGAAAGGAGACCTCTGATGGGAAAATGATCACCTCTCTGTGTGATTTCTTCTGGGGTTGAGCAGAAGGAGTAGCTGGAAGAAGGTACTTGATAGACCTCCAAATAAGACCTGGAAGACCCCAAATGTGATGAAGAGTCTTCTTTCTCACGTGCCATTCCAATGCTTCTCGGGCTTTGGGGCCAACAAATGGAGTGTCCTTTTCAGTGAAACTAAATCCAGCAGATTTTCTGGGTGGGTGGTGAATGAAAGCTGATGGTCTGATATTCTGAATCAGAAGAGTGAGTGACTTATTGAATATAGTGGGCATTTTCCACTTGTAGGCCAGGTCTTTGTGTATAGTGTTTAACTTGATATGACTAAGAGCTTCTTGGTCCACAAAAAGAAGCTGTTGAGATCTTGGCTGTAGAGAACATGTTTGAGGTGGAATGATTTGAGGGAGCTTATGCACTACCCTTTGGTTAGTCCCTCTCCAAGTTATGGGAACCACAGGACTCAGATGGCTCTCAAGGATTTTCTTGGCTAATTTTCTCTGCAGTACTTGGCTTTCTGATTGTTGAACTGATTGATGTTTTTCTAGAGAAAGAACTGGTTTCCTATGGTAACTGATTGTTGTGGAAGGTATCCTCATCTTAAACTCCCTTGCAAAGGACTTTCCATCTCCTTTGGGCCTCCTGGTCAGCATGGAAGCAGATGGAACAAACATCTTCAGGGATTCAAATACTCGTTTGGGTAAGCCCCACTGCCTCTCTATGATTTTGCTCCTGAGGTGAGTCTCTAGCTTCTGCTTTACCTCAGAGGTGGTGAAAAGGAGTTGGGTAAAGCCAATGAATATTTGAACTTCATATTGATCATAAGTTTTGGTCCTACAATGAACCTGTGATCGTGGAGCAGGTAGAAGGAATTCTCTCAGGGACCTCAACACCAGGCGAGGCAATCCCCACTGATGCTGAAGTCTCTTTTTCAGAACGTGGGCCTCCAAATTCTTTCTATCATTGGATATCATGAAGGCAGGTGTTGTAAGGCCAAATTCAGTCAAGGAATGTACCTCAGTGAAGGAAATTGGTTGAGAAGGAGGATTAGGGACAAACTTGCTCAGGGATTTCATATAAAGTGTTGGAAGCCCCCACAGGAAGTAAATGCATTTACTCTTAACATTCATCTCTACAGTATCTGCTTTCTTCCGGAGGCTTAACCCCAGCTTGTTCCTCAGTTGATTCTCAGTCTGACCAAGTCGAATAAGCTTAGGCAAAAGCCAATTTCTTGCCCTTGCTTTACTTATTTTCTGAGAAAGATGCACGATTGAATGGAAAGTCTCCAGCCTCATCTCCAGGGACTTCTTTGTAATGTGCACTTGTAGTTTTTCTTGGACAGCTGGTGTGGTTTTGGAGTCCAAGACCTCCAATGTGGCTGATTGCTTTGTGATGGGTTTTCCTATCCTTCTTGCACTTTTAATTTGACCTATGTCCTTGCATTTATATTGCCAGCTTGCTGAAGAAAACTTCTCTGGCCTTGGTGGAGAGTAAGGTTTCATGCGCTGGAGGGCATCTTGTATCCTCTGGGGTAACTGCCAATGTTTTTGTTGAACCATTTTCTTTAAGTGCCTCTCTAGCTCTTTCCTGATACCTGTGGCTACAAAGGAAAGGATCTGTGGCCTTGGGGCCACAATAACTTTTCTCTTGTGCTTCTGAATAGGAGAGTATGGCGCAGAAGGTATGAACTTTTTGAGGGACTTCAAAAGAGCTAAAGGCAATCCTATGAGATGTTGCATTCTTTTTGTCACCATGTGAGATTCTAAGCTTGCCAACATGGTTTTATCTATAAAAGAAATGGACATGCCTCTGAATCCAGCTGAGCCTGTCTTGCTGGTCTCAGCCAGCCCTGACATTGATGGGGTCTTTCTATCTGATTTTTTCTTGTGTTGTCTCCCTGTGATAGCCTTTCCTGGTGAAATCTGGGGTGAATCTTTATAGCTTTCATGATGTACTTTGGAATAGTACTTCTTCACTTTCTTAGTTGATACATGTACCTTCAAGCTGCTAGATGAGATATCAGAGAAGCTGAAAGAGGAATTTGACCAAGTGCTAGAAGTGCTATTTGTGAATGAAGTTGACCTGAAGGTGTCTTCCTTCAGAATATCCTTGTCAATAGAAAGGTTGCTATCTTCCTTCCAGGCATAAGGAACATGATGCGGAGTGGAAGTTGCTCTACCTTCATTATCCTTTGGCAACAATTGTGAGCTTAATAAAACAGGTGCCTTCTGTTCAGGAAGAGAATGGTTAAACAAAGGTGCAGGTTCACTGGCACTCCGCAGAACAGAATCAGGGCCTCTAACGAGAAAGCCACAAGGTGGGGCAGGGTATTTTGTGCAAGACACAGGAGGCTCCTGGCTCCTTGAATCTTTCTGCCTCTCCTGCTTTGTCCCCCAGCTGTAGATAAACACCAGGGCTTCCTGAGCAGCATGCTCACATACTTTACAGTCTGCATCATCACACAACAGTTGACGGACAGAACTTCCACCAATGTCTGGATGCATGCCTTCTTGGGGTTGGGCAAATACTTGCTGTTTGATACCTGCAAGAAGAAAGAAGAACTGATAAACCAGAAGTGATTCTCATATCATTCGAACACATCAGTTGCTATTTCTTTACTGATTTTTAATGAAAACCTTACCAGCTATAAAGATCTGTATGTGTTGTCAGATTCCCCAGCAAAACCAGGCATCAATAGCCACCCAAAATTGATTGACAAAGAAAAAAACAACAAAGAGCAAAGACAACAACAAAGAGTAACAAAGATGATTAGAGGACTGGAGGCTAAAATGTTTGAAGAACGGTTACAAGAATTGGGTATACAGACTTCAGTGAGTAATTAGAATTGCAGAAAAAACAATTACTACCAATCTGCCTTCCATTGAGGACCTGTATACCGTACGAGTCAAAAAGAGGGCTGTGAAAATATTTACAGACCCCTCACATCCTGGACATAAACTGTTTCAACTCCTACCCTCAAAACAACGCTATAGGGCACTGCACACCAGAACATCTAGACACAAGAACATTTTTTCCCCCAAATGCCATCACTCTGCTAAACAAATTATTCCCTCAACACTGTCAAACTATTTACTAAGTCTGCATTATTACCATGTTTCTCCAACAATATGGCCTCCCCCAATAGGAAGTCCCAGCATGTTTTATATGCATGAAATGAAATTAAGCCCCTCCCCCCAAATTAAGGCCTATATTATAAAACATGCTAAATGGGGGGAATGGCAGGGGGCTTGCCATTAGGAAGTACTTTTGTTGCACACCCAGATATAGTGCTGCCTGCATTGACCTTGGCGTTGGTGGGGCACTTCATATTGGGAGACCTTCCGCCACCATTGCTTTCCCTTCTCCCCATGCTGCTGCGGCATTTAGAGCAACGCTGCAGCATTTGGCACAGCCACGTGGCACTTGGTGCAGCCACATGGGGCCAGCCAGGGCTCCTCCCTGCAACCGAAGCACGGCAGGACACTCGGCTTCAGATACTCCTGCCTTCCCGGGCAGCATTCAAAGGCAAAGCCCATTCTTTTAAAATGATGCAAGGCTTCCGGTTGCAAGGCTTCGGCAGCGGCAGGAATCTGCTTTTCTGTGGGTCCCTGCTGCACTCGCTGCTGAAGTACCCCCGATCCAATTGGATTTGGGGGTTGTCGCTACCCCGGAGAGTTAGCGGAAGATAGAGGAGATCTAGGCATGGGGTCTGGGGATATCGCACCCCCTTTTCCCAGCCGGCTAGAATCCTTTTTCCGGAGGCAATGGAGCGGCTGTCGGTAATAGCAGCCACAAACAGATCTTCAACCGGACAAGATTTGTGCAGGAGGAAGAATTAGAAAGAGAAAGTTTTTTGGCTGAACCGGGACATTAAGATACATTTAAACACCCTGGAAATCTGACTCTTTGATTGATACATTTGTTTCCAAAAGAGGCTATTAAAGCTGCGGAGGAAAGTGCTGAAGGAAAAGTTCACTCCCCTTTCTTATGGAGATAGCAAATGGACATTGAAAAACCTGCTTCTTTACAGAGGTAAAAATAAGCTCTTTGTTATAAGTGGGAAGGGAGAGGACTAAAAAACCTTTAAGAATTTGTTGGAGGAGACGCCTTGAAGATTACAAGACCAGAAATTAACTGTAATAAGGCTTTAAAATATATTTTGGTATTTTGCCCCAGGAGGAGAAAGTGCAAAGAGAAGAAGAGGAAATATTTTGTGTCTGTTTGGATTGGTTGATAACTTTGGAACATTTGGAAATTACTTTAAGATTAAAAACATTTGGGTTGTTATTTAAAAAAAAAGAAGAAGAAAAAGTTTTACAATGGCACTTTCTGTGGATGAATTAAAAATGGAATATGAAAAATTAAAGGAGGGAGAACAAGAAGGCAAAGATTCTTTGGGAGCTGTCTTCCATTTTTTAGAAATGGCGATTTCGACTTATCAGCAACTACATGAGGAAGAAGGAGAAGAAGAAGAAGAGGAAGAAGTCATCTTTAATGGACAAAAAAGTTCAACTAAGAAAGAAAATAGGAGGAGGAGAAGGAAAATTGAGAATTTAAGATTTAACAAAACAACCAAGAAAGAGAAAAATAAGGTGAAAAAAAGGTACAATGTTAGAAAGCAACAGAAAAGAGAAATACAACAGAGAGGGGAAGTTAAAAAGACGGAGGCTGGAGGGGGGGGGGCAAAAAGGCCAGACTGGAGAAGAAAGGGAGGGAAAAAGGGGAAAAAAGTCACAAAGGCTTGAAACAAGATGCTAAAAAGCAGATCTTTTTCAGAGATAAAGGGTAGAGCATAATTAAAGAAAGATTCTGCAAGAGTACATAAGATAGTACTGTAGTATTTGCATTTGAAATAGTGTATTGGAATATTATAAGATTTAATAAAATATTAAAATGTTTATAATGATAGATCTCAATATTCATTAAAATATTAAAGAGAAAGTGTAAAATGATTGATGTTTAGTTATAGTTTAATTTATTATTGTCTTAATGTTATTATAAATTTACTATTTCATTTTCTTATTTTAAAATAATGTATTAAGTAAAATTAGAATTAGAATGGAAATTATATATTTAACTATATTATAAATTTATTATTCCTTTATTTTAAAATGCAACATGTAGAATGTACTAAGCAGAATCAGAATGGAAATTATGTATTATTTTAAGTGTTAATTTAGGGGAAAGATAGAAAGGCGCCACACTTTAAAAGTGATTACAGGGGAAATTTTCTGTTAAAGAGAAGAGATAAATAGATAATTGGAAAAGAACAAACAAAAGATACAAGTATAATGATTTTAAAATAAGATGAAATAAACAAAATATAATTAAGAGAGTGAAAAGAAGGGAGAAGTTACATAGAAAATATAGAATGGAAAATAAGATAAGAATGATATCTAAGATGAGCATGAATTTGATTTTGGCCTGTAAAAAAAGATGTAACCCAGGGCTAAGCCACTTTCCAAAAAGAAGTATTATGTTTTATGTTTTGTGTTTTATTTGCTTTGTTAAAATCTATAAGCAGCTTTTAGAAAGGAGGTTTTATGTTTCTATGTCTTATGCTTTGTTTGTTAGAAATTTTATCTTATGTTTTGCATTTTGTGTGTTTATATTTGATTGAGAATTAATAAAATCTTGATAGAAAGAAATATAATTGAATAAAAGTGAAGGGAGAAATAATGAGAAATTTGGAAAAGATATATATGTGTTTAAATGGAAATGTGATAATGTGGAACTATGCTTTAAAAAATGTTTTATTTGCCTTATAAAACTTATAAGTAATTTTTAGAAAGGAGGTTTTATGCTTTTATGTCCTATGTTTTGTTTGTCTTTAAAAAATCAATAAAATTTGTATAAAAAATAAAATAAAATGATGCCCTACTACCATTACGACAAAGCCTCCCCTGCCCGAGAGGGCAGTCTTACCCCACGTGGGGAGGCAAATCTCCCGGGGCTGCAGTGCAGGATTGGTCCACTTGGGGAGAAGTGCCCAGCTGCCATCCCTGCCTGGCCCTGGGTAGAGCATGAAGAGCAGCTGACAGGCAGGCCCTCCTGCCCGGCGGTGGAGCTCTGGCCAAGGCAGCAAATGCCTCCCTGCCGGGCCATCTGCTAATCCCGCCAAGACTGCGCCAGAGCTGAGTGGGCTGGGCAGAGCCAGGAAAGCAAGCCATGGGTGTGCACCCGCCTGCCAAGCGAAAGAGCCGGGCCGACCCGAGCTTGGCTTCCTCAAGTCTCTCCAGCCCAACCCCGAAGGGGCCACCAGGAGAGGCCGCCCGAGGCAGTGATAGCGCCCATCCATCTGTGGACAGGGAGGCAAGGCAACAGCCCACGCCGCATCCTCCTCTGTGCTGAGCCCCACTGAGTGAGTGCCTCTACCCAATGCCTGTGCTGCTGCAGCCTTTGGAGCTGCCGGCGCATTTGGAGATGCGTTTGGACAGGGACGGGCTGGGCAAAGGGTGAAAAGGATGGGTGGCTTCGGACTCTCTCCACTGGACTTGCTGGCCAGGGAAGCAGTGCTACCGTCACCTTGCTTCCCTGTCCGCGGATGGGTGGGTGCTATCATTGCTCAGGCAGCCTCTCCCAGCGGCCCCTTCAGGGTCAGGCCAGAGGGACTTGGGAAACCAAGCTCAGGTTGGCCTGGTTCTTTTGCTTGGCAGATGGGCGCACATCTGTGGCTTGCTTTCCCAGCTCTGCCCAGCCCGCCCAGCTCCGGCGTGGCCCTGGCGGGATGAGCGGAGGCACTTGCTGCCTTGGCCAGAGCTCTGCCACCAGGCAAGAGGGCCTGTCTGCACTTGGTGCCCCAGGCGAAACTCTTTGTGCTCTGCCTGGTGCCAGGCAGGGATGGCAGCTGGGCACTTCTCCCGGGGTGGGCCGATCCTGCGCTGCAGCTCCAGGAGATTCGCCTCCCCACATGGGTTTAGGCTGCCCTCTCAGGCAGGGGAGGCTTTGTTGTACTGGTAGTAGGGCATCATTTTTAAAAGAATGGACTTTGCCTTCGAATGATGCCTGGGAAGATGGCGACAGGAGCATCTGAAGCCAAGTGTCTCCACCAGGCTCCGGTTGCAGGTAGGAGCCCTGGCTGTCCCCGGGTGGCTGCACCAAATGCTGCATGGCTGCACCAAATGCCGCAGCATTGCTCTAAATGATGTGGCAGCACGGGGAGAAGGGAAAGCAATGTGGCAGAAGGTTTCCTTGTTATGTTCTGCGCGTGGGTGCAAGGATCGGAGACGAGGCAGTGACAGTGAACTTCAACTCTTTATTTAGCATACTGAACAGAGCAAAACCCTAGGGCAGCAGCAGCCCTTTTATAGGGTTGGCTGCTGTCCTATTAACCAATGAGAAACATGGAAGTGTTAAACCCTTGAACCAATGAGAGTTGGCCCATTAACAGCCAATCAGATTTCCCAGAATGGACCAATCCGATGTCGCTATTATCGGCCAATCAGAAGTGCAGGATTAGAACTCTGCTTTTTCTTAAGGTTGTTAAAACTTTATTAAACGCCTTTATTAGTTCATAACACTCCTGATAGGAAGTTCTCCACCAAGGCCGAGGTCAACATCCAAGCCGTCACCGCCCTCCCGCCCACCTGAGAATGCAAGGGGGAGAATTAAGTCACCCCCGAAAAAACAGCCTCGCCATTTTTCGGGGCTCAAAGAAAAATAAGATCTGGCCTTATTATATGAGAAACACGGTATTACTATTAATCTTCTCATCATTCCTATCATTTATCTTCTACCACTTATGACTGTATGACTAACTTTGTTGCTTGTATCCTTATTTGACTGCTTATTTGTATCCTATGACTATCATTAAGTGTTGTACCTTATGATTCTTAATGAATGTATCTTTTCTTTTATGTACACTGAGAGCATATGCACCAAAGATAAATTCCTTGTGTGTGTAATCACCCTTGGCCAATGAAGAATTGATTGATTGATTGACTGCATGTCTAATGAAAAGAAGGGGCAAGGATGACAGGATAGCAGTGTAAATCAAGCATGACTTGTACACACATACATATACACACACAGATATCTATGTGAGATGTATCTATCTTACCTGATATCTATCTCACTTTCACTAGCTCTGTGGGTATCAACTAAATGGTTTCTATGCCTGAATTCCAACAACCATTCTTTATATGTTTTAGCCTCCAGTCTTCTAAAACAAAGGTGATTAGGAGACCAAGGCTAAAACATATAAAGAACAGTTGCTGAAATTGGGTATAACTAGTTTAATGAAAAGAAGGACTTGGAGTGACAGAATAGCACTCTTCCAATATCTAAGGGGTTGCCACAAAGAAGTGGGGGTCAACCTATTCTCCAAAGCATCAGAAGGCAGGACAAGAAGTTAAGGATGGAAATTAATCAAGGAAAGAACCAACCTAGAACTAAGGAGAAATTTCCTGATACTAAGAACAATTTATCAGTAGAATTGCTTGCCTCTAAAAGTTGTGGGTGCTCCAACACTGGAGGTTTTAAAGAAGAGATTTGTCTGAATTCCTGCTCAAGCAGGAAACATCATCAGTGTATTGATGACGTAACCTATTTGGATAATGAAATGTCTTCAAGAAAACAACCAAGATCAGAGAGAATCACTGATTCCTCATTTGTTTCTTTGTTTTTTATTCAATCGGCATAGCTGCTCTATTCATACAATTAAACAATCAACAAGAAAACCAATGAATATAATACAAAAGTTAATAGCAACAATAAAAATAGCCACTTTAAAACCTAATTAAAACCAAAACATAGTAAGCAGGAAATATAGCTCAAGCATCAATCAACATAAATTTAAAGTTAAAGGTCCCCCTTGCACATATGTGCTAGTCATTTCTGGCTCTAGGGGGTGGTGCTCATCTCCATTACAAAGCCAAAGAGCCAGCGCTGTCCAAAGACATCTTCGTGGTCATGTGGCCAGCATGACTGAATGGCAAAGGCAAAAGGAATGCTGTTATCTTCCCACCAAAGTGGTCTCTGTTTTTCTACTTGCATTTTTACATGCTTTCGAACTGCTAGGTTGGCAGAAGCTGAGACATTAATGGGAGCTCACTCCATTACATGATGCTAGGGATTTGAACCACCAAACTGTCGACCTTTCTGATCGACAAGCTTAGCATCTTAGCCACTGAACCACCAAGTCAAACCCTTGCCAGATACCGAGTCACATTGAGAGACATGTCTTAAAACCTTTCAGAAGGAAGTCTGAATTCTGTGGAGGTGATATTTTAAGGGACTAATGCTGCAGGCAGAAAAAGCTTTTCTTCTAGAAATAGAAATAGTATTTAAACTTATATATTGCCTCATAGTGCTTTGCAGTTCTCTCTAGGTGGTTTACAATTTCAATATATTGACCTCAACAATCTGGGTCCCGATTTTATGGATCTTGGAAGGATGGAAGACTGAGTCAACTATAAAAATCAAACTTGAACAAGACCGAGAACCAATCTCTGAAAAGAGATATTAAAGGCCAAAGAGGGAAAGAAGGATCTGCTCAAATAATCAAGAAAAATTGCTACCTTTTCTCCATTGTGTATTCTTCTGCTGCCTCTCTGCCATTCTGTAGTACATCAGCTATGGAGGGCAAAGTAGACAGAGATGTGAAATTGTCAATGTCATAAAAGTAATGAGCTACAAGGTGAGATGGCCTTCTATTATACATGGTGACAGTCCAAGGTGAGTCTTATCCTGATGTGTTTATATTCTGTTACCTTATGCAAGCATGTAAGTCAATGTTTTTGCTCCATAACTTTGTGATGCCAATTTGGTCCCTCATCTCCACCTTACCATCCTGCAGCTCCTGATGCACCATCCAAGTACAGCCTAAACCAGCTCTACTGGACAAATGATTCTAACATCAGTAAATCATGGTCTTTATCTCCTTTTGTTCCAAGCGTTACTTTTAGCAGATGCACATTGTGGGATCTTCTTATCTTCATGCTAGACTTGTTTATCAAGAACTGTTCAGGTCCTTGTCTCATCGTTAGCATCACCAACTCATTCCTTCCATTTGTCCCAGGTTCCTAAGACTTGCACAATCATAGGAAAACTAATCATACTATGATGACCCAGAAGAAACTACATACCCTTGGAAATGTTGTGCTAATGCTTCTCTTATCACTATCTTCTTTTAACGACTCCATCATCCCTTGTGGGGTGGAGTTGAGTGTTTACTGGCCGGATGGCCTTCCTGTTGCCAGTATGGAGTTTTATTCAGCAGATATATTCTCAGTGTGCCCAGAGAGAGAAATATCTGAATCGAACTCACAACCTCCTGATTGTGAGGTGAGAGTTCCACCTCTAGGCCACCGCACCACCATTAATGCTTCTCTTATCTCTGATACAAATATGTAAGTCCTATTATTTGTGTTATAATGTCATCATACTTGGATTCCTATAATCACACATTTGAATAGGAATCCAGAATCATTACATAAAGTCAACAGTGTAAATCCCCCTCCTCCAAGTCTGCTTTCTTGTGACAATCTCAACAGTTACTCAAAATTACAGACAAACAGCTTTGTTTCCACCTCTATCTCTACTCTACTCCAGAACAGAGGTGGTATTCAGCAGGTTCTGACCAGTTCTGGAAAATCGGTAGTGAAAATTTTGAGTAGTTCGGAGAACCAGCAAATACTACCTCTGGCTGGATATTTTACAGTATCTTTCCCCTGCCATGCCCACCAAGCCACACCCACGGAACTGGTAGTAAAAAAAAAATTGAATCCCACAACTGCTCCAGAAGTTATGGGTCCTCCAACACTGGAGGTTTTTAAGAAGAGATTGGACAACTATTTGAAATGGAATAAGGTTTCCCGCTTGAGCAGGAGGTTGAACTAGAAGACCTCCAAAGTCTCTTCCAACTTCTGTTATTCTGTTATTTTTTAGCAGTTTATGTTGAATTATTTGGAATTCAGAATGAATAACAATCTGACCCAGAGGGGGGAAAACAGCAAAAAGAGTGTGATTGGGTCTTACTTAGTAGTGGCTCTTGATTTCAAAGAAATTTACTTATTTATTTTATTTATTTGTCAAGTGATTATTAAGATAACAGGTATAAGTATAAACATAATTATGAATACATGAAATGGATACATATAAGAAAAATAAAAAGAAACAGTAGGACAGGGACGGTAGGCACTTTGGTGCGCTTATGCATGCCCCCTATCATGGCTTCCAAAGATTCCAGTGAGTTTACTCTAAATACTAGTAAGCTTTGATTCAACCGAATGCACTTTATGTTTCTAGTAATATGTTGATTATCTATAAAGATTCTCGGTCATCCAGGTCATGGTTGTCCCAAAGGTGCTTTTTTAGGAGGCAACTGGACTTTCTTGATTTTTGTTCTGAAGACATTTTGCTTCTCATCCAAGAAGCTTCTTCATCTTTGACAGGATAGTGGGGAATGGAAGGATTTATATTCCTTGCAGACAGCTGGTTATTTGTATTCCCCACCATCCTGTCAGAGATGAAGAAGCTTCTTGGATGAGAAGCAAAACTTCTCAAAAGAAAAACAGGAAAGTCCAGTTGCCTCCTGAAAGAGCACCTTTGGGACATCCTAATATATGTTCTTAGGAAAAACAAGAAACTTCTGCATTCACCACTAAAAATTAATAGTGAATATACCATTAATTTATTCTCAATTTCATCTTAAATTGTATCATTGAGCCTAGGTTTCACTTAGGATGTCATGTAGTCAAAGTGTTTTTGCCTGGAGCATCAACTAAGGAGCTTCCATAATTTCACCAAACTGGAAGGAACAAAGCACTCTGAATTCACAAGTTACATGAATTCTTCTCTCCTGTTTTCAGTTCAGCCAATTTATTTTTCCACTACTTTATGGGCCCATTAGAAACTCTATACAGGAATCGCCAACCTTTTGGACCTCAGGGACCACCAAACTCATGATTTAAAAACCTGGGGACCACTAATATGAATTTCGACTGATGGTGGCTTGCTGATGTTGGTGGGAGAGAGAGAGAGAGAGAGAGAGATCTGATCTGACCTCTCCCCCCCCAAACACACACAAGCACACAGAAGCAGGGGAGGGATTCAAATTTCTTAACAACCGGTTCTTGGGCGTGGCCTAATTTGTGGGCATGGCTTGGTGGTCATATGACTGGCTGGGCATGGCTTGTATGTAAATATTATAAATATTTATATAAATATTGAACTTTTTATAAAGAAAGAGCAACTTTTACCCAAAATCAGGCAAACCAGGCAGGCAGATTGAGTTTCTCACAAAATCACAGATTCAGAGAGCTATCTTTCTGCCATTGGCTGCCTGTCTGTCACCTAAAATTTGCTAGCAAGCAAACTTACAAAAGTAATTCACAACACACCATGTATGAAAACATTGGTTTTTTTTATAAAAAAGAACAACTTTTACCCAAAACCAGGCAAAGCAGGCAGGCAGATTGAGTTGCCCACAGAATCACAGATTCAGAGATCTGAGCTATCTGAGTCTGTCACATAAAATTAGCTTGTGTATAAAATAGAAGATGGCTTTATGTTTTTATGTTTTGTTTGTGTACGTTTGTCTTAAAAAAATAAAAATCTTTATAAAAAAAATTGTTTGCAAGCAAACTCACAAAATTAACTCACAAGCAGGCAGATTGAGTTGCTCACAGAATCACAGATTCATTTTTGTGTTTCTGTGTTTCTGCCTTCGGGTATCTGAGTCTGCACTGCTTCAGTCCGAAGGAGGTTTGACTCTGCTTAAAAGCAGAGCTGAAGATCTAAAGATTAGCTAGAAACCAAGAAATCCAACGATTTCTAACTAATCTAAATCTCCTGGCAGAGCAGAACAGCTGATGGTAGGGGGAAAAAAAGGAAAAAAGAGCAACTTATCAGGCAAGTTTGCCGGGTAAGGAGTAAGTGGGTGGGGAGGGTTCCCGTGCTCCATGTGTTCCTGCACAGCCTGGATTAATTGCTTTGGGGGATGTTCTGGGGGTGACATTTCTGTGCAGACCACCAAAATTTTCTCGTGGACCACCAGTGGGCTGCCCACTAGTTGGCAACCATTGCTCTAGTATAATACCATATAATATAATAGTTACCTTTTTGACTACAGGTGTAAATTGGGGGGGCATTTCAAAAAAGCCAGAGGACCAGAGACAAGGACTCCAGAGCCTGTTGTAAATCTCATCCAATACAAAAAAGGTGAAGTAGAGAATCCAAGTAAACAAAACCCCAAACAAGCAACTATAAAAAGTCAACTCCATTATTACTGAAGAAGTTTGAGGATGCTCTGCAAACAGGGTGACGTTCTCTAAACAAATAGCTGCTTGTGCTTCCAAGCAGAATCCTAAGAATTTCCTAGATTACATCATAAAGGGACAGAATTATGGCCTCTACCTCATGTGTATAACCAGAAGTAAAAAAAAGAATCCTCACGAATTTCTGTTCTCATGGCTTTCATGAGTTAATACTCTCTGGAAGAGACTATGGAGATTCTCAATCATCCAAGTTATGGTTGTCCCAAAGGTGCTTTTTCAAGAGGCAACTGGACTTTTTTTTTTTGAAGACGTTTCACTTCTCATCCAAGAAGCTTCTTCTGCTCTGACTGGATGGTGGAGAATGGAAGGATCCAGTCAGAACTGAAGAAGCTTCTTGGATGAGAAGTGAAATGTCTTCAAAGAAAAACCCAGAAAATCCAGTTGCCTCTTGAAACCTTTACCTTTGAGTCTCTGAAAGAGAGTTGCAAATCTCTAAAAATACAACAACTGGGCAATGTTGAAAACCATGATCTCTAACAAATCAGACTTGAATGAACAAGAAAAATAAAACTAGATTGATGGGAAGGAAGATTCTAGCAAAATATTTAGACAACTGACATCTATAAAGGAAGTCTTTGAGAAAAGATAGACCTCTTTCTGTTGGGGCTGGTGACCAATAGGTTATAACTTAAGATCTTGGTATATTGTACTATATAAGAAATGTAAGATGAGAGAAACCCAATTTGTTATATGAGATATTTTATATTTAGAAAGAAAGTTTATTGCAAAGTATTTGTAAGAGGTTATCGGATAAAATAAAGTTAACCTTCAAGTAATGTTGAAAAGTCACCACCAAATTGGGCAACAGAGGAATTGGGTAGAGGATTGCTCTGATTTTATAGAGCATGCTGAAACTATAGGATTTATAATTTACAATGATTTACAATCAGCTGAAAATAAGATCTCCTGTGTGGGGCAGAGGGCTGGATCTCAAAGGTCCCCTCCAGGCCAGATTATACATACGTTCCTAACTCTTTTTAAGTAGAAATATAGATTCAAGACCACCTTAAAGCATATTGGGTGACTGAACAGAATTTAAATGTAGGGAGAACATCATGAAAGCTCCTTCAAGACCTTGTAGGAAAATTGGGATAGGACTTATTTTTTAAAAAATATCTTTTTCTTTTTCAAATTAATTCTTATCATATTTTGCTTGGAAAAGGAAGGGGAAACTGAAAGCAAAAGAAACTTTGTAACACTGCCAACTAGAGGCTTGGAAATATTCTATTTCTCTTTTGAGCAGACAAAACTGAGAAAGAACTGAGACTTCTTTTCAAGGACATTGCTATTTGATAAGATAGATGGAAGAGAATGGGAGAGTATTATTGCAGGTGCTCTTCTGGGTTTCTATCAACAGCTGGTGTTGAAGCTTATAGGAAAAGAAAAGGTGATAAGTCTCTGGAGAAGAGAGTTATAACAAGAGCCTTGGATAATTAAACAAAGTGTAGTGTGCTCTTGATTTTTTCTAAGCTGCACTACCCCTCCTCATCAGTTTATTTTTTGTAATAGCTATTTGGATTTTTGGCTCTCTGGAACTTGTCTTTGTTTTTTTTTCCTTGTCTTTGGAAGTTAAATTTCTACGTTTGCTTTTTATTTTAAAGGAAAAGCTTTAGCATTAATGATTTCCTTCCTTTTCTTTTTAAGGGAATAGTCTTTTTTTTTTTTCTATCTTCCACCCTGGTATTTTTGTCTTTCCATCTACCTTCCATATTATTTCTTTTCTCTCTATTTTTCTGGCCTTCTTTTTTTCTTATGCATCCTTTTATATCTGAGACCTCTTAATTGGACTAAGGTGTTGAAGAACCTGAAGAACTTTTCCTTTCTCTTTTTTAGCTTTTTATTTTTCATTTTTCCACCTTTTTTAGGATTTTACAACTTTTTCTTTTTTGTGTGTGTTTATGGTTTTTTCCTCCATTTTGAATTTTTACTGCTATCTAACCAATTGATTAAATTAAAGTATACAAGAACCTGAAGAATTTGTATTGCTGTTGTTGTTATTGTTGTTGTTGTTATCGTTATTGTTGTTACTATTTGGCTTCTTTTTTCCTACTATTTTTATTTGGAATTGCAATTGGTTATTTCAGTCGCTATTTGGCAGTCCTCTTGGAATTCAATTAGTGACATTTCTTTTTCTGTCTCCTCCTCTTTCCCTTCAAAATATTCTGTATAAAATAATTCATCTTTCTCAATTGAGTCAATTCTGTATCTCTGTTCTTGCCATATGAACATTAAAACCTTCTATATCAGCCATCTATAATTCACCTCTTTTTAAAGTAGAATTTTAGTCAGAAATCGCTATTCTTTTCTCATCTCTCTCACTGTTCTGGGCACTTGTTTCAGGACCACAATCTCCTTATCTTTATATTTCAATGTTTTCTCTCTTGCCACTTGCAATATTTGCATTTTAATGGCTTTTTTGGTAAATCTGATGTGAACTTGTCTTGGTAAGCTATCTCTCATTGCATATCTTGTGAAGACTTGAAAAACCTTGTCTATTCCATCCATCATCTTCTTTTTAGTTATTTCCAGGGCTTCAGCCAAGATTTCTATAATTATCTCAGGTAGATTTTGTCCCTTTTCTTCCTCTATGTTTTGGAATCTGAGATAAAATTCTGATCTGTCCATCTCCCATTTCAGCATCCCACTTTTATCTTGTTCAACCACAGTTAATCTGCTATCAATATCTCCAATCTTCTTATCTCTTTATTTATCTTCTTTTTCATTTTTTTGGGAATCTATCATCATATTTCATCATTATTTGTTGAATGTTCTCCACCTTTTCATCAGTTTTTCCTGTTCTTTGTTCAATGTTCTCTGTTCTCTTTTCAATATTCTCTGTTCTTGTTTGTATATTTTGAATTCCTTGCGTAATCATTTGCAGTGTCACCTTTTCCTGTTCTTTTTCTTGCCATAACATTGTCTGTATTGAACGTTGTCCTCCAGATGGTGCAGAGGAAAAGTAGAAGTTGAAGAACCAGCCGCTTAGTTTCCTACTCATTTCAAGCAATTCAAAATCTTCAGGTTCTTCTAGACCTTAATTCACACGTGAAATAACCAATTGTAATTCCAGTAAAAATAGTAGGAAAAAAGAAGCCAAATAATAATGATAATAATAATAATAATAAATTTCTTCAGGCTTTTGTATATCTTAATCCAATCAACTAGTTAAGTAGCAGTAAAAACTCAAAAAAGGAAGAAAAAACCATAAACTGAAAAAGGGAAAAATTGTTAAATCTTTCAGGAGGCAGAAAAATAGAAAGTAAAAAACTAAAGAAGAATAAAAAGGAGTTCTTCAGGTTCTTCAATACCTTAATCCAATTAAAAAGTCTCAGGTATGAAAAAATATACAAAAAAAGGAAGCCACAAAAAAAACCCCACAATATGGAAAGTGTCGTGTCCGCAAAAGAAAGCTCAGAGTCCGTGACTATCATTCAAGCTCTTTATTAAACTGTTGTGAACCGAACCGGCAAAAAGGAAAAAGCCCGCGGCTTTTATCCTTTTCGCTGCGGCGGCCGCGGCCAATGGCAGCGATTCAAGTCTCCCGCTCTTGGAGCGAGCCAATCGCGGGAGACTTCAATCGGGCCAATCAGCGCGGCTCGCCTGGCCAATCAGAAATCCCCGCGCCTTAGCCAATCAAGGCGCGGGGATTTCGAGTATTCAAATTAAGGACAGAACACCCCTCCCCTCTTGGTATGGTCCATCACGTAGCGTAGTCACGCAGGTAGGCGGGGCTCCGTCTAGTCCTAGTTGACCTGCGCAACTCAGTTTCAAGCTGTACCTCGGCCGGAGCAGTCATCTTTTTGGCTGCTCCTCCCTCTGTGTGAACCGGCTGGATGATCGGGCCGGTTCGTTCTCCGTGGCTCCCGCCTGGGCCTACCGGGTCGGTTGAGCTGCGGGTTTCGCCGCTCCCGCTTGGTTTCTCCGAGTCGGTTGAGCTGGCCAGGTGGTTCTTCTCCGGAGGGGACTCGCGATGGCTGCGTTCCGGTGAATATTTTTGGATTTTTTCTTGCGCTATTTTATTCGGGTGTTCCCTCCCCCCTTGGTTCGAGTCTTGGGGGTTGAGGTCTGTTGCCGTACGTGACCAGAGCTGGTCGATGTGTCGTTTCCAGGCTCGCCCGTCGGTGGTTTGGAGCCGGTACGACTGTGGACCGGTGATTTGAGTGATGACAGCTGGGATCCATAGGGGGTCCCCCGTCAGATTTTTGGCGTAAACTAAGTCACCGGGGGCAAATGTCCGGTATTTGGAGCTGGAGTCTGGGGGCCGCTCCGGGTTGTAAGTCGGGTGCAACCTGTCGAGTGGGGACCTCAGCTTCCTGCCCATTAACAGTTCGGCTGGGCTCTTGTTGGTAGTGGTGTTAGGGGTGATGTGTTGTATGAATAGGAGTTTGTTGATTTTGTCGTTGATCTCCCCGTGGTCCATTTTCCGGAGGGTTTTTTTTAGTAAACTGGACCATCCGTTCCACTCTACCGTTCGCCGCCGGATGCGCCAGTGCTGTTAATGCGTGGCGGATGCCCCTCTCCGCCAAAAACCTTTCAAACTCGAGGGAAGTAAACTGGGGCCCGTTATCTGAGACGACGACGTCTGGGAGGCCGTGCGTGGAAAACAGTTTACACAGTTCTTTGATGACAGCCTCCGTGGTAGTGGATTTCATATCGCTTACTTCCAACCAATTGGAGTAAGCGTCGACTGTGATCAAAAAAGTATGCCCATTTGTTGGACCCGCAAAGTCTAAATGGATTCTGGACCAGGGCCCCCTTGGTATTTCCCAGTCCCGGATGGGTGCTGCGGGTGGGCTGGGTCTGGTCTCCTGGCGTCGATGGCATTTGGCGACCCATTGCTCAATCTGTTTGTCCATCCCCGGCCACCAAGCGTAACTCCTGGCCAGGGCTTTAGTCCTGACGATGCCAGGATGACCCTCGTGCAGCATCTCTAAGACCCTCCCTTGCAATCTGTCCGGGATGACTACCCTGTCACCCCACAAGATACATCCCTTAAGAAGTGAAAGTTCAGTCTGGCGGTTTCTGAACGTTTTAATGGATTCGTCATTGTCCCTTTCAGGCCAGCCTTTTTCTAGCCAATGTAGGATTCGCGCCAGACGCTTATCCTTAACAGTCTCTCTGGCAATGTCCGATGCGGTAATGGGTAGGTTTTCAATGCTAAGGGTGTTTGTTGTTGGTGCTGGGTCAGGATCAGAGTCTGGTAAGGGGGAACGGCTTAAAGCGTCCGCGTTCGAAATTTTCTTACCTGGCTTGTGTAACAGTTCGTAGCTGTAGGCTGCCAGGAACTCGGACCACCTTGTCATCCGAGGTGATAAAATGTTCGGGGTGGCTCGGTTTCCGGCGAGGATTCCCAGCAATGGCTTATGGTCTGCCACAATGGTGAACGGGCGGCCATATAGGTATTCGTGGAAACGCTTAACGGCGGCAACTATAGCCAAGGCTTCTTTGTCCAGCTGGCTATAGTTCCGCTCTGGTTTAGTCAGAGTCCTGGAGAAAAAGGCGATGGGTGCTTCCCTTTTGTCGGGGAGGGTATGGCTGAGGACAGCGCCGACGCCGAAAGGTGATGCGTTGCAAGTGACAGCTAAGGGCAAGGTTTCGCTGAATTGAATCAGGACGGCGTCGGAGGTGAGGAGGTCTTTGGTTTTTTGAAAGGCGGTTTGCTCTCGTCTCCCCCAAGTCCAGGTTGCCGCCTTATCCAGGAGTCTATGCAAAGGCTCCGCCGCCGTAGCCTTTTGGGGTAGGAAAACATTATAAAAATTCAGCAACCCTAAGAACGCTTGTAGTTCCATTTTAGACTTTGGGGTAGGGGCTTCTTTGATGGCTTTCACTTTTTTAATTGTAGGGTAAATGCCATGCCGGTCTAGAAGGTAGCCCAAAAATTCCACTTGCTTTGTGCATAGTTGGCATTTTTCTCGTTTAACTTTAAGTCCTGTCACTTTAAATTTTGTTAAGACCTGTCTGAGTCAGTTTTCTAATTCGGCTTCGTTTGGTGCCGCTACTAATACGTCATCAAAATAGGGCACCACCCCCTCGATGCCCTGTAGCAAACATTCCACCAGGCTTTGAAAGATGCCTGGTGCCACGCTGACTCCGAATTGGAGTCGGTTACACTTGAAGGCCCCCCGATGGGTCACGATGGTCTGGGCTTCCGCCGTTTTCTCATCTACTGGTAGCTGCTGATATGCCTGGGTGAGATCGAGCTTGGCAAAGACCTTGCCCCCTCCCAGTGAGTGCAGCAGATGTTGCACGATTGGGACTGGGTAGGCGCTTTGTTGTAATGCGCCATTTAGGGTGGCCTTATAGTCCCCGCAAATGCTCATGGACCCGTCTGGTTTTACTGGGGTCACTATAGGGGTTTCCCATCGGGCATGGTCTATCGGCTGCAACACCCCCTGTTCGACGAGCTTGTTGATCTGCTCGTCAATTTTAGGCTTCAGGGCGAATGGTACCCTCCTAGGTTTAAGCCGCTTGGGGGGAACCTTCGGGTCTAGGTCAAATGAAATAAGGGGCCCCTGGTACTTGCCCAAGCTTCCATCGAAAACTTCCTGGAACTCCTGGGCTAGCCGCTGTTCCCAACCGTCGTCGGCGACGTGGTTGACTCCTGTCAGCGCGATGTCAAGCGGGGCGAACCATTGTAAGCCCAGTAGGCTTGGGCGGTCGCGATCGACGATGGTGAGTGGCAGTTGTTCGGTGCGGCTCTTGTAGGTTACATTGAAGCTCTTGGTGCCCACTACCGGGACGCGGTTCCCTTGGTAGTCTTTTATGATGATTTTCTGGGTATGAATGTTCCTCTTATGGAGTGTGGGTACGAGCCGCTTAATCTCGTGCCATGCAATCATGGAGAGGTAGGACCCGGAGTCCACTTCCATCTTGCATGGCTGGCCCTCAATATGGACTTCAACGTGTACCTTTCTGGCGCCGTCGGAGATGGCATGGCCGATGGTCACCGTCTGGTGTGTTTCTTCTTTTCGCCGACCGTCGCCACCTCTTGAAGATCGCTGGGTACGGTCCCACCGTCTGGTTGGTGCTCTCTGGTCTTGGGCGGGGGGCTTTCCTTCTTCCGGTCGTGTTGTTCCCATCTGGGCGGGCTGCGGGTCTTCTTTTGGCGGCAAACTCGAGCGATGTGACCCCGTCGTTCACAATGCCTACAAATAGAGTCAAAAAATCGGCATTCTGACCTGGGGTGGTCGCCGCCGCACCCGGCACAGTTGGTCCTCGACCTACGACCTCTTCGATTCCGCTGGTCGCCGCGTCCCGTCTGCACGCGATGTATGTCCTCCTTGTCTTCCGACGTGCTGGGGGCTGACTGAAATTCTCCGTAGTGTGCGGTTGATTCACTTCTAGGGTCGGCCGACCTTGCCGGGTTGTTGTTTCCGCCCTTTACGTCGGATCTTCGCATGCTGTCAGCAGACGAGCGGGTTGCCTCTGCGGCTGCGGCTGCGGTGAGGGCGTCTGCTAGGCTGATGTCGCCCTTGGCCATAAGCCGGCTCTGGAGTGTAGGGTCCCATAGGCCGAGCACGAATCGGTCTCTTATGAGGCTGTTTAGACCTTCAAACTCGCAGAGTCCTCCTAGGCGCCGCAGCTCGGTGACGAAGTCGCTCAATTTCTCGTCTGGTTTCTGATTTCGGCGGTAAAACTCGTTGCGCCGTATCAGGATGGGGACCTCGGGGGCGTAATGGCGCCACAGTATAGGCTCGAGGACGTCCCAGTCCATGGCGGTTGCGTCTGCCGGCTTGGCCAAGGCTTTGGCCATCTGGAAGACCTCTGGTCCGCAGTGAGTAAGGAAGACGGCGCGTTTTAGCGGGCCCGGGGCGTCCTTCATTCCGGCGCATTCCAAGTACATTCGGAACCGGTCTGAGTACGATTCCCAGTCTTCGTTGGCGGGATTGAAGGGGGCGGGCGGTGCGATCTTCGCTCTTGGAGCGAGCCAATCGCGGGAGACTTCAATCGGGCCAATCAGCGCGGCTCGCCTGGCCAATCAGAAATCCCCGCGCCTTAGCCAATCAAGGCGCGGGGATTTTGAGTATTCAAATTCAGGACAGAACAGAAAGTAAATAAAAAAAAATACAGAAAAAATACAGAAAGAAAAAAAAAATACAGAAAGAAAAAAACAAAAAGACTACTCCCTTAAAAAAAAAAGAAGGAAAACATTAATACTAAGACTTTTCCTTTAAAATAAAATGCAAAAATTAAGCTTCAAAAACAAAAAGAAAGACAAAAACAAGTTCCAAAAAGCCAAAGATCCAAATAGCTATTACAAAAATTAAGCTAATAAGGAGGGGGTTTGTTAAAGTAAGAAATATCCCAGCTTAAAAAAAAAAATAAAAAGAGCACACTGCCCCTTATTTAGTTATCCAAGGCTTTTGTTAAATTTTATAACTCTCTTCTCTAGAGTTTTATTATCTTTTTTCTCTGTAAACTTCAACATCAGACTGCAGCTACTGATAGACACCCAGAAGAGCACCTACAATAATACTCTCCCATGCTCTTCCCTCTATCTTATCAAACAGGCTCAAAGTCCTTGAAAAGAAATCTCAATTTTGTCTGGTCAAGAGAAAAAAAAAGAGATAGAATATTTCCAAGTCTCTAGTTGGCAGTGTTACAAAGTTTCCTCCGCTTTCACTTTCCCCCTCCTTTTCCAAACAAGATATAATAAAAATTAATTAAAAAGGAAAAAGGATATTTAAAAAGAAAGACTAAAAGGGAGCCTCTAGCCTAAAATATTATAGAGTCAAAAAGGAAAAAAGACTAAAGAGAAAAAATAGGTAGGAAAAATAAAAAAAAACTAGTCCAGTTTCAAAATATAAGATCATATATAAAAAGTCCAGCAAAGAGAAAAAAAAAATAATTTGACTTGCTGTTTAAAATCGCTGCTTAATCACTTCTGTCTAAAATTCTACAGATTCTTTCTTTTCCTTAGGATGTCCTTTCAAATCTTAAAGTAAAGAAAAAATTCTCACCAAATTGGCACACTTTCTCTTTCCGTTCTCTTCTGTTTCGGAGCTGTCCCAACTTCAACAACTTTAATGGCTGCCTCTTTGCTGCTGGCAAAAAGAGCTTCTCCTGGATCTACCAGGGACTTTGCAATATCCCTGGGATCGACAGGATGTGCTCTTTGCATTCACCATCTCTTCGGGACAGTTTAGATCCATTTGGACCGTCCAGGAGCAAAGATATCAGCAGTGATCACAGACCTCCAAGATCGCATGCCATATCATTGCAACACCAGCTTTGCCCTCTTATACTTTAGATCTTATTATCATGAAACAGAAGGAAAAAAGAAAGGGAAGGAAACAAGAAAACTTTATAAGGAATGTGCTTCCAATCTTCTTAATATCAGTTACAAGTAAATTTCTAGTGTAAATCTACAGTACTATAGACATTTCTCTCTCTTTGGTTACAAGAACCAGGTATAGTTTTCAACTTCTGGCCATTCATTCAGCAACTGTTCAAAGTTATGATGATGTTGAACAAAGGGATTTATGACCCATGTTTGAAGCTATGATTGCATTGCCCCGTGGTCATGTGGTTAGAATTCAGGAGTATCAAGCCTGCCTTTATTTAATGACCATGAACCAGAGGTGCTATTCAGCTGGTTCGCACCTACTCGAGTGAACCAGTGGAAAGAATTTGGTGTGGGTCGCCAAACCAGAAGCAACATCTAGCTGGCCATGCCCCCAACCCGGTCGCCCAGTTTCTGCTCACTCGCTTGCCCTGTCCACCCAATGCTCACTGCCCCAGTTTAAAGGAGGACTGCTCCCCCACCCTAGCCATGCATTTTCAAGCAGCCACTTGAAAACACATGACTGTGGGTGGAGCAGAAGTCCATTAATCTGCAAAACTGTTCCAAGGCTGGATTCTTCATGGACACTAGAAGTATTGCTTCCCCTTGTGAGTAAAGTGCCTGGAGCAAGAGGCAAAGAATGCTGGGGGAGGGGGGGAAATCCAGCCATGGGGAAGTTTGCAGAAGCTTCAAATGAAAGTCCGTTTACCTGCAGAACTTCTCCAATGCTGGATTCACTTCCCCTTGTGAGTAAAGTGCCTGGAGGAGAGGGAAATAATGCTGGGGGATGGGGAGGGGGGGAATTCAGTCATGAGAAAGTTTGCAGGAGCTTCAAATGCAAGTCCGTTTACCTGCAGAATTTCTTTAATGCTGGATTCACTTCCCCTTGTGAGTAAAGTGCCTGGAGGAGAGGGAAATAATGCTAGGGGATGGGGATGGGGGGAATTCAGCCATGAGAAAGTTTGCAGGAGCTTCAAATGCAAGTCCGTTTACCTGCAGAATTTCTTTAATGCTGGATTCACTTTCCCTTGTGAGTAAGGTGCCTTGAGTGAGAGGGAATGAAGGCTGACGGGGTGTGTGTGTGAGGGAGAGAAAGAAGAAAGAAAGAAGGAAAGAAAGAAAAAGAAAGAAAGAAAGAAAGAAAGAAAGAAAGAAAGAAAGAAAGAAAGAAAGAAAGAAAGAAAGAGGAAGGGAGAGAAAGACAGAGGAAGAAAGAGAAAGAAAGAAAGAAAGAAAAAGAAATAGGGAGAGAGAGAGTGTTGTGAGAGAGAGAGAGAGAGAAAGAAAGGAAGGGAGAGAAAGACAGAAAGAGACAAAGACAGAGAAAGAAAGAAAAAGAAATAGGAAGGGAGAGAGAGACAGAGAAAATTCTGTGCTATTATTTTTAATTTTTCCATTATTTATCATGTGTTAATATTTTACACTGTCCCTACACCTAGAACGATTCTACTGCCTTTCTTTTGCCCAGGACTACCACATATTTTTCAGAGTTTACATGCATTCAATGTCTATAGTCCAGAGCATAAATACATGTGTGTTTAACAGAGTTGAAAGGGAGTTTGGAGGTCTTCTAGTCCAACCCTCTGCTCAGGCAGGAAAACTGAGGATGCCAAACTCTGAGTAGAGGTCCTGGGAAAGGTATCAGAATAACACTTGGAAGGGACTTTAGGGGGAACCCTATACCATTTCAGAGAAATGGCTGTCCAGTCTTTTAAAAATTTCCAGTGATTGATCATCCAGAACTTCTGGGGACAAGCAGGTCCACTGGTTAATTGTTCTCACTGTCAGAAAGTTTCTCCTTAGTTTTAGGTAGCTTCTCTCTTTGTTCAGTTTCCATCCATTGCTTCTTGTTTGCCTCCTGGTGATTTGGAAAATACACCCCCCCCTTCTTTGTGGCAGTCCCTTAAAAGCCTGTTGCCTATATCACACTCTTGAGTAAAGCATGTGAGCCATTTTCTCCTTTCAGTGGTCCATGAAAGTATATCTATATATATATATATCTATAGTATGCAGATAATAAAGTCAAAAAAGGTGAACAACATTTTTACAGAACTATAGATAACTTGAGGCTGGGTTACAAGGAATGGCTGGGAGGGGAGGGGTCAGGTGAGGCACCCCTTGATGTGAGTGACATTGAGTTGGCCACACCCACCCAGTCACATGACCACCAAGCCACACTCACTCAGTCACATGACCATCAAGCCAGACCCACCAAATAAGCCACACCCACAGAACCAGTAGTAAAATTTTTTGAATTCCACCACTGCCATGAACACCTACAAGGAGTTAGGTGACATGATGAAAACCCCTTCCACTGGGAAACTCTGATTATCCTAGACCAAGCCTGGTTCAAAAATGCTAGAGAATGCCTAGAAGCCTGGCAATCTGACAAACCAATAAAATAACAGATCTTCTTTCAAGTTCACTAACTTTAAACAATGATCTAATATCTGGGTAAAATACTTTGGGTGTCAGCTGGTGCTCCATTCAAAATACAAGAAAGAAACACTTAGATTCCATTAATTAGAGAAAAGGTATATTTTGCTGGAAATCAAGTGGTAGCATCAAAGGAATTCTGAATCTGAGGAAATGAGCGCGAAAATCACATATACAAAGTGATGACAATGTTCCCACCCACACTAGTTTAAACTGTCGATCCAATTAAAATTTGTTTGTAACACCATGTGGGCATCTTCAGGTGGTGATGAGGCTTCTGTCCATTGACCTTGGCCTATTTTGATGAAGAGGTGTGCTTGCGCATAGGAAAGAAGCATAAACAAGAAACTCCCCCCCCCAACTTATACAGTTTATTCTCTCAAACCTCCATCTCGCTTCCCATAACTATTTCGCCCCTCCTCCCCCTGTTACTTATGACAGCCGAAAGATATAAAGTAAAGGAAAGAAATCTTGAAGGTTGACATTGGATCTTATCATCATAAAGTGGAAAAGAAGAAAAAAAAACAGGAGGAAAAAAAATGAAAACTTTATAACGAATGTGCTTCCAGTCTTCCTAACAGAAGTGGCATGTAAATTTATAATGTAAGTATACATTGTTCTCTCTATTCATAGAGGATTTATAAACCATACCCCATTTGTACAATCAGAAGTCAAAAAATAATCTTCAAAAGCCTTTGTTCTCATGGCTTTCACTATTTAATGCAGTCTGGAAGAGAAAAGAATTGCAAATCTGCAAAGTAAGAACTTCAAAGCAAATCCGTATTATGAAGAAGAGTGGACTGATAAAAAGGAAGATTTCATATAGTTTGATCATTGTTTGATCCAATAGTTGATCATTGAGATTTATAAAGAAAGTGTTTGAGAATGGACACACTGCTTGATGTTGTGACAAATATGTTTTATCTTAAGAACTTAGTGTATTATATGGGGATTTTGAGATGAAAGATATTAAAATAGCAATAGCACTTAGCCTTACAGATTATATTGTTTCATAGAGCTTTACAGCAATCTCTAAGTCAGGGGTGCCAAACCTATATTGTTACAGCAGCATTGTTAAGTACTGAGCATGGGCGCGAAGAATGGAGACGAGCCGGTGGAACAGTGAACTTTAACTCTTTATTTACATGGTGTGACAGCTCTAAAGGGTGGCTGCTACAGCCTTCTTATGTAGGTAACTTATTCTATATTCAACCAATGAAAAGCTGGGAGCACTAGCTCCTTTAATCAATCAGGAAGGCATGTTAATGGCCAATCAGATTCTCCTGAACGGACCAATCTGATCTCGCCATTTAACGACCAATCAGAGGTGCAGGGCCAGAACCCTGCACTTGATTTCAAGCTCTTGATAACTTTATTTAACACTTTATTCATTCACAACACCCCTTCTCCCCGGGTTCTGTTTACGGGGTGCGGTTACGTAGTCCTTGAGGTAGGCCAGTTGTTTTGTTAGTCTGGTAGATTTACGTTGTGCCCCCGGTATTTGGCTGCACTCTTGTTGAGGTAGGTTGTTGTTTGGCAAAAAGGGTGTCTCTGACTCTGAGTTCAAGTTTTCGTTGTCACCTACATCATCAGAATCACCCTGAGGTGAGCTCACTCCCATCCTTGCTTCCTCTTCACGTGTTTCCATTCCGCTATCATTCCCTACAAAAGGGTTTTCTGCTAATTGGACTTCATCTTCCTCTGTATCTCCCCCCCCTTCAGTTTGGTCATCCAGGGACTTGGGGATCCCTGACTGCAGCCTTGATCGTAATTGATTGATATGGTGCTTCCAAAGTCTATTATCACGGCATTGCATGAGGTATGATCTCAGGCTGGTTACGCGGACGACAGTTGCCTCGACCCACAACAGGTCGCTCGATAAGTTTTTAGCGAATACCAGGTCGCCTACCTGGAAGGTACAGCATCAGCCACTGGATCCGCATGGCTTCTCCGGTTCGTATGCTGGGTGCAACCGGTCGAGGTGGGAGCAGAACTTTCGTCCCATTAGCAGCTCAGCAGGAGTTTTGTTGGTGACACTGTGCAGGGTGATGTGCTGTCAAAAGAGGATTCGGTTTATTTTCTCTTCGATGTTGTCATAGTCCATTTTCTGTAGCATCTTTTTGACGAATTGTACCATGCACTCAGCCCTTCCGTTTGCCGCAGGATGAGCAGGCGAAGTCAGTGCATGTCAAATACCGTGGTCCGCCAGGTACTGTTCAAAGGACAGCATGGTAAATTGGGGCCCATTGTCGGATACCAGAACGTCTGGTAGTCCGTGGGTTGCGAACAGTCTGTCCAGTTACTTAATGAGCACTTCGGTTGTTGTGTTCTTCATTCGGTGGATTTCGAGCCAGTTCAAGTAGGCGTCTACAGTTAGCAAGAATGTGTGGCCTTTGGTAGGCCCTGTGAAATCCAGATGGAGACGGGACCAGGGTCCCTGCGGTGTCTCCCATTCGGTTGGGATTGCCTTTGGTGGGGCGTTGCTTACTTCTTGGCATTTCTGACAAGCTTTGACCCATGTCTCGATTTGCTTGTCGATGCTTGGCCACCACAAGTAGCTTCGTGTGAGGGCCTTCATTCGCATGATGCCGGGGTGGCCATCATGCAGGGTTCTCAGTATTGCTCGTTGGAGTCGCTCTGAGACAACAACTCTATCGCCCCAGATGATGCAGCCCTTTTGAGAAAACAACTCTGTTTGTCGACTTTTGAATGGGACGAAGTCATCAGGTACTCGGTCCAATGGCCATCCGCACTCCACCCAACTGAGGACTCGTGCTAAGGCGGGGTCGCATCTTGTTTCTCTCACGATATCTTGGGCTGTTAATGGCGGCGTACGAAGTGTCTCAATCTGCAACATCGAGGCTGTAGGCACGGGGTCGTCAATGATTTCTGGGAGCGGTGCTCGGCTCAATGCATCGGCGTGGGGAATGGCTTTCCCTGGGCAGTATTGCAGCCAATAATTATAAGCAGTTAAGAATTCTGACCAGCGAGTCATTCTGGGAGATAATATGTCGTGGGTTGGTTTATCTCCCGCTATTATTCCCAGCAATGGTTTGTGGTCAGTCACTATAGTAAAAGCCCGGCCGTACACGTACTCATGAAATCTTTTTACAGCAGACACGATAGCAAGGGCTTCTTTATCAATCTGGCTGTAATTTCACTCAGTTTTTGAAAGTGTCTTTGAAAAATAGGCAACAGGGACTTCGCTACTGTTAGGTAAAACGTGGCTCAAAATGGCGCCCACTCCAAAAGGCGATGCATCACACGTGACCGTTAACGGCAAGGTCTCATTGTACTGCATCAGTACTGCATCAGAAGTCAGTAGTTTTTTCACATTTCGAAATGCCTGCTCTTCTCTATGTCCCCATACCCAAATTGCTTTTTTGTCCAATAATTGATGTAGGGGTTCAGCGACAGTTGCTTTGTGCGGCAGGAATATGTTATAAAAATTAATAAGGCCTAGAAACGCCTGGAGGTCGGCCTTATTTCGGGGTCTGGGAGCATTTTTTATTGCTCTCAATTTGCCATCGGTAGGATGAATGCCCTGACTATCAATTAAATACCCTAAAAATTCGACACAATCAGTACACAATTTACACTTATTTTTCTTCACTTTAAGACCTGCGTCTTTGAATTTCTGCAGAACCATTCTCAAGTGATCCCATAAAATCTTTGGCGCAGGGGCAGCGATTAACACATCATCAAAGTAGAGGACAACACCTTGGAGAAGGCGGAGCTTCGTTTCGGCGATACAGCTGCGATCTTGGGGCTCTGAGATTGCAGCCGATATTTTCGCCCCTGGTCGGTCCCAACGGACCTAAACTGTCCCGTAGAGACGGGGATAGAGAAGGGTACTGTCCCAGGATCCCAGAGATACCGCAAAATCTCTGGTTTGATCCGGGAGAAGCCCTTTTGCTGGCGGCAGAGAGGCAGCCTCCATAGCTGCTGAAGTCGGGACAGCTCCGGAAAGAAAGTGGCTGGAAAGAAGTGTGACGGTTGGGTGAGAAAAACTCTTTTGTGTTGTAAATTCGCTGAGGTTGGAAAGGGCATCCTGAATAAAGAAGAAATCTGTGAGACTTTTTTTTTTGACTGAAACTGTCTGAGCAGCGTTTTTTAAAGTGATGTCAAATTGAGGCTTGGGTTTTTTTTTTCCTTTTTCCTATATTTTTTGGGAGGGACTTTAGTGTGACTTTGTAGGTAACCGGATTGAATTTTCTCTTATATATATTTTTATGCTCCCTTTGATTTTTTAACTTTCTTTTGGATAGAGGCTCCCTTTGGCTATTTTTTTTCTTTTTTTCTGTATATATTGCTCCTTTTTTCTGGCTGGGGGGGAGGAAGAGCATTAAGAAACTTTGCAACACTGCCAACTAGAGGCTTGAAAATATTTTATTTGAATTGGAGAGAATGGCAGAAAGACCTCTTCTCAAGGACATTTCAACGTGATAAGATAGAGGGAGAGCACAGCAAAATATTATTGCAGGTGCTTTCCTGGACTTTTATCAATATTTCAACACTTGAGGCTTGGCTTTGAAGCTGCTGGAGAAGAGAGTCATAACAAGAGCCTTGGATAAATAAATAAAGTGCAGTGTGCTTTCATATATATCATAACATCAACTTCAATGGCACCAAAACCCTAGCCATCATAGAAAATCCCAGCCACAGAATCATCAGAGAAGCCATAGAGATTGAAAAAAGACCAGAAAGCATGAACAGAAGAGATGATTCCACCAGGCTGTCAATCATTTGGAAGCCTGCACTCACAAACAAAAAAATCTCCACACCACAAGCCAGGCAAACAACTGGGCACAAACAGATCCCCCCTGATACCTCCAGCTCAAACACACCCCAACCAGGCACCCAGATGAAACCCAGCTTCCTAACGAATGATAGCCGTCCATTTACCCGAAGCCAAGCTGCACTAAAGGCCTCCAATAAAGTAACACAATGTTGCCAGCCAATCAAGATACAAAAAGAGCCCCCCCCCAAAAAAAACAGACAGAAGATACTAGTAGCAGAACACAGCAAACTCCAAGACCAATAAACACAGACCAAGACTCTCAACCAATCAGGAGGAAGAAAAAACCATTCTGACACAGCAATAGGCTGCTCCAAATTTAAATCTGAAACCACTGTAAAAGTCTGACTCACAAACACCATACAGAAGCCTGAGGATGGCAGATGAGATTCTGCTGAAACGTTGCTACAACTTTAAAAGCACCACGTGGGAAAATACCCGAACAAAGTTGAATGCCAGACATGTAAGTACCCGTGAAAACTTAAGAAAACATATATATATATATATATATATATCCCATTCGCCAGCCTTTTTTTAAATTTCAATTTTAGTAATATTCTTATCTCTGCCTTTTACTTTAAAGGGAAAGCCTCTTTTCTTCTTCAACGCAGAATGTGTGGGATATAATGAAAGCATACGCTAGAGGTTTGATAATAGATTATATAACAAAAAAGAATATTAGGAAAAGGCAAGCTTCTAAGACCTTGGAAGACGAGTATAAAAGTCTTGAAAAAGAATTACAGAAAATGCCACAGAAAAAGGATATTAAATTGAAGCTGGATGTAATCAAACATAAAATGGAATTAATAGAGAAAGAAGAATTGGTACAGAAAATCAGAATTATTTTGAAGATGCAAATAAACCAGGTCGATGGCTAGCATATAAATTGAAAAAAGAGAAGGAATCAAGAAAAATATTGAAGTTAATAGATGAACAAGGCCAAGTTTGTTATGAGAATAAGGAGAAAAAAGAAATTATACGAGATTTTTATAGGCAATTATATAAACAAGAGAATATTGATGAAGAAAAAGTCAAACAGTATTTACAGGAAGCTAATTTACTGAAGATATCTAAAGAAACTGAAGAAATGCTAGAAAGCAATATAACAATGATGGAACTGAATGAAGCATTTTAGAGACAAAATAATGGGAAAGCACCGGGTCCAGATGGACTTCCAGCAGAATTCTATAAAACATTTCAAGAATCATTGAGCATCCCATTGTTAGAAGTTATGAATGAAGTTATGTTAAAAAAGATGATACCCAAAACATGGTTAGAGGCTTTTTTTACACTTATACCGAAAGAAGAGACTGACCCACTGCAAATTAAGAATTATAGATCTATTTCTTTATTGAATGCAGACTATAAAATCTTTGCTTCAATTTTAGCAGAAAGACTTAAAAAATATTTAAATAATTTTATTCACCCAGATCCAAATGGATTTCTGCCAAAGAGACAAATTAGAGACAATATGAGAGTAATCTTGGACACTTTGGAATACTACGAGGCTCATCCTGAAAAGCAAATGGATTTGATATTCCTAGATGCTCAAAAGGCATTTGACAACGTGAACTGGAGATTTATGTTATTACTATTGGAGCAGATGGGTTTTGCGAAAAAATTTATTCAAGCAATAGAAGCCATATATAATAAACAGACAGCAAGGGTAATGATGGAGGGGGAACTTACAGATTTTATTAATATAAGGAAAGGCACAAGACAAGGATGTCCCCTATCTCCTTTGCTATTTGTGTTGACCTTGGAAGTGTTGAATAGAAATATTAGGGATGATAAAAGCATAAAAGGAATGAAAATTAAGAAGGAAGAATTCAAGCTACAAGCTTTTGCTGATGATTTAGCTTTTATTCTGGAAGACCCGCTAGAAACACCTCCAAAGTTATTGGAAAGGATAGAGACATATGGAGAGGTGGCTGGTTTGAAAATAAATAAAGATAAAACAAAGATTTTGACAAAGAACATGCTATTGAGACAGAGAGAAGAACTGGCAGATCTTTTGAAAATTCAAGTTACAAATGTAAGTATCTGGGGATATATTTGACAACAAGATGTAGCACATTAAAGGAGAATAATTATATTAAAATTAAACAACAGATAACTACAGATTTGAAGAAGTGGAAAACTTGCAATTGTCATTAATAGGGAGAATTTCAATAATTAAGATGAATATTTTATCTAGAATTCTATTTTTGTTTCAAACAATACCAATTAGGCTTGGAAAAGACTATTTTGAAGATTTAAATAAAATTATGTTGAAGTTTATATGGCAAGGTAAAAAAGCGAGAATAAAGCTAAAGCTTTTGCAAGATGCTAGAATCAGAGGAGGTTTTGGCCTGCCTAATTGGGAATTGTATTATCAAGCTGCAAGTTTGATGTGGGTCAAAGAATGGATAATATTAAGAAAACATAGGTTGTTGACATTAGAAGGGCATGATTTGCTGTTGGGCTGGCATGCTTTTTTATGGCATAAGGGAACTAAAACACAGGGTTATTTTAGAAGACATTATGTCTTTGTGGTTAAATTGGGAGAAGATAAAAAGACAATGTTAATTGAAAATTCCAGTTTGGTTATCGACTATTGAAGCATTTTCCTATCCTATAATTTACAAGAAGGAACAAACAGTTAGATATGGGGAATTTTTGGATGAAAAGAGTGAACTTAAATCGATCCAAAACTTAGAGGAACAAGGTATAAGGATGAATTGGTTTTCATATGCACAAATACATTCAAGGTATGATGAAGATTTTAAAATGGAGGGATTCTATGATAAGCAGACTGATTTAGATAAGATCTTGATGGGTACTGATGAGAAGGTGATTAAAAAATTATATGGTTATTTACTGGGAATGAAATTAGAGGAAGAACAAGTCAAAGAAACTATGATTGTTTGGGGGAAGAATTTTGGATATGGGATTGATCTAGAGAAATGGCAGAAATTGTGGTCTCAAAATTATAAAATGACAATGTCAACAGCATATAAAGAAAACTTGTATAAGATGTTTTACAGGTGGCACTTGCCTCCGACAAGAATAGCAAGAATGTTTAAGAACAAATCTGAAAAATGTTGGAAATGTCATCAGATACCCGGCTCATATTACCATATGTGGTGGACTTGTGAGGATGCTACAAAATATTGGACTAAAATTCACATGTGGTTGGAAAAAATGATAAAGAAACATATAGACTTGAAACCAGAGATCTTCTTATTGGGAATTTTACCTGATATATATGGTAAAGATTTGAAATACCTGATTGTAAATGTAGTAACAGCAGCCAGGATTGTATTTGCTAAAAATTGGAAGAATGAGAAAATACCATTAGAGGAAGAAATTATTAAGAAAATATTGGAATGTGCTGAGATGAGCAGATTAACATTTGAAATTAGAGAGCAAGAGGATAAACAATTTTATGAAATTTGGGATCTTTTTTATAAATGGCTAGATGATAAAATACGATAATAGAATATTTGGAATGCTAGATAGTAAGAAATATCTTTATTTTGCTATTTTGCTATTATTTTGTTATTTGATATTATATTTATAAAGGGTTTTTTAGGATTGATTTGATATGATTATATGATTTGTTGAATAATCTGGTAAAAGTACTGCTAGCTCATAAAGCATGAATAATTAAAAGTATAGTCAAAAATTTCTTTTTTTTAAAAGTGATATTAGGATATATAAGTTTGGATTGATAATATGATTTGTTATGTAACAGAACTGTAACTGGGACTTCAGAATGAATGCACAAAAATGATGAACCAACTGACACACTGGATGTACATACGAGAGTCGAATGTTTTAATGTTTTGTTTGTCTTGTTTGTTTGTAGAAAATTAATAAAATCTTTTTTTCAAAAAAAAAAAAGTAGGGGACACGGGGGTCTGTGACGAAATCTGCAACGCTGTCTCCTTTCTGCTGATCTCTCTGGTAAAATTCATGCCGCCGTATGGGGGTTGGCACGATCGGCGCATAGTGGGCTCTCAGCAATGGTTCGAGGACGTCCCAGTCCATAGACTTCACTTCTGCAGGTTTTGCTAGCGCCTTGGCCATCTTGGCAATGCGTTAGGAATACCACCCGTTTCTTCCCGGTCGTGGCATCCTTCAAATTGTTGGTTTCTAAGAACATTTGAAAACGATCCATATAGGAGTCCCAGTCTTTATTCGTTGGGTTGAATAGAGCAGGTGGTATGACGCCACCGGACATCTTTCCGCCGTTGTGCGTTCAGCCACGTGCTTGGCTATCTTCTTCGTTGTTCAGTCAGCTCTGACGTCTCCATATCCCACCCTCATCGCCAGTGTTAAGTACTGAGTGTGGGCGCGAAGAATGGAGACGAGCTGGTGGAACAGTGAACTTCAACTCTTTATTTACATGGTGTGACAGCTCTAAAGGGTGGCTGCTACAGCCTTCTTATGTAGGTAACTTATTCTATATTCAACCAGTGAAAACCCGGGAGCTCTAGCTCCTTTAACCAATCAGGAAGGCATGTTAATGGCCAATCAGATTCTCCTGAACGGACCAATCCGATCTCGCCATTTAACGACCAATCAGAGGTGCAGGGCCAGAACCCTGCACTTGACTTCAAGCTCTTGATAACTTTATTTAACACTTTATTCATTCACAACAAGCATCACATGAGATATTGGGACTTTTCCCCACTTTGCTAAATCAAGTGTGGACATGGCCAGTACATGACGCATCCAACATGTGGGCCCCAGGTTTAACAGCCCTGGTCTAAGTGGTTTACAACATCAGCATATTGCCCCCAACAATCTGGTTCTTTATTTCACTGACCTCAGATATATTAAATGAAATATTTTATCTTTAGAAAGAAAGTTCACTGGAAAATATTTTCAACAGGTTATTTTGAGATTAAAAGAAAGTTAAAAAATCACCACCTCATTGGGAACAAAGGAACTGGGTGGAAGAACGCTCTGTATTTTTGTAATGTATGCTGAATTTACAGGATTATTCATGCTTTTCTAAGGATCAAGGAAACCATCTTAAAGCTTATTGGCAGACTTAATAGAATTCATTCTAATAGGGAGCATCACAAACTCTCCTTCATACTCTTGGAGGAAAGTTGGGGTGAATCTTCAAGAAAAAAAAAAACTCAAGTGAAAAATCAATCAGAATAACCAATGTATTTCCCATGGACTAATATTGCCTTTCATATCAACAAGTTTTTCAAAATAATAAGGAATTCCTAGAGCATTACCCCCAAAGGCTCCCTTGAGTTTTATTGTGCTCAATGATTTCCTACAGAGATATCTTTGGAAAACATAGATATTTCAGACAAATTATTTGGTTTTGGAAGAATCCCATGGGTAATGATTAAGTGTAGAGAAATAATCATATATATGTCTTTTATGTAGTATATTATTAAAAAAGTAAGAGGATGGTTGTCTCAAATGATATAACTTGGAAACAAGATAATAGATCTAAACCTACCATTTTGCAGAGGTAACTATTGACAATTAAGTGAAATGACTATAATTGATAATTTATGACCCAGCTCCAGCAGCTTTCCCCAAGATATTGAGAAATTATTCAAAAGTCTGACTGGAAGAGGTTATAAAACCTGTAGTTGAAGGAAAAGAGGCAGGCAGGATCTTCTCCCTTTAAATTTTGCTGTTGATTTCCATTGATTGGAGTATCCTTGTCCATCAAAGTATGCTTTGATGTCAACCAATTGCATGAGAAAACTGATATCATTATGTGCATTTGCCTAACGTCTTCCAAGATTTTGTACCTGATGGAAAATAGGCTCACCAAATGAAGTGAAGAGGCACAAGTAAGCCTCCTCTAGAGAAAATGTTGAGAGTAATGGTCATACTGTGGTTGCTGGTTGACATGAAGTTCCAGATAGATGCCTCATCTTGTCCCAGAAGTAATCTCTTTCCTATCCTTCATGAATGGTATCAACCAGGAAATCTCCTCATTGGTGGAATCACAGCTCAGATTGTATATGTACTGGAGGAACATTTCTTTGAAGAGCATCCTTCACAGAAGTCATTTATGCCACCTCTGTAAGAAATTATCTTTTTCTTGATTTCTGCATGTGCTTTTAAGACTGCAAAACTCAAAAGAGTTTCAAGGGTGTTTTGTAAATTAAGCAGAGAATATTACAAGGATCCACACTACGTTTTTACCAGCCTTATTCCTATTCACAGTTTCCAAAGCATAGATTTTTTTTAGCGAAACCCTAAAAGATTCTTTTGGAATCTTAAGGACCACCATTTTTATTATTGCATATTTTTCTATGGCTAGATTGACTAGACTATAAAATCTTATGCAATAGTACAATAGTTTGTTAACAGGGGAATCTTTTCATGAATATGCCAATAGATCTGGTTTTGGGCATGTTAGTGATTGATTGGTTGTTGAATCAGCCCTTGCATAAAATTACCAAACACCTTTTTGACAATATTGCAAGTACAGAGCAGTGCCATTTGGGTAGTGCTTAACCACATTTTCCCCCTGGAACCTCCAGTTCCTTTCTTGTACTCAAATTCCGCTGTGCCACCAGGTTCTCATTTTCCACATCAAAGATTGCCAATAGAATATTTATGAATCACCTTTGCTCTCTCTTGCTGCAGAAGTCATCTTGCATCTTGGAAAAATTTATGCATGGTTACAAAGTCAGAGATTTCATTCCTACGCATAGGAATTATCTCAGAGAATCCAATCAGGCTTCAACTGGACCTTGTATTATTAACAATAAGAAATCTAATAATCTGTCCGTGTTTTAGTCTAAAGTTTATTTCCACATCATATTATTTTTTTCTGCAAGCTAGTCCCATTGTAGACATGTTTCATGATGTATCAAATGTTCCTCACTGGTCTTTGCCTATCACAATGTAATGCCTATCACAATGTGTAAAATTCATATTGTTAGTCTTAACTTCACCAAATGTATTCCACTTGCATCAATCCATCTCTGTTTCACTTATCCCCAATTACATTTTCAGAGCTGTTTTAAAGTTGTATCAGCATTCCCTGAGTTTGGCATTTGCTGTGAAACAGATCAACTCAAATCCAAGACTCTTGTCTAATGTTACTCTGGGATTTTTCATCTATGACAACTATTTTGATGCCCGGCTTACTTACCTTTCCACTTTGGAGCTGCTCTTCCGATCAGATCAATTGGTTGCCAACTACAAATGTGATATTAAGGAGAATATCATTGTGGCCATTATTGGAGGATTTGGTGCTGATATCTCATTCTTCATGTCAGATATCATAAGTCCTTATAAAATCCCACAGGTAAGATATAGGTATTGCAATTTATAACAAACCATCTATATATGGTAAAATTGAAGGAAATGGGAAAAAAATCTTTTTCAGTAGATTAGGTTTTAATGATGCATTAAGAGAGTCCAATGACATTTCAGAGTTGGATTTAAGCCATATTTGATGCATTGCACTGGAAAATAGTGTGTTAAAAGTTGATATTCGAAAATGGGGGCAGAAGCTGAGAGCTAAGTTCACCCTCAACAATGGATGTATCTATCAGTATCTCCCAGTCATGTCTTTGGGGTTGTTCAGAGTGTTTTTTTTTTTTTTTTGAAACAAATTTTTATTAATTTTAAAGATAAAACAACACATCATTAACCATTAAATACATAAACACATAAAACCTCTTAACATTGTAAATCCTTACAAGTCAAACAAGACATTATTTTTATACAGCATAATTCCAATTTATCCCATCTCCATATGGACACACAAATATCTTTCAGCAAATTTCTCATTATTTCTCTTTACTCCTATTCAATTTCATTTCTCTTCCATATTTATCCATTTTATAGTCATCATATTCTTTTCTTTCTGGCTTGTTTAAATTATTCTCATCTAACATTCCTCCAAGGTTTTATTGATTCTTTTTTCCTTTTTTTTATAAAAAACAAATTTTGTTAGTTTTACCATAAACACAATACACAAACATACAAACACATAACATAAACAAAACTAAAAGATCTTTTCTGAAGGTTGTCTGTTCCCGGGTTAAAACTCTTCACACAGACACAAATTCAAACATCATATTCAACCCATATCTCCTTCCATATCTTATTATCATTTTCTTTTTTATATATATATATAAAAACCATTTTTATCAGTTTTATAAAAACAATGCACAAAGAATCAAGGCATAGCAGCTTATAAATTCTTTTCTAAAAAAAAATAATAATAAAAGACCAATAAGGCATAACATTTCCAGATTATAATATCAATATTTCATATAATATTAACTTCATATCTTGTCCCTACTTCTCCTTTCCATCCAAATTATTTATTAATTAAAATTTTATTGCCTTTTATCAATATACAAAATCCAAAAAAAAAAAAAAAGCATATATATCCTTCCATATCTTATTACCATTTTCAACAACATTCTTTGTCTGTTCTATTTCCAATTATCCATTCATCTTTTTTTTCTTTTACTATACTTCTCCTGTACACCAATTGGAGTAACATCTATAACTCATTACCCTAACTTAGAAATACTACATATAGCAATCTTTCTTGGGATTCTGTTTAAAAGATTCTAAAATTACATAATAAATTTTATATTCTAAATATACATATAAAAACACACTCTTATATACCCTCCAGAATCCCTCTTTTAATCTAAATTAAATTCACCCATTGTCTCTAAATAAACTTTTTTTCTTTAGGTCTTGCTTCCCCCCATTAAGGCTTCTCCTCCCCCCCTTTCTCTCTTGCTTATTCTTCTCCTTGCTCTTTCTACCCCTTTGCTTTTTCCCTTCGCTTTTCTTACTCCTTTTCCTTTGCTTTCTAACCTTGCCTCCATCTTTTCGCTCATTTTTCTCTCTTTTGGTTGTTTTTATAATTCTTAAAATCCCCTTTTTCTTATCCTTTTTCTCCTCCTCTCCGGAAGGGACCCATTGTTCATCAAAGATGGCTTCTTCTTCCTCTTCTTCCTTGTCCCAGTCCTTCTGCTGCGTAATCAACTTTTCAACAGAACATAACGCCATTTCTAAGAATTGAAACAAAGCGCCCAAAGTATCTTCTTTTTTATATTTTTGATATTCAATCTCTAGTTCATCCACAGACAATGCCATTATAAAAAGGGAAACTTTTTCCAAAACAACCACAAGTATTTTTAATCAAAGACAATCAAAAGCAATTAAAAAAAAAAAAAGTTCCAAAAGTTAATACTTTTCTTCCTTCTTCTCTTTCTCTTTCTGGATTAATTTTTAATCAAAGAGGTCCAATTACCATATATCTTCCTTTGGGATCCACAAAGACGTTCTAGACAATCTCCTCCTTTTTCAGCTTCTGCTCCAATTTTTTTTCTCCCTTCCCACTTGCAATGACAATTTTAAATAATCAGAAATCCATACCTCCAGCAAAGATTTTCCAATTTCTTAAATTTTTCAATGTCCAAAAATCCCTTTGTCTCTTAGCTTCAACTTTCAAAGCAATCCACTTTCAATGTCTAATATATCCAAATATTTCTGCTATTTCCGTGGGATGGGAGAGTAAAAAAAAAAAAAAAGTTCCCTTTAACAGCTTCTCCGCCGCTTTTCGCTCTTCTTAGGGATACAATGTATCCTCCAGCAATTCAAGCAGCTCAATTCCAGGCAATTTAAAAGGTGTTACTTGACCCGGCTCAGACAGAACTTTCACTCTTCACACTTCCTCCAGCACAGTTCTTACCCGGTTGCTGGCTTCTTCGTGGTGGCCATTGCTGACCGCCGCTCCACCGCCTTGGGAAAAAGGGGTTTTCCCGGAGAAGGGGGGGGTCTGCGACACCCCCACCTCCCTTTCCGACTCCCCTCTCTCTTCAGCTGTCCCTACAGGGCAGCCATATCCCCCTGACCCATCTGGATCGGGGGTACCTCGACGGCTAGCACAGCAGGAATTGCGAGCTGTCGCGAATTCCTGCTGCCCTGAAGCCACGCGAAACCGGAAGTTTCTGGGTTGTTTAGAGTGTTTTGTACATCTTCTTATGCACCTGAAGAAAAGACAGAGTATATATTTAACAAAATTAAGTGAGGCAGCATTCTATTTGTTTTGCATTTAGTTCATAGCAATCATAATGGTTAAGGTTGTGTGTTAGGAATATAAATCACCTAACAAGTATTTGGGTTAGAAATATATAAACTAGGATAAACATTTTAGTACTATATCTTTAAGGGAATGCAAGAGCATGCAATTGGGTGTGGTTTTTCAAATGGTCATAAGATGGAGCCAGAAACCTGGTTTGTTTAGTCTGAGTCTCAGAAGAGCATTGTGAGTGTATCTCTGTTTCCTTCTGTTGGAAAGTATTGCCGTTGCTCCATTTCTTCTAATTGACTGATATTACTGGATTTGATGTAAGTCTAATACTGAACTGTTTTTGACACTGGAATTTGATATTTGGATTATCCCTGGATGAAAACTGACTGATTTTACCTGTGAATGATTTTGGACTGCTTATCTTGAACTTTGCTTAAACTGTCTGGAAGTAAAAACCTACATTTACTGTACAGTGTATCTGTGTGCTGTATGTGTATTATTCAAACACTACTCTCAAATATGTCTCCCTGTATGTGCTCATTCTCCTAATGGGGAATTACCTCAACATTGTGTATAGAATTAAAAATGGAAGCCTACCTAAGAAAATAGCTAGGAAAAATCTGAATGTTCTTTAAAAATGTATTTCTCAAGTTAGTTGAGACATCCCAACTATTTGAACCAACTGCACAATTTATTGTCCCAAAGGTGTTTTTTCAAGAGGTAACCATTGAGAGAGTGCTGTTCAATTTTGACATAGATGGCCATTTTGATCCCCCTTTCAAATCAGCTCTCCTCTCTGTCTGAAACTGAACTTTGTTGTCTTCAAAAGAGTGGTATTTTCTTTAAATGCAGATGAAATGCTGAATCTTGTCCTGATGGGTTTGTTTTCATAACCTGAACAATGTGATATATACAGTAAAATGAAGTGAGCCGTGCAATTTATACGCTGGGGAAACAAAACAACCACTTGATAACCTCATGGTACAACATAGGAGAATAAACCCATCAGGGCAAGAGTCAACAGTTCATCTACATTTAAAAGACAAAGGCCACTCTTTTGAAGATGGCAAAGTCCCATTTTGGACTGAGAGGATCTCTGGTTTGAAAGAGAGGTCAAACAGGCCATCTATGTCAAAACTGAACAGCCTTCCATCAACACAGGAGGAGGAATATGGCATCATCCATCTCCAGTCTACAACCCAGACTTTCAGCAGTTCCAAGAAGACTCCACATCCATTTGCACTATTCAAGTGACCCTGAGGACACAGGTAAATCTCTAAGTGCCCTCAACAAGTCCCCAAAAGAATGCAAATGACCAGCTGTCTGCAAAGGATATAAATCCTTCCATTCCCCACAATCCAATCAGAGCTGAGGAAGCTTCTTGGATAAGAAGTGAAATGTCTTCAGCCAAAAACAAGAAAGTCCATTTGCCTCTTGAAAAATCACCTTTGGGATAACCATGACCTGGATGACTAAGAATCTCCCTAGACATTCTGCTCAATTTATTATAGCTTGCTTATGGCTCATTTGCTCCCAAGAAGCATGAATCAAAGATGGCTGCTTCCTTTTACCGCATGGCTCCCAATGAAAGCCTTCAGATTGTGGGGATTATCCATTTGCTGAAGTATTTTGGATGGACCTGGGTTGGCCTTATAATTCTGGATGATGAGAGTGGAGACAATTTCCTCCAAGCCTTGGATCCACTTCTTTCTGAGAATAGGATCTGCTCTGCCTTCGTGGAGAGATTTCCAAAACAAGCATTTTTTTCTATGTTTCAAAACACAATAGTGTATAGGATATATGCATTTTTGAAGGACACCAAAATCAATACATTCCTCTTCTATGGGGAAAGCACCACAGCAATGCTTCTGTTTATGTTCCTTAAATATGCCTATGCTCCGAAAATATATGGAAAAATGTGGATTCTAACAGCTCAAATGGATTTAACATTAACAAGCCTTCACCGACCCTCAGATCTGCAATTGTTTGATGGAGCAATTTCCTTTGCTATTCACTCCAACGAACTGCCAGGGTTCAATGAATTTCTCGGGGTCCTTAAACCATTCCAGACCCAACGAGATAGCTTGTTGAAAAAGCTCTGGGAACAAGGCTTTGACTGCATCTTTTCAGAGAGCAATAACCAAGTAAAAAATGATGAAGCATGTACTGGGAGAGAGGAACTGAACACCCTACCCCAGCATTTATTTGAAATGACAGGCCATAGCTACAGTATCTACAATGCAGTCTATGCTATATTTCATGCTGTTCATGGCATGAACTCATTTAAGTCTAAATACAAAAGAGTAAAAAAGAATAGAAGGGATGAACTTCAAGGTCAAGACGCCTGGAAGGTAATAACTTGTGAAGCAAAGTCCTTCATTGGCAGGAGCAGATTAGTAACATGTAAAGTTATTCTCAGTTTCTTCCTCTTGCTCAAATTAGCAAAGAGGAGGGGTGGGATTCTTCCGGTTCGTACCAGTTCAAGCAAACTTCTAGCTCCAAAGATCAGCTGGGAGCGATCCGGTGTGCTGTGATGATTGTGTGGGCCTGCCCAGGTACCTGGCTCTGCGTTGTACTGACTTTTATCATCCCAGTTGATCAGCACAGAACAATGGATTGCACTCTCAGCTTTCTTATTCCCCCAGAATAACATAGCAGGTAAAGATTTTTGCATTGATGTTCACACATGCACAATGCGCCATCACTGAACCGGTTGTAATACCAGCAGCATCCCATCCCTAGCAAAGAGGTAGTGTTGTGGTTTGCTGGCAGCCTGCTCAGATGGCAGTGGAATCAGACAGGAGGAAGAATGGGGACCAGTTTGGGAATTTGAAGAGGACTTGGACAAGGGTCCTGCATCTGATGCACAGATGGAGCCAGGACCATCTGGGAGTGGGGTGCTGCCTACTGGCAGCATCAAGGCAGAGGACCCAGGGGAACCTGTTACAGATAACAGATAATCAGAGTTGGAAGGGACTTTATAGGTCATCTAATCAAACCCCCCACCCAAGTGGGAGACCCTACACCATTTCTGACAAATGGCAGTTCAATCTCTTTTTGAAAACCTCCAGTGATGAAGCTCCCACAACTTCTGAAGGCAGCTTCTGTTCCCATGGGTTGATTGTTCTCACTGTCAGAAAGTTTCTCCTTATTTCCAGGTTAAATCTTTCCTTGTTCAGTTTCCATCCATTATTCCTTGTCTGGCTTACAGGCACTTTAAAAAATAGCTTGACCCTTTCCTCTCTGGGGCAGCCCCTCAAATATTAGAAGACTACTATCCTGTCTTCCCTGGTCCTTCTCTTCACTAGACTAGCCATGCCCAGTTCCTTCAACCATTCATTCTATGTTTTAGTCTCCAGTCCCCTAATCATCCTGGTTGCTCTTTCAGGTTCTTCCCAGTGTGTGTGTGTGCACAGAGTTGCTAGAAGGGCAGAGGAGCTGAAAAAAAGGGGCAACTCAGGAGTAAGACTGGGAGGTGATTGCCCCTCTCATAAGGTATAAAAGACAGGCAAAGGTGACAAAACCTTTGCTGGAAGCAAAGTCATTCATTCTCTTCAGTTTAATCCTTGAATCTCTGTACTTTGTACTTAGGTTGGTTTTTAATAATTCATTTGGCACTCTAGCTTTTGGCAGCAATTCAAAGGACAGTGTTAGATCTGGAGCGTGGGCGCAAAGAACAGAGACGAGGCATCGAATAGTGACTTCAACTCTTTATTAGTGACTTCAGAACAGAGCAAAATACTGGGGCAGCAGCAGCTCCTTTTATAGAGCTGGCTGCTATCACAATAACCAATGATTTGAGTTTGCTGTGCTGGGAGCGTCCAATCAGTGGCGACCTGCTAGCAGCCAATCAGATTAGCCAGAAATGACCAATCACGATCCGCTGTTCGTGGGCCAATCAGAAGTGCAGGATTACGAGCCTGCTGTGGAAGCAAAACTATTAGGATTTTAAAATAACACGTTTGCTTAGTTCGTAATACCCCTCCCCCCTAGGTTCCGTTTGAGGGGTGGGGTGATGTATTCTCGCAGGTAGGCAGGTCGTTTCACCTGTCTACCTGATCTACGTTGCTCCACCAGTCCTTACCCTGACTCTGGTCCCGGTGGGCTGCTTGCTGAGCTCAGCGGAGCTGATGGTCCAACCTCTCCGTTGGGTGACTTGGGGTTGTTATCTCTGCTGCCGTCACACTGTCATCCGGGACCCTTGGATTTGCTGCTGTTGCAGTGCTGCTTTGTGATGAGGCGATCGTCTGACTGGGCTCTCCTTCGGAAGGTGAATATCCCCGGGTTGCTTGTGCTGATTGTTGGTTTCCAAGTACTGGGTCATGTGCTAGTTCTTGTCCGGGCCCCTCGATTTCCCTTCCCCCCCAGGTTTGAGGTTTGGGGTTTGTGATGGGGGTAGGTGCCAGCCTGGAGCGCAGTTGGTCAATGTGGCGCTTCCACATTTTCCCATCAGTAGTTTATAAACAGTAGGAACGTGGACCTGTTAGTTGAGTTATGGTGGCGGGGGCCCACAATGGGTCACCGGAAAAGTTTTTTGCAAACACTGGGTCGCCTACCTTGAAAGTGCAATACCTGCTGCTGGATCCGAATGGTTTTTCCGGTGTGTAGGTAGGGTGTAGGTGGTCAAGATGTGAGTGAAGTTTCCGGCCCATCAGGAGTTCGGCCGGGGTTCTGTTTGTGGTGCTGTTTGGGGTAATATGTTGGAGGAGAAGCATCCTGGTCACCTTGTCATCGATGTCCCCTTGCTCCATCTTGTGTAAAGTTTTCTTTATGAATTGGACCATTCACTCAGCCCTACCATTGGCCGCAGGGTGAGCTGGCGAGGTCAAGGCATGGCGTATCCCCCGATCTGCGAGGTACTGTTCAAATGCCAGAGCGGTGAATTGGGGGCCATTATCTGAAACCGGGACATCTGGCAACCTGTGCGTAGCGAATAGTCTATTTAGTTTTTTAATGATGGCTTCTGTGGTGGTGCTCTTCATTTTGTGGACCTCCAGCCAGTTGGAGTAGGCATCCACTGTTATAAGAAACATATGCCCCTTGGTAGGTCCCGCAAAATTGATGTGAATACAGGACCAGGGACCTCGGGGTGCTTCCCATTCAGTTGGTGGTGCTTTTGGTGGAACTGAACAAGTTTCCTGACACTTGCTGCAAGTGGCCACCCAGGTTTCTATCTGCTTATCTATACCTGGCCACCAAACGTAGCTCCTCGCATTCGCACGATGCCTGGATGTCCATTGTGCAATAGTTTTAGAACTTTATGCTGTAGTCTCTCTGGGATGACGACTCTGTCTCCCCACAAGATGCATCCTTTTTGGGAGAAAAGTTCTGTCTGCTGGTTTTTGAAGGGCTTGAAGGTGTCGTTTGGTTCGTTGTCAGGCCAACCTCTTTCCACCCAACTGAGGACTCATGCCAAACAAGGATCCTTCCTTGTTTCTGAGGCGATGTCTTGTGCAGTCAGCGGTGGTGAAGGAAGAGTTTCAATTTGTAGCGTAGTCATGGTTGGAGCTGGGTCATCTATGACTTCGGGTAGTGGAGAGCAGCTCAACGTGTCAGCGTGGGGAATGGCTTTTCCCAGGCAGTGTAGCAGTTGGTAATCATATGCGGATAGCAACTTTAACCAATATGTCATTCTTGGTGATAATATGTGAGGAGTGGGTTTATCTCCTGCTAAAATGCCAAGTAATGGGTTGTGGTCGGTTATTATGGAGAAGGATCTTCCATATACATACTCATGGAATCGTTTGATTGCAGACACAATAGCAAGAGCCTCTTTATCAAGTTGGCTATAGTTTCTCTCAGTTTTAGATAGAGTCCTTGAAAAAAACGCAATAGGTGCCTCAGTACCATTTGGTAGGACGTGGCTCAGGATGGCTCCTACTCCAAACGGTAAGGCATCGCAGGTGACAGTTAAAGGCAAAATCTTGTTATATTGTATCAATACAGCACCTGAAGTTTTACTTGCTGAAAGGCTCACTCTTCACGATGTCCCCAGACCCAGGAAGCCTTCTTATCGAGGAGCCTATGCAGGGGTTCAGCAACAGTTGCCTTCTGGGGCAAGAAGATGTTATAAAAGCTAATGAGTCCCAGGAAGGCTTGGAGATCTGTTTTATTCCTAGGTCTTGGGGTATTTTTTATTGCAGTCAGTTTTTTCTCCGTCAGGTGAATTCCCTGTTTGTCCAGAAGGTACCCAAGGAACTCAACCCACTCAGTACATAGTTGACATTTATCTTTCTTGACCTTCAGGCCAGCATCTTTAAATTTCTGGAGGACCATTCTGAGTTGTTTTTCTAGTATGCTTCTAGTGGGGGCAGCTATTAAGACATCATCGAAGTATGGCACGACCCCTTTCATGCCTTGAAACAATCTTTCCATCAGACTTTGGAAGATGCCAGGTGCTACACTCACTCCGAATTGGAGTCTATTACACTTGAAGGCACCTCTGTGCGTGACTATAGTTTGGGCTTCTGCAATCTCTGCATCTACGGGCAGCTACTGGTACGCCTGAGCTAGGTCCAATTTTGCGAATATTTTCCCACCTCCCAGGGAATGAAGAAGGTGCTGGACCACAGATATGGGGTAAGCGCTCTGTTGAAGCATGTGATTTAGGGTGGCCCGGTAATCCCCACAAATTCTCAGACCCATCAGGTTTTATGGGGGTTACAATTGGGGTTTCCCATCGGGCGTGGTCAATCGGTTCCAACACGCCCATGGCTATTAATTTGTCCAATTGTTCATCAATCTTTGGCTTGAGTGCAAAAGGCGCTCGACGAGGCTTAAGGCGAATGGGCGCAACGTCAGGGCTGAGATTAAACAATATGGGGGATCCCTTTTACTTGCCTAGCTTCTTGGTGAAAATATCCTGGAATTCCTGGATGAGGGCCGCTTCCCAGTCATCGCTTCCGGTTTGGTTGATGCCTGCTAGTTCAATTCCTAGCGGCGCAAACCACTGCAAACCCAGCAAGCTGGGCCGATCTCGATTGACGACGGTAAGTGGTAGAGTTGTGGTGTGGTCTTTGAAAGATACTTGGACGTGGCTGGAACCGGCAACTGGAATTCTGTTTCCTTGGTAGTCCTTTAATATGATTTTTTTAAAAAAAGATTTTTATTAATTTTCTACAAACAAACAAGACAAACAAAACATTAAAACATCAACTCTCATATGTACATCCAGTGTGTCGGTTGGTTCATCAGATTTGTGCATTCATTTTGTAGTCTCAATTACAATTATGTTACATAACAATGCATATTGTCAATCCAAACTTATATATCCTAATATCATTAAAAAAAAGAGAAATTTTTGACTATACTTTTAATCATTCATGCTTTATGAGATAACAATACTTTAAACAATTTATATATCAATCCTAAAAACCCTTTGTAAATATAGTGTCAATATTCTATTATCGTATTTTATCATCTAGTCATTGATAAAAAAGATCCCAAATTTCATAAAATTGTTTATCCTCTTGCTCTCTAATTTCAAATGTCAATCTACTCATCTCAGCACATTCCAATATTTTCTTAATAATTTCTTCCTGTAATGGTATTTTCTCATTCTTCCAATTTTTAGCAAATACAATCCTAGCCGCTGTTAATACATTTACAATCAGGTATTTCAATTATTTGCAATATGTATCAGGTAAAATTCCCAATAAGAAGATCTCTGGTTTTAAGTCTATGTATTTCTTTGTCATTTTTTTCCAACCACATGCAAATTTTAGTCCAATATTTTCTGGCGTTCTCACAAGTCCACCACATATGGTAATATGAGCCAGGTATCTGATGACATTTCCAGCATTTTTCAGATTTGTTCTTAAACATTCTTGCTATTTTTGTTGGGGGAAAGTGCCACCTGTAAAACATCTTATACAAGTTTTCTTTATATGCTGTTGACATTGTCATTTTATAATTTTGAGACCACAATTTTTGCCATTTTTCTAAATCAATCCCATATCCAAAATTCTTCCCCCAAACAATCATAGTTTCTTTGACTTGTTCTTCCTCTAATTTCATTCCCAGTAAATAACCATATAATTTTTTAATCACCTTCTCATCAGTACCCATCAAGATCTTATCTAAATCAGTCTGCTTATCATAAAATCCCTCCATTTTAAAATCTTCATTACACCTTGAATGTATTTGCGCATATGAAAACCAATTCATCCTTATATCTTGTTCCTCTAAGTTTTGGATCAATTTAAGTTCACCCTTTTCCTCCAATAGTTCCCCATATCTAACTGTTTGTTCCTTCTTATAAATTATAGGATAGGAAAATGCTTCAATAGTCGATAACCAAACTGGAATTTTCAATTAACATTGTCTTTTTATTTTCTCCCAGTTTAACCACAAAGACTCCCGTATATAATGTCTTCTAAAATAACCCTGTGTTTCAGTTCCCTTATACCACAAAAAAGCATGCCAACCCAACAGCAAATCATGCCCTTCCAATATCAACAATCTATGCTTTCTTAATGTTATCCATTCTTTGACCCACATCAAACTTGCAGCTTGATAATACAATTTCCAATTAGGCAGGCCAAAACCTCCCCTAATTCTAGCGTCTTGCAAAAGCTTTAGTTTCATTCCCCTTTTTTTTACCTTGCCCTATAAACTTCAACATAATTTTATTTAAATCTTCAAAATAGTCTCTTCCAAGCCTAATTGGTATTGTTTGAAACAGAAATAAAATTCTGGGTAAAATATTCATCTTGATTGTTGAAATTCTCCCTATTAATGACAATTGCAAGTTTTCCCATTTTTTCAGGTCTGTAGCTATCTGTTGTTTGAGTTTAATATAATTATTCTCTTTTAATGTGCTACATCTTGCTGTCAAATATATCCCCAAATACTTAACCTTATTTGTAACTTGAATTTTCAAAAGGTCTGCCAGTTTTTCTCTTTGTCTCAGTACCATGTTCTTTGTCAAAATCTTTGTTTTATCTTTATTTATTTTCAAACCAGCCATCTCACCATATGTCTCTATCTTTTCCAATAACTTTGGAGCTGTTTCTAGCGGGTCTTCCAGAATAAAAGCTAAGTCATCAGCAAAAACTTGTAGTTTGAATTCTTCCTTTTTAATTTTCATTCCTTTTATAATTTTTTCATCCCTAATATTTCTATTCAACACTTCCAAAGTCAACACAAATAGCAAAGGAGATAGGGGACACCCTTGTCTTGTGCCTTTTCTTATATTAATAAAATCTGTAAGTTCTCCCTCCATCATTACCTTTGCTGTCTGTTTATTGTATATGGCTTCTATTGCTTGAATAAATTTTCTGGCAAAACCCATCTATTCCAATAGTAATAACATAAATCTCCAGTTCACGTTATCAAATGCCTTTTGAGCAACTAAGAATATCAAAGCCATTTGCTTTTCAGGATGAGCCTCATAGTATTCCAAAGTATCCAAGATTACTCTCATATTGTCTCTGATTTGTCTCTTTGGCAGAAATCCATTTTGATCTGGGTGGATAAAATTATTTAAATATTTTTTAAGTCTTTCTGCTAAAATTGAAGCAAAAATTTTATAGTCTGCATTCAATAAAGAAATAGGTCTATAGTTCTTAATTTGCAGTGGGTCAGTCTCTTCTTTTGGAATAAGTGTAATATAAGCCTCTGACAATGTTTTGGGTATCATCTTCTTTGACATAACTTCATTCATAACTTCTAACAATGGGATGCTCAATGATTCTTGACATGTTTTATAGAATTCTGCCGGAAGCCCATCTGGTGCTTTCCCATTATTTTGTCTCTTAAATGCTTCATTTAGTTCCATCATTGTTATATTACTTTCTAGCATTTCTTCAGTCTCTTTAGGTATCTTCAGTAAGTTAGCATTCTGTAAATACTGTTTGACTTTTTCCTCATCAATATTCTCTTGTTTATATAGTTGCCCATAAAAATCTCGAATAATTTCCTTTTTCTCCTTATTACCATAACAAACTTGGCCTTGATCATCTATTAGCTTCAATATTTTTCTTGATTCCTTCTCCTTTCTCAATTTATATACTAGCCATCTACCTGGTTTATTTGCATGCTCAAAATAATTCTGTTTAGAATTTCTAATTTTCTGTGCCAGTTCTTCTTTCTCTATTAATTCCATTTTATGTTTAATTACATCCAGCTTCAATTTAATATCTTTTTTTCTGTGGCATTTTCTGTAATTCTTTTTCAAGTCTTTTATACTCATCTTCCAAGGCCTTAGAAGCTTGCCTTTTCCTAATATTCTTTTTTCTTATATAATCTATTATCAAACCTCTAGCATATGCCTTCATTGTATCCCAAACATTTTGCGTTGAAGTATCTTCTTTTTTATTTTCTCAAAAGAAAAGAGCCAGTTCCTTCTACATCCATTGTATAAAATATTTTTCCTTTAAGATAGTATTATTTAATGTCTATCTCGATCTTTTTTTTGTCCCTTCCATTTAATTGTCATTGGGCTATGATCTGCCCAAGTACTTGTTTCGATATTTGTTTCTTGAATATTAGATATTAATTCTGTTGAGATCCAAATCATATCTAATCTGGACCATGATAAATGTCTATTTGAATAAAAAGTATATTGTTTAGCTTTAACATTTCTTTCTCTCCAAATATCTTTTAAAGTTAATTCATCTGTCATTTAAAAAAAAGATTTTGGGAGAGTCTTTCTATTTTGCTTTGTTGTTGTTGCTATATAGTCCAGTTTATTGTCCACAATTCCATTAAAGTTTCCCATCATAATTATATTAACATAGTCCCGTCCAATTATTTTCATATGTAGTTTTTTATAAAACTCTTCTTGTTTATCATTCGGAGCATAAATTGCAATCAAGAGTATTTTTATATTATTGTCCATTATTTCCACCATTAATACTCTTCCGTCTTCATCCGTGTATATCAGTTTTGCTAGGATAGCCTCTTTAATGTATAGAACCACTCCTCTTTTCTTACATTGAGTCAAAGAAGTAAATATTTTCCCTAATTTTGGCTGTCCTAACAATTGTTCATATTGTTTTTTAATGTGAACTTCTTGTAAACAAATTATATCGAATTTTAATTTCTCTAATTTATGAAAAGTTTTCCTTCTTTTAACAGCTGAATTGAGTCCGTTTATATTCATTGTAATCAGTTTTTTTTTCTTCCATGATTATGCTTTATATTTAGGTCTAACAGCTCTTGTGGATCTCACTTCACGCCGTTCTTTACTATCCACCTGTCCACCTACTGCTCCTTTCTCTTTTTCAGTCTCCAGTTGTTCCTCTTGAAACTCAATTAATGAAACGTCTTTCTCTGCCTCCTCTCTTCTTCTTCCAAAAAATTCTGCATGGAAAAGTTCTGCTTTCTCAATTGAATCAATTCTATGTCTCTGCTCTTGCCACATAAACATTAATCCTTCTGGAATCAGCCATCTATAATTCACTTCATTTTCCAGTAGCATTTTGGTCAGAAATCAATATTCTCTTCTCATCTCTCTCACTCTTCTGGGTATTTGTTTTAAAACCACAATCTCTTTACCTTTGTATTTCAATGTTTTCTCTCTTACCACTTGTAGTATTTGTGTTTTAATGGATTTTTTGGTAAATCTAATATGGACTTCCTTTGGTAATTTATTTCTCATCGCATATCTTGTATAAACTCGATATACCTCATCTACTCCATCCATCATCTTTTTCTCTGTAATTTCTAAAGCATCTGCCAAAATTTCTATCATTATCGCAGCCAAATTTTATCCTTTTTCTTCTTCTATATTTTGAAATCTGAGATAAAATTCTGACCTTTCCATCTCCCATCTCCCATCTCCCATCTCAACATCCCACTTTTTTCTTGTTGAACCACTGTTAATCTACTGTCAATATTTCTAATCTTCTCCTCTCTTTGTTTACCTTCTTCCTCAATTTTTTGGAATCTCTCCTCATACTTCACCATCATTTGTTTAATAGTTTCCACTTTTTCATCAGTCTTCTCCGTTCTTTGTTCAATGTTCTCTATTCTTTGTTCAATGGTGTCTGATTTTATCTTGAGATCTTGAATTCCTTGCATAATCATCTGTAAAGTTACTTTTTCTTGTTCTTTATCTTGCTTCAACATTGTCTGAATTAAACATTGTCCTCCAGCTGGTGGGGATGCAGAGGTAGAAGTAGAAATGCCAGATGATATTGGTTTCCTGCTCATTTTAATGCTTAATATGATTTTTTGAGTGCTGAGGTCCTGGCGACGGATGTCAGGGATCAGCTGTTTTAAGGTTTTCCAGGAGACCATCGATAGGGACGACCCAGAGTCGACTTCCATAACACATGGTCGATTCTCAATTGTGAATTTCACTCGGACTTTCCTTGCATCAAGGGATGAAGCCTGGCCGATGGTGATGGTTTGATGGTTCTCTTCCCATCTGGTTGAAATGGCGGGTGTTCGATTTCTGTAGTAGTGGTTCCATTGGCGGTCCCGGTTTAATGGTGGGGTGCCTGTTGTATGGTGGAAATTTTCTCTTTGGGTTGGGCTGGACCCTCGCTTGCTTCTGCAGACCTTTGCGATGTGCCCCCTCTTTCCACAGGAATGGCAGAGTGCATCTAGGAATTTGCAGTCTGATCGCGGATGATTTCCCCCACATCCAGCGCATTGGTATGAAGGCTTATGATTTCGCTGGTCTCGCTGGTCGCGTTCTGACCTGAGTCTGTTGACCTCTTCTTCCTCGCTTTCTGATGAAGATTCAAGGTCTTCATGGTGGGTGGTAGTTGTGTGCCTTTTGGATAAAGGAGTAATGTCATTGGTGAGTGGGTGGTGCGTGCGTTCGCTCGGTGCATTCGAGCGGCTGACTTCCTGGTTGCTTCTGCTGCAGTAGCATCGGCGATGACATCTGCGAGGCCAATGTCCCCTTTCGCCATAATCTTGCTCTGGGTTGTAGGGTCTTTTAGGTCCAGAACAATTCAATCTCTCATGGCTTCCTCAAGGTTTGCGAAGCCACAGAGTCCTCCAAGGTTCCTGAGGTCAGCGATGAAGTCTCCAACACTCTCACCTTCCTGTTGGTTCCTCTGGTAAAACTTGTGTCTCCTGATGAATGTTGGTACCGCGGGTGCATAATGAGCCTGTAGGATTGGGGCGAGGTTGTCCCAGTCTATTGTCTTGACTTCTGCTGGTTTTGCAAGTGTCTTTGCCATTTTGAAAATGGCGGGCCCACAATGGGTCAGGAATACAGCTCGTTTCTTGCCAGGCGTAGCATCTTTCAAATTGTTGGTCTCCAGAAACATCTGGAACCTTCCCATATACATGTCCCAGTCTTCGTTAGCCGGGTCAAATGGAGTGGGTGGTATAGCACTGCTGGTCATTCTGCCGCTTATTGGTGCACTCTCAGCCACGTGCTCTGCTAGCGTTCAGTGAGTGTTCAGTCAACTCTATCATCTCCGCATCCCATTCTTGTTGCCAGTGTTAGATCTGGAGCGTGGGCGCAAAGAACGGAGACGAGGCATCGAATAGTGACTTCAACTCTTTATTAGTGACTTCAGAACAGAGCAAAATACTGGGGCAGCAGCAGCTCCTTTTATAGAGCTGGCTGCTGCCACAATAACCAATGATTTGAGTTTGCCGTGCTGGGAGCGTCCAATCAACGGCGACCTGCTAGAAGCCAATCAGATCAGCCAGAAATGACCAATCACAATCCGCTGTTCACAGGCCAATCAGAAGTGCAGGATTATGAGCCTGCTGTGGAAGCAAAACTATTAGGATTTTAAAATAACGCATTTGCTTAGTTCGTAACAGACAGAAAGGTGGGTGCTTATCTCGAAGAGACTGCTTGGGACTCATTACCAGCTGGGAATGGAAATAATTCCCAGCGCTGAAATAAAACAAGATTTATTTTAACTGAGTGCTTAATTACGGTCTTGGGAAACCTTGGTCAGAACAGGTAGTAGCCTGGTTTTGGCAGACTGGTAGTGAAAATTTTGACTAGTTCAGGGAACTGTCAAATACCACCTCTGGCTGGTCCCCTCCGTTCTTACCCCTCCTACCCCTCCCATATTCTGTTGTTTATTAGCTCATCTGATTTGTGTGGCAGAACGGATTGCCATGTCTCAACTGAACTAAAAAAAACCCAGCACATTTCACCAGTGTTAGATACAGAGGGCAGTCTCTGAGGCCTTTACGCTCGTGCACAGCTCCCCAGCATTGATACAAAGGGCAGTGTTTAAGCCATGTGCATGTGCATGCAAAGCGAGCTCTACAAACTGGTAGGAATTTTTTTTGAAACCCACCTCTGGTGGCATCCATTACAAGCCAAAAGTATGTCAATTTGGTACTATATACCAATGTTTATTTCTCTCATAGAAGCACATAACTGTGACATCTTCAACCTGTGATGGTTTAGTGATAATCCTACTTAAAATTAACTGATAGAATTCTAGATGTAATCCATTCTTTCCTCTTATTTCTTTCCTCTGCTTTTTATTTAGCTTCATGGGTTCCTTCAAGGCCTTTTGTTCAATAATTCGCTTGGAGAAACTGTGTCCATCAACCACCATGGAGAAGTGCTTGCTGGATTTGATATTACAAATGTGATCATGTTTCCAAACAACTCCTACCATAAAGTGAAAATTGGAAAGATAGGAAAGGGGTGAGGTCAATAGTAGACAGTCTAAGGTTAAAGTTTTTGGGATTTGGGGAAAAAAATCAGGTAGAGTATTCCAGACATTGACCACTCTGTTGCTGAAGTCGTATTTCTTGCAATCAAGTTTGGTACCTTGAGTTTGTATCTATTGTGTGCTCTTTTATTATTGTGGTTGAAGTATTCATTGACAGGTAGGACATTGCAGTAGATAATTTTATGTACTACACCTAAATCGGGCTGAAGGTGGTGTAGTTCAAGGTTGCCTAGGTATAAAATTTCAAGTCTGGTGGCATAAAATATTCTGCTACGAGTAGAGAAGTGAAGAACTCTTCTCATGAAATATTTCTGGACTTTTTCAACTGTATTAATATCCGATATATAATGTGGGCTCCAGACCGATGAGCTGTATTAAAGTATTGGTCTACAAATGTTTTGTACGCTCTAATTAGTAGTGCAATATTACCAGAGGAAAAGCTATGTAAGTCCCCAATTTGGAATAACTTCTTCATAGGTTGAAGCCACCAGTCTTCCTCATATTTTTGCAGGAAATGGTCGAGAGGTAATTTTAATGGAAGAAACCTGAAGGAACATGAGTGTCTCATTTCAAAATTTCAAGGTGATAGCTTCACAAAGCAGCTACTAAGGGGCATTTTGAACCTGGAAAGCAATGGGTCCATTCCTAGTCACCAGAAAATGAGAGGGATCCCAAGACACTGGAAAAAGTTGAAAGATGAGTGACTGTAGCTTAAATATTATGCAGGTAAAGGAACTGAGTGCATTTAGCGTAAAGAGAGAGAGAGCTTAAGGGCAACTTGGTAACAGACTTCCAATAATTGAAGGTAGGGGTGGGATTCTTCTGGTTCAGACTGGTTCGGGTGAACCCCTTATTCTGACGTTCAGCTCACTCTGAACCGGTTCACTGCAATGAGGAAGTGGGCCTTCCTGCTCGCCCGCCACTGTTCTTTCCTGTGCTTTATGCCTTTGTTTAGAACACAGTTGATTTGTGCGACACAGCATTTTGCTGTGCCTCAGCTGTTTCCTTCACAGAGGCTGCAGTTGAAAGTAAGTATGGGCTTGCCTTTTAAAAATGCAGAGCACACATGATCACGAACTGGTTGTTATACTGATGGAATCCCACCCCGATTGAAGGACTGTTATCCTAGAAGAAACTATGGATTTATTCTCTATAACATCTGAGGGAACCCAAGAACATATCAATCTGAGTCATTTCTATGTCCACAATTCCCCATTTCTTCCTCCATTTTGTTACTTAAGTAAACTACTATTTCCACTAACAAAAGATAGTTCTCATGAGTTAAGTCAGGTGTCAAAAGAAGCAACAAAAATGCTTGCTTCCAAATCTCATTATAAAGTCTGCAAATGATTGGATTTTGATATCATTCAGTTCCAGAATGCTCTGATGTGCTCAGCTCTGATGTGTCTTATTTTGCTTTTAAATATAAGTTTGAGGATGGTAGGTATCTGGAACAAGCCATTATGATATCAATATAACAAAATGTGTTCATATTTGTTTTTCTTGTGGGAACCCATAACTGTGATTTTTGCAAGCTGAGATAGGATAGTCACGGTTATAACTGATTGATAGAAAAGTCACACTATTTTCATTTCTATAGATATAATTTTCAGAAATATAAATTTCTGGGAGTTATCCATTGGTTTGTTTTCTTTTCTTTGTTTCCTGTCCTTTTAATTTAGCTTCACTGGTTTCTCCAAGGCCTTTCATTTAATAATTCACTTGGAGAATCCGTGTCCATTGACCACCATGGAGAAGTGCTTTCTGGATTTTATATTGCAAATGTGGTCATGTTTCCAAACAACTCCTACTGTAAAGTGAAAATTGGAAAGATGGACCCCAAAGCAATTGAAGGAGAACGATTTGTGATTCATGAGCATTTAATTGTGTGGCACAAAGATTTTGAGCAGGTATGGATTTTGAAGCACCCATGTTTCCCCAAAAATAAGATACTGTCTTATTTTTTTGCCACCAAAAAAGGAACCAGGTCTTATTTTCAAGGGATGTCATTTACTGACTAACCTCACTTGTGTGCCTTCAGTAACTTCTTCTTCTGCAGCTGGCAAGGCTTTTCTGAAGGCCTCTGCAACCGATAACAAAGCTCCAAATCTATCCAGAACTTTGTTATTGGCTGTAGAGGCCTTCAGGAAAGCCTTGCCAGCCACAGAAGAAATGGCCCAGCAAGGCAGATGTTGGGGTGTGCAAGGCCTAGCTGCAATGTCCGAAGGTAAGTGTAAGGATCTCCACCCCCGCATCCCAACCCGAACTTAACTTTTACCCATGTACTCTGGAGTGGGTGAGGTCTTAATTAGGGCTTATTCTGGGGTTAGGGCTTTTATTGGTTGCCTGTATAAAAATCAAGCTAGGACTTACTTTCAGAGTAGGTTGTATTTTCGGGAAAACATGATATTTTATAATTTTCGATGAAAAATTTGGAGATCAAAGATCAGCTGTATTAAAGAATCTGTTTCATATTTTTATATCAGTTGGAATTAAGTATTCTATACTCAAATATGGGAGTTGTCTCCTAATCTGGAAGAACTATAATTGGCAAATAATTTACAGGGAGGCTTGGGAAGATGGAGTTTTTGCTGAACTTCTTACTTAGTTGTATGGACAATAGTGCAAAAAATCAGTAACTGATTCCTAAAATTATGGTTAGACATCCCAAATTCCATCAAGTAGATAAGTAGGAAGAAAATCCTAAATTTAGAATTTTAAAATTTCATGGAGTAGGAACTCAAAGGCACAATTAAGGCTGTAATGTTTTTGTATGTTCTACTTGTGTAAAGCTATATATTAAATCTCACAGTAGATATTTTTAAAATCCAGAATGGTGAAGGGAGGGAAAAGCTTAGATGAAACCAGCTGCATTATTTAGGAAGTGTCAGAGAACTTTCTAGTGCTATACTATATGCCATGGTTCTTTGACTTCTGCTACTTTATGTATGCAGGTAGATTAGAAGATACCAGTATTACTCAAATCCTTAGTTTTGAATTCCATCCTGGTTTATCAACAGGTCTTGCCTCATTCAGTGTGTAATGATCCCTGTCCTGCTGGCCATCAGAAAAAAAAGAAAGAAGGTGAGAAATTTTGCTGCTATGACTGTGATCCATGTTCAGATGGGAAGATGTCAAATATGTCAGGTAAATTATTCTCTATTTTACTCTACTCCACTCTACTCTACAACATATTATATTTTTCATTGCAAAATTCACCAAATGGTAAATTACTTTTATTTATAGATGGAGCTGATTAGCTTACTTCATTTATTCCAATATCAATTCTCATACTAGAAGATTTCAATTGGCTGAAAACATAAAATTCAGTATTACCATGATGAAAAGCTTTCAACTAATTCCTAAAATGAACAAAAAGAACATTAGATAGAGGCCCTGGATTAAATTGTGCCCATGCAACTCTCTTTTCTCCAGGTTTCCAGCATTCTGTCTGGTTTAGTTTAGTTTACTTTATTGTCATTGCACCTCATACAATGCAATTAAATACCATTGTTAAGCCTGGGTTCCCCAACCAGGGTTAAGGAGAATGTGCAACGTTAGTCAGATAGGCACACAGATAAATGAGTGAGATAAGCTTGTATGTTTGTTAACATACAGTAAAAATAACAGATACGCTTGTGCTATCAAAATATAGTTTATTCCATTTAGAGTTTATAGCATAGTCAAAGTAACAGTCCATTAGTCATGTATCATTTAGTCAGTCCATTCAAGGATATTCAGTTAGCAAAATCCATGTAGAATTTCCAATATCAGTTCACTTACAATAAATCAGTCCTTTATCTCTCTCCCGTTCCAGTCTTCATCCAGTAATTAGGGATCATAAAGCCAGAGAAAGCAAGCTGATGTTCCTTGCTTCTTTTATGTTGCTTTCACAACCACTTCCTTAATTACATTCCTTTATTTAAAGTTGCAGACACTTTAACATATAAACCATGATAACATATTTATTATTTCACCTAAACCAGTTAGGGTAAACAATGTTATCCCTAACAACCATCTTCAGTGTACATTATAACTATAAAAAGAACACAAATACACATCCTTCACATTCTATACAATTTAATTGAAAACCCAATATTGCATTAATATTGCACTATACAATAATATACTGTACAATATTATACGCTGGAATTGGAACCAGAGAAGAGAAATCTAGAATGTTGCTGACACTCAACAAAGGATGAATTTGATCAAACAAGATTTAGAGTTGCAATTAAGATCTACCTTATGATGCTTAGGGCTGTGAAGTGTCAGTACTTATCCACACTTCTGAATCAGCAGATTGCCTCCCTCCAATCTTAGCCCTGTGTGTCAGATCACACAGGCACGATTGGTAAGAAGGAAATGATAAAATATTCCTGGAGTATGCAGAAGAAATTGTGCCACATTTGTCAGATGCAATTACTGAAATTTATTCCTGATTGGATATTGGCCTTGATGCTTGACTGGACCTTGAAGTCCAGAGAAAATTCCCAGGCAGAATTCTTGCATGATTATTTAGGAATGATTCGAGCCTGTTGGAGCTGAGGATGTGGAGAGAGTTGGGATTGTGAGATTAATCACTTGTTTTCTAGATCTATGCCCCACTTGGGTTGTAAAAGTGCCCCCAAGACAGAGACAGACAGATGACAAACAGACAGAGAGAAAGCTAGATATAGAAAAGGAGGAAGGGGAGATGGTATGTGTGTGTGTGTGAGAGAGAAGTGGGTGGAGGGAGGGAAGAAGGGAGGGAGAAAGGAAGAGAGGGAGGGAGAGAGAGAGAGCCCAGAGAAAAAAAGTAAAGTGTGATCATGTGATTGAAGTCCAATATCAATATTGGGCATGCATGTAATAAATATGACACCATTTGAAAATGTGAAGGATTTCAGTTGTAGCATTTTTAAAAATGACAAGGCTTTAATCAAACCTTTGTGCCTACTATTTGGCATTTTGAAATACCTCTCATATGCATCCATGTCTAAGACTTGGAAAAGGAAAGACTGAAGAAAGCTTATGGTGCTAATGAAGTGTGATTACCACTAACATGTTCCTACTCCAATAGTTTACTTTTATTCTCATCAAATAATCAAAATCCAGTCCTTTTCAAAATTAACTACTTTAATGGGGGGAGGATTCAAATCTGAGAATTCCAAAACCAAAATTCTGAGGTTTGTTGTGTAGACTTCTTATGGTTAGCTTTGAAAAAACACTGATCTAATTTAATACTTCATTTGTGTTGTATTGATCATTATGATTATATTCCATGTTTCATAGCCTTTATCTTATTTGTAGACATGATTGCCTGTTCTGAATGTCCAGAAGATCAATATCCAAGTAAGGACAAAGTTCGATGCATCCCCAAAATTTTAATTTTTCTAACTTTTCAAGAACCTTTAGGGATCAGTTTGGTTGTGGTTGCTACTTTGTTCTCAATCATTACAACATTCATACTTGCAATATTCATTAAGTATAAAGACACTCCAATGGTTAAAGCTAACAACAAGGACCTGACTTACACTCTCCTTATCTCCCTTCTGCTTTGCTTCCTCTGTTCTTTCCTCTTTGTTGGAAAACCCCTTAGATTGATTTGCTTCCTTTGACAATCCGTGTTTGGCCTTATCTTCTCTGTGGCTATTTCTTCTGTATTGGCCAAAACTATCATGGTCATCGCAGCATTCATGGCCAGCAAACCAGGATCTAGCATGAGAAAATGGTTGGGAAAAAGACTGTCCTTCTTAATTGTTTTTCCTGGCTCCTTCCTTCAAGCAGGCATTTGTCTGGCATGGATGATCATTTCTCCCCCCTTTCCAGAACTTAACATGCGAACAATGACTGAAGAGATCATAGTAGAATGTAATGAAGGGTCTGTTGTGATGTTTTATCTTGTCTTGGGCTATATGGGGTTTCTATCTCTGATCAGCTTCATGGTGGCTTTCTTGGCTAGAAACCTGCCTGATACATTCAATGAAGCCAAGTTCATCACTTTCAGCATGCTGGTATTTTGCAGTGTTTGGTTGTCTTTTGTTCCAACATATTTGAGCACCAAAGGAAAGTATATGGTAGCTGTGGAGGTCTTTTCTATCTTAGCTTCTAGTGCTGGGTTATTGGGATATATCTTCTTCCCCAAATGCTTCATTATTTTGCTGAGACCTGACCTCAACAGCAAAGGCCAACTTGTAAAGAGAAAGTATTTCTGACTACTAGATGATGGATGCATAGATTTCTACTGTGAAATGGAAATGATAATCCTTTTAAAGAATAGAGCAAAACTAAATAGCTCTGGCAATATTACCAATATTTTTAATGTATAATATAATAACAGTGTTTGACAAATTCTTATAGCAATAGAAATAGTCATAGCATTTAGACTTATATACCATGTCATAGTTGTTAGGGATAACATTGTTTACCCTAACTGGTTTAGGTAAAATAATAAATATGTTATCATAGTTTGTTAGTTAAAGTGTCTGCAAGTTTAACTGTAGGAATGTAATTAAGGGAGTGGTTGTGAAAGCACTTTAAAAGAAGCAAGACGACAGCTTGCTCTCTCTCTGGCTTTGATGTTCCCTAATTACTGCATGGACTCAAGACTGCGTTACTCGAACGGGAGAGATAAACAAAGGACTGATTTGTAAGTGAACTGACATAGGATATTCTACACGGACTTTGCTAACTGAATATCCTTGAATGGACTGACTAAATGATACATGGACTGTTATTTTGACTATGCTATAAATGGAATAAACTATATTTTTGATAGCACAAGCCTATCTGTTATTTTTACTGTTTGTTAATAAACATACAAGCTTATTTCACTCATTTATCTGTGTGCCTATCTGACTAACGCTGCACATTCTGTTTAGCTTGTCTCCTTAACCCTGGTTGGGGAACCCAGGCTTAACAATAGTGCTTTTCAACCCTCTCTAAGCAGTTTACAGAGTCAACATATTACTCACATAATCTGGATCCTCATTTTACTGACCTTGGAAGAATAGAAGGTTAAATCAACCTGGTTAGGATTGAACTGCTGGCCATAAACAGAGTTAGCTTGCAATACTGCATTCTAATCACTTGGCCAACACATCAACTCCTTTCGAACAAAAATAGAAAATAAAATATTTCACTGTATAATGAGTGATTCTGCTTTTAATTCTTTTAGTTCTGATTATTTTCATGGCCAATTGGGTCTTTTTCAAAAAAGATGCATTTGGTACCTGAAATAAAGACGTACTATCTAATATATTTTGGCTTTTATCATTCTGAAGCAGAGTAGAGAAAAAAGAAAGGGAAGGAAAAAAGAAAAGAAAAATGTTATAAAGATAGAGCTTCTTCTTAGCAGCAGTTGCCATTGTAATTATCATAATACTTGCCTGAATTTGTTGAATCATATGCCTGAATTTGAATCATAGGACCATGGGAATGCTGCAAGGACCAGTTGTAAATTACTTTTTTCAGTGTTGTTATTACTTAGAATGTTCATTAAATAGATGATTATAAGTTGAAGACCACCTGCAATGTCTTTCTTCTTGCAATCATGCCATGCACACCATTATTACACAGGATTCTTCTGATGATTATCTCATGAATGCTGACATTTGTTAATGCAAGGGAGGTTTTTTAGTTCCTAAATGTTAACTCTGGGATTCTGTACATTTCTCTGTCTATGGTTATAGCATCCAGATAATTCTCAATGTATGACTATACACTGAGCAACTATTTGAAGTAATTATGGTGTTGAATGAAGGGACCTATGACCCATGTTCAAAGTTATGGTCATTGCACTGCCCCTGGGGTCATGTGATCAGAATTCAGGAGTTTCACACCCTGCCTCCACTTAATGACCACAGAGTCATGTTAATTCACTGATCCCTTCCTCTAATATAACCCCTTTTGACTTTCCCTTTTGACTTCAACCTTTTGTTGCTCCTACATTGGCAGCTTTGGCTTAGGAAAAATGAAAAAGTCCCCCTTGAAAAAAGTTCCTATGGGGCCAGGATGAAGGAAGACATTCTGGTATGATTTCAGTAAAGAATGCTTCTTTCTAGTCTGGGATCAGTAAAAAATCTTGGAGACTGCAAATCAAATCACTCTCATTTATAGTGAGTTAATTAAAGTGTAGTCTATTTGAATGAATGCAAAGCATTCTTCCCAACCATTTCTATATTTTTTGGAGATTTGGAGATTCAAGGTGTTGTAGGATGTAGTGCAGAGCCCTATTAACAGCATCATCTTTTAATTTTTTGCTTGGTACGTAAAGTGCATGAGATCTAACAGTGAATCTGTGGTGGTTTTTAGGTGGGACAGCACTAACCTTTCAAAGATTTTCATAACTACAGATGTTAGAACAACTGGTCTGTAGTTATTCAGTTCCTTGATGGAGGGGTTCTTTGGCACTGGGAAGATGGTAAAACGTTTGAAGCAGGAAGGAACATAGCACATCTCTAGTGATTTATTGAAGATTTGGGTGAAGATGGGGGCTAATTGATCAGCACAGACTTTTAAGCAAGAAGAAGATTCTTATCTGGCCCTGGTACTTTTCCTGGTGTTTGTCTGTGAAATAGATCTTGCACTCCTTTTTCTGTGATCACCAGAGGTTGTGAACCTAATGGGTTGGGGTCAGTTGTAGGAGGCTTGGCTGTTGTTGTGTTTGAGATGGGGGTTGTGAAGATAGGTGGCTGTAATTTCCTTTCAAACCTGCAGTAAAACACATTCAGGTCATCTGCTAGTTGTTGATTTCTTTCTGCCTGGGAAGGAGGTTTGCTGTAGCCAGTGATGTTTTTAAGAGTTTTCCACATGTTTGCTGGTTCATTTGTTGAGAACTGATTCCTTAACTTTTCAGAGTAGCTTCTTTTTGCTGCTCTCTTGTTAATATGTTTCTGGCCTGATTATATAACATTACGTCACCTTTTCTGTAAGCTTCCTTTTTGGAATGATGTAGCTGCTTAAGTTTAGCTGTAAACCAATGTTTATTGTTACTATATATTTATAGGTTCCTTGTTGGTACACATAAGTCTTTGCAGAAGCTGACATATGATGTTACGGTATCTGTGAGCTCATCTAGGTTAGCAGAGGTATCTTCAAAAACATTCCAATCAGTGCAACCAAGGAAAGCCTGGAGCTTCAGCTTTGCTCATCAGACTAAGTCCTCACTGTCGTGTCCGCGAAATGATGCCAGGAGTCGGTGACTTAGTGCAAAGCTCTTTATTGATATGCTGGAACCGAACTGGCGAAAGGAAAAAAGCCCGTGGCTTTTATTCCTTTCGCCGCGGCGGCCACGGCCAATGGCACCACTTTGAATCTCCCGCGGTCTGAACGGACCAATCGCGGGAGATTCTTAGCGAGCCAATTGGCGCGGCTCGCCTGACCAATCGGAGAGCCCCGCGCTTTGGCCAATCAAAGCGCGGGGATCTCGAGTATGTTAATGAAGGACAGAACACCCCTCCCCTCTTGGTTCAGTCCTTACGTTGCGTAGTCACGTAGGTAGGCGGGGCTCCGTCTGGTCCTACTTGACCTGCACAACTCAGTTGGAGGCTGGATCCCGGCCGGTTCGGTCGGGATCTCCGTTGCTCTTGCTGCCGTCGTGGGAACCGGCTGGTCGATCGGGCCGGTTCTTTCTCCGTAGCTCCCTCCTGGGCCTTCCGGGTTGGTTGAGCTATGGGTTTCGCCACTCCTGTTCGGTCTTTCCGGGTCGGTCGAGCTGGCTTGGCTGTTCCTTCCTGGTGAGGGGTCGTGATGGCTGCGTTCCAGTGAGTACTGCTGGTTTATTTTTCTTTGGATTCGGCCCCCTGGGTATTCCCTCCCCCCTTGGTTTGCGTTGCGGGGGTTGGGTTTGTTTGTTTGTGTGTCGGCGGCTTGTTGGTTTGCAGTTCTCGACCTCAGTTGGTCGATGTGGCGTTTCCATGCTCGTCCGTCTGCTATTTGTAGTCGGTACGAGTGTGGGCCTGTTGCTTGGGTGATGACGGCTGGGATCTATAGAGGGTCTCCCGTCAGGTTTTTTGCATATACTGGGTCTCCGGGTGCGAAGGTTCTGTGTTTGGTTCTTGAGTCTGGGGGCCTCTCCGGGTTATACGTAGGGTGTAACCTGTCGAGTGGGGACCTTAGTTTTCTACCCATTAGTAGTTCGGCTGGGCTTTCATTGGTTGTGGTATTCGGGGTTATGTGTTGGGTGAAGAGTAGTCTATTGATTTTCTCTTGGATCTCCCCGTGGTCTATTTTCCGGATGGTCTTTTTAGTGAATTGGACCATCCGTTCCGCCCTTCCGTTCACCGCCGGGTGCGCCGGTGCTGTCAGCGCGTGGCGGATGCCCCTTTCCGCTAGGAATTTTCCGAATTCCAGCGAGGTGAACTGGGGCCCGTTGTCGGAGACGACGACGTCTGGGAGGCCGTGTGTTGCAAAGAGTTTGCAGAGTTCTTTGATCACGGCCTCCGTGGTTGTCGTTTTCATGTTGCTTACCTCCAGCCAGTTGGAGTAAGCATCAACTGTTATGAGGAAGGTGTGTCCTTTTGTGGGCCCGGCGAAGTCTATATGGATTCTAGACCAAGGTCCCCTTGGGGTCTCCCACTCTAGGACGGGTGCTGTGGGTGGGCTGGGCCTCGTTTCCTGGCATCGTTGGCACCTAGCTACCCAGGCTTCTATTTGTTTGTCCATCCCTGGCCACCAAGCGTAACTTCTGGCCAGGGCTTTAGTCCTCACGATGCCAGGGTGCCCCTCGTGTAGCATTTCCAAAACCTTCCCCTGTAGCTTTTCCGGAATGACCACCCTGTCCCCCCATAGTATGCACCCTTTTAACAACGAGAGTTCCATTTGGCGGTTTCGGAACGTTTTCACCGACTCGTCGTTGTCCCTTTCCGGCCACCCTTTCTCCACCCAATGCAACACCCGCGCCAGACGTTTGTCTTTATTAGTCTCTCGGGCAATGTCTGATGCGGTTATGGGCAGGTTGGGTAGAGTCTCTATGCTGAGGGTGGTCGTCGTGGGTGCTGGGTCGGTGTCGGGTTCCGGTAGCGGCGAGCGGCTTAAGGCGTCTGCATGGGAGATCGTCTTACCCGGTCTGTGTATGAGTTCGTAGTTGTAGGCTGCCAGGAACTCGGACCACCTTGTCATTCGGGGAGACAGAATGTTCGGGGTGGCCCGGTTCCCTGCAAGGATTCCCAGCAGCGGCTTGTGATCCGTTATGATTGTGAAGGTCTGGCCGTAGAGGTATTTGTGGAACCGTTTTATGGCGGCAACTATAGCCAGAGCCTCTTTGTCCAGTTGGCTATAGTTCCGCTCCGGTTTGGTGAGGGTCCGTGAAAAGAACGTGATGGGCGCTTCTTTTCTGTTGGGCAGGGTATGGCTGAGGACAGCGCCGACGCCGAAGGGTGATGCGTCGCATGTGATGGCCAGAGGTAGGGTCTCCTTGAATTGTATGAGGACGGCGTCGGAGGTGAGGAGGTCCTTCGTTCTTTGGAAGGCGGCTTGCTCGCTTTTCCCCCAAGTCTAGGTAGCCGCCTTGTCCAGAAGCCTATGCAAAGGCTCCGCCGCTGTTGCCTTTTGGGGTAGGAAAACATTGTAAAAGTTCAGTAACCCCAAGAATGCTTGTAGCTCAGTCTTTGATTTGGGGGTGGGGGCTTCTTTGATGGCCTTGATTTTTTTGCTTGTGGGGTGAATGCCGTACCGGTCTAGGAGGTAGCCTAGGAATTCCACTCGTTCCATGCAAAAGCTGGCATTTTTCCCTCTTTACTTTTAGCCCCGTCTCTTTAAATTTTGTTAGGACCTCCCTTAGTCGACCTTCTAGTTCGGCTTGGTTGGCTGCTGACACTAGGACGTCGTCGAAATAAGGTACCACCCCCTTGATACCTTGCAGTAACCTCTCCATTAGGCTCTGGAATATGCCCGGTGCCACGCTGACTCCGAATTGGAGTCGGTTGCATTTGAATGCTCCCCGGTGAATGACAATGCTCTGAGCTTCTGCCGTTTGCTCGTCGACCGGCAACTGTTGGTATGCCTGGGCGAGGTCGAGCTTGGCGAAAACCTTGCCCCCTCCCAGTGAGTGCAGTAGGTGTTGCACCACTGGGACGGGGTAGGCGCTTTGTTGCAGCGCGCCATTTAGGGTGGCCTTATAGTCCCCACAGATTCTCACCGACCCATCGGGCTTGATCGGGGTGACTATGGGGGTCTCCCACCGGGTGTGGTCTATGGGCTGGAGGACCCCTTGTTTGACGAGCTTATCAATTTGCTCGTCTATTTTGGGTTTCAGTGCGAATGGCACCCGCCTTGGTTTGAGGCGTTTGGGAGGGACGTTAGGGTCTAGGTCGAATGAGATAAAAGGCCCTCGGTACTTGCCTAGGTTTCTGTCGAAGACCTCTTGGAACTCCTGGGCTAGTTGCTGCTCCCAGCCGTCGTCGGTGACGTGGTCGACTCCTGTGAGGGCGATGTCGAGCGGGGCGAACCATTGCAGTCCCAGTAGGCTTGGGCGGTCGCGGTCGACGATCGTTAGGGGGAGTTGTTCGGTGCGCCCCTTATACGTGATGTTAAAGCTTTTGGTGCCGACTACCGGGATGCGGTTTCCCTGGTAGTCCTTTACAATGAGTTTCTGGCTGTCTACATTCCTCCTTTGGAGGGCAGGCACCAAGCGCTTTATTTCGTGCCATGCTATCATGGAGAGGTAGGACCTGGAGTCCACCTCCATTTTGCACGGCTGGCTCTCGATGCGTACCTCGACGTGGACCTTCCGGGCGTCGTTGGTGATGGCGTGGCCGATGGTGACCGTCTGGTGGGTCTCCTCTCTCCGCCGGTTGTCGCCGCCTCGCGAGGATCGTCCGTTCCGGTCCCATCGGCTGTCCGAGGGGCGATCTCTGGTCCGGGGTGGTGTGCTCTCCCTCCTTCGGTCGCTCTGGTCCCATCGTGCCGGACTGCGGTTTTTCTTCAGGCGGCAAACCCAGGAAATGTGCCCCTTTTTGTCGCAATGCCGGCAGATTGAATCGAAAAACCGGCATTCCGACCTAGGGTGGTCACTGCCGCAGCCGGCACAGTTGGTCCTCGACTTACGACCTCGCCGGTTCCGTGGGTCGCGCCCTGTCTGGAGTCGGTGGATGTCCTCCTCGTCATCGGACATGCCGGATGCCGAGTGGAAATCGCCCTGGTGTGTTGTCGTCTCAGTTTTTGGCTCGGTCGACCTCGCCGGGTTGTTGTTTCCGCCGCGGTCCCTCGTGTCCGGTCTGCGCATGCTGTCGGCGGAAGTTCGGGTTGCTTCTGCGGCGGCGGCTGCGGTGAGGGTGTCTGCTAGTCTGATGTCGCCCTTAGCCATCAGCCAGCTCTGGAGGGTGGGGTCCCACAGACCGAGCACGATTCGGTCTCTCAGAGCATTGTTTAGGTTATCGAATTCGCAGAGCCCCCCTAGGCGCCGCAGCTCGGTGACGAAGTCGCTGAAACTCTCACCCGATCTCTGGTCCCGCCGGTAGAACTCGTTTCGCCGGATCAGGATGGGTACCTCTGGGGCGTAGTGTCACCGAAGGATGGGTTCGAGGACGTCCCAGTCCATGGCAGTCGCATCGGCGAGCTTGGCCAACGCTTTGGCCATCTGGAAGACCTTGGTCCCGCAGTGGGTGAGGAAGACAGCACGTTTCAGTGGCCGGAGGCGTCCTTCATGCCGGTGCACTCAAGGTACATGCGGAATCGGTCGGAGAACGATTCCCAGTCCTCGGTGGCGGGGTTGAAGGGGGCGGGCGGTGCGATTTTCGCCATCTCGGTGCTTCATCTGGCTTCCGTCGGACACGTGGTTCGGTTCAGGGTCTGGATCCCATCCTCGTCGCCAGTGTCGTGTCCGCGAAATGATGCCAGGAGTCGGTGACTTAGTGCAAAGTTCTTTATTGATATGCTGGAACCGAACTGCCGAAAGGAAAAAAGCCCGTGGCTTTTATTCCTTTCGCCGCGGCGGCCGCAGCCAATGGCACCGCTTTGAATCTCCCGCGGTCTGAACGGACCAATCACGGGAGATTCTTAGTGAGCCAATCGGCGCGGCTCGCCTGACCAATCGGAGAGCCCCGCGCTTTGGCCAATCAAAGCGCGGGGATCTCGAGTATGTTAATGAAGGACAGAACACTCACTGATTTAATTATTGTTTTATGGTTTTAAGTCTTTGTCTGTAAGCAGGTACAAGGTGAATCATGCAGTGATCAGAGTCTCCCACAGCTGCTCATGGTAAAGACCTATAAGCAATTTTTACTGTTGTGTAGCAATGATCTAAAGTATTTTTGCCTCTGGTGGGACAATTTACATGCTGGAAATATTTTGGGAGCTCTTTCCTTAAATTTGTTTGATTGAAATCTCCTAAAATGATGGGAAGGAAATCTGGATGTTTGGCTTCAGCCTCCATAATTTGATCAGCTAGAGTTTGTAATGCCTTGTTTACACAGGCTTGTGGAGGAACATACACAGCTATTAGGAGAAATGAGGAGAACTCATGTGGAGAATAAAATGGCTTGCAGTTCATATGTAAAGACTTTAAATTTTAATCATGGAATTTATATATTATATCCTGAGACCAGCTGTTGTTGATATATAAACATTCCACCCTTCATTTTACTTGATATCTCTTCAGTTCTGTCTATTTAAATATCTCAATTGCTGGGATGTATATGCTGTTGTCATCATGAATTTGTACATTAAGCCATGTTTCGGTAAAACAGAGAACTGCTGAATTGTAGAAATCAGAATTGCATCTATTTAAAAGACATGTTTCAGCCATCTTGTTAGCAAGTGAGCATAAATTAGTCAGAAAGACTGAAGGGAGAGGGTTCCCCCCCCCAATTCCTTAGTCTATTTAAAATTCCCGTTCATTTACCTTGTCTCCTTTTCTGGAGCTGCCACATTTTTTTCCTTTGTTTGTTGTAATCCATAGAACTGGGGAATTAGTTAGAATCTCCTCGGTATTTTCAAAGACAGGTGGGGGTGAGGAATCAAAAAGCTGCTCCTTAAAGAAACATTGCCCAATTCTTAGCAAATGGTCTCATGAATATGAAATCCATTGTGAATTGCAGAGAATAATAAAGAAAAAAGAAATTATTAGAGAGCATTTCACTGGGGCAGTTGTTGTTGGCACCATCTTGGATCATATGAGGAGAAGATTAGTACCATCAGGAGAAGAGTAGTACCATCTAGAAGGTGTGTCAAACTAGCAGCCTGCGGGCCAGATGTGTCATGCACAGGCTATGCCATCCCAGCTCTGTGAAGGGGGAAAACATCACAATATGTCATGTGATGGCAACGTGGCATGCCAAGTTTGACACCCATGATCTAAGGGTAAACTAAGCCTCTTCTTATTTCTTAAATTAGTGAGAAAACAGTGGAAGAAAGTGATTTACTCACTACTCAGGAAAAAGCTGATGTTAAATGTTGACATGATTCTCTAATTCAAATAAGCAGTGATATGATTCACTACTATAAAGCAATTCACAGTGTTGTAAGTGAAGTCTTTTCTTAGTCCACCCCAGCAATCCTGGCTGAAGATGTTCATTGCTGGATGGATTTGACACAAGTGTGGAATTAAGCCTACTAGTTATGGCCCCTACAGCAGCCAACATCTTGCACAGGAACAGGAAGCTCAAGGGCAAAGCCCAAGAGAGGGTATAAATAACACTCACTCTCCACTCCATGTGGTCAACTGCTGTGGCCCTGTCCATCAATAAATCATCTTTCCAATCAGCCTCCATGTTTCCAGTGTCTTTCTTCCTGCTTAGAACTGAACCAGATGAATATTTCTTCCAATGCTACCATCTAAAGGTATACTGAGGTTCTTCCTCCTTCTGAATTTAGTGAGGAGATAGTAGACAAAAGTGAGCTACTCACTTCTGGAAAGACCTGTGTTTAAAAGACCTGTGCAAAATGAGTTATTCACTTCTGCCAATAGGTTGACATCAAATGTTGATACAATTCTCTTCATTCAATTAAGGTAGCGATAGGGATTCAGTACAACAAAACAATCCAATTTGTCTTGAAGTATGGATCAATGCTACAGAAGTCTTTTCTTAGTCCTCCCCAGTAGTTCTGGTTGAAGGTCTTTAATGTTGGGTAGTTTTGATTCAATAGCACTTAGACTTATATACCACTTTACAGTGCTTTACAGACCTTCCTAGGTGGTTTACAGAGTCAGCATAGTGCCCTAACAATTTGGGTCCTCATTTTACTTGGAAGGATGGAAGGCTGAGTCATCCTTGAGCCTGGTGAGATTTGAACTGCCAAATGGCAGGCAGTCATCAGTCAGCAGAAATAGCCTGCAGTAATGCACTCTAACCAGTATGCTACTATGGCTCACACTCACAAGCATGGGATTACCATTCTCTTGAAGTCACACAACCTGTAATATGTGCTCAATCTGGGGTCATCTTCCCAAGGCTCAATAGAGTGTGTCAGAGGACAGATTCTATATCAAAGGAATCCCCATCTTGGAGATCTTTGGCACAGGATGAAGGTGCCATGTTTGCAGAAAGTTTTGTAAGACAAGGCTGAAAGGGATTTTTAAATGAAGTGACCTGAAGCAACAGAGTGCATTTCAACAGTGCAATTCTCCATAACACCTGAAAAAACCATAATTTTACCAATGGAATAATTTATACTTCTCTAAGTCCCATCCTCTATTTTGAACCCAAAGGAAACATCAATTTCACAGCCAAAGGCCATGTCTCTTCAGTTGGTGAGATGACAAAATAAACAACAAAAATACTTGTTTGGTTTAGTGATACTCCTTCTTAAGATTGATTGTCAGAAATCAGGGCAACTTTAGTTGTGTCACTTTTATTTCCATAGAGAAAAAATTCATTGAATCTTGAAAAAATCTACTGCTTTGTTTCATCTTATTTATTCCCTCTCCTTTTTTAAAAGTTAGCTTTATTGGTTTCTTCAAGGCCTTTCATTTAATAATTCATTTGGAGAAGCACTTATGTTGATTAAAACAAAACAAACAAACAAGAAATCCCTAAGAGAATAATAGAATAACCCTTACTGACCCCTTTGAGGATATTGTGTTCAATGGTTGTCCAAAGACATATATCTGGAGAATGTTAAGATTTTGGCTCTAAGTATTTGGTATGGGATGAATCCCATGGTCAGCTGGGGGAATTTGGGCCAGTCATTTTTTCATGCTGAACCCACCTCATAGGAATACTGCTGTGGGAAAATTAGGAGGAGATAGGGTATAGAACAGGGGTCTCCAAACCATGCAACTTTAATATTTTTGGACTTCAACTCCCAGAATTCCCCAGCTAGTCATGCTGGCTGAGCAATTCTGAGACTTCAAGTCCACAAGTCTTAAAGTTGCCAAATTTGGAGACTCCTGGTATAGAGTTTTCTGCCTGAGAAGGGGGGTTGGGCTAGAAGACCTCCAAGGTCCCTTCCAACTCTTGTTATTCTATTCTATTCTACTCTATTCTATTCTATTCTATTCTATTCTATTTATATTCTGTTCTATTCTATTCTATTCTGTGATGACCCAGAGTGTAACACATATGTAACAAAATCCAAAACTTAAATAAATGTCCTTTAATGCCTCCAACTTGGCCCCACTGTTCAATAATTCGCAGTTGAAGATAAAACGTACTCAAAAATAGCCTTCAAAAGAAAGCAATACAGTCTGAACTTAATGAGCAGATAGAGGTGAAATAAAAAACAAAACAAACTACAATGATGAAATTTCCACAACAGAACAGGATAAGTAGTTACCAATTTCAAGGAGATAACAAGACACAGTCTGTTGGAAGGAGGCCAACCAAGATAACTTCAGCCCAAGATAAAATATACTTTGCTTTTAGCAACTCTGTGTTGCAACCATCTCTCTTATATACTAGTCTTCCCAGCTGCAACCAGTGAGGAGGATCATGGCCATGTCCTCTCTCATAAGCCAAGTTGTTGTCTTCTCTGTTCCTCCCTGTGTGTCCTAGGATGCAGAGGGGATGGGCCTGGTTTCTCAGCCAGGCTCTGTCCTACCCCAGCCTCCTCCACAACCTCCGGAGCCACACCTCCACTCCCTGTCAGCTATTCCTCCTCTCCCTCAGAGTCCGACTCTACCAAGGGCATGACTATTCTATTCTATTCTATTCTATTCTATTCTATTCTATTCTATTCTATTCTATTCTATTCTATTCTATTCTATTCTATTCTAGTCTAGTCTAGTCTAGTCTGCTCTACTCTAGTCTAGTCTAGTTTAGCTTATTTTATTCTAGTCTAATCTAGTCTAGTCTAGTCTATTCCTATTCTATTCTAGTCTAGCCTATTATGTTTTTGATAAGGTTGAGTTATTTGTAAAAACAAATAAAGGCAGGGAATAAATAAATAAATATTTTATGTAGTATCTTCTTAAAGAGCTACAGAGATGTTTGTCTTCAATGATGGAAGTGAAATAATAGCTCTAAACCCGGGGGTTTTGTTTGGCAAAGGTGACTATTTATTGGCAATTAAGCTAAATGACTACCATTGAATTCTTTGATACAGCTCCAGCAGCTTTCCCTGAAAATATTGAGAAACAATTCCAAAGAAGTTATAAGTGGTTTCATATCTTGCAACTGAGCACAAAGAGACAGGCAGGATCTTGTCCCTTTGAATTGTGCCAGTGATTTCAATTTATTGGACTTTGCTTGTTTATCAGTACATGCTTTGCTAACTTCTTGATCTCACTCCGTTGAATAGAAGAACTGATATCCTTCCAAGTGTTAGCCAAATGTCTTCCTAGATTTTGCCATTGATGGAAAAGAATTGCTGAACAAAAAATGTGGAAGACAATGATTATAATGTGGTTACTGGTTGACATTAAGTGCTGGACCAATGCCACAACTTGCCCCCAAAGTAATATGTCTTCTATCCTTCATGAATGGTATAAACCAGGAAACCTCCTCATTGGTGGGATCACAGCTCAGATTGTATATGTACTTGAGGAAAATTCTTTTGAGGAACATCCTTCAAAGAAATCATTTATGCCACCTCTGTAAGAATTTCTTTTCCTTTTCCTTACTCTCCATATATTGTTGGAGACTGCAAAAATCTATCGATTGTCTGTCCCTCCACACTCCCTCTATCTATTTATCTCCTGACTGTTTTTATAACTTAAGAATAGAATGTAAGAATGTAAGAAAGTATTCACTTGCACTTCAACTTGCATTGATCATAATAAAAATAATAACCTTTTGTATGCTTTCTAGCTCTGCAGTTAAATTGCACATCATATTTTCCCACAAGCTAGTCCAGTTGTAGACATCCATCTCATGATGCATCAAATGTTTCTCACTGTTTTTATATGGTGTCTACTGTCTATTACAATTTTCAAGTTTCATATTTTTACTGTTGCATCCTTCAATACATTCTTCTTTTCTCAATTAGTTTCATTTCACTTGTCTCCAATTATGTTATCAGAGCCATTTTAAAGTTGTATCAGCATTCCCTGATTTTGGCATTTGCAGTGAAACAGATCAATTCAAATCCAAGACTCTTGTCTAATGTAACTCTGGGATTTTTCATCTGTGATAACTATTTTGATGCCCAGCTGACTTACCGTTTCACTTTGGACCTACTCTTTCGATCAGACCGGTTGTTTTTCAACTACAGATGTGATATCAAAGAGAATCTCATTTTGGCCATTATTGGTGGATTCGGTGCTGATATCTCATTCTTCATGTCAGATGTCATAAGTCTTTATAAAATCCCGCAGGTAAAATAGTGTTTATTGACATGTATAAAAACTCATCCATATGGCAAAATTGTAAGGAATTGGAAATAATCATTTATCAGGTAAAGATAAGATCCAGCTTGAATGATGCATAAAAGATCCTGATGAATCTTAGGAAATAGAATTGAACTACTGTATATTTGATATACCGCATTGCAGAAGGTGAGAATTTAAGGTGCTGATGTTGATGTAAATCCATCCTGATCCATGGAACCTAACATGTCTATCACTTTCTGTCAGCCAAACCTAAATTATGCTTAGAGATCTGTGGAAGTGCTTTTAACTGCCTGAAAAAAAGGGAAGATCTGAATCTAACAAAGAAATCAATACAGTAATGGTCACAAGATTTATTTAGAATTGAAAATGGAATCCCATGCATGGAAAGAGTTTGGGAAAAATGCACATATCTGCCTATTGTTTAAGAAAATACAATTCTCATGTTTGTTGAGACATTCCAACCAAAGGTGGTATTAAGGGGTTCTGACCACTTCTGGAGAACCAGTAGTAGAAATTTTGTGTTGTTTGGAGAACTGGCAAATACCATCTCTGACTGGCCCCACTCCATCTATTCTCTGCCTCCTGAGTCCCAGCTGCTCAGCTGGGTCTTCTTTTGTTGCCTTGCACAGGAGAACAGAGCTGGAAAGCAGGTCAGTTGGGTGGGGAGGGAATGGAGATTTTGCAGTATCTTTCCCCTGCCATGCTCACCAAACCACACCCATCAAGGCATACCATGTCCACCAAGCCACGCCCTCAGAACCAGTAGCATAATTTTTTGAATCCCACAACTAATTCCATAAGAACCAACTGAGCATCTTATTTTAGCTTGCTTATGGCTCCTTTGCTCCAAAGAAGCATGGAACAAAGATGGTGACTTCCTTTTACCGGATGGCACCAGACGAAAATCTTCAGATTGCAGGAATTATCCAGTTGCTGAAGCATTTTGGATGGACATGGGTTGGTCTTTTAATTCTGGATGATGACAGTGGAGACAATTTCCTCCAAGCCCTGGACCCACTTCTTTCTGAGAACAGGATCTGTGCTGCCTTTGTGGAGAGAATGCCCAAACAAGCTTTTTTTTCTGTGTTTCAAAATGCAATTGTGGATAGGATAAATATTTATTGGCTAGACATCAAAATCAATATATTCCTCTTCTATGGGGAAAGCACCACAGCAATGCTTCTGTTTATGTTCCTTAAATATACATTTTCTTTGAAAATATCGGGAAAAATGTGGATTCTGACAGCTCAAATGGATTTAACTTTAACGAGTCTTCATAGACCGTCAGATTTGAAATTGTTTGATGGAGCAATTTCCTTTGCTATTCATTCCAATGAACTGCCAGGATTTGAAAAATTCCTTGGGGCTCTCAAACCATTCCAGACCCAACGGGATAGTTTATTGAAAGAATTCTGGGAACAAGGCTTTGATTGCCACTTTTCAGGAAGTAACACACTGGTAGAAAGTAATGAAACATGTACTGGGAAGGAAGAGATGAATAACCTTCCTCGGCATTTATTTGAAATGACCGGCCACAGCTACAGTATCTACAATGCAGTCCATGCTGTAGCCCATGCTCTTCATGGCATGAGCATACATAGGTCTAAATACAAAAGAGTAGGTGAAAGTATAAGGGACAAACTTCAAGATCAAGGGACCTGGAAGGTAATAACTTTTATTATATAATCATAAAATATGTATAGGAGAACTAGTAAGAAAGATAAGAAGGATAGTGCTGTGGGAATTCGATGTTCAGCAGCATGATGGCATGAGGCAAAATCTGTACTTGTATCTATTTGTTTTGGTATGCACTGCCCAATAGCAGTGTTCTGAAGGATTGTGTTGAAACAGTTTATGTCCCAGTTGTGAGAGGTCTCTAGATATTTTCAGCCCTCCTTCTGAAACGGACAATATACAGGTCCTCAATGGAAAGCGGGCTGGTTGCAATTGTTTTTTTTTTTCTGCAGTCCTAACTTTCAATTGAAGCCTGTACTTGTCCCCTTTTTGTTTGCTGTACCAAACCAGACAGTTATTGAAGTACAAATAATTACAACATGAAATTCTTCTTTTTCTCAAATTATCCAGGAGGCTTTGGAGAAAAGAACCCAGATTGTTGGAGGCAACATGCTGTCTCTGTAAAACCTCTTAGAGAAGGCTGTAAAGCACTATGAAGTGGTATATAAGTCTAAGTGCTATTGCAAAAGCCACTTATTCAGTTCTGGAAATAGATTGAAATTGAACACTGATAGAATACTTTTCATTTAAGTAAGACATTGACATGATCCACTAAGACAAAACAATTCACATTGTCCTGAATAATGGGTCAGTGTTCCAGATGTGTCTTCATAGCCCTGCCCAGCAGTAATTTATTTATTTACTTATTTTGTCAAGCAAGTATTAGATAACAGGTATAAGTATAAACATGGTTATGAATACATGAAATGGATACGAATAAAAAGACACATTAGGACAGGGACGGTAGGCATGTTGGTGCGCTTATGCATGCCCCCTACAGACCTCTTAGGAAAGGGGTGAGGTCAATAGTAGACAGTCTAAGGTTAAAGTTTTTGGGATTTGGGGAAAAAAATCAGGTAGAGTATTCCAGACATTGACCACTCTGTTGCTGAAGTTGTATTTCTTGCAATCAAGTTTGGTACCTTGAGTTTGTATCTATTGTGTGCTTTTTTATTATTGTGGTTGAAGTATTCATTGGCAGATAGGATATTGCAGTAGATAATTTTATGTACTACACTTAAATCGGGCTGAAGGTGGTGTAGTTCAAGGTTGTCTAGGTATAAAATTTCAAGTCTGGTGGCATAAAATATTCTGCTACGAGTAGAGAAGTGAAGAACTCTTCTCATGAAATATTTCTGGACTTTTTCGACTGTATTAATATCCGATATATAATGTGGGTTCCAGACCGATGAGCTGTATTAAACTATTGGTCTAGCAAATGTTTTGTACGCTCTAATTAGTAGTGCAATATTACCAGAGAAAAAGCTACGTAATGGCTGAATGTCTTCAGTTTGGGTGATTATGATACAAGTATGGCATTCAGGATTTGTTCAAGGCACCAAGTTGACATACCTTCATCCTGTACCTCATGTTCACCAATCTGATGATGATTTTGTCAAGGCTGGATGGAGTGTGTTTCAACATGATTCTAGATAGCAGAAGTCCCCAGTCTGGAATAACTTCTTCATAGGTTGAAGCCACCAGTCTTCCTCATATTTTTGCAGGAAATGGTCGAGAGGTAATTTTAATGGAAGAAACCTGAAGGAACATGAGTGTCTCATTTCAAAATTTCAAGGTGATAGCTTCACAAAGCAGCTACTAAGGGGCATTTTGAACCTGGAAAGCAATGGGTCCATTCCTAGTCACCAGAAAATGAGAGGGATCCCAAGACACTAGAAAAAGTTGAAAGATGAGTGACTGTAGCTTAAATATTATGCAGGTAAAGGAATTGAGTGCATTTAGCCTAAAGAGAGAGAGAGCTTAAGGGCAACTTGGTAATAGACTTCCAATAATTGAAGGCAGGGGTGGGATTCTTCTGGTTCGGACTGGTTCGGGTGAACCCCTTATTCCGATGTTCATCTCACTCTGAATCGGTTCACTGCAATGCGGAAGTGGGCCTTCCTGCTCGCCCGCCACTGTTCTTTCCTGTGCTTTATGCCTTTGTTTAGAACACAGTTGATTTGTGCGACACAGCGTTTTGCTGTGCCTCAGCTGTTTCCTTCACAGAGGCTGCAGTTGAAAGTAAGTATGGGCTTGCCTTTTAAAAATGCAGAGCACACATGATCACCGAACCGGTTGTTTTACTGATGGAATCCCACCCCGATTGAAGGACTGTTATCCTAGAAGAAACTATGGATTTATTCTCTATAACATCTGAGGGAACCCAAGAACATATCAATCTGAGTAATTTCTATGTCCACAATTCCCCATTTCTTCCTCCATTTTGTTACTTAAGTAAACTACTATTTCCACTAACAAAAGATAGTTCTCATGAGTTAGGTCAGGTGTCAAAAGAAGCAACAAAAATGCTTGCTTCCAAATCTCATTATAAAGTCTGCAAATGATTGGATTTTGATATCATTCAGTTCCAGAATGCTCTGATGTGCTCAGCTCTGATGTGTCTTATTTTGCTTTTAAATATAAGTTTGAGGATGGTAGGTATCTGGAACAAGCCATTATGATATCAATATAATAAAATGTGTTCATATTTGCTTCTCTTGTGGAAACCCATAACTGTGATTTTTGCAAGCTGAGATAGGATAGTCATGGTTATAACTGATTGATAGAAAAGTCATACTATTTTCATTTCTATAGATATAATTTTCAGAAATATAAATTTCTGGGAGTTATCCATTGGTTTGTTCTCTTTTCTTTGTTTCCTGTCCTTTTAATTTAGCTTCACTGGTTTCTCCAAGGCCTTTCATTTAATAATTCACTTGGAGAATCCGTGTCCATTGACCACCATGGAGAAGTGCTTTCTGGATTTGATATTGCAAATGTGGTCATATTTTCAAACAACTCCTACTGTAAAGTGAAAATTGGAAAGATGGATCCCAAAGCAATTGAAGGAGAACGATTTGTGATTCATGAGCATTTAATTGTGTGGCACAAAGATTTTGAGCAGGTATGGATTTTGAAGCACCCATGTTTCCCCAAAAATAAGATATTGTCTTATTTTTTTGCCACCAAAAAAGGCACCAGGTCATATTTTCGAGGGATGTCATTTACTGATGAACCTCACTTGTGTGCATCACCCCCAGTCTCCTTTTTGCTGTCAGAGGCCTTCAGCAACTTCTTCTTCTGCAGCTGGCAAGGCTTTTCTGAAGGCCTCTGCAGCCGATAACAAAGCTCCAAATCTATCCAGAACTCTGTTATTGGATGTAGAGGCCTTCAGGAAAGCCTTGCCAGCCACAGAAGAAATGGCCCAGCAAGCCAGATGTTGGGGTATGTAAGGCCTAGCTGCAATGTCCGAAGGTAAGTGTAAGGAACTCCACCCCCGCATCCCAACCCTAACTTAATTTTTACCCATGTACTCTGGAGTGGGTGAGGTCTTAATTAGGGCTTATTCTAGGGTTAGGGCTTATATTGGTTGCCTGTATAGAAATCAAGCTAGGACTTACTTTCAGAGTAGGTTGTATTTTCGGGAAAACATGATATTTTATAATTTTCGATGAAAAATTTGGAGATCAAAGATCAGCTGTATTAAAGAATCTGTTTCATATTTTTATATCAGTTGGAATTAAGTATTCTATACTCAAATATGGGAATCTGGAAGAACTATAATTGGCAAATAATTTACAGGGAGGCTTGGGAAGATGGAGTTTTTGCTGAACTTCTTACTTAGTTTTACGGACAATAGTGCAAAAAATCAGTAACTGATTTCTAAAATTATGGTTAGACATCCCAAATTCCATCAAGTAGATAAGTAGGAAGAAAATCCTAAATTTAGAATTTTAAAATTTCATGGAGTAGGAACTCAAAGGCACAATTAAGGCTGCAATTTTTTTTGTATGTTCTACTTGTATAAAGCTATATATTAAATCTCACTGTAGATATTTTTAAAATCCAGAATGGTGAAGGGAAGAAAAAGCTTAGATGAAACCAGCTGCATTATTTAGGAAGTGTCAGAGAACTTTCTAGTGCTATACTATATGCCATGGTCCTTTGTCTTCTGCTACTTTATGTATGCAGGAAGATTAGAAGATACCAGTATTACTCAAATCCTTAGTTTTGAATTCCATCCTGGTTTATCAACAGGTCTTGCCTCATTCAGTGTGTAATGATCCCTGTCCTGCTGGCCATCAGAAAAAAAAGAAAGAAGGTGAGAAATTTTGCTGCTATGACTGTGATCCATGTTCAGATGGGAAGATGTCAAATATGTCAGGTACATTATTCTCTATTTTACTCTACTCTACTCTACTCTACTCTACTCTACTCTACTCTACTCTACTCTACTCTACTCTACTCTACTCTATTCTACTCTACTCTACTCTACATTATATATTTTTCATTGCAAAATTCACCAAATGGTAAATTACTTTTATTTATAGATGGAGCTGATTAGCTTGCTTCATTTATTCCAATATCAATTCTCATACTAGAAGATTTCAATTGGCTGAAAACATAAAATTCAGTATTACCATGATGAAAAGCTTTCAACTAATTCCTAAAATGAACAAAAAGAACATTAGATAGAGGCCCTGGATTAAATTGTGCCCATGCAACTCTCTTTTCTCCAGGTTTCCAGCATTCTGTCTGGTTTAGTTTAGTTTACTTTATTGTCATTGCACCTCATACAATGCAATTAAATACCATTGTTAAGCCTGGGTTCCCCAACCAGGGTTAAGGAGAATGTGCAGCGTTAGTCAGGTAGGCACACAGATAAATGAGTGAGATAAGCTTGTATGTTTGTTAACATACAGTAAAAATAACAGATACGCTTGTGCTATCAAAATATGGTTTATTCCATTTAGAGTTTATAGCATAGTCAAAGTAACAGTCCATTAGTCATGTATCATTTAGTCAGTCCATTCAAGGATATTCAGTTAGCAAAATCCATGTAGAATTTCCAATATCAGTTCACTTACAATTAATCAGTCCCTTATCTCTCTCCCATTCCAGTCTTCATCCAGTAATTAGGGATCATAAAGCCAGAGAGAGCAAGCTGATGATCCTTGCTTCTTTTATGTTGCTTTCACAACCACTTCCTTAATTACATTCCTTTATTTAAAGTTGCAGACACTTTAACATATAAACCATGATAACATATTTATTATTTTACCTAAACCAGTTAGGGTAAACAATGTTATCCCTAACAACCATCTTCAGTGTACATTATAACTATAAAAAGAACACAAATACACATCCTTCACATTCTATACAATTTAATTGAAAACCCAATATTGCATTAATATTGCACTATACAATAATATACTGTACAATATTATACTCTGGAATTGGAACCAGAGAAGAGAAATCTGGAATGTTGCTGACACTCAACAAAGGATGAATTTGGTCAAACAAGATTTAGAGTTGCAATTAAGATCTACCTTATGATGCTTAGGGCTGTGAAGTGTCAGTACTTATCCACACTTCTGAATCAGCAGATTGCCTCCCTCCAATTTTAGCCCTGTGTGTCAGATCACACAGGCACGATTGGTAAGAAGGAAATGAATAAAATATTCCTGGAGTATGCAGAAGAAATTGTGCCACATTTGTCAGATGCAATTACTGAAATTTATTCCTGATTGGATATTGGCCTTGATGCTTGACTGGACCTTGAAGTCCAGAGAAAATTCCCAGGCAGAATTCTTGCATGATTATTTAGGAATGATTCGAGCCTGTTGGAGCTGAGGATGTGGAGAGAGTTGGGATTGTGAGATTAATCACCTGTTTTCTAGATCTATGCCCCACTTGGGTTGTAAAAGTGCCCCCAAGACAGAGACAGACAGATGACAAACAGACAGAGAGAAAGCTAGATATAGAAAGGGAGGAAGGGGAGATGGTATGTGTGTGTGTGAGAGAGAGAAGTGGGTGGGGGGAGGGAAGAAGGGAGGGAGAGAGGAAGAGAGGGAGGGAGAGAGAGAGAGCCCAGAGAAAAAAAGTAAAGTGTGATCATGTGATTGAAGTCAAATATCAATATTGGGCATGCATGTAATAAATATGACACCATTTGAAAATGTGAAGGATTTCAGTTGTAGCATTTTTAAAAATGACAAGGCTTTAATCAAACCTTTGTGCCCACTATTTGGCATTTTGAAATACCTCTCATATGCATCCATGTCTAAGACTTGGAAAAGGAAAGACTGAAGAAATTATGGTGCTAATGAAGTGTGATTACCACTAACATATTCCTACTCCAATAGTTTACTTTTATTCTCATCAAATAATCAAAATCCAGTCCTTTTCAAAATTAACTACTTTAATGGGGGGAGGATTCAAATCTGAGAATTCCAAAACCAAAATTCTGAGGTTTGTTGGGTAGACTTCTTGTGGTTAGCTTTGAAAAACCACTGATCTAATTTAATACTTCATTTGTGTTGTATTGATCATTATGATTATATTCCATGTTTCATAGCCTTTATCTTATTTGTAGACATGATTGCCTGTTCTGAATGTCCAGAAGATCAATATCCAAGTAAGGACAAAGTTCGATGCATCCCCAAAATTTTAATTTTTCTAACTTTTCAAGAACCTTTAGGGATCAGTTTGGTTGTGGTTGCTACTTTGTTCTCAATCATTACAACATTCATACTTGCAATATTCATTAAGTATAAAGACACTCCAATGGTTAAAGCTAACAACAAGGACCTGACTTACACTCTCCTTATCTCCCTTCTGCTTTGCTTCCTCTGCTCTTTCCTCTTTGTTGGAAAACCCCTTAGATTGATTTGCTTCCTTCGACAATCCGTGTTTGGCCTTATCTTCTCTGTGGCTATTTCTTCTGTATTGGCCAAAACCACCATGGTCATCGCAGCATTCATGGCCAGCAAACCAGGATCTAGCATGAGAAAATGGTTGGGAAAAAGACTGTCCTTCTTAATTGTTTTTCCTGGCTCCTTCCTTCAAGCAGGCATTTGTCTGGCATGGATGATCATTTCTCCTCCCTTTCCAGAACTTAACATGCGAACAATGACTGAAGAGATCATAGTAGAATGTAATGAAGGGTCTGTTGTGATGTTTTATCTTGTCTTGGGCTATATGGGGTTTCTATCTCTGATCAGCTTCATGGTGGCTTTCTTGGCTAGAAACCTGCCTGATACATTCAATGAAGCCAAGTTCATCACTTTCAGCATGCTGGTATTTTGCAGTGTTTGGTTGTCTTTTGTTCCAACATATTTGAGCACCAAAGGAAAGTATATGGTAGCTGTAGAGGTCTTTTCTATCTTAGCTTCTAGTGCTGGGTTATTGGGATGTATCTTCTTCCCCAAATGCTTCATTATTTTGCTGAGACCTGACCTCAACAGCAAAGGCCAACTTGTAAAGAGAAAGTATTTCTGACTACTAGATGATGGATGCATAGATTTCTACTGTGAAATGGAAATGATAATCCTTTTAAAGAATAGAGCAAAACTAAATAGCTCTGGCAATATTACCAATATTTTTAATGTATAATATAATAACAGTGTTTGACAAATTCTTATAGCAATAGAAATAGTCATAGCATTTAGACTTGTATACCATGTCATAGTTGTTAGGGATAACATTGTTTACCCTAACTGGTTTAGGTAAAATAATAAATATGTTATCATAGTTTGTTAGTTAAAGTGTCTGCAAGTTTAACTGTAGGAATGTAATTAAGGGAGTGGTTGTGAAAGCACTTTAAAAGAAGCAAGACGACAGCTTGCTCTCTCTCTGGCTTTGATGTTCCCTAATTACTGCATGGACTCAAGACTGTGTTACTTGAACGGGAGAGATAAACGAAGGACTGATTTGTAAGTGAACTGACATAGGATATTCTACACGGACTTTGCTAACTGAATATCCTTCAATGGACTGACTAAATGATACATGACTAATGGACTGTTATTTTGACTATGCTATAAATGGAATAAACTATATTTTTGATAGCACAAGCCTATCTGTTATTTTTACTGTATGTTAAAAAACATACAAGCTTATCTCACTCATTTATCTGTGTGCCTATCTGACTAACGCTGCACATTCTGTTTAGCTTGTCTCCTTAACCCTGGTTGGGGAACCCAGGCTTAACAATAGTGCTTTTCAACCCTCTCTAAGCAGTTTACAGAGTCAACATTTTACTCACACAATCTGGATCCTCATTTTACTGACCTAGGAAGGATAGAAGGTTAAATCAACCTGGTTAGGATTGAACTGCTGGCCATAAACAGAGTTAGCTTGCAATACTGCATTCTAATCACTTGGCCAACACATCAACTCCTTTCGAACAAAAATGGAAAATAAAATATTTCACTGTATAATGAGTGATTCTGCTTTTAATTCTTTTAGTTCTGATTATTTTCATGGCCAATTGGGTCTTTTTCAAAAAAGATGCATTTGGTACCTGAAAAAAAGACATACTATCTAATATATTTTGGCTTTTATCATTCTGAAGCAGAATAGAGAAAAAAGAAAGGGAAGGAAAAAAGAAAAGAAAAATGTTATAAAGATAGAGCTTCTTCTTAGCAGCAGTTGCCATTGTAATTATCATAATACTTGCCTGAATTTGTTGAATCATATGCCTGAATTTGAATCATAGGACCATGGGAATGCTGCAAGGACCAGTTGTAAATTACTTTTTTCAGTGTTGTTGTAACTTAGAATGTTCATTAAATAGATGATTATAAGTTGAAGACCACCTGCAATGTCTTTCTTCTTGCAATCATGCCATGCACACCATTATTACACAGGATTCTTCTGATGATTATCTCATGAATGCTGACATTTATTAATGCAAGGGAGGTTTTTTAGTTCCTAAATGTTAACTCTGGGATTCTGTACATTTCTCTGTCTATGGTTATAGCATCCAGATAATTCTCAATGTATGACTATACACTGAGCAACTATTTGAAGTAATTATGGTGTTGAATGAAGGGACCTATGACCCATGTTCAAAGTTATGGTCATTGCACTGCCCCTGGGGTCATGTGATCAGAATTCAGGAGTTTCACACCCTGCCTCCACTTAATGACCGCAGAGTCATGTTAATTCACTGATCCCTTCCTCTAATATAACCCCTTTTGACTTTCCCTTTTGACTTCTACCTCTTGTTGCTCCTACTTTGGCAGCTTTGGCTTAGGAAAAATGAAAAAGTCCCCCTTGAAAAAAGTTCCTATGGGGCCAGGATGAAGGAAGACATACAGTAAAGAATACTTCTTTCTAGTCTGGGATCAGTAAAAAATCTTGGAGACTGTAAATCAAATCACTCTCATTTATAGTGAGTTAATTAAAGTGTAGTCTATTTGAATGAATGCAAAGCATTCTTCCCAACCATTTCTGTATTTTTTTGGAGATTTGGAGATTCAAGGTGTTGTAGGATGTAGTGCAGAGCCATATTAACAGCATCATCTTTTAATCTTTTGCTTGGTACGTAAACTGCATGAGATCTAACAGTGAATCTGTGGTGGTTTTCAGGTGGGACAGCACTAACCTTTCAAAGATTTTCATAACTACAGATGTTAGAACAACTGGTCTGTAGTTATTCAGTTCCTTGATGGAGGGGTTCTTTGGCACTGGGATGATGGTAAAACCTTTGAAGCAGGAAGGAACATAGCACATCTCTAGTGATTTATTGAAGATTTGGGTGAAGATGGGGGCTAATTGATCAGCACAGACTTTTAAGCAAGAAGAAGATTCTTATCTGGCCCTGGTACTTTTCCTGGTGTTTGTCTGTGAAATAGATCTTGCACTCCTTTTTCTGTGATCACCAGAGGTTGTGAACCTAATGGGTTGGGGTCAGTTGTAGGAGGCTTGGCTGTTGTTGTTGTGTTTGAGATGGGGGTTGTGAAGATAGGTGGCTGTAATTTCCTTTCAAACCTGCAGTAAAACACATTCAGGTCATCTGTTAGTTGTTGATTTCTTTCTGCCTGGGAAGGAGGTTTGCTGTAGCCAGTGATGTTTTTAAGAGTTTTCCACATGTTTGCTGGTTCATTTGTTGAGAACTGATTCCTTAACTTTTCAGAGTAGCTTCTTTTTGCTGCTCTCTTGTTAATATTTTTCTGGCCTGATTGTATAACATTATGTCACCTTTTCTGTAAGCTTCCTTTTTGGAATGATGTAGCTGCTTAAGTTTAGCTGTAAACCAAGGTTTATTGTTACTATATATTTACAGGTTCCTTGTTGGTACACATAAGTCTTTGCAGAAGCTGACATATGATGTTACGATATCTGTGAGCTCATCTAGGTTGGCAGAGGTATCTTCAAAAACATTCCAATCAGTGCAACCAAGGAAAGCCTGGAGCTTCAGCTTTGCTCATCAAACCAAGTCCTCACTGATTTAATTATTGTTTTTATGGTTTTAAGTCTTTGTCTGTAAGCAGGTACAAGGTGAATCATGCAGTGATCAGAGTGTCCCACAGCTGCTCATGGTAAAGACCTATAAGCATTTTTTACTGTTGTGTAGCAGTGATCTAAAGTATTTTTGCCTCTGGTGGGACAATTTACATGCTGGAAATATTTTGGGAGCTCTTTCCTTAAATTGTTTGATTGAAAACTCCTAAAATGATGGGAAGGAAATCTGGATGTTTGGCTTCAGCCTCCATAATTTGATCAGCTAGAGTTTGTAATGCCTTGTTTACACAGGCTTGTGGAGGAACATACACAGCTATTAGGAGAAATGAGGAGAACTCATGTGGAGAATAAAATGGCTTGCAGTTCATATATAAAGACTTTAAATTTTAATCATGGAATTTATATATTATATCCTGAGACCAGCTGTTGTTGATATATAAACATTCCACCCTTCATTTTACTTGATATCTCTTCAGTTCTGTCTATTTAAATATCTCAATTGCTGGGATGTATATGCTATTGTCATCATGAATTTGTACATTAAGCCATGTTTCGGTAAAACAGAGAACTGCTGAATTGTAGAAATCAGAATTGCATCTATTTAAAAGACATGTTTCAGCCATCTTGTTAGCAAGTGAGCATAAATTAGTCAGAAAGACTGAAGGGAGAGGGTCCCCCCCCCCAATTCCTTAGTCTATTGAAAATTCCCGTTCATTTACCTTGTCTCCTTTTCTGGAGCTGCCACATTTTTTTCCTTTGTTTGTTGTAATCCATAGAACTGGGGAATTAGTTAGAATCTCCTCGGTATTTTCAAAGACAGGTGGGGGTGAGGAATCAAAAAGCTGCTCCTTAAAGAAACATTGCCCAATTCTTAGCAAATGGTCTCATGAATATGAAATCCATTGTGAATTGCAGAGAATAATAAAGAAAAAAGAAATCATTAGAGAGCATTTCACTGGGGCAGTTGTTGTTGGCACCATCTTGGATCATATGAGGAGAAGATTAGTACCATCAGGAAAAGAGTAGTACCATCTAGAAGGTATGTCAAACTAGCAGCCTGCGGGCCAGATGTGTCATGCACAGGCTATGCCATCCCAGCTCTGTGAAGGGGGAAAACATCACAATATGTCATGTGATGGCAACGTGGCATGCCAAGTTTGACACCCATGATCTAAGGGTAAACTAAGTCTCTTCTTATTTCTTAAATTAGTGAGAAAACAGTGGAAGAAAGTGATTTACTCACTACTCAGGAAAAAGCTGATGTTAAATGTTGACATGATTCTCCTAATTCAAATAAGCAGTGATATGATTCATTACTATAAAGCAATTCACAGTGTTGTAAGTGAAGTCTTTTCTTAGTCCACCCCAGCAATCCTGGCTGAAGATGTTCATTGCTGGGTGGATTTGACACAAGTGTGGAATTAAGCTTACTAGCTATGGCCCCTACAGCAGCCAACATCTTGCACAGGAACAGGAAGCTCAAGGGCAAAGCCCAAGAGAGGGTATAAATAACACTCACTCTCCACTCCATGTGGTCAACTGCTGTGGCCCTGTCCATCAATAAATCATCTTTCCAATCAGCCTCCATGTTTCCAGTGTCTTTCTTCTTGCTTGGAACTGAACCAGATGAATATTTCTTCCAATGCTACCATCTAAAGGTATACTGAGGTTCTTCCTCCTTCTGAATTTAGTGAGGAGATAGTAGACAAAAGTGAGCTACTCACTTCTGGAAAGACCTGTGTTTAAAAGACCTGTGCAAAATGAGTTATTCACTTCTGCCAATAGGTTGACATCAAATGTTGATACAATTCTCTTCATTCAATTAAGGTAGCGATAGGGATTCAGTACAACAAAACAATCCAATTTGTCTTAAGTATGGATCAGTGCTACAGAAGTCTTTTCTTAGTCCTCCCCAGTAGTTCTGGTTGAAGGTCTTTAATGTTGGGTAGTTTTGATTCAATTGCACTTAGACTTATATACCACTTTACAGTGCTTTACAGACCTTCCTAGGTGGTTTACAGAGTCAGCATAGTGCCCTAACAATTTGGGTCCTCATTTTACTTGGAAGGATGGAAGGCTGAGTCATCCTTGAGCCTGGTGAGATTTGAACTGCCAAATGGCAGGCAGTCATCAGTCAGCAGAAATAGCCTGCAGTAATGCACTCTAACCAGTATGCCACTATGGCTCACACTCACAAGCATGGGATTACCATTCTCTTGAAGTCATACAACCTGTAATATGTGCTCAATCTGGGGTCATCTTCCCAAGGCTCAGTAGAGTGTGTCAGAGGACAGATTCTATATCAAAGGAATCCCCATCTTGGAGATCTTTGGCACAGGATGAAGGTGCCATGTTTGCAGAAAGTTTTGTAAGACAAGGCTGAAAGGGATTTTTAAATGAAGTGACCTGAAGCAACAGAGTGCATTTCAACAGTGCAATTCTCCATAACACCAGAAAAAACCATAATTTTACCAATGGAATAATTTATACTTCTCTAAGTCCTAGCCTCTATTTTGAACCCAAAGGAAACATCAATTTCACAGCCAAAGGCCATGTCTCTTCAGTTGGGTAAGATGACAAAATAAACAACAAAAATACTTGTTTGGTTTAGTGATACTCCTTCTTAAGATTGATTGTCAGAAATCAGGGCAACTTTAGTTGTGTCACTTTTATTTCCATAGAGAAAAAATTCATTGTATCTTGAAAAAATCTACTGCTTTGTTTCATCTTATTTATTCCCTCTCCTTTTTTAAAAGTTAGCTTCATTGGTTTCTTCAAGGCCTTTCATTTAATAATTCATTTGGAGAAGCACTTATGTTGATTAAAACAAAACAAACAAACAAGAAATCCCTAAGAGAATAATAGAATAACCCTTACTGACCCCTTTGAGGATATTGTGTTCAATGGTTGTCCAAAGACATATATCTGGAGAATGTTAAGATTTTGGCTCTAAATATTTGGTATGGGATGAATCCCATGGTCAGCTGGGGGAATTTGGGCCAGTCATTTTTTCATGCTGAACCCACCTCATAGGAGTACTGCTGTGGGAAAATTAGGAGGAGATAGGGTAAAGAACAGGGGTCTACAAACCATGCAACTTTAATATTTTTGGACTTCAACTCCCAGAATTCCACAGCTAGTCATGCTGGCTGAGCAATTCTGAGACTTCAAGTCCACAAGTCTTAAAGTTGCCAAATTTGGAGACTCCTGGTATAGAGTTTTCTGCCTGAGAAGGGGGGTTGGGCTAGAAGACCTCCAAGGTCCCTTCCAACTCTTGTTATTCTATTCTATTCTATTCTATTTATATTCTGTTCTATTCTATTCTATTCTGTGATGACCCAGAGTGTAACACATATGTAACAAAATCCAAAACTTAAATAAATGTCCTTTAATGCCTCCAACTTGGCCCCACTGTTCAATAATTCGCAGTTGAAGATAAAACGTACTCAAAAATAGCCTTCAAAAGAAAGCAATACAGTCTGAACTTAATGAGCAGATAGAGGTGAAATAAAAAACAAAACAAACTACAATGATGAAATTTCCACAACAGAACAGGATAAGTAGTTACCAATTTCAAGGAGATAACAAGACACAGTCTGTTGGAAGGAGGCCAACCAAGATAACTTCAGCCCAAGATAAAATATGCTTTGCTTTTAGCAACTCTGTGTTGCAACCATCTCTCTTATATACTAGTCTTCCCAGCTGCAACCAATGAGGAGGATCATGGCCATGTCCTCTCTCATAAGCCAAGTTGTTGTCTTCTCCGTTCCTCCCTGTGTGTCCTAGGATGCAGAGGGATGGGCCTGGTTCTTCCTCTGATTTCTCAGCCAGGCTCTGTCCTACCCCAGCCTCCTCTACAACCTCCGGAGCCACACCTCCACTCCCTGTCAACTGTTCCTCCTCTCCCTCAGAGTCCGACTCTACCAAGGGCATGACTATTCTATTCTATTCTATTCTATTCTATTCTATTCTATTCTATTCTATTCTATTCTAGTCTTGTCTAGTCTAGTCTAGTCTAGTCTAGTCTAGTCTAGTCTAGTCTGCTCTACTCTACTCTAGTCTAGTCTAGTTTAGCTTATTTTATTCTAGTCTAATCTAGTCTAGTCTAGTCTATTCCTGTTCTAGTCTAGTCTAGCCTATTATGTTTTTGATAAGGTTGAGTTATTTGTAAAAACAAATAAAGGCAGGGAATAAATAAATAAATATTTTATGTAGTATCTTCTTAAAGAGCTACAGAAATGTTTGTCTTCAATGATGGAAGTGAAATAATAGCTCTAAACCCGGGGGTTTTGTTTGGCAAAGGTGACTATTTATTGGCAATTAAGCTAAATGACTACCATTGAATTCTTTGATACAGCTCCAGCAGCTTTCCCTGAAAATATTGAGAAACAATTCCAAAGAAGTTATAAGTGGTTTCATATCTTGCAATTGAGCACAAAGAGACAGGCAGGATCTTGTCCCTTTGAATTGTGCCAGTGATTTCAATTTATTGGACTTTGCTTGTTTATCAGTACATGCTTTGCTAACTTCTTGATGTCACTCCATTGGATAGGAGAACTGATATCCTTCCAAGTGTTAGCCAAATGTCTTCCTAGATTTTGCCATTGATGGAAAAAAATTGCTGAACAAAAAATGTGGAAGACAATGATTATAATGTGGTTACTGGTTGACATTAAGTGCTGGACCAATGCCACAACTTGCCCCCAAAGTAATATGTCTTCTATCCTTCATGAATGGTATAAACCAGGAAATCTCCTCATTGGTGGGATCACAGCTCAGATTGTATATGTACTTGAGGAAAATTCCTTTGAGGAACATCCTTCAAAGAAATCATTTATGCCACCTCTGTAAGAATTTCTTTTCCTTTTCCTTACTCTCCATATATTGTTGGAGACTGCAAAAATCTATCGATTGTCTGTCCCTCCACACTCCCTCTATCTATTTATCTCCTGACTGTTTTTATAACTTAAGAATAGAATGTAAGAATGTAAGAAAGTATTCACTTGCACTTCAACTTGCATTGATCATAATAAAAATAATAACCTTTTGTATGCTTTCTAGCTCTGCAGTTAAATTGCACATCATATTTTCCCACAAGCTAGTCCAGTTGTAGACATCCATCTCATGATGCATCAAATGTTTCTCACTGTTTTTATATGGTGTCTACTGTCTATTACAATTTTCAAGTTTCATATTTTTACTGTTGCATCCTTCAATACATTCTTCTTTTCTCAATTAGTTTCATTTCACTTGTCTCCAATTATGTTATCAGAGCCATTTTAAAGTTGTATCAGCATTCCCTGATTTTGGCATTTGCAGTGAAACAGATCAATTCAAATCCAAGACTCTTGTCTAATGTAACTCTGGGATTTTTCATCTGTGATAACTATTTTGATGCCCAGCTGACTTACCGTTTCACTTTGGACCTACTCTTTCGATCAGACCGGTTGTTTTTCAACTACAGATGTGATATCAAAGAGAATCTCATTTTGGCCATTATTGGTGGATTCGGTGCTGATATCTCATTCTTCATGTCAGATGTCATAAGTCTTTATAAAATCCCGCAGGTAAAATAGTGTTTATTGACATGTATCCATAAGCAAAATTGTAAGGAATTGGAAATAATCATTTATCAGGTAAAGATAAGATCCAGCTTGAATGATGCATAAAAGATCCTGATGAATCTTAGGAAATAGAATTGAACTACTGTATATTTGATACACCGCATTGCAGAAGGTGAGTATTTAAGGTGCTGATGTTGATGTAAATCCATCCTGATCCATGGAACCTAACATGTCTATCACTTTCTGTCAGCCAAACCTAAATTATGCTTAGAGATCTGTGGAAGTGCTTTTAACTGCCTGAAAAAAAGGGAAGATCTGAATCTAACAAAGAAATCAATACAGTAATGGTCACAAGATTTATTTAGAATTGAAAATGGAATCCCATGCATGGAAAGAGTTTGGGAAAAATGCACATATCTGCCTATTGTTTAAGAAAATACAATTCTCATGTTTGTTGAGACATTCCAACCAGAGGTGGTATTAAGGGGTTCTGACCACTTCTGGAGAACCAGTAGTGGAAATTTTGTGTTGTTTGGAGAACTGGCAAATACCATCTCTGACTGGCCCCACTCCATCTATTCTCTGCCTCCCGAGTCCCAGCTGCTCAGCTGGGTCTTCTTTTGTTGCCTTGCACAGGAGAACAGAGCTGGAAAGCAGGTCAGTTGGGTGGGGAGGGAATGGAGATTTTGCAGTATCCTTTCCCTGCCATGCTCACCAAACCACACCCATCAAGGCATACCATGTCCACCAAGCCACGCCCTCAGAACCAGTAGCATAATTTTTTGAATCCCACAACTAATTCCATAAGAACCAACTGAGCATCTTATTTTAGCTTGCTTATGGCTCCTTTGCTCCAAAGAAGCATGGAACAAAGATGGCGACTTCCTTTTACCGGATGGCACCAGATGAAAATCTTCAGATTGCAGGAATTATCCAGTTGCTGAAGCATTTTGGATGGACATGGGTTGGTCTTTTAATTCTGGATGATGACAGTGGAGACAATTTCCTCCAAGCCCTGGACCCACTTCTTTCTGAGAACAGGATCTGTGCTGCCTTTGTGGAGAGAATGCCCAAACAAGCTTTTTTTTCTGTGTTTCAAAATGCAATTGTGGATAGGATAAATGTTTATTGGCTGGACATCAAAATCAATATATTCCTCTTCTATGGGGAAAGCACCACAGCAATGCTTCTGTTTATGTTCCTTAAATATATATTTTCTTTGAAAATATCGGGAAAAATGTGGATTCTGACAGCTCAAATGGATTTAACTTTAACGAGTCTTCATAGACCATCAGATTTGAAATTGTTTGATGGAGCAATTTCCTTTGCTATTCATACCAATGAACTGCCAGGATTTGAAAAATTCCTTGGGGCTCTCAAACCATTCCAGACCCAACGGGATAGTTTATTGAAAGAATTCTGGGAACAAGGCTTTGATTGCCACTTTTCAGGAAGTAACACACTGGCAGAAAGTAATGAAACATGTACTGGGAAGGAAGAGATGAATAACCTTCCTCGGCATTTATTTGAAATGACCGGCCACAGCTACAGTATCTACAATGCAGTCCATGCTGTAGCCCATGCTCTTCATGGCATGAGCATACATAGGTCTAAATACAAAAGAGTAGGTGAAAGTATAAGGGACAAACTTCAAGATCAAGGGACCTGGAAAGTAATAACTTTTATTATATAATCGTAGAATATGTATAGAAGAACTAGTAGGAAAGATAAGAAGGATAGTGCTGTGGGAATTCGATGTTCAGCAGCATGATGGCATGAGGCAAAATCTGTACTTGTGTCTATTTTTTTTGGTATGCACTGCCCAATAGCAGTGTTCTGAAAGATTGCATTGAAACAGTTTATGTCCCAGTTGTGAGAGGTCTGCAGATATTTTCAGCCCTCCTTCTTAAATGGACAATATACAGGTCCTCAATGGAAAGCGGACTGGTTACAATGGTTTTTTTTTTCTGCATTCCTAACTTTCAATTGAAGCCTGTACTTGTCCCCTTTTTGTTTGCTGTACCAAACCAGACAGTTATAGAAGTACAAATAATTACAACATGAAATTCTTCTTTTTCTCAAATTATCCAGGAGGCTTTGGAGAAAAGAACCCAGATTGTTGGAGGCAACATGCTGTCTCTGTAAAACCTCTTAGAGAAGGCTGTAAAGCACTATGAAGTGGTATATAAGTGGAATATAAGTGCTATTGCAAAAGCCACTTATTCAGTTCTGGAAATAGATTGAAATTGAACACTGATAGAATACTTTTCATTTAAGTAAGACATTGACATGATCCACTAAGACAAAACAATTCACATTGTCCTGAATAATGGGTCAGTGTTGCAGATGTGTCTTCATAGCCCTGCCCAGCAGTAATTTATTTATTTACTTATTTTGTCAAGCAAGTATTAGATAACAGGTATAAGTATAAACATGGTTATGAATACATGAAATGGATACGAATAAAAAGACACATTAGGACAGGGACGGTAGGCATGTTGGTGCGCTTATGCATGCCCCCTACAGACCTCTTAGGAAAGGGGTGAGGTCAATAGTAGACAGTCTAAGGTTAAAGTTTTTGGGATTTGGGGAAAAAAATCAGGTAGAGTATTCCAGACATTGACCACTCTGTTGCTGAAGTTGTATTTCTTGCAATCAAGTTTGGTACCTTGAGTTTGTATCTATTGTGTGCTCTTTTATTATTGTGGTTGAAGTATTCATTGGCAGATAGGATATTGCAGTAGATAATTTTATGTACTACACTTAAATCGGGCTGAAGGTGGTGTAGTTCAAGATTGTCTAGGTATAAAATTTCAAGTCTGGTGGCATAAAATATTCTGCTACGAGTAGAGAAGTGAAGAACTCTTCTCATGAAATATTTCTGGACTCTTTTTAATATCCGATATATAATGTGGGTTCCAGACCGATGAGCTGTATTAAACTATTGGTCTAGCAAATGTTTTGTACGCTCTAATTAGTAGTGCAATATTACCAGAGAAAAAGCTACGTAATGGCTGAATGTCTTCAGTTTGGGTGATTATGATACAAGTATGGCATTCAGGATTTGTTCAAGGCACCAAGTTGACATACCTTCATCCTGTACCTCATGTTCACCAATCTGATGATGATTTTGTCAAGGCTGGATGGAGTGTGTTTCAACATGATTCTAGATAGCAGAAGTCCCCAGTCTGGAATAACTTCTTCATAGGTTGAAGCCACCAGTCTTCCTCATATTTTTGCAGGAAATGGTCGAGAGGTAATTTTAATGGAAGAAACCTGAAGGAACATGAGTGTCTCATTTCAAAATTTCAAGGTGATAGCTTCACAAAGCAGCTACTAAGGGGCATTTTGAACCTGGAAAGCAATGGGTCCATTCCTAGTCACCAGAAAATGAGAGGGATCCCAAGACACTAGAAAAAGTTGAAAGATGAGTGACTGTAGCTTAAATATTATGCAGGTAAAGGAATTGAGTGCATTTAGCCTAAAGAGAGAGAGAGCTTAAGGGCAACTTGGTAATAGACTTCCAATAATTGAAGGCAGGGGTGGGATTCTTCTGGTTCGGACTGGTTCGGGTGAACCCCTTATTCCGATGTTCATCTCACTCTGAATCGGTTCACTGCAATGCGGAAGTGGGCCTTCCTGCTCGCCCGCCACTATTCTTTCCTGTGCTTTATGCCTTTGTTTAGAACACAGTTGATTTGTGTGGCACAGCGTTTTGCTGTGCCTCAGCTGTTTCCTTCACAGAGGCTGCAGTTGAAAGTAAGTATGGGCTTGCCTTTTAAAAATGCAGAGCACACATGATCACCGAACCAGTTGTTATACTGATGGAATCCCACCCCGATTGAAGGACTGTTATCCTAGAAGAAACTATGGATTTATTCTCTATAACATCTGAGGGAACCCAAGAACATATCAATCTGAGTAATTTCTATGTTCACAATTCCCCATTTCTTCCTCCATTTTGTTACTTAAGTAAACTACTATTTCCACTAACAAAAGATAGTTCTCATGAGTTAGGTCAGGTGTCAAAAGAAGCAACAAAAATGCTTGCTTCCAAATCTCATTATAAAGTCTGCAAATGATTGGATTTTGATATCATTCAGTTCCAGAATGCTCTGATGTGCTCAGCTCTGATGTGTCTTATTTTGCTTTTAAATATAAGTTTGAGGATGGTAGGTATCTGGAACAAGCCATTATGATATCAATATAATAAAATGTGTTCATATTTGTTTTTCTTGTGGGAACCCATAACTGTGATTTTTGCAAGCTGAGATAGGATAGTCACAGTTATAACTGATTGATAGAAAAGTCATACTATTTTCATTTCTATAGATATAATTTTCAGAAATATAAATTTCTGGGAGTTATCCATTGGTTTGTTTTCTTTTCTTTGTTTCCTGTCCTTTTAATTTAGCTTCACTGGTTTCTCCAAGGCCTTTCATTTAATAATTCACTTGGAGAATCTGTGTCCATTGACCACCATGGAGAAGTGCTTTCTGGATTTGATATTGCAAATGTGGTCATGTTTCCAAACAACTCCTACTGTAAAGTGAAAATTGGAAAGATGGATCCCAAAGCAATTGAAGGAGAACGATTTGTGATTCATGAGCATTTAATTGTGTGGCACAAAGATTTTGAGCAGGTATGGATTTTGAAGCACCCATGTTTCCCCAAAAATAAGATACTGTCTTATTTTTTTGCCACCAAAAAAGGAACCAGGTCTTATTTTCAAGGGATGTCATTTACTGACTAACCTCACTTGTGTGCCTTCAGTAACTTCTTCTTCTGCAGCTGGCAAGGCTTTTCTGAAGGCCTCTGCAACCGATAACAAAGCTCCAAATCTATCCAGAACTCTGTTATTGGCTGTAGAGGCCTTCAGGAAAGCCTTGTCAGTCACAGAAGAAATGGCCCAGCAAGCCAGATGTTGGGGTGTGCAAGGCCTAGCTGCAATGTCCGAAGGTAAGTGTAAGGATCTCCACCCCCGCATCCCAACCCGAACTTAACTCTTACCCATGTACTCTGGAGTGGGTGAGGTCTTAATTAGGGCTTATTCTGGGGTTAGGGCTTATATTGGTTGCCTGTATAAAAATCAAGCTAGGACTTACTTGCAGAGTAGGTTGTATTTTCGGGAAAACATGATATTTTATAATTTTCGATGAAAAATTTGGAGATCAAAGATCAGCTGTATTAAAGAATCTGTTTCATATTTTTATATCAGTTGGAATGAAGTATTCTATACTCAAATATGGGAGTTGTCTCCTAATCTGGAAGAACTATAATTGGCAAATAATTTACAGGGAGGCTTGGGAAGATGGAGTTTTTGCTGAACTTCTTACTTAGTTGTACGGACAATAGTGCAAAAAATCAGTAACTGATTCCTAAAATTATGGTTAGACATCCCAAATTCCATCAAGTAGATAAGTAGGAAGAAAATCCTAAATTTAGAATTTTAAAATTTCATGGAGTGGGATCTCAAAGGCACAATTAAGGCTGCAATTTTTTTGTATGTTCTACTTGTGTAAAGCTATATATTAAATCTCACAGTAGATATTTTTAAAATCCAGAATGGTGAAGGGAGGGAAAAGCTTAGATGAAACCAGCTGCATTATTTAGGAAGTGTCAGAGAACTTTCTAGTGCTATACTATATGCCATGGTTCTTTGACTTCTGCTACTTTATGTATGCAGGTAGATTAGAAGATACCAGTATTACTCAAATCCTTAGTTTTGAATTCCATCCTGGTTTATCAACAGATCTTGCCTCATTCAGTGTGTAATGATCCCTGTCCTGCTGGCCATCAGAAAAAAAAGAAAGAAGGTGAGAAATTTTGCTGCTATGACTGTGATCCATGTTCAGATGGGAAGATGTCAAATATGTCAGGTAAATTATTCTCTATTTTACTCTACTCCACTCTACTCTACAACATATTATATTTTTCATTGCAAAATTGACCAAATGGTAAATTACTTTTATTTATAGATGGAGCTGATTAGCTTGCTTCATTTATTCCAATATCAATTCTCATACTAGAAGATTTCAGTTGGATGAAAACATAAAATTCAGTATTACCATGATAAAAAGCTTTCAACTAATTCCTAAAATGAACAAAAAGAACATTAGATAGAGGCCTGGATTAAATTGTGCCCATGCAACTCTTTTTTCTCCAGGTTTCCAGCATTCTGTCTGGTTTAGTTTAGTTTACTTTATTGTCATTGCACCTCATACAATGCAATTAAATACCATCTTCAGTGTACATTATATCTATAAAAACAACACAAATACACATCTTTCACATTCCATACAATTTAATTGAAAACCCAATATTTCATTAATATTGCACTTTACAATAATATACTGTACAATATTATACTCTGGAATTGGAACCAGAGAACGGAAATCTAGAATGTTGCTGACACTCAACAAAGGATGAATTTGGTCAAACAAGATTTAGAGTTGCAATTAAGATCTACCTTATGATGCTTAGGGCTGTGAAGTGTCAGTACTTATCCACACTTCTGAATCAGCAGATTGCCTCCCTCCAATTTTAGCCCTGTGTGTCAGATGACACAGGCACGACTGGTAAGAAGGAAATGAATAAAATATTCCTGGAGTATGCAGAAGAAATTGTGCCACATTTGTCAGATGCAATTACTGAAATTTATTCCTGATTGGATATTGGCCTTGATGCTTGACTGGACCTTGAAGTCCAGAGAAAATTCCCAGGCAGAATTCTTGCATGATTATTTAGGAATGATTCGAGCCTGTTGGAGCTGAGGATGTGGAGAGAGTTGGGATTGTGAGATTAATCACCTGTTTTCTAGATCTATGCCCCACTTGGGTTGTAAAAGTGCCCCCAAGACAGAGACAGACAGATGACAAACAGACAGAGAGAAAGCTAGATATAGAAAGGGAGGAAGGGGAGATGGTATGTGTGTGTGTGAGAGAGAGAAGTGGGTGGGGGGAGGGAAGAAGGGAGGGAGAAAGGAAGAGAGTGAGTGAGGGAGAGAGAGAGAGCCCAGAGAAAAAAAGTAAAGTGTGATCATGTGATTGAAGTCCAATATCAATATTGGGCATGCATGTAATAAATATGACACCATTTGAAAATGTGAAGGATTTCAGTTGTAGCATTTTTAAAAATGACAAGGCTTTAATCAAACCTTTGTGCCCACTATTTGGCATTTTGAAATACCTCTCATATGAATCCATGTCTAAGACTTGGAAAAAGAAAGACTGAAGAAATTATGGTGCTAATGAAGTGTGATTACCACTAATATGTTCCTACTCCAATAGTTTACTTTTATTCTCATCAAATAATCAAAATCCAGTCCTTTTCAAAATTAACTACTTTAATGGGGGGAGGATTCAAATCTGAGAATTCCAAAACCAAAATTCTGAGGTTTGTTGGGTAGACTTCTTGTGGTTAGCTTTGAAAAACCACTGATCTAATTTAATACTTCATTTGTGTTGTATTGATCATTATGATTATATTCCATGTTTCATAGCCTTTATCTTATTTGTAGACATGATTGCCTGTTCTGAATGTCCAGAAGATCAATATCCAAGTAAGGACAAAGTTCGATGCATCCCCAAAATTTTAATTTTTCTAACTTTTCAAGAACCTTTAGGGATCAGTTTGGTTGTGGTTGCTACTTTGTTCTCAATCATTACAACATTCATACTTGCAATATTCATTAAGTATAAAGACACTCCAATGGTTAAAGCTAACAACAAGGACCTGACTTACACTCTCCTTATCTCCCTTCTGCTTTGCTTCCTCTGCTCTTTCCTCTTTGTTGGAAAACCCCTTAGATTGATTTGCTTCCTTCGACAATCCGTGTTTGGCCTTATCTTCTCTGTGGCTATTTCTTCTGTATTGGCCAAAACCACCATGGTCATCGCAGCATTCATGGCCAGCAAACCAGGATCTAGCATGAGAAAATGGTTGGGAAAAAGACTGTCCTTCTTAATTGTTTTTCCTGGCTCCTTCCTTCAAGCAGGCATTTGTCTGGCATGGATGATCATTTCTCCTCCCTTTCCAGAACTTAACATGCGAACAATGACTGAAGAGATCATAGTAGAATGTAATGAAGGGTCTGTTGTGATGTTTTATCTTGTCTTGGGCTATATGGGGTTTCTATCTCTGATCAGCTTCATGGTGGCTTTCTTGGCTAGAAACCTGCCTGATACATTCAATGAAGCCAAGTTCATCACTTTCAGCATGCTGGTATTTTGCAGTGTTTGGTTGTCTTTTATTCCAACGTATTTGAGCACCAAAGGAAAGTATATGGTAGCTGTGGAGGTCTTTTCTATCTTAGCTTCTAGTGCTGGGTTATTGGGATGTATCTTCTTCCCCAAATGCTTCATTATTTTGCTAAGGCCTGACCTCAACAGCAAAGGTCAACTTGTAAAGAGAAAGTATTTCTGACTACTAGATGGTGGATGCATAAATTTCTACTGTAAAATGGAAATGATAATCCTTTTAAAGAATAGAGCAAACTAAATAGCTCTGGCAATATTACCAATATTTTTAATGTATAATATAATAACAGTGTTTGACAAATTCTTATAGCAATAGAAATAGTCATAGCATTTAGGCTTATATACCATGTCATAGTGCTTTTCAGCCCTCTCTAAGCAGTTTATAGAGTCAACATATTACTCACACAATTTGGATCCTCATTTTACTGACCTAGGAAGGATACAAGGCTAAATCAACCTGGTCAGGATCGAACTGCTGGCCATAAACAGAGTTAGCTTGCAATACTGCATTCTAATCACTTGGCCAACACATCAACTCCTTTCGAACAAAAATGGAAAATAAAATATTTCACTGTATAATGAGTGATTCTGTTTTTAATTCTTTTAGTTCTGATTATTTTCATGGCCAATTGGGTCTTTTTCAAAAAAGATGCATTTGGTACCTGAAAAAAAGACGTACTATCTAATATATTTCGGCTTTTATCATTCTGAAGCAGAGTAGAGAAAAAAGAAAGGGAAGGAAAAAAGAAAAGAACAATGTTATAAAGAAAGAGCTTCTTCTTAGCAGCAGTTGCCATTGAAATTATCATAAATACTTGCCTGAATTTGTTGAATCATATGTCTGAATTTGAATCATAGGACCATGGGAATGCTGCAAGGACCAGTTGTAAATTACTTTTTTCAGTGTTGTTATTACTTAGAATGTTCATTAAATAGATGATTATAAGTTGAAGACTACCTGCAATGTCTTTCTCCTTGCAATCATGCCATGTACACCATTATAACACAGGATTCTTCTAATGATTATCTCATGAATGCTGACATTTGTTAATGCAAGGGAGGTTTTTTAGTTCCTAAATGTTAACTCTGGGATTCTGTACATTTCTCTGTCTATGGTTATAGCATCCAGATAATTCTCAATGTATGACTATGCACTGAGCAACTATTTGAAGTAATTATGGTGTTGAATGAAGGGACCTATGACCCATGTTCAAAGTTATGGTCATTGCACTGCCCCTGGGGTCATGTGATCAGAATTCAGGAGTTTCACACCCTGCCTCCACTTAATGACCGCAGAGTCATGTTAATTCACTGATCCCTTCCTCTAATATAACCCCTTTTGACTTTCCCTTTTGACTTCAACCTCTTGTTGCTCCTACTTTGGCAGCTTTGGCTTAGGAAAAATGAAAAAGTCCCCCTTGAAAAAAGTTCCTATGGGGCCAGGATGAAGGAAGACATAGTGGTATGATTTCAGTAAAGAATGCTTCTTTCTAGTCTGGGGTCAGTAAAAAATCTTGGAGACTGTAAATCAAATCACTCTCATTTATAGTGAGTTAATTAAAGTGTAGTCTATTTGAATGAATGCAAAGCATTCTTCCCCATCATTTCTTCATTTTTTGGAGATTTGGAGATTCAAGGTGTTGTAGGATGTAGTGCAGAGCCATATTAACAGCATCATCTTTTAATCTTTTGCTTGGTACGTAAACTGCATGAGATCTAACAGTGGATCTGTGGTGGTTTTCAGGTGAGACAGCACGAACCTTTCAAAGATTTTCATAACTACAGATGTTAGAACAACTGGTCTGTAGTTATTCAGTTCCTTGATGGAGGGGTTCTTTGGCACTGGGAAGATGGTAAAACGTTTGAAGCAGGAAGGAACATAGCACATCTCTAGTGATTTATTGAAGATTTGAGTGAAGATGGGGCCTAATTGATCAGCACAGACTTTTAAGCAAGAAGAAGATTCTTATCTGGCCCTGGTACTTTTCCTGGTGTTTGTCTGTGAAATAGATCTTGCACTCCTTTTTCTGTGATCACCAGAGGTTGTGAACCTAATGGGTTGGGGTCAGTTGTAGGAGGCTTGGCTGTTGTTGTTGTGTTTGAGATGGGGGTTGTGAAGATAGGTGGCTGTAATTTCCTTTCAAACCTGCAGTAAAACACATTCAGGTCATCTGTTAGTTGTTGATTTCTTTCTGCCTGGGAAGGAGGTTTGCTGTTGCCAGTGATGTTTTTAAGAGTTTTCCACATGTTTGCTGGTTCATTTGTTGAGAACTGATTCCTTAACTTTTCAGAGTAGCTTCTTTTTGCTGCTCTCTTGTTAATATGTTTCTGGCCTGATTGTATAGCATTATGTCACCTTTTCTGTAAGCTTCCTTTTTGGAATGATGTAGCTGCTTAAGTTTAGCTGTAAACCAAGGTTTATTGTTACTATATATTTACAGGTTCCTTGTTGGTACACATAAGTCTTTGCAGAAGCTGACATATGATGTTACGGTATCTGTGAGCTCATCTAGGTTGGCAGAGGTATCTTCAAAAACATTCCAATCAGTGCAACCAAGGAAAGCCTGGAGCTTCAGCTTTGCTCATCAGACCAAGTCCTCACTGATTTAATTATTGTTTTTATGGTTTTAAGTCTTTGTCTGTAAGCAGGTACAAGGTGAATCATGCAGTGATCAGAGTGTCCCACAGCTGCTCATGGTAAAGACCTATAAGCATTTTTTACTGTTGTGTAGCAGTGATCTAAAGTATTTTTGCCTCTGGTGGGGCAATTTACATGCTGGAAATATTTTGGGAGCTCTTTCCTTAAATTGTTTGATTGAAAACTCCTAAAATGATGGGAAGGAAATCTGGATGTTTGGCTTCAGCCTCCATAATTTGATCAGCTAGAGTTTGTAATGCCTTGTTTACACAGGCTTATGGAGGAACATACACAGCTATTAGGAGAAATGAGGAGAACTCATGTGGAGAATAAAATGGCTTGCAGTTCATATGTAAAGACTTTAAATTTTAATCATGGAATTTATATATTATATCCTGAGACCAGCTGTTGTTGATATATAAACATTCCACCCTTCATTTTACCTGATATCTCTTCAATTCTGTCTATTTAAATATCTCAATTGCTGGGATGTATATGCTGTTGTCATCCTGAATTTGTACATTAAGCCATGTTTCGGTAAAACAGAGAACTGCTGAATTGTAGAAATCAGAATTGCATCTATTTAAAAGACATGTTTCAGCCATCTTGTTAGCAAGTGAGCATAAATTAGTCAGAAAGACTGAAGGGAGAGGGTTCCCCCCCCCATTCCTTAGTCTATTTAAAATTCCCGTTCATTTACCTTGTCTCCTTTTCTGGAGCTGCCACATTTTTTTCCTTTGTTTGTTGTAATCCATAGAACTGGGGAATTAGTTAGAATCTCCTCGGTGTTTTCAAAGACAGGTGGGGGTGAGGAATCAAAAAGCTGCTCCTTAAAGAAACATTGCCCAATTCTTAGCAAATGGTCTCATGAATATGAAATCCATTGTGAATTGCAGAGAATAATAAAGAAAAAAGAAATTATTAGAGAGCATTTCACTGGGGCAGTTGTTGTTGGCACCATCTTGGATCATATGAGGAGAAGATTAGTACCATCAGGAGAAGAGCCGTACCATCTAGAAGGTGTGTCAAACTAGCAGCCTGCGGGCCAGATGTGTCATGCACAGGCTATGCCATCCCAGCTCTGTGAAGGGGGAAAACATCACAATATGTCATGTGATGGCAACATGGCATGCCAAGTTTGACACCCATGATCTAAGGGTAAACTAAGCCTCTTCTTATTTCTTAAATTAGTGAGAAAACAGTGGAAGAAAGTGATTTACTTACTATTCAGGAAAAAGCTGATGTTAAATGTTGACATGATTCTCCTAATTCATATAAGCAGTGATATGATTCACTACTATAAAGCAATTCACAGTGTTGTAAGTGAAGTCTTTTCTTAGTCCACCCCAGCAATCCTGGCTGAAGATGTTCATTGCTGGGTGGATTTGACACAAGTGTGGAATTAAGCTTACTAGCTATGGCCCCTACAGCAGCCAACATCTTGCACAGGAACAGGAAGCTCAAGGGCAAAGCCCAAGAGAGGGTATAAATAACACTCACTCTCCACTCCATGTGGTCAACTGCTGTGGCCCTGTCCATCAATAAATCATCTTTCCAATCAGCCTCCATGTTTCCAGTGTCTTTCTTCCTGCTTGGAACTGAACCAGATGAATATTTCTTCCAATGCTACCATCTAAAGGTATACTGAGGTTCTTCCTCCTTCTGAATTTAGTGAGGAGATAGTAGACAAAAGTGAGCTACTCACTTCTGGAAAGACCTGTGTTTAAAAGACCTGTGCAAAATGAGTTATTCACTTCTGCCAATAGGTTGACATCAAATGTTGATACAATTCTCTTCATTCAATTAAGGTAGCGATAGGGATTCAGTACAACAAAACAATCCAATTTGTCTTGAAGTATGGATCAGTGCTACAGAAGTCTTTTCTTAGTCCTCCCCAGTAGTTCTGGTTGAAGGTCTTTAATGTTGGGTAGTTTTGATTCAATAGCACTTAGACTTATATACCACTTTACAGTGCTTTACAGACCTTCCTAGGTGGTTTACAGAGTCAGCATAGTGCCCTAACAATTTGGGTCCTCATTTTACTCAGAAGGATGGAAGGCCGAGTCAACCTTGAGCCTGGTGAGATTTGAACTGCCAAATGGCAGGCAGTCATCAGTCAGCAGAAGTAGCCTGCAGTAATGCACCATGGCTCACACTCACAAGCATGGGATTACCATTCTCTTGAAGTCACACAACCTGTAATATGTGCTCAATCTGGGGTCAATCTTCCCAAGGTTCAGTAGAGTGTGTCAGAGGACAGATTCTATATCAAAGGAATCCCCATCTTTGAATGGGGATGAAGGTGCCATGTTTGCAGAAAGTTTTGTAAGACAAGGCTGAAAGGGATTTTTAAATGGAGTGACCTGAAGCAACAGAGTGCATTTCAACAGTGCAATTCTCCATAACACCAGAAAAAAACCATAATTTTACCAATGGAATAATTTATACTTCTCTAAGTCCCATCCTCTATTTTGAACCCAAAGGAAATATCAATTTCACAGCCAAAGGCCATGTCTTCAGTTGGGTGAGATGACAAAATAAACAACAAAAATACTTGTTTGGTTTAGTGATACTCCTTCTTAAGATTGATTGTCAGAAATCAGGGCAACTTTAGTTGTGTCACTTTTATTTCCATAGAGAAAAAATTCATTAAATCTTGAAAAAAATCTACTGCTTTGTTTCATCTTATTTATTCCCTCTCCTTTTTTAAAAGTTAGCTTCATTGGTTTCTTCAAGGCCTTTCATTTAATAATTCAATTGGAGAAACAGTGACCATCAACCAACATGGAGAAGTGCTATCTGGATTTGATATTACAAATATTATGATGTTTCCAAACAATTCCTACTGTAAAGTAAAAATTGGAAAGATGGTTCCCAAAGCACTTGAAAAAAATGAACTTGTGATTCATGAAGATTTAATTATCTGGCCCAAATATTTTAAGAGGGTATGTATTTTCTGATATTTTATTATTTGGAATAAAGGATCTGGAGATCAGAGATAAGTTTAATGATATATCTTGATTTCAAGTCTTTTAATCAATTAAAATTAACCACTCTGTACTTAAAATATAACTGTTTTTCTGGCTCTTGGGGATATATAATTGGCTGATAAATTACAGGGGGGATGAAGGAAGATATGGTATTTTGAAAGCTTCCAATTTAGTTGTATGAACAATACTGTAAAAGTGCAGACTCCTATTGTCAAGGTTGGGAAAAGAATAGCAAAAATCCATCAGAATAGAATAGAATAACAGAGTTGGAAGGGATCTTGGAGGACTTCTAGATTCTCCTTGATTAGTTTCCACCCATTGCTTCTTGTCCAGTCCTCATGTGCTTTGGAGAAAAGCTTTACTCTCTCTTCTTTGTGGCAGCCCCTGAGATATTGAAACACTAGTATCATGTCTCCCCTGATTCTTCTTTTTGTTAAACTAGACATGCCCAGTTCCTGCAATTGTTCTTCGTATGTTTTATCCTCCAGTCCCCTAATCCTTTATTGCTCTTCTCTGCACTCTTTCTAAAGTCTCCACATCTTTTTTTACACATTGGCAATCAAAACTGAATGCAGTATTCCAAATGTGGTCTTACCAAGGCATTGGTAAAGTGATATTAACACTTAACATGATCTTGATTCTGTCCCTCTGTTTATGCAGCCTAGAACTGTTTGGCTTTTTTGGCAGCTGATGCACACTGCTGGTTCATCAATCAGATATAGAAGGGGAACTGTGTCCCAAACTGCTTTTTCAAAAAGCAACTGGACTTATTTTTTGCGTTTTCTGGAAGACATTTCACTTCTCATCCAAAGAGCTTCTTCAGCTCTGACTGAATGATGGAGAATAGAAGGATTTATATTCCTTGCCCTCCATTCTCCAGAAATAAGTCAGAACTGAAGAAGCTTTTTGAATGAGAAGCTAAACAGCCATCAGACTTGTGCCATCAGACTTGAAATTCTAGACCTAGAAAACCTAGAACTATGCCACCTTCTGTCCAATCTAAGTATAGTATATAAAATTATACATTGCAATGTCCTATCTGTCAATGAATACTTCAGCTTCCACGATAACAATGCAAGAGCAAACAATAGATACAAACTCAAGGTTAATCAGACCAAAGTTGATTGCAGGAAATACAACTTCAGCAACAGAGTGGTCAATGTCTGGAATACTCTATCTGACTCTGTGGTTTCTTCCTCAAACCCCTGAAACTTTAACCTTAGACTGTCTACTATTGACCTCACCCCTTTCCAAAGAGGTCTGTAGGGGGCGTGCATAAGTGCACCAATGTGCCTACCATCCCTGTCCTATTGTTTCTTTTATTTTTCTTATATGTATCCATTTCATGTATTCATAACTATGTTTATACTTATACTTGACAAAACAAACAAACAAACAAATAAACAAGCAAGCAAGCAAACAAACAATCAAATAAACAAATAAATAAATCTTCAGGAAACAACAAAGAAAGTCCAGTTGCTCCTTGTAAAAAGGATTTTGGAACAATCATGACCTGGCTGAGAATCTCCAAAGATCAGAAGGAATATGCTAAACTTTAATATCTGAGTAGTGCTCAGACGCACACTTAAGATGGCTATTTAAATTAGTTTTTAGGATTTTGGAACAATCATGACCTGGCTGAGAATCTCCAAAGATCAGAAGGAATATGCTAAACTTTAATATCTGAGTAGTGCTCAGACGCACACTTAAGATGGCTATTTAAATTAGTTTTCTGGCTGTAAGCTAAATATTACATCTTGCAGCATGCATTTTTAAAAACTATTTCTCCTCCTCCTTCAATTAATCCAGAGAAGGGAAGGGAAAGAATAGTTTGGATGCAACTTGGAAATGTTAGAGAGATTATCAGGTAGGACATTTCATTTCATGATCCTATGATCTCTGTTACTCTAATTTCTGCAGACAGACTAGACTAGAGGATGACTGTTCAATATTATTCAAATCTTCAGTGCTGAATTCTATCCTGGTTTATCAACAGGTCTTGCCCCTTTCAGTGTGTAATGATCTCTGTCCTGCTGGCTATCAGAAGAAAAAGAAAGAAGGCGAAAAATTTTGCTGCTATGATTGTGATCCATGTTCTCATGGGAAAATGTCAAATATGTCAGGTAAATTGTAATTGAAAATGTCAAATATGTCAGGTAAATTGTGTTTTACTCAGCCTTTCTATACTCTACACCAAATCCTTGTTTTACCTTTATGTAATAAATGTGACACCTGTGATTCCATGCTTTATGGCCTCTCTTTTATTTGCAGACATGATTGCCTGTTCTGAATGTCCAGAAGATCAATATCCAAGTAAAGACAAAGTTCGATGCATCCCCAAAATCATAACCTATCTAACCTTTGAAGAACCTTTAGGGATCATTTTAGTTGCAGTTGCTGTTTTATTCTCAATCATTTCTATATTCATACTTGCAATATTTATTAAGTATAAAGATACTCCTATTGTTAAAGCTAACAACAAGGACCTCACCTACACTCTTCTAATCTTCCTTCTGCTTTGCTTCCTCTGTTCTTTTCTCTTCCTTGGAAAACCTCTCAAACTGATTTGCTTCCTCAGACAAACTGTCTTTGGTATTATCTTCTCTGTGGCCATTTCTTCTGTGATGGCTAAAACCATCATGGTTGTTGCAGCATTCATGGCCAGGAAACCAGGATCCAGCATGAGAAAATGGTTGGGAAAAAGATTGTCCTTCTTAATTGTTTTTCCTGGCTCCTTCCTTCAAGCAGGCATTTGTCTGGCATGGATGATCACTTCTCCCCCCTTTCCAGAACTTAACATGCAATCAATGACTAAAGAGATCATAGCAGAATGTAATGAAGGGTCTGTTGTGATGTTTTATCTTGTCTTGGGCTATATGGGGTTTCTATCTCTGATCAGCTTCATGGTGGCTTTCCTGGCTAGGAATTTGCCTGATACATTCAATGAAGCCAAGTTCATCACTTTTAGCATGCTGATATTTTGTAGTGTTTGGCTGTCTTTTGTTCCCACCTATTTGAGCACCAAAGAAAAATTTATGGTGGCTGTAGAGATCTTTTCCATCTTAGCTTCTAGTGCTGGGTTATTGGGATGTATCTTCTTCCCCAAATGCTTCATTATTTTGCTGAGCTCAACAGCAAAAGTCAAGTTGTAAAGAAAAAGTATTTCTAACTATTAAATCATGGCTATATCTGTTTTTGCTGCAAAATTGAATTAGGACTGATCTGTTAAGAATTAAAAACAGAGTTTGCCTATCAGGTTTGTCAATGTTACCAATATTATATATCCTTAGCATTTATAAGTTTCTGTCAAATTCATATGAATGGAACTGGAAAATAAAATTGTTCACTGTATTATAAGTGACTCTGCTTTTAATAAAGTTTCTTCTTTGAGTGAGACTTGAACTGCTGGCAATTGCAGAGAAATTAGTCTGCAATATTGCATTCTAACCGCTATGTCGCCATGATAAAATTGAAGAAGAGTGATCTATATTATAAGAACTAGTAGTCAGCAAAGGACAAACTCAATAAACACACCTTAAAGCTGCTATTTAGGCCTACTTTGTGATGCTGTGTGGTAATGTCCAAGTGCTTCTCCAACCTTACTTCATTCACAAATAGTCTTCCCCATTTTTGTTTCAGAGGACACAAGCCATGCTGGGTAAAAAGGGCAAGTAGAATGACTTACAGAGGCATAAAGAAGATATTACATAGCATTTGTACATAAAGAGATTTCTCAGTTTTGTTCTGAATTGCACGCTCTCCTTGTAGGTCCAGAGGAGATTCTAGGAAAGCATTCTTGCCTGTTGGATCTCTGGAATTTCATAGGTTCCTCAGGACTGAAAGTTTAGCTATCTTCTCCCTAAATCAAAGTTGAAAATAATGCTCAATAACAGATCAGGCTTTTAAAGAAGAGGGGTAGTAGACTAATGGAAAGGAACATTCCACTAAAATATGTAGACAACTGACCTTTATTAAGAAAGTGTTTGAGAAGACATAAACCATTTTGTGTTGATTCTTGTGAGCAAAATGTTTTAATTTAAGGACTTGGTCTAATGTAGAGGAGTCATCAGATGACAGATATTAAAACCAGCAACTTTATCTTTTTATAAATATTTTATATTTAGAAAGGAAGTTTAGTGAAAAGGAATTGCTATCAGAGAAAATACAGTTGAACTTCAAGAAATATTAAAAGATCACCATCTGGAATTTAATACATGAATGCTAAGTATTTTTCTAGGATATGCTGAAGGTCTGGAATTAAGCATGTTTCCCAACTATAACTAGAACCAAAGAAACACAGGTTCAAGTCTATCATAAAATTTACTAGAGAACTTACTAAACCCTAACCCTAATTAATTCAGGATTAAGCCTCAGGATGCTTCTGGATTGAAAAGATTAGCCAAGTATAAACTGTTACCCAGGGGCTACCTGAATGTGTTCACAGCACGCATTCTTCATGGAGGCTCCTTTCATGTCCCACAATAATGTTGCTAATGCAATTAATTGCTAATGCCAATAATGTTGCTGTCAACTCATGAAGCATTCCTGATCTTCTGTCGAGTTGCCATGGGGAATCAAGCCTCCCAGTTACATAGAGGAACTTGTATTTCAGTCAAAACAAAGCATATTCCAGCTAGCAACATCAAGGTCATCTCCATGGAGATCCACAGTGACTGGAGGGAGTGAATTCTACAACCCATGAACTTGTTTCATTGGGGAATGTGACTGATGACACACCTTTTTTGGGGGGGAGGGAGAAACAGGGTCAGAGCCAAGATACAAATTAAGTGAGGTCAGAGTTGACTTCACTTGGTCTGTGCCGACATGAAGCTCCTGATGGATTTTTTTGAAGTTTGGCCCAAGGCTCATGATTTAATTAGGGCATTGGTCAGAATCCTGACAGTTGCTAGTTTCTGGGCAACATCTGTTTAATATATACATATTTTAATCTTGTATTTATATATTAAATTTTATGTCATATTGTACACCTTATTTTAATTGTGATGCTTCTGACAAACATGAAAATTCCTTCAACTTCTTGGAGGAAATCTGGGATAGATCTTTTTAAAAAGTCAAGTGAAGAGTCAGCCGGGATAACCAATATATCACCTATGGACTATTTTTGCACTTTATATAAATGATTTAATGAAAGAATGAGCAATCCCTAGAGTATAACTCTCAATGACTCCTTTGAGGTTTATTGTGCTCAGTGGTTTGCTAAAGAGACATATTTGGAGAAGGTAGAGATTTCACCTATAAGCATTTGTTTGGGGAAGAATCTCATGGATAATAATTTTTATTGAAATAATCATATGTAATTCTTTTATGTAGAATCAAAGCCAAGAACATAGTTACACACAGGTGTAATGTGGAAGTGAAGTAATAGCTCTCCAAACATGGGAGCTTCCTTTTGCAAAGATGAATGTTTGTTGGCAATTAACCCAAATGATTATCACTGATGCTTTATGACACAGCTGCAAAACCCTTCCAAGAAATACTGAAAAAAAGAATTGATGAGTCAATCTGGAAGAGGTTATAAAATCTTTCATTTCTGGAATTGAGGGAAAAGTAAGAGGCAGGATTTTGACTCTTTGGATTCTGGTAGTGATTTCCATTTACTGGAATGTGCTTGTCTATCAGATATGTTTTGCTAATGTTCTTGATGTCAATGCATTGGATGAGAGAACTGAGTAAACCATGGCTATTAGCTGAACATGTTCCTTGATTTTGTCATTAATGCAAAACAGTCTCAACATAAGCAGCAGTGGGATTGTGACTAAGGACAAGTAAGCCTCCTCTAGACAAAATGTTGAGGGAAGTGATCATGCTATGGTTGATGGTGGATATGAAGTGCCAGATGAATGCTACACTTTGCCCCAGGAGTGATCCTTTTCCTATCCTTCATGAATGGCACAAACCAGGAAATCTCTTTATTGGTGGGATCACCACTCAGATTATATATGTATTTGAGGAACTTCGCTTTGATGAGCATCCTTCACAGAAGTCATTTATGCCCCCTCTGTAAGAAATTCTCCTTTTCCTTTTTCTTCTTCTCCACTTGTCTTCAGAAACTTAAAAAAAAGATTAGTCCCAAATGTTGTTGTATAAGTTAAGCAAAAAATGTTTCAGAGTCTCACACCAATTTTTAACTGGCTCTATTTGTAATCAGAGTTTCCTAAGCATAGACAATGTTGCAACCAAATTGCAAAGAGCCTTTTTGAATGTTATGGACTTCCAATTTTATTATTACATATGGTTTTGTGGTTAAAGTTGTCCGATCATAAAATCTTTTACGGCAATGCAACAGTTATTTCATAAGCATCTCTGTTGATCAATATGATCCAGGGCATTATATATTTTTGGTTTGCAGATGGGTAGTGATTATAGCTGGATGACCGCTGAATCAGCAAATGCATAAAATAATCTAACAATTTCTATGCACTTCAGACAATATTGCAAATACAGGGCAGTGCCTTTTTGGTACATTTCCTACATCTCTACTATATAATTCCTTCCTTGTACTCAAATCTTACTGCCTTAATCTAGGATAACATTTGAGTTCCCAGTCTAGTCTACAGTTTTGAGTTTTCTTGAAGGAAATCTATTTTATCTCTGTGAGAGATGGGCTGTTTCAAAAGTTGATAAATAAGTACATTTCAGCATAAAATCACAGAATCAAAATATTCTGAATTTGAAGGTTTTTTTCTTAAGTAGAAGAAACCCTAAGCAGCATAGCTAATCTAAATTAAATGGTTTTGTTTGACTTGAAGAGCTAAGAATGATGTAATTACTTTTAAGGATTGCAAGAATGGAAAACTAACATAATCAAAGTTCTTTGTGGTGAAACAAAGTGAAACAAATAGCAAGATTTAGTAGGAAAAAATAAGAATGAACTTAAGGAATTCAATCAAGCTTCAACTAGACCTTGCATTATTATTGTAATATTACTGGAATATCTGAAAAAAATACCAAAGACAACATTGCTGGGACCACAAAATAGACAAAAACAAACAAGCAAACAAACAAAAATGAAGAAACTAAAGTTTCCTGGGACATTAGTATTTGAATAGGCAAGCGCCTTCCACAAAACATTCCAGACTTAGCAAATGTCAATAATAAGGACAAAAATGTTTGGGTAATGGATATGGGACTGTTGGGAAATAGCAGAAGAAAAGAGAAATAACTGCAGAAACAGAAAAATGTGAAGACTTGCAAATAGAAATAAAATAACTGTGGTAAAAGAAAGCAAAGATAGTACTAATATAATAGATGACTTAGATCAGTGGCCCCCAACCTTTTAGGCACGAGGGACCAGTTCCATGGAGAATGATTTTTCCATATGGACAAGAGAGTGCATGGTTTTGCATGCTGCCTCATCCCATAGATGGGGCTTCACTTCTTTTTCACAGTCTGGTTTCTGGAATGCCATGAACCAATGCCAGGCCACAGACTTTTGGGGACCCTTGCCTTAGATGCAATTCTAAAACAATGGGAGCATGCGCCTCAGTGGCGCAGTGTATAGAGTGCACTACTGAAGGCAGATCGAATCTCACCAGGCTTGACTCTGCCTTCCATCCTTCCGAGGTGGATAAAGTGAGGACCCAAATTCTTGGAGGCAATATGCTGACTCTGTAAGCTGCTTAGAGGAGCTGTAAAAGCACTGTGAAGTGATATATAAGTTCAAGTGCTATTGCTATCTGTTGAAAACCATCATCATTGAGAAAATTACCACCAATGAATTACAAAAGCAACTCTTTTCTATCAGCAATTTTACTTGGCATAGTTTATAACCCTCTATTGTATCTTTAATATCATTAAGCAACATTATTTGCTATCCTAGTTCCTTGTGAACAACTCTATAGGTGGATAAAAATGGTAAATTCAGTCTAAACATTTGGATCAGATGTGGTATTCAGCAGGTTCTGACTAATTCTGAAGAACTGGTAGAAGAAATTTTGAGTAGTTCAGAAAACTGGCAAATACCACCTCTGATTGACCCTGCCCCCAACTATTCTCTGCCTCCTGAGTCCCAGCTGATCGTCTGGGTCTTCTTTTGTTGCCCTGCACAGGAGAACAGAGCTGGAAAGCAGGTTAGTGAGGTGAGGAGGGAATAGGAATGTATTTATTTATTTATTTATTTATGATTTATTTATGATTTATTTATGTCAATTGCTTACAAAATAAGAGGTATAAGTAAAAGCATAGTTATGAATACATGGATACATACAAGAAAAATAAAAAATAAAAATAAAAGAAACAATAGGACAGGGACGATAGGCACTTTGGTGCGCTTATGCGTGCTCCCTACAGACCTCTTAGGAAAGGGGTGAGGTCAATAGTAGACAGTCTAAGATTAAAGTTTCAGGGTTTGGGGAAGAAACCACAGTGTCAGGTAGAGTATTCCAGACATTGACCACTCTATTGCTGAAGTCGTATTTCCTGCAATCAAGTTTGGTGAGGTTTACCTTGAGTTTGTATCTATTGTTTGCTTTTGTGTTGTTATGGTTGAAGCTGAAGTATTCATTGACAGGTAGGGCATTGCAATGTATGATTTTATATACTATACTTAGTTCGGACTGAAGGCAGCATAGTTCTAGCTTTTCTAGGTCTAGAATTTCGAGTCTAATGGCATATGGTATTCTGCAACAAGTAGAGCAGTGGAGAGCTCTTCTTGTGAAATATTTCTGGACTTTCTCAACTGTGTTAATATCAGATACGTAATGTGGGTTCCAGACTGATGAGCTGTATTTGAGTATTGGTCTAGCAAATGTTTTGTATGCTCTAGTTATTAGTGTAATATTACCAGAGAAAAAGCTATGTAAGATTAGGTTAACAACTCTTAACGCCTTTTTGCCTATGTAGTTACAGTGGACTCTAGCACTTAGGTTATCAGAGATGAGTACTCCAAGATCCTTGACAGAGTTTGGATCATCAACAAGGTCTTGATTATTCAGCCTGTGTTTTATTTTCTGATATATATTTTTTGCCAATATTTTGCAGTAACCTTCTCCCAGGAGTGGAGAGGGAATGGAGAGTTTGCAGTATCCTTCCCCTGGAATGGGTTGGGAAGAGAGATTTTACACTATTCTTCCCCTGTCACACCCAGCAAGCCTTGTTTACCAAGCCACACCCACAGAACCAGTAGTACAAATTTTTGAATCCCACCACTGATTTGGATGATGGTGTAATGAATCATACTCTTCCATGATATACCTCAGACTTTCTAGTATTGTATCAGCAAATAGAGGTAGAATAATTAAAGTCAAAGGAATAAAAGATAGCTCTCTTCCACTGAAGCAAAGAAAGTACAGATAGTCCTAGGCACCTTGGGTGCCATTCTAAAACATTTGAAGCATCACTTCAAAACATCAAAAAAGCGTCCATCAATTGAAAAAGGCTGCTTTAGTGAAACAACCTATTACTTAACACAATATTTTTAACCTCACCCAACAAGAAGTTCTACCTATTCCCAGAATTGATAGATGGATGAAACTGCCATATCCAGTCTAAATATCTGGTTGATTGTGTGACCAGCTATAATCAAGCTACATTCTAGATCTATAATTGAATTGCACAAGATATTTTGGTCTTCATATCTGATGCCTACAATGATTTGCAAATTTCATATTGTTATTGTTGCTTCGCAGAATATATTCCTCTTGTCTCAATCCCTTACTTATCTCACAATGACATTTTCAGATCCATTTTAAAGTTGTATCAGCATTCCCTGATTTTGGCATTTGCAGTGAAACAGATCAACTCAAACTCAAGATTTTTATCTAACATTACCCTTGGATTTTTCATTTGCGACAACTATTTTGATGCCCGGTGGACTTATCGTACCACTTTGGAGATTCTCTTCCGAACAGATCAGTTGGCTGTCAACTACAGATGTGCTATCAAAGAGAATGTCATGGTGGCCATTATTGGTGGATTTGGTGCTGATATCTCATACTTCATATCAGATGTCACAAGTCTTTATAAAATCCCACAGGTAATACACACACATGTATGAAAATCCATCCATATGGAAAAACTGAAAGGAATGGGGAATAATTGTTTCCCAAGTAGACTCTACTTCAATGATACATCAAAAAGAACTGATGAAATTTTGAATTAAGACATATTTGATGCAACATATTGAAAATAATTTGTTAAAAATGGTTATTAGTTATAAGACCTTTAGGTGGTTATCTAGGTGTAAGTTCATCCTCAACCATGGAAGCTAATAGGGTCTTTCAGCAAAAGCTATGTGATTGCTTCTTCTTGTTGTTGTGTCCGACCCATCATGACCCCATGGACAATGTTCTTCCAGGCCTTCCTTGCCTCTATCATCCCCCAGAGTCCATTTAAACTCACACTGACTGCTTCAGTGATTCCACTCAGCCACTTCATTCTCTGTTATCCCCTTATTCTATTGCTTCAATTGTTCCCAGCATTAGGCTCTTCTCCAATGAGTCCTTCCTTCTCATTAAGTGGCCAACGTGAGGTTACTTAGAATACTCCATATGTCTTCTTGGGCACCTGAAGAAAAGGCAGGGTATATATTTAAAAAATAAACAAAAAAAGTAATGTTCTATTTATTTAGTGTTCAGTGCATAGCAATCATAGTAGTCAACTCTTTGTTTGCAATTGAAAATGTAAGCCCATGCAAGACAAGAGCTTAAAAAAAATGTATGCATCTGTGTGTTCTTGAAGAAAATATATTTCTCAAGGGAGTGGAGACTTTCCAACCATAATGAACGAACTATACATTTTATTTTAGCTTGCTTATGGCTCATTTCCTCCCAAGAAGCATGAAACAAAGATGGCTGCTTCCTTTTACCGCATGGCTCCCAATGAAAAACTTCAGGTTGTGGGAATAATCTGTTTGCTGAAGCATTTTGGATGGACCTGGATTGGCCTTTTAATTTTGGATGATGACAGTGGAGACAATTTCCTCCAAGCCCTGGAACCACTTCTTTCTGAGAACAGGATCTGCTCTGCTTTTTTGGAGAGATTTCCCAAACAAGCCTTTCTTTTTATTTTCCAAAATCCTATGGTGGGTAGGATAAATGTTCACATGAGGGAAACCAAAGTCAATACATTTGTCTTTTATGGTGAAAGCTTCACAGCAATGCTTCTGTTTATGTTCGTTAAATATATAGATGAAAGCTGTGGAAAAATGTGGATTTTGTCTGCTCAAATTGACCTCACATTGACAAGTCTTCATCGACCCTCAGATTTACAGCTGTTTGATGGAGCAATTTCCTTTGATATTTACTCCAATGAACTGCCAGAGTTCAATGAATTCCTGTGGGGCATAAATCCATTCCAGACCCAAAGATCTAGTTTGTTCAAAGAGTTCTGGGAACAAGGCTTCGATTGCTCCTTTTCAGAGAACAATAAACCAATGGAAAATGGTGAAGCATGTACTCGGAGGGAAGATCTGCGAAACCTTCCCAGGCATTTATTTGAGATGACCGGTCACAGTTACAGTATCTACAATGCAATCTATGCTGTAGCACATGCTTTACATAGCATGAACGTATTTAGGTCTAAATATAAAAGAGTAGCAGAGAGAACAAAGGATGAACTTCAAGGTCAAGGCACTTGGAAGGTAATAATTTGTGAATCAAAGACTTGTGAATCATTGCAAGGAGCAAATTAGTAGCAGGTAAATGTATACCAGTCATCCTCAACTTACAACAGTTCATTTAGTGACCATTCAAAGTTACAATGGCATTCAAAAAAGTGACTCATGAAAAAAGTGAGCTGCAGTAGCGCAGTGGTTAGAGTGCAGTACTGCAGGCTACCTCTGATGACTGCTGGCTGCCTGCAGTTTGGCAGTTTGAATCCCACCAGGCTCCAGGTTGACTCAGTCTTCCATCCTTCTGAGGTGGTTAAAATGAGGACCCAGATTGTTGGGGGCAAGAGGCTGACTCTGTAAACAGTTTAGAGAGTGCTGGAAGTGACAGTTGCAGTTCCCAAGGATAAGAACCTTCTTTGCAACCTTCTGACAAACAAAGTCAATGGAGAAGCCTGATTCACTTAACAATTGTGTTACTAACTTCACTACTGCAATGATTCTCTTAACAACTTTGGCAAGACAGGTCATAAAAGGGGGTGAAATTCACTTCACAACAGCTTAGCAACACAAAATTGTGGGCACCATCATGGTCGTAAGTCGAGGACTACCCATAATGAGATCTTCCTCTTTCTCTAATTTGTGAGCAGTATTGGCTGAAGGTCTTCAGTGTTGAGTCACTTTGACACAAGGATGGGATTCACTCTCCATTTTATTTATTTATTTATTTATTTATTTGTCAATTGCTTATAAGATAATAGGTATAAGTAAAAACATAGTTATGAATACATGGATACATGTAAGAAAAAGAAACAATAAAAGAAACAATAAGACAGGGATAGTAGGCACATTGGTACGCTTATGCATGCCCCCTACAGACCTCTTAGGAAAGGGGTGAGGTCAATGGTAGACAGTCTAAGGTTAAAGTTTCAGGGGTTTGGGGGAAGAAACCACAGTGTCAGGTAGAGTATTCCAGACATTGACCACTTTATTGCTGAAGTCGTATTTCCTGCAATCAAGTTTGGTGCGGTTTATCTTGAGTTTGTATCTATTGTTTGCTCTTGTGTTGTTATGGTTGAAGCTGAAGTATTCATTGACAGGAAGGACATTGAAATGTATAATTTTATATATTATACTTAGATCAGACTGAAGGTGGCATAATGGTGGCATAAGGTATGGTAGCATATGGTGGCATAAGGTATTCTGCAGCAAATAGAGGAGTGGAGAACTCGTCTTGTGAAATATTTCTGGACTTTCTCAACTGTGTTAATATCAGATATGTAATGTGGGTTCCAGACTGATGAGCTGTATTCAAGTATTGGTCTAGCAAATGTTTTGTATGGTCCAATTATTAGTGTAATATTACCAGAGAAAAAGCTACGTAAGATTAGGTTAACAACTCTTAATGACTTTTTGGCTGTGTAGTTACAGTGGGCTCTAGCACTTAGATCATTAGAGATGAGTACTCCAAGATCTTTGACAGAGTTTGGATCATCAAACAAGGTCTTGACTATTCAGCCTGTATTTTATTTTCTGATATATTTTTTTGCCAATATGTAAGACAGAGCATTTGTTTGTTGAGCTTTGAAGTTGCCATTTGTTTGACCATTCTGATACATAGTCAAGGTCTTTTTGAAGGGTAGCAGTATTGTCTGTGGTATTGAATAGCTTTACATCATCAGCGAAGAGAACACAATTGCTCTTGATATGATCATTTATGTAGAATATGAAGAGAGTTGGTCCTAGAACATTGCCTTGGGGAACACCACTATTGACAGTTACAGAATTTATAGGACACTCCCAATTTTGTCCATTTGTTGTCTGTTTGACAGGAATGCTTCTATCCAGTTATGCAGGTGTCCAGAGATACTGTAAGATTTTAGTTTTAGTAGTAGTTTGTTGTGTACCACTGAATCAAAGGCTTTACAGAAGTCTATGTAGATTGTGTCTATTGCCCTGATCAAGTTGTGTAGTCTATATGTTGTTGCAGTGTAAGAGTTGCAGATTACATGATAGTTTTTTCCTGAAGCCAAATTGTTTATTAGAGAGTAGGCTGTTTGTTTCTAAGTGAAGGATGAGGGATTGGTTAATAATTGATTCCATGATTTTACAGGTGACACAGCATAAAGAGATTGGTCTGTAATTTTCAACTAGGCTGGGGTCTCCCTTTTTGAAGATGGCGATGATCCTGGCTTGTGACCATAATTTTGGCAAGGAGCTGGTCCTGAAAGATTTTTCAAAGATTATGCTTAGAGGTTCTGCTATGGCAGTGGATACCTTTTTAAAGAAGTAGGCACATATTCCATCTGGTCCAATAAACAAAGATGCTTTTAGATTGCATAGTGCTTTTTCAACATTGTCTTCTGTAAAATTGATATGTATTAGACCATTGTAGTTGTCTATGGTTAAGCCATCCAACCTGGAATAACTTCAGCATGTGCCTCATGTCCACCAATCTGGGGTTGATCTTGCTGAGATTGGGTGGAGTTTGTTACAGAATGGATTCTAGCTACCAACAATGATTGCCAATACTTTCACAGAAGAAGGTTGAGGAGGACTCTAAAGGGAGTAACCTGAAGCAATATGGGTGTTCCATTTCAACCTCACTGTTTTACTAAGCAGCTTCTAAGGGACATATTTGAACCTTGAGAGCAGGTATGTAGTGCTGGATGCCATGATATGAGAAACATCCTGAGGCACTGAAAAAGTTGTAAAAAAGAAGAGGAGGTTTAGAGCATAAATCTTATTCTCATACCTTTATAGTACATTTTCCCACAAAAAGAGAAAACTATGAGGAAATATGATAACCATCTTCCAGTGCTGAAGATCTGTAACATACTATAGAAGAGAGCTTGATTTTATTTTCCCTAACACTGTGATGGTGAACCTATGGCATGCATACAGAAGTGGCATGCAGAGCCATCTCTCCAGGCACATGAGGTGTTGCTCATTGCTCTTCCAGGAGCGTGTTAATGCTGACCTTCCAGTTTCCAGTGCACGCATGCATGCCGGCCAATTGGTCTTCATGCATACCTGCCAGAAACCAGAAGACCAGCTGGCTGGCATGCATGTGCATGCATGGGAGCTCTGGAAACCAGAAGAGCAGCCCCCCATGTGTACCGGCCACCTGGTCTTCCAGTTTCTGACACCCATATGCAAAGACCAGCCCATCTTTCCACATGGGAGCACATGCCAGAAACTGGAAGACCAGGTAGCATGCCTGTGCTGGAAACTGGAACCTCACCTTCCCAGCATGTGCATGCATGCTGGGGGGTGGTGCTTTTCCAATTTCTAGCACTCCTGCAGATACACACCGGGGAGCTAACCCCCCCTACACATGCACTCCTGTTTCAGCACTCTGCCAACATTGCCCTAATACATGAGAGAACCAGAAGACCTTTACCAATGGAGTCAATTTATACTTCTGCAAATACTCATTTTTCATTTACTCTGAACCTGAAAGAAACAACAATTTCAACAGCCAAAGATGTATCTCATAGGTTGGGTGATGAAATAAGCAAGAAAAATGCTTCTCACTAAGAGAATAACAGAGTTGGAAGGTCTTTTGAGATCTTCTAGCTCAACTCCCTGCTCAAGCAAGAAATCCTATAACTATTTCAGACAAATGGTTGTCCAGTCTCTTCTTAAAAACCTTCAGTGTTGGAGCCCCTAACAACTTCTCGAGGCAAGTCATTCTGCTGATTAATTGTTCTAATTGTCCATTGAATTTTTTGGATTTTGATAGCACCTGGAAATAATCCTAAACCATGATATGGATTATTTTGCTTCGAACCTAGCTTTTCATATAAGAGGTATCCACTACAAGCCACCATGATGTCAATATGGAAACGTTCCATATCTCTGCCTCACTTGTAGAAGACAATAGCTTTGACTAGTGCAAGATGTTGTAGTTGAATGATAGTCCCACTTAAATTTGATTGATAGATAACAGTGGGAGTTGACACTTTTGTTTCTCTACAGATAAATTTCAGGAAGTCTTAATAACTTTGCTTTTTGTCATTTTTGTTCCCTCTCATTTTTATTTAGCTTCACTCATTTCTTCAAGGGCTTTCATTCAATAATTCACTTGGAGAAACTGTGTCCATCAACCAAAATGGAGAAGTATTTTCTGGATTTGATATTACAAATGTGGTTATGTTTCCAAACAATTCCTACTGTAAATTAAAAATTGGAAAGATGGATCCCAAAGCACTTGAAGGAAACAAATTTGTGATTCATGAAGATTTAATTGTGTGGCACAAATACTTTAAGCAGGTTTGGATTTTTGATTTATTTCATTATTTTGAATGAAAGATTTGAAGATCAGAGATGAGTTTGATGATACAGCCTGCTTTTCTATCCTTTAATCAATTAAAATTAATTACTCTGTACTCTAATTCTGGCAGCTTTTCTGCTGAATGGGAAGAATTTAAGAGATTATTTTTTGGGGGGGAGATGGAGAGTTTGCTGTTTATTTTATTTCATTTTTTATTTTATTTATTTTGTTTGTCAAACACGTACAAGATAACAAGTATAGGTATGAACATAAATAGGAATAAAGGAAATAAATACAGATAAATGGGGACAGTAAGACAGGGACAGTAGGCATGCTGGTGTGCTTATGCAGTCCCCCCACTTAAGGATCTCTTAAGAATGTGATGAGGTCCACGGTAGACAGTTTGAGATTGAAGCTATGAAGGTTTGAGGCTGTAACAACAGTTTGGTAGAGCATTCCAGGCATTGACCACTCTGTTGCTGAAGTCGTATTTCCTGCAATCAAGTTTGGTGTGATTAATTTTTTTTTTTAAAAAAAAAACAATTTTATTGATTTTCTACAAACAAACAAAACAAACAAGACATAAAAACATCAACTCTCTTATGTACATACAGTGTGTCAGTTGGTTCATCAGTTTTGTGCATTCATCGTCTCAAACGATTAACCTTGAGTTTGTATCTATTGTGTGCTCTTGTATTGTTATGATTGAAGCTGAAGAAGTCATTGACAGGTAAGTCATTGTAGCAAACAATTTTGTGAACTATGCTTAGATTGGACCACAGGCAGTGCAGTTTCAGATTGTCCAAGCCCAAAATTTCAAGCCTGGAGACCTAGGGAATTCTATTGTGAATGGAGGAGTGGAGTACTCTTCTTGAGAAATACCTCTGAACTCGCTCAATTGTGTTAATGTCTGATATACAGTGTGGGTTCCAGGTGGATGAGCTGTATTTGAGAAGTGATCCGGCAAAGGTTTTGTATGCCCTAGAACAACAGAACAAAATTTAGGAATAATTGAATAACAGACATTTAAAAATAATTGACCAGAAAATAAAAAGTTGATGAGTTATAGGAAGTCTGAGAATCAGTGAGCCAACTAATGTTGCACATGCTGATTTCATTGGGGTTGAAAAAACAAAACTTCTGGTTTAATTATAGGAGAATATAAGTAGTCCTCAACTTATCACCACAATTGAACCCAAAATTTCTAAATGAGACATTTATTAAGTGAGTTTTGCCCCATTTTATGACCTTTCTTGCCACAGTTGTTAAGTGAATAAATGTAACTGATAAATAGTAACCTGGTTGTTAAGTGAATCTGCCTTCCCCATTGACTTTGCTTGTCAGAAGGTTGCAAAAGAGGATCACATGACCCAGGGACACAGGTCATAATTATGAACTGGTTTCAAGCATCTGAATTTTGATCATGTGATCATGGGGATGTTGCAAAGGTCGTAACCATGAAAAACAGTCACAGTGCTGTTGTAACTTTGAATGGTCACTAAATGAACTGTTGTAAATTGAGGGCACCTGTAGAGTAGAAACTGAGTAGCTCACTCTTCATGTCATGGCTGGAGAAGAACATTCAAAAGTCCATCAAAGAGTATGAAGAAAATGTTAACTTGAATGCCTTGATTAAAGGAATTGGCTTAATTATGGTGGTGATTTTTTTAATTTATTGTTACATCAACAAATCCTGGTTTACATCCTGGTTTATCAACAGGTCTTGCCCCATTCGGTGTGTAATGATCCCTGTCCTGCTGGCTATCAGAAAAAAAAGAAAGAAGGTCAAAAATTTTGCTGCTATGATTGCGATCCATGTTCTGATGGGAAAATGTCCAACATGTCTGGTAATTTTTGTCTCTGTTTTACTTTATTCTTCTGTAGTCTATTTTTTTCCTTGCAAAATTGAGCAGATAGTCAATTAGTTTTATTTGTATATGTTGATGATTTGCTTGCTTCATTGACTCCAGGACCTGAAACTGATACTGGAAGATTTCACAAGGTGGTATACATAATCAATCAGAATCATTCTGCATAATGCTGGAAGGGACCTTCAAGGTCTTCTAGTCAATCCCCTCCTCAAGCAGGAAACCCTATACCATTTGAAATTACTGAGTGTCCAATCTCTTCTTAAAAACCTCCAGTGATGGAGCACCCACAACTTCCATAGGCAAGCTAGTTAATTATCCTCACAGTTAGGGAGTTTCACCTTAATTCCAGGTTGCTTCTCTCCTTGATTAGTTTCCATCCATTGTTTCTAGTCCTGCCTTCTGGTGCTTTGCAAAATCAATTGACCCCCTCTTCTTTGTGGTAGCCCCTCAAATATTGGAATACTGCTATCATGTCCCCCCTAGTTCTAATCATTTGGCTAGTCTAGTCTTGCCAAACCCAAATCCTGCAACTGGTCTTCATATGTTTTAGTCTCCAGACCTTTAATCTTCTTAGTTGTTCTTCTTTTTCCAAAATCTCAACATCTTTTTTGTAATGTATTGATCAAAACTGAATGAAATATTCCAGGCGTGGTCTTGTCAAGGCTTTATAAATTGATACTAATACTTCATGTATTTTTAATTCTATGTTTTCACATAAAATTGGATAATGCCACAGTGAACAGCTTTCAAAGTATTTCTGAACAAAAAGAATGTTAGATAGAGGCCCTGGGTCAGATAGTGGCCATGCCTTCTTTGTCCTCATAGGGATCCACATCTTATAGATGAGCTGAAGGAAATGAAATGATGAAAGAAACATTTAAAGACTACCTCATGCTCTGCAAAGGTTGAACTTGATCAAACATGGGTTAAATCTGCTATTAAGGTTTTAGTCCAAGCCTTGCTCAAGCAGAGACTCTATACCATTTCAAAGAAATGGTTGTCCAGTCTCTTCTTAAAAGCCTCCTATGATGGAGCACCTACAACTGAAGATAAGCCATTCCACTCAGTGGTGGTATTGTATCGATTCGGCCCAGTTCTGCCAAGCCGGTAGCAGAGATGAACAGTGAACTGGTTCTCTCCGCCACTCTGCTGTTGGACCTGCCCGTCCGACCAGGCTCCCATACTCACCTTTATCCTCTGCTTTTGAAGTGTTGCTGTTTTGTGTGGCACAGAAGAGTGCTGCATGGCAGCTGCTGAAATGGCCAGGAGAGTACAGGCTTGCAGGAGGTGAGTTGGAATGCCTCTGCACTTGCACAAATGCCCCTGCACCTGTGCATAGTGTGCATTTGGCATACATGCACAAATGAAATGTGTGCATGCATGCAAAGTGCACCCACCAAGCCACACCCACCAAACCGGTGGGAAAACTTTTTTAATTCCACCACTGATTCCACTGATTAATTGTTTACTTCTGTGCTATTACTATGTCAACTGATTGCCTCCTCTTCCAAATTGTGTTTCAGGTTACATACATCCTCCTGTTACAAAACAAAAACAAAAACAACATTTTTGGGGGGATCATACATTTTTTGAGGACATAAAATATTTTACAGAGCAGTGCAGAGGTAATTGTACAGCACTTGTTGGATAAAGTCACTTAAAGTTGTTTCCAGTTGGACAATAATCTTGACATAGGTACAGAGAAGATTCTTGGATGAGATTTTTTTGGGGGGAGGGGGGCTGGTTATATCATAATGGTTTGAACTTGGACCTGAGGAAGTGAAAAGGATTCTCACCACTATGAACCTGGTTCCCTGCTCTCTAAATATATGCCTGACCATATTTGTTATAGCAGTGTAGTGGGAGTGGGTTCAGGTGTTTGTTAATTGTCCTTTGAGTAAAGGTGTTGTTCCCTTTCTCTTAAAGAGGTTCTGATTCAGCCCCTCCTCAAGAAACCATCAATGGATTCCACTATCCTGGACAAATGTCATTCAATATCTCACCACCAGGGATGGAATTCCACTGGTTTGGCCTGGTTTGGGCGGACCAGTAGCTCTGAGGATCAGCTGAGAGTGAACCAGCTCGGTTTGCTCTGACAATCAGCTCTTTGGCCCACATGCCTGCCCAGGCCCTAGGCTGTGCTTTATATCTTGTTTTTCAAGCTCAGCTAATTCATGCAGCACAGAGGATTGCCACACATCAGCTGTTTAACAGATAGGGATTGCTGGAGAAGGTCATTAGCAAAAGCTCTATGCACATGCAAAGTCTGTGTTTGGCTTGCATGTACATGCTCACCAAGCCAGTTGTTACATCAGTTGAATCGCACCTCTGCTCACCACCTTAGAAACTTTAGCAGAAAAAGTGTTTAAGTTACAGATTCAGAGAGTCTTGGATGAAGTTATCTGAATTCTTTTCAGTTGGTTTTCACACTAGGGTGCAGGATGGAAATGTCATTGGGTTTTTTTTTGTATTAGCATGAGCAGGTTGGGGAACAGTGCATCCAACCTTGCCCTACATGATTTCTTGGTAGCTGTTGATAGCATCAACCATGATACCATTTTGAAATCCTTGGGGAGGAGAGGTTTGGTGCTCAGCCTCTACAATGAGGTGTATAATAGTGCTCAGGGCTTTCTCCTTGCCTTTTTAACATCTACACCAGGGCTGTCAAACCCATGGGCCAGATGAGTCACATGGTGGCCACACCTACACCTGGTTTAGCGAAGGAGGGAAAAGTCATGGTATGTCTCACATGATAATGACATGATGACATGAGTTTGCCATCCTTGATCTACATGAAATCACTGGGGGAGCAGTTCCATTGCCATGGGTGAGGTGTCATCACTATGCTGAAGATAACCAGTTGTTTCTCCTGACCCCTGACAAATTAAATAATGCCATGAACATAGCCCAATAATTTGAGGGTTTGAGGGGCTTGGTTGGGGTACAACAGGTGTCAGCATTCCAGAAATTACAGCCATTGAAAATCAGAACTCTGAGGCAAGTCAATTCCTCAAAGAACAATTTTTATTGAAAATACCACCCTGGTACAAACTAATGAAAAGCCAGCTCTGAATCTTCCTGGGCTTTTTACAGCCTTAAACAAAAAAGTTTCCAGTCTTCTCAAAACAATAAATCACATTGTCCAATCTGGATACTAGCTTGGTTGCCTGGTTACAACTCTCTTCTCCTCCTGGGCCCAGCTAGCTTTTGAAATGCCTCTGACTAACCAGAGAGTTATTCTATTTTGTCGACCAAATTCTCTCAATTACTCCCCCTTCATCTCCACACTGTGTCATCCTGAAATAAAGCTATGGGCCTGACAACAGGCTTCAGTTAAACCCTGGCAAGACTGAGTGGGTTTGTATCTGGGGGCTTGCTGGTTCCATCTCTATACCATTTTGATATTCATGTATTTCGATAAACAGAATTGGAAAGGACCTTGGAGGTCTTCTAATCCAACCCCCTGCATAGGTAGAACACCACTTCAGACAAATGGTTATCCAACATCTTTTTAAAAACTTTCACCATTGGAGAATTCACAACTTCTGGAGGCAAGTTGTTCTATTGATTTACTGTTCTAACTGTGAGGAAATTTCTCTTTAGTTCTAAGTTGCTTCTCTCCTTGATAAGTTTCCACCCATTGCTTCTTGTCCTGCCCTCAGGTGCTTTGGAGAATAGTTTGACTCCCTTTTCTTTGGGGCAGCCCCTGAGAGATTGGAATACTGCTATTATGTCTCCTCTAGTCCTTCTTTTCATTAGACTAGACATACGCAGTTCCTACAACTGTTCTTCATATTTTTTTATTAACAATGACAATAACAATATCAAGAAGCACTTGGTGGCTTATAACAAAATAAAACAATAATACGAAACTAGAGAGGGAAGCCTAGATCTCATTTGCCTGGATGAAAATTATCCAGGCAAGTGAGATCTAGGCATTTTATTTTTATTTTTAAAGAAATCAGAGACTTTTTGAAAGATCCCAGGAAACTCCCTTCCAGGAGCAAGGAATTTATCACTTCCTGGACCAACCTAGTGGTCACTATTCTGGAAGCTTTCACCAGCAAGGAGGGACAGAGATCTAATTGGCATGTAGTTGCACTGAAAGCACAGAAGATACTGTCTGTTTCATCAGGTCCATCTAATGACCTAATCCAGTAGTTTTCAAACTTACTGTTAAGCCTGGGTTCCCCAGCCAGGGTTAAGGAGACAAGCTAAACAGAATGTGCAGCGTTAGTCAGATAGGCACACAGATAAATGAGTGAGATAAGTTTGTATGTTTGTTAACACACAGTAAAAATAACAGATACGCTTGTGTTATCAAAAATATAGTTTATTCCACTTAGAGTTTTATAGCATAGTCAAAATAACAGTCCATTAGTCATATATCATTTTAGTCAGTCCATTCAAGGATATTTAATTAGCAAAGTCGTTGTAGAATATCCAATGTCAGTTCACTTACAAATAAATCAGTCCTTTCTCTCTCCCATTCCAGTAGGAGAAAAACGCAGTCTTCAATCCATGCAGTAATTAGGGATCATCAAGCCAGAGAGAGCAAGCTGCTGTGCTTGCTTCTTTTATGGTGCTTTTACAACCACTCCCTTAATTACAGTCTCACAGTTAAAGTTACAGACACTTTAACTAACAAACCATGGAAACATATTTATTATTTTACCTAAACCAGTTAGGGTAAACAATGTTATCCCTAACATTCTCCCCTTTTAGGTAATAATAATAATACTGTAACTATTTACATCTTTAAATCATATTTGTTACAACTCTCTTTAAACTTGACTACTCCTTGAGCTTTTGTAAACTGGTCTGCAATGTTTTCTTCTGTCATGCAGTATTCCAATTTAATTAGCCCATTCTTTACAGATTCTCTAACATTTGAGTATCTTAAATCAGTATGCTTTGATCTAGTTTTTACAGCAATATTAGGAGCTAACTTTATGGCTACCTGGTTGTCCTCATACACAATAATGGAATCTTTAACAGTTACACCCATGTCTAATAATAACTGTTTGTACAAAATTAAATCAGTGCATAGTAATGACAGACATGAAAATTCCGCTTCCATCGTGGACAAGCTGATATGCTGTTGTCTGATTGACCTCCACCCTATAAGTGTCTTACCAAATAATATAGCCATTCCAGATGTTGATTTTCTAGTGTTTATGTCAGTTGCAAAACTTGCATCTGCATAGGCACTAAGACTCAAATCACCCTTAGGGTCTATATACAATACATTGTTCCTTTAAGATATCTTAAAATTCTTTTTAATGATTGCCAATGACATTGACGTGGATCTGAATTAAAACGTGCCAGCTGATTAACACTATAAGCTATATCAGGCCTTGACCAATTGCTTATATATGATAAGCTACCAATCAAAGATTGATATATAGACTTATCAAATTTGGGACTTTGATAATCAGTTTGGCAAACTTCCTGACTCATTGGAGTCTTTGCCGCTTTACAAAGTTCCATTTTATATGTTTTAATTAATTGGCAAATTTTATCTTCTTGAGATATCTTAAATCTATTTTTTTGTTTTGTTAATTGTCAATCCTAGATACTTTTTAATTTCACCTAAATGCTTTAATTTTATCTTTTTAGCTAATAATGATATAATCTCATTAGCTTCATTATTAGTCTTAGTTATCAAAGCAATATCATCTGTAAATAATAACAATAATGACACCGTTCCATTATTTTCTCTTTTAAACACACATGGATCTGCTAAACCAGATTTAAAACCTATATTGTTTAATTCTTTCACAATATATTGGTTCCACTCAAAACCAGATTGTTTCAACCCGTAAAGACTCTTTTTGAGTTTCCAACAATCATTACTATTTACTTTATTGTCTTTTATAATAACTGGCTTTTTCAAATATATAGTATGCTGCAATGGTGCATGCAAATAAGCAGTTTCTACATCTAAATGGTTAATGACATAGTTTTGCCCAAACTAAAGCTGCTCTCAAAGATGTTGCTTTAAGACTTGGTGCAAAAACTTCATCGTAATCAGATGCAGTTTGATTAAATCCTTGAGCTACCAACCTAGCTTTATGGGAAATAGTCCTATCATTTCCAGTTTTTACTTTAAATATCCATTTGCACCCAATGGATTTTTCTCCTGGAGGTAATTTAGCATCTTCATATACTTTCATTACCTTTAATGAATTTAGTTCTTTTTCCATTGCCTTTTGCCAATTCTCCTGATCCTTAGCAGGATACATCTTAAGTTCATCTACACTAGTTGGAACTTTAGTTACTTGGCAAACTATACTTGCTTGATACCTATCAGGTGGTCTAGTTACACGTGTAGTACGTCTAGGTATTACAGGACTTACAGATGGACTTTCATTTATTAACTGTTCTTGATTATCTAACTCTTCCTTTTGTAGGGTTCAATAATTACTTCGTTATTTAAATCTTGCTCTAATCTATTCCATCCTACATGTTTTAGGAATTTAGCACTAGCACTGCAGTAAACTCTAGATGTACCTGGTTCCCAGAATCTATAAGATCTGTGATTAGATTCATATCCTACAAAAAATAATCTTTTAGCTCTATGCTGTCCTTTGTGTCTGAGTTGTGAAGGGATATGCACCCATGCTGGTGCTCCAAATGTGTGCATGTAACTTAAATCAGGTTTTGCACCATGCCACAGTGTGAATGGTAATTCACCTGTTATTGAATTAACAACATTATTTAATATATGATTACCACACATTATTCCTTCTCCCCATTAATTGTCAGGTAATCCTGAATCAGACAACATAGTACGTGCCATTGATTGTAGTGTTTGGCCTCATCTCTCTATAAAGGCATTATGTTGTGGCCTATATGGTGCAGACTTTTTATGTTGAATATCTAACATTCTAAGTCTATTCTGGAATTTATTATTTGTAAATTCCACACCATTATCTGTTATAAGAATTACTAATTTCTTTTTAATTTTTCTTTCTGCAAATTTAATCCAATTAAATAGATTTAGATACATTTCAGTTTTGCTCTTCATTAAATAGCAAAACCCATATCTAGAATAGTGGTCCATTATACTTAGTATGTATCGAGCTCCTCCTACACTTGGTTTTTTCGGACCTATTAAATCGGCAAATACTACCTCTAAAGGCTCTTTGGTAGTAAATCCATCAACTCTATTTGCCGGTATGACCCTGGTTTTGCTTTGATTACAAGCATAACATTGCAAATACTTATTACAAGGTTTCAAACTTATTCCTTTAGATAGTTGAACAGTTCTCTTAAGCATTTTAAAATTTAAATGCCCTAGCCATTGGTGTAACAAGTGAATACATTCATCATGAGGTTTCTTATTATCATAAACCGTGTTAGCCACCTCTAAACCATTATCATTTAAAACATATAATTCACCTCTTAAAGATACAGTAATTTTCTTATCTTCTTTTTCAATTATGCAGTTATCTCCCTAAAGGTAACTACATATCCTAGTTTAACCAAAATTCTAACTGAAATTAAATTAAACTTAAGTTGTGGTACATATAACATTTTTACATTCTCTTTTATGAAAGAACAATATGCTATACCTTGACCTTTAGCTTTCAGTTTCCAGCCATTGGCTAACGATATCTTCTGTGTATTCTGGGACATTTTAATAAAATTTTTGTTATCATTTGTTATACAGTGGGATGCTCCACTGTCAACCATCCATAAATTATTTTTTACAGCTCTGTTACTATACATGGCTAACTCTAAATTTTTATTTTTATTTTGGTTACTTTTAGTATTCTGGCCAGCGTTCTGGCACTTTGCTTTTTTACAAAATCTTGCCAAATGTCCTCTTCCTCCACATTTAGAACACTTTTTAATTGCGTATGCAGTAGGAGATTCATTATCTTCTTTTTGAGGTTGCTCCCTCCTTAACTGATCTCTTTCAAGTCTTCTTCTGGCCTCTTCAATCAATCTGCCAGTTATATCAGTTAAAGTTAGACTTTCCTTAGGCAAAATTTCAAGGGAAGTGACGTAGTTATCATAACTTACATCTAGTGATGATAGAGTTATGTAGACTTGGTGTAGTTCAGAGAAAATAAGCTCTTTCTCATGCAGTTCTTGAAAAATGCTTTTCATAGTTTCCAAATGACTAAGCATATCACCATTCGTCTGAAGATGCGTCCTGAAAAGCTTCCGTGTTAGATTTATGTGAGCACCAACGTTATCTCGGACATAAATCCTCTTCAGCTTCTGCCAACACCCAACAGCCGTTTGCTCTCCACGGATATGAACAAGTTGCTGCTCAGACAGTATTAGTCCTATTATGCAAAGAGCTTGTTCATTTTTCTGTTTAAAGTCTTTTTTTTTTTGTCTATCTTCCTCAATCTCTGGATCCCATTCCTCTACGTTTGGTGGGTTTTCAATTATGTTCCAGAGACCTTCTCTTCATAGAAGTAGACTACATTTCATAGACCATGATACATAGTTTGTTCCATCCAACTTGGATATAAGGGACAAACTTTGTAGATTGACTTGTGCCATGTTTTCTTATATGGATATAAAACTATAATTAATAAAACACAGCTATCTGTTTACTCTAACGTATAACAACACAAACTCTCACTTTTTACATAAATCTGTTTTATCCTAGTTAAACTGACTTTGCAGCCTCTGGGCCCATAACCAGTGTTAAGCCTGGGTTCCCCAACCAGGGTTAAGGAGACAAGCTAAACAGAATGTGCAGCGTTAGTCAGATAGGCATACAGATAAATGTGCGAGGTAAGTTTGTATGTTTGTTAAAAATAACAGATATGCTTGTGTTATCAAAAATATAGTTTATTCCACTTAGAGTTTTATAGCATAGTCAAAATAAGAGTCCATTAATCATGTATCGTTTTAGTCAGTCCATTCAAGGATATTCAATTAGCAAAGTCATTGTAGAATATCCAATGTCAGTTCACTTACAAATAAATCAGTCCTTTCTCTCTCCCGTTCCAGTAGGAGAAAAACGCAGTCTTCAATCAATGCAGTAATTAGGGATCATCAAGCCAGAGAGAGCAAGCTGCCATGCCTTGCTTCTTTTATGGTGCTTTTACAACCACTCCCTTAATTACAGTCTCACAGTTAAAGTTACAGACACTTTAACTAACAAACCATGATAACATATTTATTATTTTACCTAAACCAGTTAGGGTAAACAATGTTATCCCTAACATTTACCACCTTTAAGGGCTCTGGACTTCAACTCTCAAAATTAACCAGTCATAATTCTGAGAGTTGAAGTTCGTACTTCTTAAAGTGGGCAATTTAGAAAACCAATGATCAAATCAAAAAGGAATTATACAGTATATTTCACTTAGTGCGACAGCCATCGTGACAACTAGATTCCATGCTTCATGGCCTCTCTCTTATTTTCAGATGTGATTACCTGCTCTGAATGTCTGGAAGATCAATATGCAAGTAAGGATAAAGTTCGATGCATCCCAAAAACCATAACTTTCCTAACTTATGAAGAACCTTTAGGAATCAGTTTAGCTGTGATTGCTGTATTATTTTCAATCATTACTGTGTTCATACTCGGCATATTTATCAAGTATAAGGACACCCCTATTGTTAAAGCGAATAACAAGGATCTCACCTACACTCTTCTTATCTCCCTTCTCCTTTGCTTCCTTTGCTCTCTTCTCTTCCTTGGAAAACCTCTCCAACTGATTTGCTTTCTCCGACAATCAGTGTTCGGCATAATCTTCTCTGTGGCCATTTCTTCTGTGTTGGCCAAAACTATCATGGTCATTGCCGCATTCATGGCCACTAAACCAGGGTCTGCCATGAAAAAATGGTTGGGGAAAAGATTGTCCACCTTAATTGTCCTTTTCTGCTCCTTCATTCAAGCAGGACTTTGTCTGACATGGATGATCTTTTCTCCCCCCTTTCCAGAACTTAACATACAATCCATGATTGAAGAGATCATAGCAGAATGTAATGAAGGATCTGTTGTGATGTTTTATCTTGTCTTGGGCTATATGGGGTTTCTATCTCTGATCAGCTTCATGGTGGCCTTCTTGGCTAGAAACCTGCCTGATACATTCAATGAAGCCAAGTTCATCACTTTCAGCATGCTGGTATTTTGCAGTGTTTGGTTATCTTTTGTTCCAACGTATTTGAGCACCAAAGGAAAGTATATGGTAGCTGTGGAGGTCTTTTCTATCTTAGCTTCTAGTGCTGGGTTATTGGGATGTATCTTCTTCCCCAAATGCTACATTATTTTGCTGAGGCCTGAGCTCAACAACAGAGAGCAACTCGTAAAGAGAAAGCATTTCTGACTATGAAATGGTGGCTGCATGTATTTCTGATTTTAAATGGAATTATCAATCTTTTTCTGTGGGAAAAAATGGGGATTGTTTTTGAGCTCTACCAAATTTATTGATACAGAACATATTTGGTATGTGTTAAATATTTGGTGTTTATCAAATTCTTATAAATGGAAAAAAATCACTATGGTTCTGCTTTGAATGAAGCATTTTGTGTTAATTCTGCTTATTTCCATCATATATTCGAAAATAAAAATTGAGTCTTCTTCCAAAGAGATTCATTCTTTGGTAACCATTAACAATGATCTAATACACAGGTAATATAGTTTGTATCTTATTATAATGGATGGATGGATGGATGGATGGATGAATGGAAGGAAGGAAGGAAGGAAGGAAGGAAGGAAGGAAGGAAGGAAAGAAGAAAAGAAGAAAGGAAAATATGTGAATTCTAACTTACAATGATGTCAGAATATCTGAGCAATTAGAAATGTATCTGATTTTTTCCCCCACAAGAATAATTTATTCTTATGCCCTGTTAAGGCCATGTTTTGTGGGGAAAGAGAAACTTCCAGTTAAGCTGGACAGAGGGATCAAGGGAGGATTAGTTTAAAGTCATTGTATAGCTTTAAGTGGCATTAACTTGACCACCCCCAAGATCCATGGTCATTTCCATGTGAAGGCAACCAATCTTGTGAGATTTTTGTAACAGGTATGGAAAAGAATTAAAGTGGATAAGACAAGGCAAGGTAAGATTAGGCAAGGTTGTTAGTAATATAAGTCACCTAACAGGTATTTGGGTTAGAAATATATAAACCAGGATAAACATTTTAAAACTGTATCTTTAAGAAAATGCAAAACTGTAATTAGGTGTGGTTTTTCAAACGGCCATAAGATGGAGCCAGAAACCTGGGTTGTCTTAGCCTTAGTCTCAGAAGAGAGTGTGAGTGTATCTCTATTTCCTTCAGTTGGAAAATATTGCCGTTTCTCCATTTCTTCTAATTGACTGATATTACTGGATTTGATGTAAGTCTGATACTGAACTGTTTTTGACACTGGACTTTGTTACTGGATTATCCCTAGATTGAAAACTGACTGATTTAACCTGTGAATGACTTTGGACTGCCTATTTTGAACTTTGCTTAAACCATTATTGAAAATAAAACCCTACATTTACTGTACAGTATATCTGTATGCTGTGTGTGTATAAGCATTATTCTCCATACCTCTCACTGTATGCATTCATTTTCCTAACGGGGAATTACCTCAACAAAGGTCCACCAGCAAGATTAGCCAAAATGTTTAAAGATATGTCAGCTAAATGTTGGAAGTGTAATCAGATTCCAGGCTCGTACAACCACATGTGATGAACGTGCCCAAAAACTAAGACATACTGGACAAAAACACATACTTGGATAGAAAAAATGATAAAGGAACATATAGATTTAAAACCAGAAATATTTCTGTTGGGTATCATACCAGAAAAATATAATAAATGAACCATGTATATAATATTACACGTGTTAACAGTGGCTAGAATTGTATTTGCACAACATTGGAAAGATGTGGAGATCCCTATAGAAGAAAGCATAATAATAATAAAAAAGACTAGAATGTGCAGAAATGGATAGATTAACACTTGAAATTAAAGAGAAGGAAGATGCAGAATATTTTGAAAAATGGAATTAGTTTTATTAATGGTTAACTAACAGAAACAGAAGTTAGAACATTTAAAATTATAAGAGAAGGATTAATTTTATCATGAAGGTTTATTATATGGTTATTATTAATATGATTTAGTATAAACAATTAAGTATTAATATCATGTGGAGAAAATACTGTTATTATATGATTACTTCTTCTTCTTCTTCTTCTTCTTCTTCTTCTTCTTCTTCTTCTTCTTCTTCATCATCATCATCATCATCATCATCATCATCATCATCATCATCATTATTGTGGAGTTCCAGCGGGAACACAGACCGTTCCTATTGGCTGATGACATTTGACAGCTGGCTATAAAACTGGCAGCTGTTGTCTGCCAGTTGCCTTGTTAGCACGGCAGCCGCAGCAACCCTTTATTGTTACAATAAAGTAAAAGCTGAAGTTCGCTCTGTGTTCACCTCAGGTTATTCCACTGCTCTACAACACTGGCGATGAGGGGGGGATACATATAAGAGGCAACTGGGCAAAGAATCGTTGACCGAAGTCACTATAAAAAGAGCCGAAGTCACTACTGAGCTGTATGTCACTTTAAGAGTTTACTCTCACTATTCGTGAGTGCGAATTTCAACTTTCCTCAGAAGATCCAGAACCGCTGAGTCAAGATGATTTCGAACCCTGCATTCCCACCTTTCAGACCATCAGCAGAAACATGGGAATCCTACAGAAACCGATTTTACTGTTTCCTAGATGCCATAGACCTCGGTGACATTTCTGACCATAGGAAAAAGTCCTACTTTTTAAGTTTTTGCGGAGCCACAGTGTTTGACACTGCTATGGCATTATTGGCTCCATGTTCAATTAAGACTGTTCCAAGGGAAGAATTGCAGGAAATTCTTTCTAACCACTATTCCCCTAAGCCATCTCGAATTGTCAGGCATCATGCTTTTAGAAGACGGATTCAGGCTGAGGGAGAGACTATTAGTGGGTACATGGCTGCCCTATGAACAGCTGCCTTGCACTGTGGGTTTAGAGATTGTCTGGAGGACATGTTGTTAGACCAACTAGTTTGTGGAGTCAGGGATTTAAGGCTACAAAGGTGTCTATTGGCTAAAGGGGATTTAACCCTTAAATTAGCAATTGAAGAGTCTCAAGCTGCTGAACTATCAGCACTTTCAGCAGCAGAAATTCAGGAAAATCCAATTAGCCAGAGCAGCTCAGCCATCCATTACGATGAAGCCTCCACAGAAGAAGGCTATGAAGAGGCTGATGATGTAAATCATCTCAGGCAGCAAAAAACCAGTCAAAGGGAGAACAGGCCAACCCCCAATCAACCTCCATGGTCTCAGCCCATTTGTCTAAGCTGTGGCGGAAACCACCTCAGGGCATCCTGCAAGTTCAGGAATGCCATTTGTCTAAAATGCCAGAGGAAGGGTCATTTAGCCAGGATCTGTCAAGCAGGAAAGACTTTTGCCCAAAAGCTTCAGACAACTCAGCATTTCCAAAAAACAAATTGAAGATTGCTTAACCTGCTATCAAGCCAAGCTGACTAACAAAGTCTCTAACAAAATCAATGTTTTTGTTTCTATAGAAGGGAAACCTTGCAGGATGGAGGTTGACACAGGCTCATCACTGTCCATCATCTCACAGAGCACCTTGAAACAACTGCTTCCCAGAATGGCTAAGAAGAGGCTTCATGGCTGCCAGTTAACCCTATGTGACTACCAAGGCAGAACCATCCCAGTCATCGGAAAAGGCAAGTTTTTTATTCAATTTCAAAATTTTAAAGGTCACTTGCCTTTAGTGGTAGTGGATGGTGCCCTCCCTAGCCTGTTGCAGTTAGACTGGTTCCCTGCCCTTGGCCTCCATTTCAGCGGAATCCACTCTATTGAGAATGCTGAAGTGGACACCTTGTTTAATGACGATGCTGATGTGTTCAATGAGGGGCTGGGGTCCTCAGGAACCCCAATATCTTTCAACTCGGACCCTCTGGCAGTACCAATCTATTTAAAGCCTCGAAGGGTACCTTTTGCAATCTGCCCCAAATTAGAGCTTGACCATAGAGCTTGACAAATTAATTAAACAGGGTGTATTAGAGCCTGAGGACTTCACAAAATGGGAAAGCCCAATAGTGACACCCCTGAAGAAAGATGGTAGCTTAAGAATCTGTGCTGATTACAAGACCTCATTGAATAAATATTTACAAATCAGTGCTTATACAGTCCCTGTTATCCAGCACCTACTACATTCTTTTGAGCCAGGAACCATTTTCGTGAAATTAGACAGGCCTATCAACAGTTCCCTGTTGATAACACAGCCACTGAACTACAAACTATTGTAATGCAAAGGGGTGCTTTTAAATGTAGGTGCCTCCAATTTGGCGTAAGCGTGGCCCCAGGAATTTTCCAATATTTAATGGAAAGACTTCTTCAAGGATTGTGCTATATTGTGGATCAGGTTGACTCATCACTAAAACTTATACAATAATAGAATAATTATTTAAGTTCCAATGAATATGATGCAGGGCATTAGAAGTGTTGTGTATAGTGTTGGGAAACGAGAGTGACTGGCTGGCTGCTGACAACCTTTGAAAAAAAATACCAAAAACCCTCTATGCAATTCTGACAAAATTTCAAGTGCAGAGCAGTGACTTTGGGAAATGGTTGACCACATTTTCTCCAAGTGCCTTCCTTGAACTCAAATTCCACCATCTGTGTCTCGTTGTCCACATCAAAGTCTGCCAATTGCACACTCCAAATGAATTATAAACAGGACCTTAAACTAATACTAATACTAATCATCATCATCATCATCATCATCATCATCATCATCATCATCATCATCTTTCTGTTTTTTAGCTCTACAATTGAATTGCACTTCACAGTTTCCTGCAAGCTAGTGTAGGTATTGACTTCTATTTCATAATGTACCAATCATTCCTCAATGGTCTTTATAGCTGATGCTTCTCACGATGTGCAAGTTTCATTTCGTGGTTGCTGTTGTTGCTTTATGGAAAATATTCTCAGTATGAATCCCTCAGCATTTCTCAATTCCATTTTCAGAGCCATTTTAAATTTTTATCAGCATTCCCTGAGTTTGATATTTGGGGCGAAACAGATCAACTCAAATCCAAGACTCTTGTCTAATGTTACCCTTGGGTTTTTCATTTGTGACAACTATTTTGATGCTCAATGGACTTACCATTCGACTTTGGAACTGCTCTTCCGATCTGATCAGTTGCTTGTCAACTACAGATGTGCTATCAATGAGAATCTGTTTGTGGCAATTATTGGAGGTTTTGGTACTGATATCTCATTCTTCATGTCAGATGTCATAAGTTTTTATAAAATCCCACAGGTAAGATGTATGTATTGTCATGTATGAAAACCCATCCACAAGGCAAAATTGAAGGGAATAGGGAACAATTCTACTTCAAGAAGGAGTTAGGTTCTCTTTTAATGATGCAACAAAAGGGCCTAATGATTGGTGGATTTAAGCCCTACCACATGTACCACAATGAAAGTTGTCAGTTCAACATGCTTTGTAAAAAAAGAGAGCAGAAGCAGAGAACTTAAGGTTTATAAATGAACAGAGTTGAAAGGAACCTTGTAGGTCATCTAGTCCAACCCCCTGCCCAAGCAAAAGACCCAGAGGTGGTATTCAGCAGGTTCTGACCAGTTCTGGAGAACCGCTAGTGGAAATTTTGAGTAATTCAGAGAACTGGCCTATATCACCTCTGACTGGAGATTTTACAGTATCCTTGCCTGCCATACCCACCAAGCCATGCCCACCTTGCCTGCCATACCCACCAAGCCATAGAACCGGTAGGAAAAAAATTTAAATCTCACCACTGAAGGGGCCCTATACCATTTCTGACAAATGGCAGTCCAATCTCTTCCTGAAAGCCTCCAGTGATGAAACTCCCACAACTTCCGAAGGCAACTTTTGTTCCAGGGGTTGATTGTTCTCACTGTCAGAAAAATTCTTATTTCTATATTGAATTTCTCCTTGGTCAGTTTCCATTCATTATTCCTTGTCTGGCCTTCCAGTGCCTTGGAAAATAGCTTGACGCCCACCTCTCTGTGGCAGCCCCTCAAATATTGGAAGATTGCTATCATGTCCCTATGGTCCTTCTCTTCACTAGACTAGCCATGCCCAGTTCCTGCAACTGTTCATTGTATGTTTTAGTCTCCAGTCCCCTAATCACCCTGGTTGCTCTTCTCTGTACTTTTTCTAGAGTCTCAATGTTTTTTTATAGTGTGGTGACCAAAACTGGATGCAGTACTCTAAGTGTGGTCTTACTAAGGCTTTATAAAGTGGTTTTAGTACCTTACTTGATCTTGATTATATCTCTTAATTGAAGGTGCTCATCTACTTGTATCTCACCCTTGCAGTCAAACATAGGGAGTTGCTTAGAATAGCAATAGCACTTACTTATATATTAATTGATAGTGCTTTACATCCCTCTCTAAGTAGTTTACAGAGTCAGTGTATTGTCCCCAACAGTCTGGGTCTTCATTTTACTGAACTTGGAAGGATGGAATGCTAAGTTAATCTTGAGCCAGTCAGAATCAAACTGCTGGCAGTCAGCAAGATTAGCCTGCAATATTGCATTCTAACCACTGCACCACCATGGCTCTTGTGTTATGTGTATCTTCTTCTATGCCTGAAGAAAAGGCAGGATATGAATCTAATAAATTAATAAATATGGTTATTGTTAGTTGCGAAGTTGTGTCTGACCCGTCGTGACCCCATGGACAATGTTCCTCCTGGCTTTCCTGTCCTCTACCATCCCCCATTTAAGCTCACAATGACTGCTTCAGTGACTCCATCCAGCCACCTCATTCTTTGTTGCCCCTTCTTCTATTGCCCTCAATCTTTCCCAGCATTAAGCTCTTCTCCAGTGTGTCCTTCCTTCTCATTAGGGGGCCAAAGTGTTTGAGTTTCATCTTCAGGGTTTGTTGGCCTTCTAAAGAGCAGTCAAGATTGTTCTCCTCTAGGACTGACCAGTTTGATTGCCTTGCAGTCCAAGGGGCTTGCAGGAGTCTTCTCCAGCACCATAGTTCAAAGGCCTCCATTCTTTGATGCCCAGTCTTTCTTTCTTATTTATTTATCATAAATAAACATGGTAGTGTTCCATTTTTTTTAAGATTTAGTAAATAACAGGTATAATATTCAGGGTTTCATTTACAATGGAAAATGAAAGCCCATAAAAGAAAACAGCTTGGGGAAAATGTATGTATCAGCAACTGGTTTAAGAAAATATACCTTTCTCAGACTAGTGGAGACATTACAATGATAAGCAATCAACTGCATATTGTATTTTAGCTTGCCTATGGGTCATTTGCTCCCAAGAAGCAACAGACAAAGATGACTACTTCCTTTTATCACATGGCTCCCAATGAAACCCTTCAGATTATGGGAATTATCCAGTTACTGAAGCATTTTGGATGGACATGGGTTGGCCTCTTAATTCTGGATGATGACAGTGGAGACAATTTCCTGCGAGCCCTGTACCCACTTCTTTCTGAAAACAGGATTTGTGCTGGCTTTGTGGAAAGATTTCCTAAGCAATCATTTTTCTTTATTTTTAAAGGTCATACAATGCAGTGGTTTACTATTTATTTGGTCAATGCCAAAATCAACACATTCATCTTCTATGGGGAAAGAAGCAAAGTGATGCTTCTGGTTCTATTCATGAGGTATATAGATGAAAGCCTTGGAAAACTGTGGATTTTGACAGCTCAAGTAGATCTAACATTAACAAATGTTAATCGGCCCTCAGATCTGCAATGGTTTGATGGAGCAATTTCCTTTGCTATACACTCCAATGCACTGCCAAGTTTTGATTAACTTCTTTGGGCCTTCAAGCCATTCCAGACCCAACGAGATAGTTTGTTTAGAGAGTTCTGGGAGCAAGGCTTTGATTGCTCCTTTCCAGGAAGTAATAAACTAATAGAAAGTGATGCAGCATGTACTGGGAGGGAAGATCTAAAAAAGCTTCCTACACATTTATTTGAAATAACTGGCCACAGCTACAATATCTATAATGCAGTCTATGCAATAACACTTGCTTTTCATGCCATGAGTGTACTTAGGTCTAAATAGAAAAGAGTAGCAGAAAGTACAAGGGATGGACTTCAAAATCAAGACATCTGGAAGGTAATAACTTGTAACCAAAGATCTTCATTTCAAGGAACAGATTGGAAAAACCAGTACCATGTTTGTTGAGCTTCTTCCTCACTCTCAAATTAGTGAGGAAGTAGTGAAGTAACATATTCCCCATTTTGTCTTTCTTGTGGAACCTCATAACTATAACTTGTGTAACTTGTTAGGGTTAGGTGAGAGTGCTATGGGTAGGATTGTTTGACTGAAGGTCTTCAATATTTACAGAGTTTACAGATTAACAGAGTTGGAAGGAACCTTGTAGTTCATCTAATCCAACCCCTCCACCCAAGCAGGAGACCTTACATAATTTCTGACAAATGGAAGTCCAATCATTTCTTGAAAACCTTCAGTGATGAAACTCCCACAACTTCCAAAGGCAACTTCTGTTCCATGGGTTGGTTGTTCTCATTGTCAACTTTTTTCTCCTTAATTCTAGGTTGAATCTCTCCTTGATTCAACTATTATTCCTTGTCTGGCCTTCAGGTGCCTTAGAAAATAGCTTGTCCCCCTCCTCTCTGTGGCAGCTCCTCAAATATTGGAACACACTATCATGCCCCCCTGGTCCTTCTCTTCACTAAACTACCCATGTCCAATTCCTGTAACCATTCTTCATATGTTTTAGTTTCCAGTCCCCTAACCATTCTGATTGCTCTTCTCTGCACTTTTTCTAGAGTCTGGACATCTTTTTTATAGTGCCTCCAGTGATGAAGCTCCAACAACTTCCAAAGGCAACTTCTGTTCCATGGGTTGATTGTTCTCACTGTCAGATAATTTCTCCTTATTTCTAGGTGGAATATCTTCTTTGATCAGTTTCCAACCACATGTGAATTATAATCCAATATTTTCTAGCATCCTCACAAGTCCACCACATATGGTAATATGAGCCGGGTATCTGATGACATTTCCAGCATTTTTCAGATTTGTTCTTAAACATTCTTGCTATTCTTGTCGGGGGAAAGTGCCACCTGTAAAACATCTTATACAAGTTTTCTTTATATGCTGTTGACATTGTCATTTTATAATTTTGAGACCACAATTTCTGCCATTTCTCTAGATCAATCCCATATCCAAAATTCTTCCCCCAAACAATCATAGTTTCTTTAACTTGTTCTTCCTCTAATTTAATTCCCAGTAAATAACCATATAATTTTTTAATCACCTTCTCATCAGTACCCATCAAGATCTTATCTAAATCAGTCTGCTTATCATAGAATCCCTCCGTTTTAGAATCTTCATCATACCTTGAATGTATTTGCGCATATGAAAACCAATTCATCCTTATACCTTGTTCCTCTAAGTTTTGGATCGATTTAAGTTCACCCTTTTCATCCAAGAGTTCCCCATATCTAACTGTTTGTTCCTTCTTATAAATTATAGGATAGGAAAATGCTTCAATAGTCGATAACCAAACTGGAATTTTCAAGTAACATTGTCTTTTTATCTTCTCCCAGTTTAACCACAAAGACTCCCGCATATAATGTCTTCTAAAATAACCCTGTGTTTTAGTTCCCTTATACCATAAAAAAGCAAATCATGCCCTTCTAATGTCAACAACCTATGCTTTCTTAATGTTATCCATTCGTTGACCCACATCAAATTTGCAGCTTGATAATACAATTCCCAATTAGGCAGGCCAAAACCTCCTCTAATTCTAGCGTCTTGCAAAAGCTTTAGCTTTATTCTCGCTTTTTTACCTTGCCATATAAACTTCAACATGATTTTATTTAAATCTTCAAAATAGTCTTTTCCAAGCCTAATTGGTATTGTTTGGAACAAAAATAAAATTCTAGGTAAAATATTCATTTTGATTGTTGAAATTCTCCCTATTAATGACAATTGCAAGTTTTCCCACTTCTTCAAATCTGTAGCTATCTGTTTTTTTGAGTTTAATATAATTATTCTCTTTTAATGTGCTACATCTTGCTGTCAAATATATCCCCAGAAACTTAACCTTATTTGTAATTTGGATTTTCAAAAGATCTGCCAGTTCTTCTCTTTGTCTCAATAGCATGTTCTTTGTCAAAATCTTTGTTTTATCTTTATTTATTTTCAAACCAGCCATCTCACAATATGTCTCTATTTTTTCCAGTAACCTTGGAGCTGTTTCTAACGGGTCTTCCAGAATAAAAGCTAAATCATCAGCAAAAGCTTGTAGTTTAAATTCTTCCTTCTTAATTTTCATTCCTTTTATGCTTTTATCATCCCTAATATTTCTATTCAACACTTCCAAGGTCAACACAAATAGCAAAGGGGATAGGGGACACCCTTGTCTTGTGCCTTTTCTTATATTAATAAAATCTGTAAGTTCCCCCTCCATCATTACCTTTGCTGTCTGTTTGTTATATATGGCTTCAATTGCTTGAATAAAATTTTTAGCAAAACCCATCTGTTCCAATAGTAATAACATAAATCTCCAATTCACGTTGTCAAATGCCTTTTGAGCATCTAAAAATATCAAAGCCATTTGCTTTTCAGGATGAGCCTCATAGTATTCCAAAGTATCCAAGATTACTCTCATATTGTCTCTGATTTGTCTCTTTGGCAGAAATCCATTTTGATCTGGGTGAATAAAATTATTTAAATATTTTTTAAGTCTTTCTGCTAAAATTGAAGCAAAGATTTTATAGTCTGCATTCAATAAGGAGATGGGTCTGTAGTTCTTAATTTGCAGTGGGTCAGCCTCTTCTTTTGGAATAAGTGTGATATAAGCCTCTGACCATATTTTGGGTATCATCTTCTTTAACATAATTTCATTCATGACTTCTAACAATGGGATACTCAATGATTCTTGAAATGTTTTATAGAATTCTGCCGGAAGCCCATCTGGACCCGGTGCTTTCCCATTGTTTTGTCTCTTAAATGCTTCATTTAATTCCATCATTGTTATATTGCTTTCTAACATTTCTTCAGTCTCTTTAGGTATCTTCGATAAATTAGCATTCTGTAAATATTGTTTGACTTTTTCCTCATCAATATTCTCTTGTTTATATAGTTGCCCATAAAAATCTCGAATAATTTCCTTTTTCTCCTTATTACCATAACAAACTTGGCCTTGATCATCTATTAACTTCAATATTTTTCTTGATTTTTTCTCCTTTCTCAATTTAAATGCTAGCCATCTACCTGGTTTATTCGCATCTTTGAAGTAATTCTGTTTAGAATTTCTGATTTTCTGTGCCAATTCTTCTTTCTCTATTAATTCCATTTTATGTTTAATTACATCCAGCTTCAATTTAATATCTTTTTTTCTGTGGCATTTTCTGTAATTCTTTTTCAAGTCTTTTATACTCATCTTCCAAGGCCTTAGAAGCTTGCCTTTTCCTAATATTCTTTTTTCTTGTATAATCTATTATCAGACCTCTAGCACATGCCTTCATTGTATCCCAAACATTCTGCGTTGAAGTATCTTCTTTTTTATTTTCTCTGAAAAAAAAAGCCAATTCCTTCTCCATCCATTGTATAAAATCTTTCTCCTTTAAAATAGTATTATTTAATGTACATCTCGATGTTTTTTTTGTCCCTTCCATTTAATTGTCATTGGGCTATGATCTGCCCAAATACAAAATATTGTTTCAATATTTGTTTCTTGAATATTGGATATTAATTCTGTTGATATCCAAATCATATCTAATCTGGACCATGATAAATGTCTATTTGAATAAAAAGTATATTGTTTAGCTTTAACATTTCTTTCTCTCCAAATATCTTTTAAAGATAGTTCGTCTGTCATTTAAAAAAAGATTTAGGGAGAGCCTTTCTATTTTGCTTGGTTGTTGCTGCTATATAGTCCAATTTATTGTCCACAATTCCATTAAAGTCTCCCATCATAATTATATTAACATAGTCCAGTTCAGTTATTTTCATGTGTAGCTTTTTATAAAACTCTTCTTGTTTTTCATTCGGAGCATAAATTGCAATCAAGAGTATTTTTATATTATTGTCCATTATTTCCACCATTAATACTCTTCCATCTTCATCATTGTAGATCAGTTTTGCTGGGATAGCCTCTTTAATGTATAGAACCACTCCTCTTTTCTCACATTGAGTCAAAGAAGTAAATATTTTCCCCAATTTTGGCTGTACTAACAATTGTTCATGTTGTTTGTTAATATGAACTTCTTGTAGACAAATTATATCAAATTTTAATTTCTCTAATTTATGAAAAGTTTTCCTTCTTTTAACAGCTGAATTAAGTCCATTTATGTTCATTGTAATCAGTTTTCTTTCTTCCATGATTATGCTTTATATTTAGGTCTAACAGCTCTTTTGGATCTCACTTCACGCTGTTCTTTACTATCTACCTGTCCACCTACAGCTCCTTTCTCTTTTTCAGTCTCCAGTTGTTCCTCTTGAAACTCAATTAATGAGACCTCTTTCTCTGCCTCCTCTCTTCTTCTTCCAAAAAATTCTGCATGAAAAAGTTCTCCTTTCTCAATTGAATCAATTTTATGTCTCTGCTCTTGCCACGTAAACATTAATCCTTCTGGAATCAGCCATCTATAATTCACTTCGTTTTCCAGTAGCATTTTGGACAGAAATCGATATTCTCTTCTCATCTCTCTCACTCTTCTGGGTATTTGTTTTAAAACCACAATCTCTTTACCTTTGTATTTCAATGTTTTCTCTCTTACCACTTGTAATATTTGTGTTTTGATGGATTTTTTGGTAAATCTAATATGGACCTCCTTTGGTAATTTATTTCTCATCGCATATCTTGTATAAACTCGATATACCTCATCTACTCCATCCATCATCTTTTCCTCTGTAATTTCCAAAGCATCTGCCAAAATTTCTATCATTATCGCAGCCAAATTTTCTCCTTTTTCCTCTTCTATATTTTGAAATCTGAGATAAAATTCTGACCTTTCCATCTCCCACCTCAACATCCCATTTTTTCTTGTTCAATCACTGTTAATCTACTGCCAATATTTCCAATCTTCTCCTCTCTTTGTTTCCCTTCTTCCTCAATTTTTTGGAATCTCTCCTCATACTTCCCCATCATTTGTTTAATATTTTCCACTTTTTCATCAGTCTTCTCTATTCTTTGTTCAATGATGTCTGATTTTATCTTGAGATCTTGGATTCCTTGCATAATCATCTGTAAAGTTACTATTTCTTGTTCTTTATTTTGCTTCAACATTGTCTGAATTAAACGTTGTCCTCCAGCTGGTGGGGAAGCAGAGGTAGAAGTGGAAATGCCAACTGGTATTGGTTTCGTGCTCATTTTAATGCCTCCAAAGCTTCAAATTCTTTTTGACTTTTAATCCAACTGGTAGAATAGTCAATTATAATCCAAAATGGAAAAATCCAATGGTAAAAGACAAAACCAAAGAAGAAAAAGGAAAAAAGAAAGAAGAAAAATCTTCAGGTTCTTCTTGACCCTAATCCAATTACAAAGTAGTCCACCATAAAAAAGGAAAAAAACAAACAAACCCAAAAATGATATTATTGATTAAGAGCAAATAAAAAACAAAAGAAAAAAAAGAAATTCCTTCAGGTTCTTCACACCTTAATCTCAATAATCAAAAAAGAAAAACAAAGTGGTCCAAAAACATGGATAGAAAAAGCAAAGAAGTCCCAATAAAAATAAAGAGAAAAAAAGAAAAATAAAGAAAAAACTCTGAGACTTTCCCTTTAAAATAAAAGGCAAAAATAAGAATATTACTAGAATTGAGATTTACAAAAAGGCTGGCGAATGGGATATATATATATATAAGAGAGCACACTGCACTTTATTTATTTATCCAAGGCTCTTATTATGACTCTCTTCTCCAGCAGCTTCAAAGCTAAGCCTCAAGTGTTGAAATATTGATAAGAGTCCAGGAAAACACCTGTAATAATATTTTGCTGTGCTCTCCCTCTATCTTATCATGTTAAAATGTCCTTGAGAAGGAATCTTCTTGCAATTCTTTCCACTTCAAATAAAGTATTTTCAAGCCTCTAGTTGGCAGTGTTGCAATGTTTCTTAATGCTCTTCCCCCCCCCCCAGCCAGAAAAAATGAATAATGTATACAAAAAAAAAGAAAAGAAAATAGCTAAAGGGAGCCTCTATCCTAGAGAAAATTAAAAAATCAAAAGGAGCATAAAAATATATATAAGAGAAAATTCAATCCGGTTACCTACAAAGTCACACTTAAGTCCCCCCCAAAAAAGTAAGGAAAAGAAAAAAAATCCAAGCCTCAATTTGACATCACTTTAAAAAACGCCGCTCAAACAGTTTTGGTAAAAAAAAAAAAAAGTCTCACAGGTTTCTTCTTTGTTCAGGATGCCCTTTCAAACCTCAGCGAATTTACAACACAAAAGCAATTTCTCACCCAGCCGACACACTTCTTTCCAGCCACTTTCTTTCCGGAGCTGTCCCGACTTCAGCAGCTATGGGGGCTGCCTCTCCGCTGCCAGCAAAAGGGCTTCTCCCGGATCAAACCAGAGATTTTGCGATATCTCTGGGATCCTGGGACAGTACCCTTCTCAATCCCCGTCTCTACGGGACGGTTTAGGTCCATTGGGACTGACCAGGGGCGAAAATATCAGCTGCGATCTCAGAGCCCCAAGATCGCAGCTGTATCGCCGAAACGAAGCTCCGCCTTCTCCCAGGGTGGCATGCTTTTTTATGGTACAAAGGAACTAAAACACAAGGGTATTTTAGAAGACATTATATATGGGAGTCCCTGTGGTTAAACTGGGAGAAGATTAAAGACAATGTTATTTGAAAGTTCCAGTCTGGTTATCGACTATTGAAGCTTTTTCTTATCCTATAATATACAAAAAGGAACAAATAGTTAGATATGGTGAAATATTGAATGAAAAGGGTGAACTTAAATCTATGCAAAAACTAGAGGAACAAGGTAGAAAGATGAATTGGTTCTCATATGTGCAAATGCATTCAAGGTATGATTGTAAAATAAGGTTTCTATGATAAACTGACTGACTTAGATAAGATTTTGACAGGTACTGATGAAAAGGTGATTAAAAATTGTATGAATATTTATTAGAAATTAAACTAGAAGAAGAACAAATTAAAGAAACTATGATTGCTTGGGGGAAGAATTTTGGATACGGGATTGATTTAGAGAAATGGCAAAAATTGTGGTCTCAAAATTATAAAATGACAATGTCAACAGCATATAAGGAAAATTTCTATAAGATGTTTTACAGGTGGCATTTCCCCCCAACAAGAATAGCAAAAATGTTCAAGAATAAATCTGAAAAATGTTGGAAATGTCATCAGACACCTGGCTCATATTGCCATATGTGGTAGACTTGTGCAGATGCTAAAAAATACTGGACTAAAATCTACCTGTGGTTGGAGAAAATGATGAGAAAACACATAGACTTGAAATCAGAGATATTTTTATTGGGAATTTTACCTGAAATTTATAGAAAAGACTTGAAATACCTGATTGTAAATGTATTAACAGCGGCTAGGATTGTATTTGCTAAAAACTGGAAAAATAAGAAGATACCATCACAGGAGGAAATCATTAAGAAAATGTTGGAGTGTGCTGAAATGAGTAGATTAACATTTGAAATTAGAGAACAAGAGGATAAACAATTTTATAAAATTTGGGATCTTTTTTATCAATGGTTAGATAACAAAGTACACTAATGAAATATGTAGATTTTTAGAAAATAATAAATATATAAAGATGATATTTTTATTTTATTATAACTACAAAATGATTTTAGGATAGATTTGGGATGATAATATGAATTGTTATACAATAAATTAAGTAAATTATGGTTATATTGTAAAACTTGAATGAACAAAAGTATTGTCAAATGATTGATTAATAATGATACTAAGGTATTTAGTTTTTGATTGACAATATGAGATTATATGTAATGTAATTGTAACTGAAGACTACGAAATGGAAGCACAAAACAATTTGTAAACCAACCGGCACACTCTATGTACACCTATGGAAGATAGCTTGATGTTTTTATTTTTTGTTTGTTTATGTTTGTTTTTAAAAAACTAATAAAATCTTTTAAAAAAAGAAGTTGGAAGGGACTTTGTAGTCCACCCCCCTGCTCAAGCAGGAAATCCTACACCACTTCAGACAAATGGTTATCAAATCTCTTCTTGAAAACCTCCCATGTTGGAGCATTCACAACTACTGGAGGCAAGTTGTTCTGCTGATTAATTGTTCTGACTGTCAGAACATTTCTCCTTGATTCCAGTTTGCTTCTCTCCTTGATAAGTTTCCATCCATTGCTTCTTGTAGTGCCTTCAGTGCTTTGGAGAATAGGTTGACCACTTCTTTTTTTGTGACAGCCCCTTAGATACTAGAAGGTTGCTATCATGTCACATCGAGTCCTTCATTTCATTAAACTAGAAATACCCAATTCCTACAATATTCTTTGTATGTTTTAGCCTTCAGTCCCCTAATCATCTTTGCCACTCTTCTCTGAACTCTTTCCAGAGTCTCAACATCTTTTTTATTTTGTAGCAATGAAAACTGGATGCAAAATTTCAAGCGCAGTTTTACCAATCAAGCGTTATTAACATTTCATCTGCCCTTGATTCTACCCCTTTATTAATGCAGCCTAGGACCACAATCTACCACAAATCCATTGTTTTGTTTCCTCTTCTTTATTCCTTCTTTTTTATTTAGCTTTATTGGTTTCTACAAGGTCTTTCATTCAATAATTCACTTGGAGAAACTGTGTCCATTGACCATCATGGAGCAGTGCTTTCTGGATTTGACATTACGAATGTGGTCATGTTTCCAAACAATTCATACCGTAAAGTGAAAATTGGAAAGATGGATCCCAAAGGAGTTCATGGAGATGAATTTGTGATTCATGAAGATTTAATTGTGTGGCCCAAATATTTTAAGAGGTTATGGATCTGGAGAGATTTTATTATTTTGGATGAAAGATTGGGAGATCAGAAATAAGTTTCATTGTGCAGCTGTCTTTTATTTATTTTTATTTATTTAGTTTGTCAATTGCTTACAAGATGATAGGTATAAGTAAAAACATAGTTATGAATACATGGATACATATAAGAAAAATAAAAGAAACAATAGGACAGGGACGGTAGGCACATTGGTGCACTTATGCATGCCCCCTACAGACCTCTTAGGAAAGGGGTGAGGTCAATAGTAGACAGTCTAAGGTTAAAGTTTTTGAGGTTTGGGGAAGAAACCACAGAGTCAGGTAGAGTATTCCAGACATTGACCACTCTGTTGCTGAAGTCGTATTTCCTGCAATCAAGTTTGGTGAGATTAACCTTGAGTTTGTATCTATTGTTTGCTCTTGTATTATGGTTGAAGCTGAAGTATTCATTGACAGGTAGGACATTGCAATGTATGGTTTTATATACTATACTTAGATTGGAACAAAGGCGGCGTAGTTCTAGCTTTTCTAAGTCTAGAATTTTGAGTCTGGTGGCATAAGGTATTCTGCAACGAGTAGAGGAATGGATAACTCTTCTTGTGAAATATTTCTGGACTTTCTCAACTGTGTTAATATTAGATACATAATGTGGATTCCAGACTGATGAGCTGTATTTGAGTATTGGTCTAGCAAATGTTTTGTATGCTCTAGTTAGTAGTGTAATACCATCAGAAAAAGTTATGTAAGGTTAGGTTAACAAATCTTAATGCCTTTTTGGCTATGTAGTTACAGTGGACTCTAGCACTTAGATCATTAGAGATGAATATCCAAGGTTCTTGACAGAGTTTGGATCATCAACGAGGTCTTGACTATTCAGCCTGTATTCTATTTTCTGATTTTTTTGGCCAATATGTAAGACAGAGCATTTGTTTTTTGAGATTTGAAGTTGCCATTTGTTTGATCATTCTAATACATAGTCAAGGTCTTTTTGAAGGGTAGCAGTATTGTCTGCTGTGTTGAATAGCTTTACATCATCAGCGAAGAGGATACAGTTGCTCTTAATATGATCACAGAGGTCATTTCTGTAGAGTATGAAGAGAGTTGGTTCTAGAACATTGCCTTGGGAGACAGCACTGTTGACAGGTACAGAATTTGATAGGGCACTCCCAATTTTGACCATTTGTTGTCTGTTTGACAGCAATGCTTCTATCCAGTTATACAGATGTCCAGAGATACCATAAGATTTTATTTTTAGGAGTAGTTTGTCGTGTACCACTAAATCAAAGGCTTTACAGAAGTCTATGTAGATTGCATCTATTGCTTTGCCCTGATCGAGTTGTGTAGTCCATATTTATTGCAGTGTACGAGTTGCAGATTGTAGGATAGTTTTTTCCTGAAACCAAATTGTTTATTAGAGAGTAGGTTGTTTGTCTCTAAATGGAGGATAATGGATTGGTTAATAATTGATTCCATGACTTTACAGGTGATGCAGCATAAAGAGATTGGTCTGTAATTTTCAACTAGGCTGGGGTCTCCCTTTTTGAGGATGGGGATGATTATAGCTTGTGACTATAGTTTTGGCAAGGAGCTGGTCCTGAAAGATTTTTCAAAGATTATGCTTAGAGGTTCTGCTATGGCAGTGGATACCTTTTTTAAGAAGTAGGCACAGATTCTGTCTGGTCTAATAGATAGAGATGGTTTTAGATTGCGTAATGCTTTTTCAATATTGTCTTCTATAAAATCGACACATATTAGATCATTGTATTTGTCTGTGGTGTGACTAGGAAATACTGGGCATGATCCATTGCTGTTTACAAATACTGTGCCAAAGAATGTGCTAAAGAGGTTGGCTTTAATGGTGTCATCATTGCAGTCTTTACCATTAGGTCCTTTCAGGGATGGGATGGACCTTGAGTCTTTTAGTTTGTTGTTTACAAAATTGTAGAAAGCACAGGTGGAATTGGTGTGTAGAAGGTTTTCCTCTTGTTTAATGTGATAATTAGTACATTCAGTCTTTATCTCGTGGCATAAATTTTTGTATTGGCTTTTGAAGTGGGCAACATGACCAGATTTGTTTTTCCGCCAAAGTGATTTCTTTTTGGATTGAAGCTTCCTTATTATTATGAATAATTTGCTTTTTCTGGTTTTGGGAGTTGTTATTAGTACATTTCATTTGACTCTTTTGACTTCATGTAAAAATATGTTGCAATGGTCTTCAACAGTATTGCATCCAGTGAATAGAAATTGCCAATCAGGAGATGAGAGATTGGTGTCTGTAAGATCATAGTTGTCTTTTTTGAGTGTGACACCTTAATGATTAGAATATATCTTTATTCCCTCATCTTAATTCCCAATAAACCATTAGTCATTTCATCTTCTCAATTCGATTCCACAGCATATTCCCCCCCCTTTAATAAGAGTTATCAGTATCTATATTACCCTATTTTCTAAATATTTTTAATTGCAGAAATATTCTTATTACCCCTTGTCACCCTGCAGAATCCTTCTTTTAATTAATCAACCATTATCTCTGAAAAGGCAATTTCTTTTCAACATTTTACTAGTTCTGTGTTTCTTTCTTTCACATGCCTGTTTCTTACTATTTCTCTGGTACATTGGCCGGGAAACGAACCCGGGCCTCCTTCCCCTCTCTTCCCCCTCTCTTTTCTCATTCTTTCTACATTTCCTGACTTCACAAGTATTCCTTCTTTTAATTGTAAAGAAACAATTTTCTTTCAACATTTTACTAGTCTTACTGTTTCTCCTCCCTCTCTTTTCCCATGACTTTTCTCATTCCAATTTATCTCCTTCTTAACATCGTCCCTTCCCCTTTTCTGCTGAACCTTCCTGCCTTTTCTAACTTCCCAAGTATTCCCTCTTTTAATTGCTTTCTTAAAATTCAACTTTTTGACCTTCCTTCTTTCCCCACTTCTTTGTAATGTTCTTTGTGTTAATTGTTCATTCAAAATGTCTTCTCCTTGAGTCAATTCCTGCTCCTCTGAGAATCTTTCTTCTTGTTCTTCAATCGCCATTTCCATTTTTTCTAGCACAGAGCAAAGTGATTCGCCCCTTTCCTGTAGTAATTCTCTCATATTTTTAAATTCCATTTTTAATCCCAAAGAGATATCATCATTCTTGTATTTTATAATCCTTAAAGTCCACAAAAAAACCAAAACACCACTTTTACTTTCCTTCTTTCTTCTTTCAATTTTTTAAAGTTCTCAGCTATTCCAGTTCAGGGTTCATACCAAAAACATCAGTCAGTCCCACAAACAATCTTTCCTTCCTTGCTTTTTCCTTTATTCTGGTTCTGCTTTTACTTTCTAAAATTCTTACTTTGTTTCAATATTTCTGTAATTTTATACCAGTTCATTCAAAAACAAAATGCTTTCCTTTTTATCTGAACTAATTTTTTATCAAAAGGTGACACTCTCCATTATACAAAATCTTCACTTTTCCCCCCCTATATTTTTATTTAAGGTTTTTCGAGCCTCAGTCTTCCAAGACAATCCAGTCTCTAATTTATAAACTTTATTATTATTATTCTTTGGCAATATTAAGTCCAGCTTTAATTTTATACTTGATTATTCCCAAATTATTTTAGTCCAATTTTATTAAATTTTTAATTCCAGCTTCTTCCTTTCCCGGTTCGAAGCCCCATTTAGCTGTCAAAAATATTTTCCTTTTTTTTTCCTCTGCCCCATTGTAATTTCGCCGCTCACTTTTCTTTTCTTAAAAATTCCATGTTACCTTAATCCCGGGGTACTTTTATTTGGTTATACTGCCCAGTTGTCCTGGTTCAGATGTTATCCACCTTTTTCTTCCCTCCTGCACAAGTCTTAGTCAAGCTGAGTCATCCTCTTCGGGATGGCCATTTTAGACCATTGCTGCAGTCGTCTTCGGGAGGAAAAAATGCCAAGCTGGGGGGGGGGAAAATGCGGCTCCCCACAAACAGGCTTGCTGCTTCCTCTTACTCCACTGCCCCTCCAAGGCAGTTTCAGCCCCTAATCAGGATGATTGGGGCTCTCCGACGAAAGAGCACAAATGATAGTCACAGAGAGTTGCGCTCTACCGTCCGTCGGCGAGGAGGCTCCGCATTCTTCCCAGTAAAAGAGGGCAAACTTATACTTGTTCTTTTTTCTTTTTGTGTGGGTGTGTTAAGATCTGTATTAATTTAGAACTTATAAAAAATGTGTAATGGAAAGGGAATGTGACAGACTAAAGAATCAGCTAAATTAATAAGTTTAACATAGATTATTAAAAGCAAAGAGAGACATTGGTAACTTCATTATTACCACTATTAGGCAAATATATATTGTTTATTTGTATTTTTAAAATAAATATTAAGAATTATATTTGAAATAACTGAAATGAAATTAAAAAATGTTTAGATTGGGATTAATGAAAGAATTTAGAATTAAACCTTATTAGTATTTATTAGGCAAATACATATTGTTTATCTTTATGTTTAAAAACAGATACTAAAGGATTATATTTGAAATAATTGAAATGAAACAAAATTTATTGAAATTAAGGAAAGAGGCTAGAATTAATGTGTTTGTTTCTCTCCTTACTGAAAACTTGGAATGGAAAAGGTAATAATAGAATTAAGTATGCATATATCAATGTATAATTTCTGTCATATTTGTATGTAAAGATGATGACCCGGAAATATGTTGTCCACCAAAAAGAGATTTTTGTCTTTAATGTGAAAAATGAATAAAGTTTATTAAAAAAAAAATCATAGTTGTCTTTTTGGAAGTTATAATTGGGGATCCAGTTGTTACGATAATTTTTGTGTGGATGTATGTTGAGACAAAAGTCAATCATGTTGTGGTCACTGTTGGAAAAGGATTTTTTAATTTGTATTCTGTAAATTGTATTCCAACTATTGCAAAAGATGAGATCAAGGCAGTTGTTAAGTCTAGTATTGTTGGTTACTAGTTGTTGTTTATTGTCCAGTTAATATGAGGTAGATTGAAGTCACCAAGAAAGATAAAAGCATGTAGGCATGATGTTGCCCATGTTAGTAGTGAATTTAACTTGTTTACATGTTCAATGACATAATCAGGTGCTCTGTAACATAGTAAGAATTGAAATGTAATATTTAAGGGCAGTTCATAGACAATGGTCTCAGGAAGAGCAAGCTCTTGGGTAACTTGGATGGTTTTTAAATGTAGGGACTTTTTATAGAAGATAGCAATACCACCTCCTCTATGGATTTCACGATCTGATCGGTAAACATGATAGTCTCTTACTGTGATAATGGAGTCAGGGAGAGATGCATTGAGCCATGTTTCACAGACAAATATGATGTCAAATTTAGCCATATTTAGTAAGAGGAGTGTTAAGCCTGGTTTCCCCAACCAGGGTTAGGGAGACAAGCTAAACAGAATGTGCAGCGTTAGTCAGATAGGCACACAGTTAAATGAGTGAACTAAGCTTGTATGTTTATTAACATACAGTAAAAATAACAGATACGCTTGTGCTATCAAAAATATAGTTTATTCCATTATGAGTTCATAGCATAGTCAAAATAACAGTCCAATAGTCATGTATCATTTAGTCAGTCCATTCAAGGATATTCAGTTAGCAAAGTCCGTGCAGAATATCCTATGTCAGTTCACTTACAAATCAGTCCTTTGTTTATCTCTCCCGTTCGAGCAATGCAGTCTTGAGTCCTTGCAGTAATCAGGGATCATCAAAGCCAGAGAGAGAGCAAGCTGGAGTCTTGCCTCTTTTAAAGTGCTTTCACAACCACTCCCTTAATTACTATCCCACAGTTAAAGTTGCAGACATTTTAACTTATAAACTATGATTACATATTATTATTTACCTAAACCAGTTAGGGTAAAACAATGTTATCCCTAACATTCTCCCCTTTTAGGAAATAATAATAAATATAACTATTTACATCTTTAAATCATATTTGTTACAACTCTCTTTAAACTTGCTTACTCCTTGAACTTTTGTAAATTGGTCTGCAATGTTTTCTTCCGTCATGCAGTATTCCAATTTAATTAGCCCATTCTTTACAGATTCTCTAACATTTAAGTATCTTAAATCAGTATGCTTTGATCTAGTTTTTACAGCAATACTAGTAGCTAACTTTATAGCTGCTTGGTTATCCTCGTACACAATAATGGAATCTTTAACAGTTATACCCATGTCTAATAATAACTGTTTGTACAAAATCAAGTCAGTGCATAATAATGACAGACATGAAAATTCCGCTTCCATCGTGGACAAGCTAATATGCTGTTGTCTGATTGACCTCCATCCTATTAGTGTCTTACCAAATAATATAGTCATCCCAGATGTTGATTTTCTAGTGTTTATATCAGTTGCAAAACTTGCATCTGCATAGGCACTAAGAATCAAATCACCCTTTGGTTCTATATACAATGCATGGTTCATTGTTCCTTTAAGATATCTTAAAATTCTCTTTAATGATTGCCAATCACATTGATGTGGATCTGAATTAAAACGTGCCAGCTGATTTACACTATAAGCTATATCTGGCCTAGACCAATTGCTTATATATGATAAGCTACCAATCAAAGATTGATATATGGACTTATCAAATTTGGGACTTTGATCATCAGTTTGGCAAACTTCCTGACTCATTGGAGTCTTTGCCGGTTTACAAAGTTCCATTTTAAACGTTTTAATTAATTGGCAAATTTTATCTTCTTGATATATCTTAAACCCATTATTTGTTTTGTTAATTGTCAATCCTAGATACTTTTTAATTTCACCTAAATGCTTTAATTTTATCTTTTTGGCTAATAATGATATAATCTCATTAGCTTCATTATTAGTCTTAGTTATCAAAGCAATATCATCTGTAAATAATAACAATAATGACACCGTTCCATTATTTTCTCTTTTAAACACACATGGATCTGCTAAATCAGATTTAAAACCTATATTGTTTAACTCTTTCACAATATATTGGTTCCACTCAAACCCAGATTGTTTCAACCCGTAAAGACTCTTTTTGAGTTTCCAACAATCATTACTATTTACTTTATTGTCTTTTATACCTACTGGTTTTCTTAAATATATAGTGTGCTGCAATGGTGCATGCAGATAGGCAGTTTCTACATCTAAATGGTTAATGACATAGTTTTTCTTAGCTGCCCACACTAATGCTGCTCTTAAAGATGTTGCTTTAAGACTTGGTGCAAAAACTTCATCGTAATCAGATGCAGTTTGATTAAATCCTTGAGCTACTAACCTAGCTTTATGGGTAACAGTCCCATCATTTCCAGTTTTTACTTTAAATATCCATTTGCACCCAATTGATTTTTTTTCTGGAGGTAATTTAGCATCTTCATATACTTTCATTAACTTTAATGAATTTAGTTCTTTTCCATTGCCTTTTGCCAATTCTCCTGATCCTTAGTAGGATACATCCTTAGTTCATCTATACTAGTTGGAACTTTAGTTACTTGGCAAACTATACTTGCTTGATACCTATCAGGTGGTCTAGTTATACGTGTAGTACGTCTAGGTATTACAGGACTTACAGGTGGACTTTCATTTATTAACTCTTCTTGATTATCTAACTCTTCCTGATCAACTGTTTCCTCTTGTTCTGGTCCTATTTGCTCTTCATGAACTTCTTCTTTAATTGGAATCTTCTTATAACTAATCTTATTTTTCTGTCTTTTGTAGGGTTCAATAATTACTTCATTATTTAAATCTTGCTCTAATTTATTCCATCCTACATGTTCTAGGAATTTTGCACTAGCACTGGTGTAAACTCTAGATGTACCTGGTTCCCAGAATCTATAAGATCTATGATTAGATGTATATCCTACAAAATATTATCTTTTAGCTCTATGTTGTCCTTTGTGTCTAAGTTGTGTAGGGATATGCACCCATGCTGGTGCTCCAAATGTGTGCATGTAACTTAAATCAGGTTTTGTACCATGCCACAGTGTGAATGGTAATTCACCTGTTGTTGAATTAACAACATTATTTAATATATGATTACCACGCATTGTTGCTTCTCCCCATAAATTTTCAGGTAATCCTGAATCAGACATCATAGTTCGTGCCATTGATTGTAATGTTTGGCCTCTTCTCTCTATAAAGGCATTATGTTGTGGCCTATATGGTGCAGACATTTTATGTTGAATACCTAACATTCTTAGTCTGTTCTGGAATTTATTATTTGTAAATTCTGTACCATTATCTGTTATAAGAGTTACTAATTTCTTTTTAGTTTTCCTTTCAGCAAATTTTATCCAATTAAAGAGATTTTGATACGTTTCAGTTTTGCTCTTCATTAAATAGCAAAACCCATATCTAGAATAGTGGTCCATTATACTTAATATGTAACGAGCTCCTCCTAAACCTGGTTTTTTCGGACCTATTAAATCTGCAAATACTACCTCTAAAGGTTCTTTGGTAGTAAATCCATCAACTCTATTAGCCGGTTTGACCTTGGCTTTGCTTTGATTACAAGCATTACATTGCAAATACTTATTATAAGGTTTCAAACTTATTCCCTTAGATAGTTGAACAGTTTTCTTAAGCATTTTAAAATTTAAATGCCATAGCCGTCGGTGTAACAAGTGAATACATTCATCATGAGGTTTCTTATTATCATAAACCATGTTAGCCACCTCTAAACCATTATCATTTAACACATATAATTGACCTCTTAAAGATGCAGTAATTTTCTTATCTTCTTTCTCAATTATGCAGTTATCTCCCTTAAAAGTAACTACATATCCTAGTTTAACCAAAATTCTAACTGAAATTAAATTAAACTTAAGTTGTGGTACATATAACATTTTTACATTCTCTTTTATAAAAGAACAATATTCTATACCTTGACCTTTAGCTTTCAGTTTCCAGCCATTGGCTAACGATATCTGCTGTGTACTCTGGGACATTTTAATAAAATTTTTGTTATCATTTGATATACAATGAGATGCTCCACTGTCAACCACCCATAAATTATTTTTTACAGCTCCGTTAGTATACATGGCTAACTCTAAATTTTTATTTATCTTTTGATGACTTTTAATATTCTGGCCAGCGTTCTGGCGCTTTGCTTTTTTACAAAATCTTGCCAAATGTCCTCTTCCTCCACAATTAAAACACTTTTTAATTGCGTATGCAGTAGGAGATTCATTATCTTCTTTTTGAGGTTGCTGCCTCCTTAACTGATCTCTTTCAAGCCTTCTTCTGGCCTCTTCAATCAATCTGCCAGTTATATCAGTTCAAGTTAGACTTTTCTTTGGCAAAATGTCAAGTGAAGTTACGTAGTTGTCATAACTTTCATCAAGGGAAGATAGAATTATGTAGACTTGGTGTAGTTCAGAGAAAATAAGCTCTTTCTCGTGCAGTTCTTGAAAAATGCTTTGCATAGTTTTCAAATGACTCAGCATATCACCATTTGTTTGGAGATGCATCCTGAAAAGCTTCCGTGTTAGATTTATGTGAGCACCAACATTATCTCGAACATAAATCCTCTTCAGCTTCTGCCAACACCCAACAGCCGTTTTCTCTCCATGGATATAAACAAGCTGTTGATCAGTTAAGGTTAACCCAATTATGCAAATAGCTTGTTGATTTTTATGCATAAATTCTTCTATCTTTAGTCTGTCTTCATCATCCTCTGCATCCCATTCTTCTACATTTGGTGGATTTTCAATTATGTTCCACAAACCTTCTCTTCGTAGAAGCAGACTACATTTCATAGACCATGATACATAGTTTGTTCCATCCAGCTTGGATATAAGGGACAAACTTTGTAGATTGACTTGTGCCATGTTTTCTTATATGGATATAAAACTATAATTAATAAAACACAGCTGTCTGTTTACTGTAATGTATAACAACACAAACTCTCACTTTTACATAAATCTGTTTTATCCTAGTTAAACTGACTTTTCAGCCTCTGGGCCCATAACCAGTGTTAAGCCTGGTTTCCCCAACCAGGATTAGGGAGACAAGCTAAACAGAATGTGCAGCGTTAGTCAGATAGGCACACAGATAAATGAGTGAGCTAAGCTTGTATGTTTATTAACATACAGTAAAAATAACAGATACGCTTGTGCTATCAAAAATATAGTTTATTCCATTATGAGTTCATAGCATAGTCAAAATAACAGTCCAATAGTCATGTATCATTTAGTCAGTCCATTCAAGGATATTCAGTTAGCAAAGTCCATGCAGAATATCCTATGTCAGTTCACTTACAAATCAGTCCTTTGTTTATCACTCCCGTTCGAGCAATGCAGTCTTGAGTCCTTGCAGTAATCAGGGATCATCAAAGCCAGAGAGAGAGCAAGCTGGAGTCTTGCCTCTTTTAAAGTGCTTTCACAACCACTCCCTTAATTACTATCCCACAGTTAAAGTTGCAGACACTTTAACTTATAAACTATGATTACATATTATTATTTACCTAAACCAGTTAGGGTAAAACAATGTTATCCCTAACATGGAGAAATTCAGGTATTTTATTTACAAGGCTTTTTGCATTGAATAGCTTGCATTTAAGGCCAGTTGTAGTTGGAATTGAGGTAGTTAGGGATGTGCGTGCCTATTTTAGGGTGATGGTGGATTGGTTGAAGTAGTGTTGGATGTGGAGTTGTGGGTTGTGTGACTTAATTTTGATACGATCAGCAAGATTGTCAATGTACAGGTCCTTCTCTCCATTGTCTAGACATTTTTTGAGTTTTGTGCAGAGTTTACAGGAGTGGACACGTTGCTGTAAAGTTAGGTCAGGGTGAGAAAGAAAGTTCTTATGGTTGGAATTGCTTTTGGTGAGTGAATTTATGGTATAAATGAATTTACATTTGCTTAACTCATTTTTGCAAATGACCCTGAAGAAGCGTGGGGCCACTGAGCCACCTCTGTTTTTGAACTCTGGGCCAGTGTGGGAAATGTCAAGTATTTCATCAGGGGAGATGGTTGATGCTTGATGGTTACTGATGATGTTGCGGACAATTGTGATATCATCATTGTCATTGATGTCCTCTAGACCAAATAAGATGGTGTTTGGACACTTCTGTTTGCACTCGACAGCTTCTCTGGCGAGGATTGAGATATTATTATTTGTTGGATTTGTGGTTTTTTGTGGATTAGGTTGTGGTTGCGGTTGTTGCGTAAAGATGTGGTTTGCAGCTATTGGATGTTTGTTTTTTTGTGTTGTGTCTCTTTTTTCAAGGTTAGTTAATCTTGTTTTTATAGTGTCCAGGGATTCTACTCTGGTGTTATTCATGTTTCTAAGGTATCAACTCTTTCGAACAGGGCAATATCTTTGTCCAGTTTGGATCTGCACAGTGGACAGAAATATGGAAACCTGTGGTTGGGTGATTCTAGGAATTGAGCCATTTGCTTGGGTAATCCCAAGCAGTTGTAGTGAGCGTAGCTGTCACATAGGGAACATTTGTTGATATTTTCATTTTCCTGTAAATTTTCTTTAAATATAAGGCATGTGCAGGAGTCTTGTGGTTCATTGGTGGGGATTTTTTTCTTTTGGGGTTGTAGTTTGGCATTAGATTTTTTTACTGGCATGGTGGGTTTGTTGAGATGATTGGTTGAATTAAATTTTTCAATCAAACAAGATCAATAACAATATCACTCCAATTATTAATTACAGTAATCATGCTAGTCAAGTAATTACACTAATTAGCAATCACCCTAATCAATTAATTACACTAATCACTAATCAAATTGGTCAATTAATTTCACTAATAATTAATTTTTATTAATCAATTAAATTATACTGATAGGTAATCACATTATTTGTACTAGACGGTCTAATCACACTAATCAATCAAACAATCGATAAATTATTTTAGAGAAATTATTATAGAAAAATTATTGTATAGACATCATTATCTAATCATTAATATATGTCTTGAGGTAATAAAGTTATAAGTTTTGAGGTAATGAAGTAATCGGTGTTATAAGTATTGAAGTAATGAAATAGCAAGTAAAGGATTATTGATCTACTGGCTTTCTACTGGCTGTTGCTGGCTGCTGTTATCTGATCCACTTGTATAGCTGTCTCCCTTCTCAGCTGACAGAAAATCTCCACCCAGGGAGTCTTTGCCCATGAAATCTTGTGAGGTAGAGATGGAAGGCACGTGGTGTAGTTGATATCAATATTACAAAAGAATAAAAAGTTCCTAGTGTATCCTCAAAGGTAACTTTCATCATTATTATGTTCAATGATTGCTTACAGAGATATATCTGGAGAAGGTAGACATTTCAGCCATAGTTATTTGGCTTGAGAAGTACCCCATGGGTAATGATTAAGTTGGCAGAAATAATCATACATAATTTTATTTATGAGGCATCTCCTTAAAAAGCTAAGAAGGTGATTGTTTCCAAATTTATTGTATGGAAGTGAAATAATAACTTTCCAAACCCAGGAGGTTTCTTTCACAGAGGAGGTAACTGTTTACCTCTGCAATTAACCCAAATGATTATGTCCAAAGACATGTTCGTGGTCACGTGGCTGGCATGAGTAAACACTGAAGGTGCACGGAACGCTGTTCCCTTCCCAGCAAAGTGGTCCCTATTTTTAGATTTGCATTTTTATGTGCTTTTAAACTACTAGGTTGACAGAAGCTGAGACAAATAACAAGCGCTCACTACATTAGGTGATGCTAGGGATTCAAACCGCTGAACTGCCAACCTTTCTAATTGACAAGATCAGCATCTTAGCCATTGAGTCACCACAATCCTATGTCCCTACAAGAAGCCAATTCTAAAGAAAATGTTGAGGTTAATAGTCATAGTGTGGTTGCTGATTGACTCAAAGTGTCAGATGGATGCCACACCTTGTCACAGAAGTGACCCCTTTCCTATCTTTCATGAATGGTATAAACCAGGAAACCTCTTCATTGGTGGGATCACAGCTCAGGTTGTATATGTACTAGAGGAACATTCTTTTGAAGAACATCCTTCACAGAAATCATTTATGCCACCTCTGTAAGTAATTCTTTTTTTCCCCTTTTCCTGGTCATGTCATTGGAGACTGTAAAAAAAAGTCTCATTAGCATTCCTGTAAATTATGTAGAGAATATTGCAAAATTTGACACCAGTTTTTTTTTATCAGTTCTATTTATAATCGAAGTTTCTGAAGCATATACAATGTTTCAGCCAGACCTCCTGTGAGACTTTAGGAAACTTAAGAGTGTTTTATTATTCCATATGCTTTTGTGGATCACATTGACTGATCTGTAAAATCCTATACAATATCATAATAGCTAGACCACAGAGCTTCTTTTCAAGAATATGATGCAGAATATTGGGAAGTGATAGTGCATGGCTGTTGGATCAGCAAATGCATAAAATTACCAAAAACCTCTCTGCACTTAGAGAATATTGGGGTTCTGCTTCACCATATCTCATCATGGGGAGCCTTCAGTTCCTTCCTTGAACTCAAATATCAGTTTCAGAGGTTCTGACCAGTTCTGGAGAACTGATAGCGGAAATTTCAAGTAGTTCAGAGAACTGGCCAACACCACCACTGACTGGAGATTTTACAGTATCCTTCCACTGCCATACCCACCAGGCCACACCCACAGGATCAGTACTAAAAAAATTGAATCCCATCATTGGTCAGTTTCCTTGTGTGGGTCTCATTGTCTAATGAGCACACTCCAAATGATTCACCTTTGCTCTGTCCAAGAACTTGTGTGATCAGGAATCTGATGGATTTGGTGAATGGCTAAAGAGAACATATGTTGAGAACATGGAAAGTTCCAAAGAAAACCACTAGCCTATGGATTAAGCACATAACCAAAACCACAGAAGGCATGCTTGGCTTGAGTATTTTTTATAACTTCTATATTGTTTCTGTTGTGTGCCAGCTTCTTAAGTTACTAAGTTAAAACAAAGAAATGTATAATACCCGCCTTATCTTATGTTCAGGGTTCTACTTTTTGGGAGGACTCATCCTATTCAGCTGAATAAACATATTTGACTTATTATGACAAATCCAGAGTTTGTTTATTTATTTATTTTACTGAGTCAGGGCCGAACTCCTGCAGATGTCATCTTGCATCTCAGACAATCTATGCAGGGTTACAAATTCTGAGATTTAATTCCAATGCTTCTCTTCTCATTTAACATAATACGGCAATTGTAAAAAGCATTAGTTATCCTGCAGATTGCCAGTGTGACCAAAGGAGTTGCAATTTTAACTCTTAAAGCAGATACTATATCAAGATGGAGAAAGAAACAAGTAAAGAATCAATCCTAGAGCTTGCTTGGTATGTTTAATGAAGTTTACAATTACAGCCTTAATCTCGGATAAGCTTTGATTTTTCAATCTAGTCTACAGTTCTCAGATTCCTTGATAAAAATCTGGTTTAGAATCAAATCATGGAATAATAATATTCTAAATCGACATTGGGACAGCTGAGATCTGAAGGGTTCACCTTAATTAGATGAAAATCTGAGCAGCATGGACAATTTAAGGAAAGTCACAGATGTTCTCCAAAAGTGTCTGTAGTGGTGAGATCTATGTAGTGGTGACATCTATCTAAATATAAGGGTTGCAAGAAAGGCAAACCAGTGTAATAAATATTATTTCTGGAGAAGGGGAAACAAGATTATTTTTTTAAAGTTTTTTTTTATTTTTTTTATTTCTATAAACACATCATTATGTGAACAGTTTGGTTCCAGAGTGTTTTATATTTTAAAGTAAACATGACAATAATTTCACATTAATATTATTAATTTTCTTACATCATTTGATATTAATGCATATTATCAATCTTAAATTAAATTATTCAATATCCTCATGTACTATTTTATATAAATCTCCACATAATAATAAGAATCTTCCAGCTTTGTAACTTCACAATTATATTGCACAATATATTTTGTGCAAGTTGGTTCTGTTGTAGACTTCTGTTTCATGATGCACAATATGTTCCTCATAGGTATCTATATCTAATGATTATCACAATATCTAAGTTTCTTTGGGGCTATAATTGTTGCTTCACTGAATATATTGTTCTCTCTACAATTCTTCTGCATTTTTGATATACCTCAAATATCTTTTCAGTGCTGTTTTAAAGTTTTATCAGCATTCCCTGACTTTGGCTTTTGCTGTGAAACAGATCAACTCAAACCCAAGACTATTGTCTAACATTACCCTAGGATTTTTCATCTGTGACAATTATTTTGATCCCCGGATAACTTACCGTTCTACTTTGGAACTGCTATTTCGTTCTGATCAGTTGTTTGTCAACTATAGATGTGGCATCAAGCAGAATTTCATTGTGGCCCTGATTGGTGGATTTGGTGCTGATATCTCTTTCTTCATGTCAGATATCGTAAGTCTTTACAAAATCCCACAGGTAAGATACATGTAACAACATATATGAAAACTCATCCATGTGGCAAAATTGAAGGGAAGCGGAAAATTCTATTCTAAGTAGGGGTTACATTCGGCTTCAATAAATAGCAATGGTACTTAGATATATAAACCATTCGATGTATATAATCAATCATTAAAGCCAACCTCTTTAACACATTCTTTGGCTCAGTATTTGTAAACAGTAATGGATCATGCCCAGTATTTCCTAGTTAAACCACAGACAACTACAATGATCTAATACATATTGATTTTACAGTAGACAATGTTGAAAAAGCACCACACAATCTAAAACCATCTCTATCTATTGGACTGGATGGAAAAAACTATCCTCCAATCTACAACTCTTACACTGCAAAAACATATGGACTACACAATTCAATCATGGCAAACCAATAGACACAATCTACATAGACTTCTGTAAAGCCTTTGATTCAGTGGTACATGACAAACTACTCCTAAAACTAAAATCTTATGGTATCTCTGGACACCTGCATAATTGGATAGAAGCATTGCTGTCAAACAGACAACAAATGGTCAAAACTATGAGCATCCTATCCAATTCTGTACCTGTCAACAGTGGTGTCCCCCAAGGCAGTATTCTAGGACCAACTCTCTTCATACTCTACTTAAATGAACTCTGTGATCATATTAAGAGCAACTGCGTTCTCTTCGCTGATGATGTAAAGCTATTCAACACCACAGACAATATTAGTACCCTTCAAAAAGACCTCGACTATGTATCAGAATGGTCAAACAAATGGCAACTTCAAATCTCAACAAACAAATGATCTGTCAGTCTGTGCTCCCTTTAGATCCCAAGAAAGAAATACTCAGACTCCACGGTGTAGAGCAAAGTTATCCTTTTACTGGAAAATAAAGTGGAAACTACAGATCCAATTCCGAAACTGAGAAATTGGTGGATAGAACACACATACAAAGGAATAGAATTGCTCCCACCCCCCAAAGTTCAAATGATTCTTCCAATTAAAACTTCTGAATATGATCATGTGGCCATCTCCAGGTGGTGATGAGGCTTCTTGTCAATTGACCTTGACATATTTTGATAAAAGTTCGCAGTTGCACAAAAGAGGACAGAGGCTAGCCAACAAATGGAAATTTAAAGAAAAGAATCCCCCCACCCCTGGCTAACCCAGCAAAGGAATGCAAAACACCTCCAGCCTTCTTCCTCTCCAAGGTCCCCCCTCCCACCATTGTCATGACAGCCGAAAGAAGTAAAATTTGCATAGCAGCAGAGAAGCAACAGTAGAAGATATCTTGAGGCTGATATTCGGACCCCCTAGAGAAAGGACATTAGTCCCTATAAGAAAAAATAACATAATCACATGTTAACATTGATATACATTTCTATGGTTTATCAAGGTATTTGGTTTCAATTCCCCCTTTGTTTTCAGGAGGTTGATGATGGGTATGGCTATTTTAGCAAAAGACGGGATGAATTGCTGATAAAAGTTGGCAAATCCAAGAAAACTTTGAAGCTGTTTAAGAGTTCTCGGTGGGATCCAGTCCAAAACGGCTCGCACTTTCTCTGGGTCCATCGCAATGCCCTCGGGGGAGATATGATATCCCAAGTAGTCGATTTTTTCTTGATGGAACTCACATTTGAATAGTTTGGTGTACAATTTGGCGACCCTCAGCTTGTGCAGCACAGAGCGTACCAGTTTCACATGTTCATCTCTAGTCTCCGTGTAGATAAGAATATCATCAAGGTATACCAGAATCCCCTTGTATAAATGTTCATGAAGCACTTGATTGATCATTTGCATGAAAACAGCAGGTACCCCCTGTAGGCCGAAAGGGAGAACATTGAACTGGAAACAACCCATCGGGCAGTTGAACGCAGTTCTCCCTCTTTAATCCAGATTTGGTAGTACGTCTCCCTCAAGTCCAGCTTTGTGAAAATCTTCCCCTTTGCCAGGTGGGCTAACATGTCCTTCATCAGAGGGAGGGGGTACACGTTCTCTACGGACACTGCGTTCAGGTTTCTATACTCCACTACCAGACGTTTGGAGCCATCTTTCTTCTTGCGGAACATCACAGGGACCACCACTCGAAGTCTGGCAGGTGTGATGAAACCCCATTGCAAATTCTTGTTGATAAATTCCCTCAATTCCTCCAACTCCCCCGGTGTCATCAAATACAGCTTCGGTTTTGGGAGCGTCACCCCAGTAGGAATTCAATACTACAATCGGTTGACCGATGAGGGGGAAGCTCGTTGGAAGCCTCTTCACTAAACACCTCTCTTAAGTCCCAATACTCCTTCAGGATTTTCTCCTCCCCTTCCACGCATTCGGCACCTTTGGAAGCTGTCTCAGCGGGAACCTGGGACTTCAGATGGGATTTCTCCTCCCCTTCCAGATAGGGTTGCTCCTCCCCTTCCGGTGGCCGATTGGTGCGGATGCGTATCCACCCCTCTCTCCAGTTCACATGGGATTCCACTTCCGAAGCCAGGGTAATCCCAATATTAGAGGTTGTTCCATCCCAGGGGCCACAATAAAACACAGGGTCTCATCCAGTTGGCAGAAAGATATGGGCGTTCTTAAAGTTCTCAGTCCGATGCCCATACCCTTAATTACTTTCATTTTAATTACACACCTCATGCACCCTGAGTCCAATAAGGCCAACATCTCTCCCTCGGTCCCAGAGGTGGGCTGCCTTAACTTTATTGGGATGGTCATGGGCCCTTGGTTAGGACTTACCAGGACATCATCTTCCGAGTCGGTCTCACTCTCATCGAGTGGGGTTGGAGGTCCCAGTTCCTCTCCTGCTGAAAAGGCGACCTCTACAACCTCTCTTGTCTTCAGCCCGGTCTCGCAAGGCTTGGTTGAGGGGTTTTCGGGCTTCCTCCCTGGGCCCTGCGCTTTCGATGGGTCCATCTTGACCTGACAATCCGCCATCCGGTGGCCCTCCTTCCCACAATGGAAGCATGCTGTGGTCTTGGCTCTTGCCGCCATCCCTCCCTTTTGGGGGGTTGAGGTTTCTCAGAGACGTGGGGGGAGTGGTTTTCTCCAGGCGGGACCTCCTCTGCGTCTGCTTCAGGTTAGATCAATGTCCACCTCTTCCGCCAGCAAGTACCACGACTGCAAATCACGTGGGTCCCTTCTGGAGATACACGTGTGGTATACATCTTCATTTAATCTTTGTAGGCTTCTACCAGGGCCCCCTGGGACCAACCTCGGATGTGGTATGCCAGCTGCCTGAACTCTTGGGTGTAGTCTGCCACCGATCTCCCCCCTTGGACTAAGGTCTTCATTCTGATCCTGGCCTTTCTCTCTGCCAGAGGGTCCTCAAATCTTCTCCTCAGTGCAGTCATGAAAACATCGAGGTTTCGCAGTTGGGGGGAGTTATCATTGTACAAAGTCACCACCCAGTCTGCTGCCATTCCTTCCAGGGTTCTGGTAACACATCTCACTTTGGCTGCTTCAGGGGTGAACTTCCGTTCAAATTCTGCCATATAGGTCCCGACTTGTACCAGGAAAACCCCCAAATTTCTGGGATTTCCTCCAAACTTCACATCTGGGGGGGGGGCAGGTGGCGTCTTCCAGGAACCACACCTATTGCTGAGGCTCCCCGGGCGGCAGCGGGCAGCTGCGCTGGTGTAGGCTGGGCAAGGGGGGTAGGGATAGCTTGACTTCCCCGGGCTGACCTCGCTCCCTCTTCCCCCCCATACCTTTGAGCCATGCCGGGCTTCTCAGAAACATCCATAAGGAATTTCCCAGCTTGATCCAGCCTGCATTCCATCTCCTCCCCCTCCTGCCACAGCCATTCCCTCGTACCTTTTCATCTTACAGTGATTCTGGGAGGAGGGGGGTCTTCAGAGTCTCTCCAACCAACCCCCAACGACCATCTGGGCATCTTGGCTGGGGTTTTTTCCAGAGTCAAGTCGGCCAGCAGGTCAGCAGCCAGCATCTCCGGTAGCAGCATCGGCTGCCCCCCCCGCAGCTCCCTGATCCTCTTCATTCTGGCTGGAGACAACATGAGATGAAACCCCCTCAGAAGAAAAGTTGTTGTTTTCTCCGGGTGATTGATGTGGGAGTTTCGGAATAATGTCAGTCTGTGCTCCCTTTAGATCCCAAGAAAGAAATACTCAGACTCCACGGTATAGAGCAAAGTTATCCTTTTACTGGGAAATAAAGTGGAAACTACAGATCCAATTCCGAAACTGAGAAATTGGCGGGTAGAACACACATACAAAGGAATAGACTTGCTCCCACCCCCCAAAGTTCAAATGATTCTTCCAATTAAAACTTCTGAATATGATCATGTGGTCATCTCCAGGTGGTGATGAGGCTTCTTGTCAATTGACCTTGACATATTTTGATAAAAGTTCGCAGTTGCGCAAAAGAGGACAGAGGCTAGCCAACAAATGGAAAGTTAAAGAAAAGAATCCCCCCTCCCCTTGCTAACCCAGCAAAGGAATGCAAAACACCTCCAGCCTTCTTCCTCTCCAAGGTCCCCCCCTCCCACCGTTGTCATGACAGCCGAAAGAAGTAAAATTTGCATAGCAGCAGAGAAGCAACAGTGGAAGATATCTTGAGGCTGACATGATCTGTCTTACATATTGGCAAAAAAAATAAGAAAAGTCTGATTTAGTCTGAATAGTCTGAATAGTCAAGACCTTGTTGATAATCCAAACTCTGTCAAGGACCTTGGAGTACTTATCTCTAATGATCTAAGTGCTAGAATCCACTGTAACTATATAGCCAAAAAGACGTTAAGAGTTGTTAACCTAATCTTACGTAGCTTTTTCTCTGGTAATATTACAGTACTAACTAGAGATACAAAACATTTGCTAGACCAATACTCAAATACAGCTCATCAGTCTGGAACCCACATTATATTAACACAGTTGAGGAAGTCCAGAAATATTTCACAAGAAGACTTCTCCACTCCTCTACTTGTTGCAGAATACCTTATGCCACCAGACTCAAAATTCTAGACCTAGAAAAGCTAGAACTACACTGCCTTCGGTCCGATCTAAGTATAGTATATTAAATCATACATTGCAATGTCCTACCTGTCAATAAATACTTCAGCTTCAACCATATCAATACAAGAGCAAACAATAGATACAACTCAAGGTTAATCGCACCAAACTTGATTGCAGGAAATACAACTTCAGCAACAGAGTGGTCAATGTCTGAAATACTCTACCTGACTCTGTGATTTCTTCCCCAAATCCCAAAAACTTTAACCTTAGACTGTTTACTATTCACCTCACCCCTTTCCTAAGAGGTCTGTAGGAGGCATGCATAAGCACACCAACGTGCCTAACTATGTTTTTATTTATACCTATTATTTTGTAAGCAATTGACAAACCAAATAAATAAATAAAAATAAAATAAATATATAGTGCTTCATAGTGCTTTACAGCTCTCTCTAAGCAGTTTACTAAGTCAGCCTATTCCCCCAATAATCTGGGTCCTCATTTTATGAACCTCAGAAGGATGGAAGGTCTGACTTTGGACCTATTTTATCAATGGCTAGCTGAAAAAAACAGGAGCTAAATACAGGGAAAGGGATTGATAGGATCAGTGATATAAGAAAGGCATGTTGAATTGGTTAAGTAAATGTTATTATTGTTGTTGTTGTTGTTATTGTTATTATTATTATTGTTGTTATTATTATTATTGATTTTTCTGCCTTCTACACAGAGGTGGATTTGAAGCTGTAGAGATGCAGATAGATAACTCAACAAGACGTCCATAACACATTACATTTATTGGTTCATCAGGTATCCTCATAACTCATGTTTGTGATGAAGTTCTTCTTTAATGACCAATCCTTTGTATATCTTCCTTGAAGTTAAAGATGATTATCTCCTAATCCATCTCGTAGCGATAGAAAGAAGCTGCCATGAGTTAGAGATTTCAGGCAAAAGTGAGGAAAAGCTCCCCAACCCACCAAGGGTCAATTCAGTGACCAATCAGGATTGCAGATGTGATCACATGACATGGACTACATTTCCCAGGATACCCTTAATTACATTTACCAAGATGCATTCCCTTAAGGGGACAGCTCATAATTCCTAAGTAACTATCCAATTCCCATCGACTGACTGGGACAGCACATTGATACTACTATAATTAACATCAATGTAATGAATATTGTAAGCATCTTGATTATTATATCCTAAAAATATTGTACCCAGATAGCACTATTCAACTGAAATTGGATTTTTATATGCTATAAAAATACAAATTTGGAATTAAAAAAAAAGAAGGATGGAAGGAAGTCAGTCAGAATCAACTGCTGGCAGTCATCAGTCAGCAGAATTAGCCTGCAGTATTGCATTTTAACCACTGTAGCACTACGGCTCTTAAAAAGCCTGATGAACTTTGGAAGTTACAATGAAGCCATATCTGATGCATATATTGAAATTATGAAAATAATTTGTCAAAAATGGTGTCCAAAAAAGAGAGCAAGAACCCGAGAATTGCTAATATAAGAGTAAGTTCATCCTCAGCTATAGAAACTTATGGTTGATTGTGTCCATCATTTCCACCCAGTCAAATCTACCAGTTGCTTAGGGTGATATTTTTGTTCTCTCGAGTGCATGAAGAAAAGGTAGGCTGTGTCTCTAGCCAAGCAATAAGGCAATGTTCCAATTATTACCATTTGGCTATCATAATGATCAGAGCTTTCTTTACAATTGTAAATGGAAGCCCATGCGAGGAAAGAGCTTGGGAAAACATATGTGTCTGCATGTTCTTTAAGAAAATATATCATTCTCAGGTGATTCGTGACATTCCAACAAAATGTGCATTGTTATTTTAGCTGTCCTATGGGTCATTTGCTCCCAGGAAACTAGGAGCAGAGATGGCTGCTTCCTTTTACCGCATGGCTCCCAATGAAACCCTTCAGATTGTGGGGATTGCTTATTTGCTGAAGCATTTTGGATGGATGTGGATTGGCCTTTTTATTCTGGATGATGATAGTGGAGACAAATTCTTCAAAGCCCTGGATCCACTTCTTTTGGAGAACAGGATCTGCTCTGCCTTTGTGGAGAGATTGCCTAAACAAGCATTCTTTTCTATGCTTCACAGCGATTTAAATCAGATGATAAATATTTATTTGAATCACCCCAAAGCCAATACGTTCATCTTTTATGGGGAAAGCACCACAGCAATGCTTCTGTTTATATTCATGAAATTTCTAGTGATAACCTGTGGGAAAATGTGGATTCTGACAGCTCAGATGGATTTAACATTAACAAATCTTCACCGGCCCTCCGATTTGCAAATGTTTGATGGAGCAATTTCCTTTGCTATTCATTCCAAGGAATTGCCAGGGTTTAATGAATTCCTCGGGGAAATAAAACCATTTCAGACCCAACGAGCTAGTTTGCTGAAAGACTTCTAGGAACAAGGCTTTGATTGTGGCTTTTCAGATAGCAGTAAGCCAGTGGAAAGTGATGATAAATGTACTGAGAAGGAAGATCTAAGAAATCTTCCCAGGCATTTATTTGAGATAACTGGCCACAGTTATGGTATCTACAATGCAGTCTATGCTGTAGCCCATGCTGTTGATGACATGAACTTACTTAGGTCTAAATACAAAAAAGTAGCAGACAGAACAAAGGATGAACGTCAAGATCAAGGCATCTGGAAGGTAAAAACTTGTGAATCAAACAGGTTCATTGCCAGGAGCAAATTGGTACCATGTAAATGCACACTGAGTTTTTTCTAATTTCTCAAATTAGTGATGAGGTAGTAGTGTACATAAGTCCTTTGAAAGGTGACTTACTGAATTCTTCAAATAGATTCTCTTCATTCAACCAATGCTGTGATGATTCACTAGCAAAAATCAATTCTCATTATCCTGACTCATGGGTTGTCCTGACTCATGGTACTGCAGAAGTTTCTTCTCAACCTTCCCCAGCAAAACTAATGGAAGGTCTTCAGTATTGCAAGGCATTGACACAAATAGGAAAGTTCCTATCTGTTGATGACATCAGGGATGGCATTCAGCCGGTATGGACTGGTTTGAGTGAACTGGTTGCTCCAGCGATTACTTCACCCCACCCACCTCTGCCCTAGTTCTGTCCTATATTTCAATGTTTTACAGCCCAGCTGATTCACATTGCACAGCGGATTGCCATGCATCAGCTTTTTTATTCACCAGGGCTGCAGCAGAAGTAAGTTTTAAAGCTGAAAATGGGTTGTTTTCAAACCCTGTGCATGCTCACCAAGCTGGTTGTTACACTGCTTGAATCCGAGCACTGGAAGACACCCAACTTGGAATAGCTTCAGTATGTCCCTTGTGGTCACCAGTCTGAAGGAAGTTTATTCTCCATGACACTTGATGGAACCACATAAATAGCAATTTCAATAGCACTTAGACTAATATACCACTTCACAGTACTTTTACAGACTTCTCTAAGCAGTTTACAGAATCAGAATATTGCATCCAATAATCTGGGAATGCTGTCTGGGAATGTTATCAATCAACTGAGTGATTTCTTCTTCTATAAAACCCAATTTCTTCTTCCACTTTAAACCTAAAGGAAATTAACTTTTCCACTGCCAAAACATATGTATTTTAGAACAGGTTTTTGATTTATTGGTTTTTTAAATCACATTTATATATAAAATCTTCAAATGGATTGGATTTTGACTGTATCTACTGTAATTCCACTGGTCATGCTAAGCCATAATGTTGCTAATTTTGCTTATTTTGCTTTTGAATCTAGTTTAAAGGAATACGGGTGTTCAAAACAGTCCACAATGAAATCAATATTATAATATTTCTGTCTTTCTTGTGGAAGCCCATAATTGTGACTTGTTCAACCTGCCATGACTTAACAATGGTTCTAATTGAAATTGACTGAAAGAAATCAGTGGGATTTAAGTAATGCAACTTGCACTTCCATAGAGATAAATGTTAGGATGTTTGATGTTATCCACTGTATTGTTTCAACTGATTTGTTCCCTCTCACTTTTATTTAGCTTCACTGGTTCCTTCAAGGCCTTTCATTTAATAATTCTCTTGGAGAAATTGTGTTCATCAATCATCATGGAGAAGTGCTTTCTGGATTCGATATTACAAATGTGATCATGTTTCCAAACAATTCATACCATAAAGTGAAAATTGGAAAGATGGATCCCAAAGCACTTGATGGAGATGAATTTGTGATTCATGAAGATTTAATTGTGTGGCCTAAATATTTTAAGAGGGTATGGATTTTTTTTTTTTTGAAACAAATTGTATTAATTTTAAAGACAAACAACACATCATTAACCATTAAGTACATAAAACCTCTTAACATTATAAATTTTTACAAGTCGGATAAAACATTATTTTTATACAACATAATTCTAATTTATCCCATTTCCATATGGACACATAAATATCTTTCAGCAAATTTCTCATTATTTCTCTTTACTCTTATTCAATTTCATTTCTTTTCTATATTTATCCATTTTATAGTCATCATATTCATTTCTTTCTGACTTGTTTACAATTACATTCCTCCAAGGTTTTATTAATTCTTTTTTTTAAAAAAAAAAAGATTTTTAACAATTTTACAGAAGACACAATACACAAACATACAAAACACAAAACATAAACAAAACTAAAAGATTTTTTCTGAAGATTGTCTGATCCCGGGTTAAAACTCTTCACACAGACACAAATTCAAATATCATATTCACCCCATATATCCTTCCATATCTTAGTATCATTTTCTTTTTTTATATATATATATAAAAAACATTTTTATAAAAACAATGCACAAAGAATCAAGGCATAACAGCTTATAAATTCTTTTCTAGGAAAAAATAATAGTAAAAAACCAATAGAGCATAACAATTCCAAATTATAGTATCAATACTTTATCTATTTAACTTCATATCTTATCCCTACTTCTCCTTTTCATCCAAATTATTTCTTGTTAATTAAAATTTTATTGCCTTTTATCAATATACAAAATCCAAAAAAAAAAAAACCATAACAAAGCCTTTATATATCCTTCCATATCTTATTACCATTTTCAATAACATTCTTTGTCTGTTCTATTTCCAACTATCCATTCATCTTTTTTCTTTTACTATACTTCTCCTATACACCAATTGGAGTAACATCTATAACTCATTACCCTAACTTAAAAGTACCTCGTGTAACAATTTTTCTTGGGATTCTGTTTAAAAGATTCTAAAATTACATAATGAATTTTATACTCTAAATACACATATAAAAACACAAACCTATGTACCCTCCAGAATCCCTCTCTTATCCTAAATTAAATTCACTCATTGTCTCTAAATAAACTTTTTTTCTTTAGATCTTGCTTCCCCCCACCAAGTCCTCTCCTCCCCCCCTTTCTCTCCTGCTTATTCTTCTCCTTGCCCTTTTTACCCCTTTGTTTTTTCTCCTTTCTTTTTCCACTCCTTTTCCTTTGCTTTCTAACCTTGCCTCCACCTTTTCGCTCATTTTTCTCTCCTTTGGTTGTTTTTACAATTCTTAAAATCCCCTTTTTCTTATCCTTTTTCTCCTCCTCTCCGTAAGGGACCCATTGTTCATCAAAGATGGCTTCTTCTTCCTCTTCTTCCTTGTCCCAGTCCTTCTGCTGCGTAATCAACTTTTCATAAGTACATAACGCCGTTTCCAAGAATTGAAACAAAGCGCCCAAAGTATCTTCCTTTTTATATTTTTGATATTCAGTCTTTAGATCATCCACAAACAATGCCATTATGAAAAGAGAAACTTTTCCCAAAACAACCACAAGTATTTTTAATCAAAAACAATTAAAAAAAAAATTCCAAAAGTTAATACTTTTCTTCCTTCTTCTCTTTCTCTTTCTGGGGTTAATGTTTAGTCAAAGAGGTCCAATTACCATATATCTTTCTTTGGGATTCTAGGCAATCTCCTCCTTTTTCAGCTTCTGCTCCAATTTTTTTTTCCTCTCCCTTCCCACTTAAAATGTCAATTTTAAATAATCAGAAATCCATACCTCCAACAAGGGTTTCCAATTTCTTAAATTTTTCAATGTCCAAAAATCCTTTTGTTCCTTAGCTTCAACTCTCAAAACAATTCACTTTCGATGTCCAATATATCCAAACATTTCTGCTGTTTCCATGGGGTGGGAGAGTGAAGAAAAAACGAAAGTTCCCTTTAACAGCTTCTCCGCCGCTTTCGCTCTTCTTAGGGATACAATGTATCCTCCAGCAATTCAAACAGCTCAGTTCCAGGCAATTTAAAGGATGTTACTTGACCCGGCTCAGACAAATCTTTCACTCTTCACATTTCCTCCAGCACAATCTTACCCGGTTGCTGGCTTCTTCGTGGCGGCCATTGCTGACTGCCGCTCCACCGCCTTGGGAAAAAGGGGTTTTTCCGGAGAAGGGGTGGTCTGTGACACCCCCACCTCCCTGTCCGACTCCCCTCTCTCTTCAGCTGTTCCTACAGGGCAGCCATATCCCCCTGACCCATCTGGGTCGGGGGTACCTCGACGGCTAGCACAGCAGGAATCCCGAGCTGTTGCGAATTCCTGCTGCCCCGAAGCCACGCGAAACCGGAAACCAAGGGGGTATGGATTTTGAGGTATTTTATTATTTTGGATGAAATAATTAGAGATCAGAGATAAATTTGTACAGCTTGCTTTCATATCCTTTAATCAATTGAGATTAAACATTCTGTACACAGAGTATGACTGTTTTCCTATTCTGGGGTGATTACAATTGACAAATGTGGGAAGATGAGGAATTTTGCAAAGCTTCTGAGTTAGTTGTACAAAAATATTATTAAAAAGTGAGTAACTGACTCCTGAAGTTATGGTTGAGGACTACAAAGTCCATCAAGTAGGAGGAGTAGGAAGACTTGTAAACTTTAATCCCTTTTTTATTTGCTGTCTGCTTGTATTGAGTTTGGTATTAAATATTACTGCAGGTGTTTTAAAAAAATATTTTTCCTTCTTCAGTTAATCCAGAGAGGGGAAAGATAGGAATAATTTAGATTATGATTTAGATGCAACCATGATTTAGATGCAACCATGTACAATATTTAGAAAGTGTAGGTGAGATTTCCAGGTGTGGCACTTCATTTCATGATTTGTTACTTCATTTCATGATTTGTTACTTGTTACTCTATTTACGCAGGTAGAATAGAGAATGATTATCCTGTATTATTCAAATCTTCAGTCCTGAATTCTATCTGGTTTATCAACAGGTCTTGCCCCGATCAGTGTGTAATGATCCCTGTCCTAGTGGCTATCAGAAGAAAAAGAAAGAAGGGCAGAAATTTTGTTGCTATGATTGCGATCCATGTTCTGATGGAAAGATATCAAATATGTCAGGTAAATTATTTTATGTTTTACTGTAGTCTATTTACTGTACAGTAGACTATTCTAGGCAAAGGTTAAAGGTAAAAGTTCCCCTCACACATACGTGATAGTAATTTCCAGCTCTAGGGGACAGTGCTCCTCTCTGTTACAAAGCTGAAGAGCCAGCGCTGTCTGAAGATGTCTCCATGGTCATGTGGCTGGCATGACTAAATAGCAAAGGCACACAGCATGCTGTTATCTTCCCACTAAAGTGGTCTTTATTTTTCTACTTGCATTTTTACATGCTTTTGACCTGCTAGGTTGGCAGAAGCTGGAACAAGTAATGGGAGCTCACTCCGTTACACAGTGTTAGGGATTCGAACCACCAAACTATTTACCTTTCTGATCAACAAGCTCAAAGTCTTAGCCACTGTGTAGGATTGAGAGTATCTTGGCGATGTTTCGATGAGATCCCACTTGCCATCTTCAGGCTGGTGCTTTCAGCTTCATGCTTGTGCTTGGCTTGCACAAGCACGAAGCTGAAAGTACCAGCCTGAATTCAGATGGCAAGTGGGATCTCATCAAAATGTCACTAAGATACTTTCAATCTTACATGGGAAAAGACCCAAATACTCCAAGACCTGCATACCTGTACCCATGAAAATCTACAAAAACAAATGTGTGTGTGTGTGTGTGTGCATGTGTGTGTGTATGATATGTGGACAATATGATTTATTTCTGGACTTAGAATAAACAGATTGAATGGATTGTCTCCAATCCCTGTTTCAGATGACACAGGACATCTTGGGTAAGGAGGGATGGAGAAACTCTTACAGAGGCATGCAGAAGAAATTGTTGGGATGGACAATTTTATCCCTCTCAATGCATATCTTTGGTTTCTTTATAATATTTATTGATATGGATTTTGACATTTTATATTTATGGTTATTATATTGTAATTTTCTTTCATTGTTATCCACCATGAAAAAGTCACTTTTACTGAGTTGGGTAGCTATATAAATTTGATAAACAAACAAATCAATAAAATAGATACTAGCTAGCTAGCTAGAGATGGAGATGGAGATAGATGTGTGTGTGTGTGTGTGTGTGTGTGTGTGGTTGTGTGTGTATCCAAAGAGGGAAAAACTATATGAGTGAAGTCAAATAGTTTTTTTTTCACATTTATGTAATATACAAGATACTGGGAAAAATGGGCAAGCCTCATCTCACCGTTAAAAATGGGTTCATTCAAACAGTTGTGTCCATTACCTTTATTTTTTAGAACATGCTGGACTCTACTGCTCATATGCATCAATACCTAAAAACTTGACAAGGAAATCTTGAAAGGATGGGGCTTTAGGAACCTTATGCCATATTTTAAGTGTGGTACTATTTAATCACAATTATAACCAACAAAGAAGGTTCCCACTTCAATAAGTTTATTTTGGTTCTTTTCTTATGATCTAATCCAGTGGTTTTTCAAGCTTAGCAACTTTAAGACCTGTGGACTTCAATTCCCAAAATTCCCCAGCCATAATTCTGAGATTTAAAGTTTATACTTCTTAAAGTGGACAAGTTAAAAGAATTCTGATATAATCAAATTTAATTAGATATTTCACTTGATGCTACATCAATCATGACAATTAGATTCAATGCCTCATTTCCCCACCTCTCCCTCCCTCCCCCCTCTCTCACAGATATGATTGCCTGTTTTGAATGTCCACAGAATCAATATCCAAGTAGGGAAAAAATTCGATGCATCCCAAAAACCATAACTTTCCTAACTTATGAAGAACCTTTAGAAATCAATTTAGCTGTGATTGCTGCATTATTTTCAATCATTACCATGCTCATACTTGGAATATTTATCAAGTATAAGGACACTCCTATTGTTAAAGCTAACAACAAGGACCTCACTTACACTCTTCTCATCTCCCTTCTGCTTTGCTTCCTCTGCTCTTTTCTTTTCCTTGGACAACCTCTCAAACTGATTTGCTTCCTCCGACAATCAGTCTTTGGTCTTATCTTCTCTGTGGCTGTTTCTTCTGTATTGGCCAAAACTATCATGGTCATTGCTGCATTCATGGCCACCAAACCAGGATCTGGCATGAGAAAATGGTTGGGGAAAAGACTGTCCATCTTAATTGTTCTTTTCTGCTCCTTCCTTCAAGCAGGCATTTGTTTGGCATGGATGATCACTTCTCCCCCCTTTCCAGAACTTAACATGCAATCCATGACTGAAGAGATCATAGCAGAATGTAATGAAGGGTCTGTTGTGATGTTTTATCTTGTCTTGGCTTATATGGGGTTTCTGTCTTTAGTCAGCTTCATGGTGGCTTTCCTGGCTAGGAACTTGCCTGATACATTCAATGAAGCCAAGTTCATCACTTTTAGCATGCTGATATTTTGTAGTGTTTGGTTGTCTTTTGTTCCAACATATTTGAGTACCAAAGGAAAGTATATGGTAGCTGTGGAGATCTTCTCCATTTTAGCTTCTAGTGCTGGTTTACTGGGATGTATCTTCTTCCCCAAATGCTTCATTATTTTGCTGAGGCCTGAGCTCAACAGCAAAGGCCAACTTGTAAAGAAAAAGCATTTCTGACTATTAAATCATGGCTACATCTGTTTTTTTTTATTCAAAATAGAATTAGAAATAATCTTTTAAGAATAAAAATAGAGGTTTTTTTTATCAGCTCTGTCACTTTTACCATTATTGTATATCCTTGGCATTTATAACAGTTTCTGTCAAATTCATATGAATGGAACTGGAAAATAAAATTGTTCACTGTATCATAAGTGACTCTGGTTTTTATAAAATTTCTGCCAAATTTATTGATACAAAAAATCCTTGGTATGTATAACATTGTGTGTCATTTTTTTGTGAACAGAAATAGAATGTACCTTTTTTTACCACATAAGTTACTCTGTGTCAGGCTGCGCTCCTTCTAGATCCCAAGAAAGAAATACTTAGACTCCATGGTGTAGAGCAAAGTTATCCTTTTACTGGGAAATAAAGTGGTAGCTACAAAGCAATTCCGAAACTGAGAAATTGGCGGGTAGAATGCACATACAAAGAAATAGGTTTGCTCCCACCCCCAAAGTTCAAATGATTCTTCCAATTAAAACTTTTGAAACAGCTCATGTGGTCATCTCCAGATGGTGATGAGGCGTCTTGTCAAATGACCTTGACATAATTTGATAAAAGTTCGCAGTTGCGCAAAAGAGGAAAAAGATAGCCAAGAAACGGAAAGTTAAAGACAAGAATCCCCCCTCCCCTTGCTAGCCCAGCAAGGAATGCAAACACCTCCAGCTTTCTTCCCATATAAAATCCCCCCTCCCACCGTTGCCATGACAGCCGAGAGAAATAATGAAACAATAGCAGAAAGGTAGGAGGGGAAGGTATCTTGAGGCTGACATTCGGACCCCCTAGAAAAAGGACATTAGTCCCTGAAAGAAAAACAAAATAATTACATGTTAACATTAATGTACATCTCTATGGTTTATCAGGATATTTGGCATAAAATTTCTTTAACAGTTCAGGAGCCCTAAGGTCCTTTTCATTTACCCATTCAGAATGGGACGGAGGAAAATGTTTCCAAGCTACAAGGTATTGGGTACGACCCCTCCATTTTCTAGAGTCCAGAATTTCTTTAATTTCAAAATGCTGTTCCCCCTCAATTAATATTGGCACGGGGGGATCAGATTGGATCGGTCCCAAGGCACAGGTACGTTCTGGTTTCAACAAACTAACATGGAAAACAGGATGAATACGACGAAGAGTCTTTGGTAAAGTCAGTTGAACAGTTACAGGATTTATAATCCTCTCAATGGGGAAAGGTCCTACATACTTAGGACCCAGCTTCTTTGATTTTTGGGTAGTTTGTAAATACTTGGTCGAAAGGAATACTTTATCGCCCACTTGATATGACATCTGTGGAGCTCGTTTTCTGTCAGCAAATTTCTTATGAGATTGGTGCGCCTCATCCAAAGCTTTGCGGACGACTGGCCAATTAAGCTAGAGCTGAGATATCCAATCACTCAATGACTGGACAGTTGGGTTTTCACCAGGCAGTTCAGGTATGGGTACAAAATATTGCCCCGTTGCTATTTTGAAAGGAGTGAACCCCGTACTGCTGTGAACAGAGTTATTATATGCCACCTCCGCAAAAGGTAACAGATCCACCCAGTTGTCTTGTTGAAAATTTATGTAGCATCGGAGATATTGCTCTAGTACCCCGTTAGTTCTCTCGCAGGCTCCATTAGTTTGGGGATGGTGGGTGGAGCTTAAGCTTTGGGTGGAGCCTAACTTCAGAAATTCTCTCCAGAAATTCGAGGTAAATTGGACTCCTCGATCAGAAACTACACGTTCAGGTACACCATGCAATCTATAAACATGAAGAATGAAGAGTCTGGCTAAGGATTTCGCCGAAGGGATCTTTGAGCAAGGGATGAAATGAGCTTGTTTGGAAAACAAGTCAGTCACCACCCAAATGACCGTGTGTCCACTGCTTTCAGGTAGATCTACTATAAAATCCATGGAAATTTCCTTCCAAGGGGCAGTTGGTCTGACCACATTCTGCAACAGTCCTGGTGGCTTACCCGGCGGTCTTTTTGCTGAGGCGCAAATTGGACAACTCGCCACATAAGTCTCAATGTCCTTTTTCAAGGAAGGCCACCAAAACTGTTGTTTCACCAAATGTAAGGTCTTCACAAAACCAAAATGACCAGCCACTTTGGAATCATGGGTTTGTTGCAATACATGGCTTCTCAGGGCTTTTGGTACATACAATTTCGCCCCCATCCAGGCTAGGCCATCTCGAATGGTGCAGTTATTCGCATTTGCCAGAAACCACTCATCTGTCTTCAAAGCCTCCTTAAACTGTTCCATCAGATCAGTGGGTAGATCCCTCTCCTGGTTTCTTTTCTGTGCGCAGGTAACTACAGGGGCAGCCAGTTGTGTAGTGGACACGATTGGCCTTATCACTTCTTTACGGATACTGTTGTATTGAGGCATTCTAGACAAAGCATCTGCCATAAAATTTTTTCCCCCTGGGATATATTTCAAGGAGAAGTTGAATCGCTTGAAGAACTGAGCCCACTTAACTTGTTTAGGGGATAGTTTCCGAGGGGTTTTTAAAGCTTCTAAATTTTTATGGTCAGTCCACACTTCAAATGGGTGTTTCGCTCCTTCCAGAAAATGCCTCCAAGCTAATAAAGCCAATTTCTCAGTTTCGGAATAATGTCAGGCTGCGCTCCTTCTAGATCCCAAGAAAGAAATACTCAGACTCCATGGTGTAGAGCAAAGTTATCCTTTTACTGGGAAATAAAGTGGTAGCTACAAAGCAATTCCGAAACTGAGAAATTGGCAGGTAGAATGCACATACAAAGAAATAGGTTTGCTCCCACCCCCCAAAGTTCAAATGATTCTTCCAATTAAAACTTTTGAAACAGCTCATGTGGTCATCTCCAGATGGTGATGAGGTGTCTTGTCAAATGACCTTGACATAATTTGATAAAAGTTCGCAGTTGCACAAAAGAGGAAAAAGATAGCCAAGAAACGGAAAGTTAAAGACAAGAATCCCCCCTCCCCTTGCTAGCCCAGCAAGGAATGCAAACACCTCCAGCTTTCTTCCCATATAAAATCCCCCCTCCCACCGTTGCCATGACAGCCGAGAGAAATAATGAAACAATAGCAGAAAGGTAGGAGGGGAAGGTATCTTGAGGCTGACATTCGGACCCCCTAGAAAAAGGACATTAGTCCCTGAAAGAAAAACAAAATAATTACATGTTAACATTAATGTACATCTCTATGGTTTATCAGGATATTTGGCATAAAATTTCTTTAACAGTTCAGGAGCCCTAAGGTCCTTTTCATTTACCCATTCAGAATGGGACGGAGGAAAATGTTTCCAAGCTACAAGGTATTGGGTACGACCCCTCCATTTTCTAGAGTCCAGAATTTCTTTAATTTCGAAATGCTGTTCCCCCTCAATTAATATTGGCACGGGGGGATCAGATTGGATCGGTCCCAAGGCACAGGTACGTTCTGGTTTCAACAAACTAACATGGAAAACAGGATGAATACGACGAAGAGTCTTTGGTAAAGTCAGTTGAACAGTTACAGGATTTATAATCCTCTCAATGGGGAAAGGTCCTACATACTTAGGACCCAGCTTCTTTGATTTTTGGGTAGTTTGTAAATACTTGGTCGAAAGGAATACTTTATCGCCCACTTGATATGACATCTGTGGAGCTCGTTTTCTGTCAGCAAATTTCTTATGAGATTGGTGCGCCTCATCCAAAGCTTTGCGGACGACTGGCCAATTAAGCTAGAGCTGAGATATCCAATCACTCAATGACTGGACAGTTGGGTTTTCACCAGGCAGTTCAGGTATGGGTACAAAATATTGCCCCGTTGCTATTTTGAAAGGAGTGAACCCCGTACTGCTGTGAACAGAGTTATTATATGCCACCTCCGCAAAAGGTAACAGATCCACCCAGTTGTCTTGTTGAAAATTTATGTAGCATCGGAGATATTGCTCTAGTACCCCGTTAGTTCTCTCGCAGGCTCCATTAGTTTGGGGATGGTGGGTGGAGCTTAAGCTTTGGGTGGAGCCTAACTTCAGAAATTCTCTCCAGAAATTCGAGGTAAATTGGACTCCTCGATCAGAAACTACACGTTCAGGTACACCATGCAATCTATAAACATGAAGAATGAAGAGTCTGGCTAAGGATTTCGCCGAAGGGATCTTTGAGCAAGGGATGAAATGAGCTTGTTTGGAAAACAAGTCAGTCACCACCCAAATGACCGTGTGTCCACTGCTTTCAGGTAGATCTACTATAAAATCCATGGAAATTTCCTTCCAAGGGGCAGTTGGTCTGACCACATTCTGCAACAGTCCTGGTGGCTTACCCGGCGGTCTTTTTGCTGAGGCGCAAATTGGACAACTCGCCACATAAGTCTCAATGTCCTTTTTCAAGGAAGGCCACCAAAACTGTTGTTTCACCAAATGTAAGGTCTTCACAAAACCAAAATGACCAGCCACTTTGGAATCATGGGTTTGTTGCAATACATGGCTTCTCAGGGCTTTTGGTACATACAATTTCGCCCCCATCCAGGCTAGGCCATCTCGAATGGTGCAGTTATTCGCATTTGCCAGAAACCACTCATCTGTCTTCAAAGCCTCCTTAAACTGTTCCATCAGATCAGTGGGTAGATCCCTCTCCTGGTTTCTTTTCTGTGCGCAGGTAACTACAGGGGCAGCCAGTTGTGTAGTGGACACGATTGGCCTTATCACTTCTTTACGGATACTGTTGTATTGAGGCATTCTAGACAAAGCATCTGCCATAAAATTTTTTCCCCCTGGGATATATTTCAAGGAGAAGTTGAATCGCTTGAAGAACTGAGCCCACTTAACTTGTTTAGGGGATAGTTTCCGAGGGGTTTTTAAAGCTTCTAAATTTTTATGGTCAGTCCACACTTCAAATGGGTGTTTCGCTCCTTCCAGAAAATGCCTCCAAGCTAATAAAGCCAATTTCTCAGTTTCGGAATAATGTCAGGCTGCGCTCCTTCTAGATCCCAAGAAAGAAATACTCAGACTCCATGGTGTAGAGCAAAGTTATCCTTTTACTGGGAAATAAAGTGGTAGCTACAAAGCAATTCCGAAACTGAGAAATTGGCGGGTAGAATGCACATACAAAGAAATAGGTTTGCTCCCACCCCCCAAAGTTCAAATGATTCTTCCAATTAAAACTTTTGAAACAGCTCATGTGGTCATCTCCAGATGGTGATGAGGTGTCTTGTCAAATGACCTTGACATAATTTGATAAAAGTTCGCAGTTGCACAAAAGAGGAAAAAGATAGCCAAGAAACGGAAAGTTAAAGACAAGAATCCCCCCTCCCCTTGCTAGCCCAGCAAGGAATGCAAACACCTCCAGCTTTCTTCTCATATAAAATCCCCCCTCCCACCGTTGCCATGACAGCCGAGAGAAATAATGAAACAATAGCAGAAAGGTAGGAGGGGAAGGTATCTTGAGGCTGACACTCTGCATTTAATAAAGTGATTTCTTTAGTTTTGATTATTGATACAACCTACTTAATGATCAGAAAAATTAGGTCTTTTTCAAAAGAGATCCACTCTTTGGTAACCATTAACAATGATTAAATATATGGGTTTAGATCTTATGATGGTCAAACAGCGAAAGGAAAAAAATGCATGAATACTACTTTAAATGTGAGCTAAAATGATGTCAGAATATCTCGGCAATTAGAAACATATCCTATTTGTTTTTCCTAAATATTAATTTATTCTGGTGTCCTCTGATGAATTTCCAACTTTCTGATTTTGAATAAGACAAATCTTTTTAAGCACATTTATATTGTAAATATGCAAGAGTGGTGGAAGTAGAGCTCTCGCCTCACAATCAGGAGGCTGTGAGTTCTATCATAGGTAGAGGCAGGTATTTCTCTCTCTGGGCACACTGAGAATATATCTGCTGAACAAAACTCTGCATCGGTGACAGGAAGGGCATCCAGCCAGTAAACACTCTGCTAGCTCCATTCAGTTGCCCAGACTCCACCCTGCAAGATGACTGTTCTCACAGTATTGAACAATCCAGTGACTGTTCTTACAGCTTCAAATAAAATGATTTATAAGCATTATAATTTTGAACATCCAGATGTTTAACTATTTCAGAGGAATATACCCCTCCCTTTTTTATGGCCCTGTAATTCCTTAACTTGGGGTAAAGTCAAAAGCACTGGATAGAGCTGAGTGTTTACTGTCTGGATGCCCTTCCTGATGCCACATGGAGTTTGCAGCAAATTATCAGGATTCTGGTGATTTATCTAATTAAATCATGAGCCTCGAGCCAAGCTTCAAAAAAATTTGAAAGATTTATTAGGAGCAACATGCTGGCATTAACCTAAATAAAGCCAACTCTGGCATATATAATTTTTAGTCACCTGTGACCCTGTTTCCCCCTCCCCCTCGGGTGTATCATAAATCAGATTATCCAATGAAGCATGTTCACAGATTGGGTGTCATCAATCATGTTCTCCAATGAAGGATTTTCGTGAGCAGAAGATCTAGTAGCCTAGCTATAATATTTTAAAGATAAGGGTGGAATGTACTTCTGGTTTTAAACTTCCATACTGCTCCTTCAGATCCCCCTCCCCTTGTTTATTGCAATTTGAAAACAGGCATAGGAATGTTTTACAAGATATTTTTATTTTGTGCACTAAGGGAGAAATATCTGCTACTATCTAGGATTGAATTCTTGACCTTTCACTGTGGAAACTTTATCACTAGGCCACCACACTGCTCATTCATATATAGGGTTTCTGAATGAAAATCGTAATAGTATGGAAATATAGCTTCTCTGGAAGACAGTTACATTTCTCTGGAAGAGAACTACAAGAGAGGTACTAATACCACTCTATAAAGCCTTAGTAAAATCACACCTGGAATACCACATCCAGTTTTGGTCATCACACTATAAAAAAGATGTTGAGACTCTAGAAAAAGTGTAGCAACCAGGATGATTAGGGGACTGGAGGCTAAAACATAATGAATGGTTTCAGGAACTGGACATGGCTAGTCAAGTGAAGAGAAGGACCAGGGGGAGACATGATAGCAGTGTTCCAATATTTAAGGGGCTGCCATAGACAGAAAAGGGTCAAGCTATTTTCCAAGACACCTGAAGGTCAGACAAGGAATAATGAATGGAAACTGAGATTCAACCTAGAAATGAGGAGAAATTTTCTGACAGTGAGAACAATCAACCAATGGAACAGCTTGCCTTCGGAAGCTGTGGGAGTTTCATCACTGGAGGCTTTCAAGAAGAGACTGGACTGCTATTTTTCAGAAATATGTAGAGTCTCCTGCTTGGGCAGAAGATTGGACAAGAGGACCTACAAGGTCCCTTCTGTGTTAATCTGTTTCAGTATTATTTCATCTATGGTTGCCATGAGTACTTTTCAAAAATTCCTCAGAGAGTCAGGATTTTTCATACATTGTTACAAGACTCTTCCAATACATCTTTTTAACATGACTTACAAGGTCTCTTCTAATTCTGCTAAATCTGTTAAATTTATGAACAATAAAGACATCCAAGGAATGTTGAAAATTGTTTTCAGTAACAGATCAAGTTTATGAAGAACAGGGATAGTAGAATGATGGAAAGGAAGGTTTCACCAAAATATGTGAAGTGCTGACCTTTTATTTATTTATTTACTTATTTATTTTATTCATTTGATATTTCAATCTCTTACAAGATAATAGGTATAAGAATAAACATGAGTGTAAATACAGGAAATAAGTACGAATAAATAGGGACAATAGGACAGGGACATTAGGCACAATTGTGCACTTATGCATGCCCCTTACAGACCTCTTAAGAATGGGGTGAGGTCCAGTGGCAGTATTCAGCAGGTTCTGACCAGTTCTGGAGAACCGGTAGTGGAAATTTTGAGTAGTTTGGAGAACCAGCAAATACCACCTCTGACTGGATATTTTACAGTATCCTTCCCCTGCAACACCCACCAAGCCATGTCCACAGAACTGGTAGTAAAAAAAAATTGAACAACACCACTGGTGAGGTCAATAGTGGATAGTTTGAAGGTAAAGGAGTGGGGGTTTGAGGATGTAAAAACAGAGTCAAGTAGTAGAACTTTACAAAGAAAATGTTTGGGAACAAAACCTTTGGTTTGGTTCTTGGGTCTAATATGTTTAATTCAAGAACTTAATATATTGTATTGAAATCTAATGAGAGATGTTAAAAAAACCCAGATTTATCATATCAAATGGAAGGAAAGTTAACTAGAAAGTATTTATTACCAAAGAAAATATGGTTGACCTTCAAGGAATGTTCCAAATTCACCACCAAATTGAGAACAAAGGAATTGGATGAATGCTATTCCTTTTTTAGTACATGAAGGACATGAAGCTATGGGATTATGCAAGACTAGGATCAAGAAAATGAAAGTTCAGGCTCACTTAAGGACAACTATGTGACTTAATATAATTCAAATTAAGAGAGAGCACTATGAAAATGCCTTCAAGTCCTTGAATAAAAGCTGAAAAAGGTTTTCAAGGGAAAAAAAGCCATGTGAAGCAATGTGTTGCTCATGGACTAATTTTGCACTTTTTATAAATAATTTATTGAAAAAATGAAAAATTTCTGGAGTATCACTCTCAGAGGCTCTTTTAAGGTTTATGGTGCTCAATGGTTTCCTAAAGAGATATATTTGGAAAAGGTAGTGATTTCAGCCATGAATATTTGGTTTAGGAAGAATGTCATGGAAAATGATTAAATTTACAGAAATAATCATGTGTAAATGTTTTATGTGGAATCTTTTAAAAAACAACTATGAAGATAGTTACACAAAGCTGTAATATGGAAGTGAAATAATGGCCAAACCTATGAGGTTCCTTTTGCAGAGATGCGTGTGTGTTGGCAATTAACCTAAATGACTATCATTGATGCTTTATGACACTGATGCAACAACTTTCCAGGAAATACTGAAAAAGAATTGATGGAAAAGGTGGGAAAAGTAGTAAGTCTTAGTAGGAACAAATAACACAGTTTAAGAATTTACTTTTAAAAATCAATCAGATTTCAACTAGATCTTGTATCATGATTATTGTGATATTTGGAATATCATTGGAATATTGACCAGAAATGTCTTGTGTGTGTGGAAAGCATGAAGTTTTTGAATCACAAAATAGACAAATCAAAGAAGCTAAAGTGTTTGGGAACTTTATAATTCAAATAGACAAGCACCTTCTACATAATGCAACATAATGCAAAATGTAACCATTATTAATAGAGAAGACTAAAAGCTTGTGTAGTGGGTGTGGGAGCATTTGGAAACAGCAGAAGAGAAGATAACAAATGCAAAGATGTGTGAAGAGAAGTACAATGACTGTGATGAAAGATAGCAAAGGTAGTACCAATATAATAAGTGCCTTGGATGCATTCCTAAAACCACTGGAGCACCACTAGAACAATATGAGCATTGAAAAAAAAATCAGCATCAGTCAGTTGAAAAAAAAATTAGCTTTAGTAGAACAACTTCCTTTCTACCACAATAATTTTAATTGCCACCAAACAGATCTGCCTATTACCAGGTGCCTGGAAAGAATTGATATGTGGATGGCAAATCCAGTTTAAGCATCTGTTTGCTCAGTCATCCAGGACCTAGTTGTCCTAAAAGTGCTTTTTCAAGAGGCAACTGGACTTTCTTTGATTTTTCTTGAAGCAGAACTGAAGAAGCTTCTTAGATGAGAAGCAAAACATCTTCAAAGTTGCCTCTTGAAAAAGCACCTTCTGGACATCTGTCTGATTCTGTGACTTATCATGATCTAGCTGCATTATACAATTGAATTTAACAATTCATGCAAGCAAGCCCTGTTTTGGACAAACTAAATGCTTCATTGGTCTTTATATCTGATGCCTATAAAAATGTCCAAGTTTCATATTATTGTTGTTACTCCACAAAATATACTCTTCTTCCCTAAATCCCTCTGTATTTCAATTTATGTTTTCAGATCCATTTTAAAATTGTACCAGCATTCCCTGAGTTTCTCATTTGCTGTGAAACAGATTAACTCAAACCCAAGACTCTTATCTAATGTTAGCCTGGGATTTTTCATCTGTGACAACTATTTTGATGCCCGGCTGACTTATCGTTCCACTTTGGACCTGCTCTTCCAATCTGATCAGTTGGTTGTAAACTACAAATGTAGTATCGAGGAGAATCTTGTTGTGGCCATAATTGGTGGATTTGGTGCTGATATCTCATTCTTTATGTCAAATATTATAAGCCTTTATAAAATCTCACAGGTAAGATAGATAGATAGATAGATAGATAGATAGATAGATAGATAGATAGATAGATAGATAGATAGATAGATAGATAGATAGATAGATAGATAAAGATATCAGGGTGTATGTGTGTGTGCATATGTATGTGTATTGATGTGTGTAAAAACATGTCCATATGGAAAAATTGAAAGGAAGAGGAAACTGTTTCCCAAATAGGGGTTAGATTCTACTTCAATTATGCATCAAAATGGACTATGAAATTTGGGAGTTGGAATTAAGACATATGATGCAACATATTAAAAGTAATATGTTAAAAAGCTACTACATTATGAGAACTTCAGGAGGTTAGATGTAACTTCATCATCTGTGGGAGTTAATGGCTAATTGTGTCTATCACCCTTTCTCAGCCAAACCTATGGAATTGCTTAGAGCAGGGATGTTAAGCTCAATTTCACGGAGGGCCATATCAGGATTGTTTTTGACCTTGGGGGCCAGGGTGGGCATGTCCAGCTCAACACCATTTGTGTCAGGGGTGCCTATGGTGGCCCAAGTACTCTGCCAGTGAAAACAGACTCCTGAGCTCCATTTTCAGCTGAGACCTTCTCCTGCACCCTGCGCTAGCAAAAATGGAGCTTGCAGCCCTCCCAAGCTCTGTTTTTGGCTGCAACAGCCTCCTACAACCCTCTGTCTATGATGGTGGACCTTGTGAGGACTGCCTACAGCTCTTCTAAGTTCCATTTTCACTGGTAAAGGTACTGTGGGCCAGTTCTTCATTGTTTCCAGGGCGGTCCCAGGAGCCAGATCTAAACACACTATGGGCCGGATCTGGCCCCTGGGCCTTGAGTTTGACACCTCTGGCTTAGAGAGCTCTATATGGGTTCTTGGGGACCTGAAAAAATGGTAGGGTATATGTTTAAGAAATAAACAAATAAGGTAGTGTTCTATTTATTTGGTATTCAGTGCATAGCAATGCTAGTAGGCATAGTTTTATTTACAATTGAAAATGGAAGCCTATGAAGAAAAGAGCTTGAAAAAAATGTATGTTTCTGTGTGTTTTTGAAGAAAATGCATTTCTCAAGGGAATGGAGTTTTTTCAACCATAATGAATGAATTATACATTTTATTGTAGCTTGCCTATGGCTCATTTGCTCCCAAGAAGCATGGAACAAAGATGGCTGCTTCCTTTTACTGCATGGCTCCCAATGAAAACCTTCAGATTATGGGAATAAGCAATTTGCTGATGCATTTCGGATGGACCTGGGTTGGTCTTTTAATTCTGGATGATGACAGTGGAGATAATTTCCTCTGAGCCCTGGAACCATTTCTTTCTGAGAACAGGATCTGCTCTGCTTTTTCGGAGAGATTTCCCAAACAAGCCTTTCTTTTTATCTTTCAAAATCCTATGGTGGGTAGGTAGGATAAATGTTCACATGAGGGATACCAAAGTCAATACATTCATCTTTTATGGCGAAAGCTTCACAGCAGTGCTTCTGTTTCTCTTCCTCAAATATACATACATGATCCTTGGGAAAGTCTGGATTTTGACAGCTCAAATTGATTTAACGTTAACTAGTCTGCATCGACCCTCTGATTTACAATTTTTGATGGATCTATTTCCTTTGGTATTCACTCCAATGAACTTCCAGGCTTTGACAAATTCCTTTGGTCCCTCAAACCATTCCAGACCCAACGAGATAGTTTGTTGAAAGAGTTCTGGGAGAAAGGCTTTGACTGTGTCTTTTCAGAGAATAATAAACCTGTGGAAGGAGATGAAGCATGTACTGGGAAGGAAGATTTAAAAAATCTTCCTAGACATTTATTTGAAATGACTGGTCACTTCTGGTTGCAAGGCTTCGGCGGCAGCAGGAATCCGCAATTCTGCAGGTCCCTGCTGCGCTCGCTGCTGAAGTACCCCCGATCCAATTGGATTTGGGGGTTGTCGCTACCCCAGAGAGGTAGAGGAAGATAGAGGAGACCCAGGCATGGGTCTGGGGACATTGCAACCCCTTTCCCCAGCTAGCTAGACTCCTTTTTCCTGAGGCGGTGGAGCGGCTGTCAGTAATGGAACCCCAAAGAGATCTTCAACCAGATAAGATTTGTGCAGGAGGAAGAATTAGAAAGAGAAAGTTTTTTGGCTGAACCAGGACATTAAGATACATTTAAACACCCTGGAAATCTGACTCTTTGATTGATACATTTGTTTCCAAAAGAGGCTATCAAAGCGGTGGATCAAAGTGCTGAATGGAAAGTTCACTCCCCTTCCTTACAGAGATAGCAAATGGACATTGAAAAACCTGCTTCTTTACAGTAGGTAAAATAAGCTCTTTGTTATAAGTGGGAAGGGAGAGAACTAAAAAATCTTTAAGAATTTGTTGGAGGAGATGCCTTGAAGATTACAAGACCAGAAATTATCTGTAATAAGGCTTTAAAATATATTTTGGGATTTTGCCCCAGAAGGAGAAAGTGCAAAGAGAAGAAGAGGAAATATTTTGTGTCTGTTTGGATTGCTTGATAACTTTGGAACGCTTGGAAATTACTTTAAGATTAAAAACATTTGGGTTGTTCTTAAAAAAAGAAGAAGAAGAAAAAGCTTTACAATGGCACTATCTGTGGATGAATTAAAAATGGAATATGAAAAATTAAAGGAAGGAGAACAAGAAGGCAAGGATTCTTTGGAAGTGTTAGGGATACACACCCTAGCAAAACATGCAACGGCAGTCTAGCAGGCAGGCAAATTATGTGAGATAAACGTTGTTGTAGTTTACACTCAGTAAGACAGATACACTGTGCCAGTTAAATAGTTTTTTATTCCAGCAAGAGTTATAACATAGTCAAATAATCCATATGTTATACACTAGTTCAGTCCATCTGGGGATTAATCAGTTGCAAAGTCCAGTGTCAAAAAAGGTCAGTCAGTAAACTTACAAATCAGTCCAGCAATATATCTCTTTTGCAGTCAGAGATATGAAGAAAATCAAACCCCTTTTCTTCGTTTTCAGCAACAGCAGGGAGACACGCAGTTATCACCATCAATCCATCATTGTCAGCTCTCCAGTAAAAGCCAGCAAACAGTGAGCTCTCTTGCTCCCTCTTATGGTGATTTTACAACCGCACCCAAAATACATGTTTTGCAGTTAAAGTGATACACACACTTAAACTCACTAACATAGTTTATATATTATTTTTACCCAAACTAAGTTAGGTAACCAATGTTATCCCTAACATTCTCCCCTTTTGGGTAATATAATAATATATATTTACAATTTCAACCCATAGTTTTCACAATTTTCTTTGTGCTTGACTGCACCTTGAGCTTTTGTAAATCCATCTGCAATGTTTTCATCAGTCATGCAATATTCCAATCTCATTAAACCATTTTTTACAGATTGTCTTACATTCAAATATCTAAGGTCAGTATGTTTAGATCTAGTTTTTACAGCAATATTTGTAGCCAACCGTATGGCTGCTTGATTGTCCTCATAAATTACAATGGCATCCTTAACAGTTACTCCCATATCTAACAATAACTGTTTATACAGAATTAAGTCAGTACATAATAAAAATAGACATGAAAATTCTTCTTCCATTGTGGACATACTTATGTGTTGCTGTCTAATTGACCTCCAACCAATCAGTGTTTTACCTAACCTTATGGGTAACAGTCCCAGTTTTACCAGTTTTTAACTTAAATATCCATTTGCAGCCAATGGACTTTTCACCTGGAGATAATTTGGCATTTTCATAAACTTTCATTTCCTTTAATGAATTTAATTCTTTCTCCATTGCTCTATGCCAGTTTTCTTGTTCCTTTGCAGGATACATTCTAAGTTCTTCAACAGTAGTTGGAACTTTATTAACTTGGCAAACTATACTTACTTGATACCTGTCAGGTGGTCTGGTTACATGTGTAGAACGTCTAGGTATTACAGGGGTTACAGGTGGACTTTCATATTCTATCTGTTCCTGATTATCTATTTCTTCCTGTTCTGGTCCTATATGCTCTTCCTGTACTTCCTCTTTAATTGTACTCTTCTTATTACTGATTTTTTCTTTTGGTCTTTTGTAGGTTTCTATAATTACTTCCTTACTTGAATCTTGTTCCAGTTTTTCCCATCCTACATGTTCTAGGAATTTGGCACTAACACTACAGTAAACTCTAGATGTAGCTTTTCCCCAGAATCTGTATGATTTGTGATTAGATTCATAACCTACAAAGAATAATATTTTAGCCCTATATTGCCCCTTATTTCTCAGTTGCGTAGGAATATGCACCCATGCTGGTGCTCCAAATGTGTGCATGTAGCTTAAGTCAGGTTTTCTACCATGCCACCGTGTGAATGGTAATTCACCTGTTGTTGAGTTAACAACATTATTCAATATATGATTACCAGACATTATTGCTTCTCCCCACAAATTTTCAGGTAATCCTGAATCTGACAGCATAGTACGAGCCATTGCTTGAATTGTTTGGCCTCGTCTTTCTATAAAGGCATTATGTTGTGGCCTATATGGTGCAGACCTTTTATCTGCCATCTTCAGTTTATTTTGGTTTGTTTATAAATTCCGTACCATTATCAGTGATAAGAGTTACTAACTTCCTTTTAGTTTTTCTTTCTGCGAATTTAAGCCAATTAAAGAAATTTTGATATGTTTCCGTTTTGCTCTTCATTAGATAACAGAAACCATATCTGGAATAATGGTCCATTATACTTAGTATATAACAAGTACCTCCCACACTTGGTTTTTTAGGACCTATAATATCAGCAAATATGACCTGTAGAGGCTCCTTTGTTTTAAATCCATCAACTTTATTTGCTGGTATTTGCTTGCCTTTTTCTTTACTACAAGTATTGCAGTGCAAATACTTACTGCAAGGCTTCAGTTTTATACCCTTAGATAGTTTTACCATTTGTTTAAGCATTTTAAAATTTATATACCCCAAACATCTGTGTAACAAATGTATGCATTCATCATGAGGTTTAACATTATTATAAACTGTGTTAGCTACCTCTGAATTATTATCATTTAACACATACAATTCACCTTTTAAAGTTGCAGTCACTTTTTTACCTTCTTTTTCAATTATGCAATTGTCTCCCCTAAAGGTAATTACATAACCTAGTTTAACCAAAACTCTAACTGAAAGCAAATTAAACTTAAGTTATAGTACATATAACATTTTTACATTTTCTTTTATGCAAGAACAATATGCTATACCTTCATCTTTAGCTTTCAGTTTCCATCCATTAGCTAATGATATCTGCTGTGAACTTGTGGGCATCTTAATAAATCTTTTCTTATCTTTCGTTATGCAGTGCGATGCTCCACTATTTACAACCCATAAATTACTATTCACAGTTTCGTTGCTATACATGGCTAACTCTATGCATTTTTTATCCTTTTGATGCCTTTTATCTTTTTGGCTGGCATTTTGGCTTTTTGCTTTCTTGCAGAATCTAGCCAAATGTCCTTTTCCTCCACAATTAAAGCATTTTCTAATTGTATACGCTGAAGAAGATATTTTCTCTTCTCTTCTGAGTTGATCCCTTTCAAGCCTTCTCCTGGCTTCTTCAATTAATCTGCCAGTAATGTCAGTTAATGTTAGGTTATCTTTTGGCAGAACCTCAAGTGAAGTTATGTAGTCATCGTAGCTTTCATCTAAAGAAGACAAAATTATATAAACTTGGTGTAGTTCTGTGAAGATAAGTTCTTTTTCATGCAGTTCCTGAAAAATTCTGTTCATAGTGTTTATATGGCTCAGCATGTCCCCATTCTTTTGAAGATGTGTTCTGAACAGTTTCCGTGTAAGATTTATATGTGCTCCTACACTGTCTCGAACATAAATCTTCTTTAAATTCTCCCAACATTTTGCAGCTGTTTCTTCTCCTCGTATATGTACAAGCTGCTCATCACAGAGTGTCAGTCCTATTATACAGAGAGCTTGCTCATTCTTCAGTTTATATTATTGTATTTTCTGGGCATCATTCTCATTCTCCGGATCCCAAGCATCTACTTCTGGTGGGTTTTGAATTATACTCCACAAACCTTCTCTGTGTAGAAGTAGGCTACATTTCATAGACCATGAAACGTAGTTTGTCCAATCCAGTTTGGATATTAGAGACAAATTTGGTAAATTGACTTGTGCCATCTATATCTGGATATTAAAACTATAATTAATAAAACACAGCTGTCTGTTTACAGTATTGTGTAACTACACAAACTCTCACTTTAATCTAAGCCTGTTATATCCTGGTTCGTCTGACTGTGCATCTGGGCCCATAACCAGTGTTTGGGATACCCTAGCAGAACGTGCAACGGCAGTCTAGCAGGCAGGCAAATTACGTGAGATAAACGTTGTTGTAGTTTATACTCAGTAAGACAGATACACTGTGCCAGTTAAATATTTTTTTATTCCAGCAAGAGTTATAGCATAGTCAAACAGTCCATATGTTATACATTAGTCCAGTCCATCCGGGGATTAATTAGTTGCAAAGTCCAGTGTCGAAAAAGAGGTCAGTAAATTTACAAATAATCAGTCCAGCAATATATCTCTTTTGCAGTTAGAGATATGAAGAAAATCAAGCCCCTTTTCTTCGTTTTCAGCAACAGCAGGGAAACATGCAGTTATCACCATCAATCCATCATTGTTAGCTCTCCAGTAAAGCCAGCAAACAGTGAGCTCTCTTGCTCCCTCTTATGGTCATTTTACAACCGCACTCAAAATACATGTTTTGCAGTTAAAGTGATACGCACACTTAAACTCACTAACATAGTTTATGTATTATTTTTACCTAAACTAAATTAGGTAACCAATGTTATCTCTAACAGGGAGCTGTCTTCCACTTTTTAGAAATGGCAATTTCTACTTATCAGCAACTACATGGGGAAGAAGGAGAAGAAGAAGGAGAAGGAAAAGAAGAAGAAGAAGAAGAAGAAGAAGAAGAAGAAGAAGAAGAAGAAGAAGAAGAAGAAGAAGAAGAAGAAGAAGAAGAAGAAGAGGAGGAGGAGGAGGAGGAGGAGGAGGAGGAGGAGGAGGAGGAGGAGGAGGAGGAGGAAGTCATCTTTAATGAACAAAAAAGTTCAACTAAGAAAGAAAATAGGAAGAGGGGAAGGAAAATTGAGAATTTAAGATTTAACAAAACAACCAAGAAAGAGAAAAATAAGGTGAAAAAAAGGTACAATGTTAGAAAGCAACAGAAAAGAGAAATACAACAGAGAGGGGAAGTTAAAAAGATGGAGGTTGGGGAGGCAAAAAGGCCAGACAGGAGAAGAAAAGGAGGGAAAAAGGGAAAAAAAGTCACGAAGGCTTGAAACAAGATGCTAAAAAGCAGATCTTTTTCAGAGATAAAGGGTAAAGCATAATTAAAGAAAGATTCTGCAAGAGTACATAAGATAGTATTGTAGTATTTGCGTTTGAAATCGTGTATTGGGATATTATAAGATTTAATAAAATATTAAAATATTAAAATGTTTAATAATGATAGATTTCAATATTCAATAAAATATTAAAGCGAATGTGTAAAATGATTAATGTTTAGTTATTGTTTAATTTGTTATTGTCTTAATGTTATTATAAATTTACTATTTCATTTTCTTATTTTAAAATAATGTATTAAGCAGAATTAGAATTACAATGGAAATTATATATTTAACTATATTATAAATGTATTATTCTTTTATTTTAAAATGCAACATGTAGAATGTACTAAGCAGAATCAGAATGGAAATTATGTATTATTTTAAGTGTCAATTTAGGGGAAAGATAGAAAGGCGTCACACTTTAAAAGTGATTACAGGGGAAATTTTTTGTTTAAGAGGAGAGATAAATAGATAATTGGAAAAGAACAGACAAAAGATACAAGTATAATGATTTTAAAATAAGATGAAATAAACAAAATATAATTAAGAGAGTGAAAAGAAGGGAGAAGCTATATAGAAAATATAGAATGGTAAATAAGATAAGAATGGTATATAAAGTGAGCATGAATTTGATTTAGGTCTGTAAAAAAAGATGTGTTTTGGTTAGCTATGTTTGATTGAGAATTAATAAAACCTTGGAGGAATAAAACTAAAGGGAGAAAAAATGAGAAATTCGGAAAAGATAGGTACAAATGATAATTTGGAATTATGTTATCAAAAGAATGTCTTATTTATTTTGTCAAAATCTACAAGTAGCTTTCAGAAAGGAGGTTTTATGTTTCTATGTCTTGTTTTATGTTTTGTATTTTGTGTGTTTATGTTTCATTGAGAATTAATAAAACCTTGATAGAAAGAAATATAATTGAATAAAAGTGAAGGGAGAAACAATGAGAAATGTGGAAAAGATATATATGTGTTTAAATGGAAATGTGATAATTTGGAACTATGCTGTACAAAATAATGTTTTATTTGCTTTGTTAAAACCTATAAGCAGCTTTTAGAAAGGAGGTTTTATGTTTCTATGTCTTATGTTTTGTTTGTCAGAAGTTTTATATTTTGTATTTTGTGTGTTTATATTTGATTGAGAATTAATAAAACCTTGATAGAAAGAAATATAATTGAATAAAAGTGAAGGGAGAAATAATGAGAAATCTGGAAAAGATATATATGTGCTTAAATGGCAATGTGATAATGTGGAACTATGCTGAACAAAATCATGTTTTATTTGCTTTGTTAAAACCTATAAGTAACTTTTAGAAAGAAGGTTTTATGCTTTTATGTCTTATGTTTTGTTTGTCTTTAAAAATTAATAAAATTTGTTTAAAAAAAGAGAAATGACTGGTCACAGTTACAGTATCTACAATGCAGTCTATGCTGTAGGGCATGCTGTTCATGAGATGAATGTACTTAAGTCTAAACACAAAAGAATAACAGAAATTGGAAGGGATGGACTTCAAAATGTGCAGGGGGAACTTTTACCTTTATCTTTTACTCCAAGAAGAAACCAGCATGAACAGTTGCAGGAATTGGGCTTGGCTAGTCTAGTAAAGAGAAGGACCAGAGGAGACATGATAGCGGTCTTCTAATATTTGAGGGGCTGCCACAGGGAGGAAGGGGTCAAGCTATTTTCTAAAGCGCCTATAGGCCAGACAAGGAATAATGGATGGAAACTGAACAAGGAGAGATTTAACCTGGAAATAAGGAGAAACTTTCTGACAGTGAGAACAATCAACCAATGGAACAGCTTGCCCTCAGAAGTTGTGGGAGTGCGACTTAAAGAAGAGATTGGACTGCCATTTGTCAGAAATGGTGTAGGTTCTCCCGCTTGGGCAGGGGGTTGGACTAGATGACCTACAAGGTCCCTTCCAACTCTGATTATCTGTTAACTACTTCATCTATGGCTGTTGTTGTTTTTTCCAGCTATGTGGGACAAATTTACAGTAGTTTTTTTTTTTTTTTTTCATGAGGGAGATGGGAAATTTTGCTATCAATGAAATAAAACTCAGGAATAACTGAAAACCCAAAACTTTATCAACAAAAAGAGGATGAGGAAAATTAAAAACTTTAATTCCTTGACCTGGTTCTTAAAAGCACACTTATAGTGCTGATTTTTGTTGTTGTTGTTAAATCCACCAAACCTGGTTTACATCCTGGTTTATCAACAGGTCTTGCCCCGTTCTGTGTGTAATAATCCCTGTCCTGCTGGCTATCAAAAGAAAAAGAAAGAAGGGCAGAAATGTTGCTGCTATGATTGTGATGCATGTTCTGATGGGAAAATGTCAAACATGTCAGGTAAATTTTTCTCTGGTTTACTATATGCTTCTGTACTCCACTCTATTTTCTGTTGGTAGATGACCTTTTTCCATGGTAAAATTGAGCAGTGACTCCATTGTTTTTATTTGTACATGTTGTCTTCCTTCTTTGATATGAAGACCAATTCTGATACTGGAAGATTTCACAAGGTGGTATACACAAAATTGGGTGATGCCACAATGTATAGGTTTCAAAGAATTACTGCAATGAGGAAAAAGAATCTTAGATATTCTGGCTCATGTCAGCTTTGTCCTCTAGGGGATCTACACTTCACCTGGTTTATAGAATAGCTGAATAAAATGAAATGATAGAGGAGACTGTTGTGGCCTGCCACCGGCTAGCAAAACTGGCAGCAGAGTCAGACAGTGAAGAGATTGGGCCAGTCCTGGAGGGCCAGTCCTGGAGGCTGAGGAAGGCTCAGATGAGGGCTCTGCATCAGAGGCAAAGATGGGGCCAGGGCAGTCTGGCAGTTGTCAGCTGCCTTCAGAGTCAGACAGCAGTGAGGCGGGGGAGCAGCTGGACCCAGTTCCCAATCTGCACATGCGCAGAGCTGCCAAAAGGAAAGAACAATTACAAACTAAGAGTCAATGTGGGAGTAAAGCCACAGGTGGACGGTGAATAGAGATTAAAAGAGGAGCAAAAGGGGAGGGGGCTTTTGCAGGAAATAATTCATTCATTGCAGCAACGTGAAGATCTGTCTGTGCATCTCAGAGACTCCATGTTGAGTCCTTTCTTTTTTTTTTTTTTTGAAACAAATTTTATTAATTTTAAAGACAAACAACACATCATTAACCATTAAGTACATAAAACCTCTTAACATTATAAATTTTTACAAGTCGGATAAAACATTATTTTTATACAACATAATTCTAATTTATCCCATTTCCATATGGACACATAAATATCTTTCAGCAAATTTCTCATTATTTCTCTTTACTCTTATTCAATTTCATTTCTTTTCTATATTTATCCATTTTATAGTCATCATATTCATTTCTTTCTGACTTGTTTACAATTACATTCCTCCAAGGTTTTATTAATTCTTTTTTTTTTTTTTTTTTTTTAAAAAAGATTTTTAACAATTTTACAAAAGACACAATACACAAACATACAAAACACAAAACATAAACAAAACTAAAAGATTTTTTCTGAAGATTGTCTGATCCCGGGTTAAAACTCTTCACACAGACACAAATTCAAATATCATATTCACCCCATATATCCTTCCATATCTTATTATCATTTTCTTTTTTTATATATATATATAAAAACCATTTTTATAAAAACAATGCACAAAGAATCAAGGCATAACAGCTTATAAATTCTTTTCTAGGAAAAAATAATAGTAAAAAACCAATAGAGCATAACAATTCCATAATATAATATCAATACTTTATCTATTTAACTTCATATCTTATCCCTACTTCTCCTTTTCATCCAAATTATTTCTTGTTAATTAAAATTTTATTGCCTTTTATCAATATACAAAATCCAAAAAAACCCATAACAAAGCCTTTATATATCCTTCCATATCTTATTACCATTTTCAATAACATTCTTTGTCTGTTCTATTTCCAACTATCCATTCATCTTTTTTCTTTTACTATACTTCTCCTATACACCAATTGGAGTAACATCTATAACTCATTGCCCTAACTTAAGAGTACCTCGTGTAACAATTTTTCTTGGGATTCTGTTTAAAAGATTCTAAAATTACATAATGAATTTTATACTCTAAATACACATATAAAAACACAAACCTATGTACCCTCCAGAATCCCTCTCTTATCCTAAGTTAAATTCACCCATTGTCTCTAAATAAACTTTTTTTCTTTAGATCTTGCTTCCCCCCACCAAGTCCTCTCCTCCCCCCTTTTCTCTCCTGCTTATTCTTCTCCTTGCCCTTTTTACCCCTTTGTTTTTTCTTCTCTCTTTTTCCACTCCTTTTCCTTTGCTTTCTAACCTTGCCTCCACCTTTTCGCTCATTTTTCTCTCCTTTGGTTGTTTTTACAATTTTTAAAATCCCCTTTTTCTTATCCTTTTTCTCCTCCTCTCCGGAAGGGACCCATTGTTCATCAAAGATGGCTTCTTCTTCCTCTTCTTCCTTGTCCCAGTCCTTCTGCTGCGTAATCAACTTTTTATAAGTACATAACGCCATTTCCAAGAATTGAAACAATGCGCCCAAAGAATCTTCCTTTTTATATTTTTGATATTCAGTCTTTAGTTCATCCACAAACAATGCCATTATGAAAAGAGAAACTTTTCCCAAAACAACCACCAGTATTTTTAATCAAAAACAATTAAAGAAAAAAGAAAAAATTCCAAAAGTTAATACTTTTCTTCCTTCTTCTCTTTCTCTTTCTGGGGTTAATGTTTAGTCAAAGAGGTCCAATTACCATATATCTTTCTTTGAGATTCTAGGCAATCTCCTCCTTTTTCAGCTTCTGCTCCAATTTTTTTTTCCTCTCCCTTCCCACTTAAAATGTCAATTTTAAATAATCAGAAATCCATACCTCCAACAAGGGTTTCCAATTTCTTAAATTTTTCAATATCCAAAAATCCTTTTGTTCCTTAGCTTCAACTTTCAAAACAATTCACTTTCGATGTCCAATATATCCAAACATTTCTGCTGTTTCCATCGGGTGGGAGAGTGAAGAAAAAAAAAAAAGTTCCCTTTAACAGCTTCTCCGCCGCTTTCGCTCTTCTTAGAGATACAATGTATCCTCCAGCAATTCAAACAGCTCAGTTCCAGGCAATTTAAAGAATGTTACTTGACCCGACTCAGACATCACTTTCACTCTTCTCCTCCAGCGCAATCTTACCCGGTTGCTGGCTTCTTCGTGGCGGCCATTGCTGACCGCCGCTCCACCGCCTTGGGAAAAAGGGGTTTTTCTGGCAAAAGGGGGGGGGTCTGTGACACCCCCACCCCCCTATCCGACTCCCCTCTCTCTTCAGCTGTCCCTACAGGGCAGCCATATCCCCCTGACCCATCTGGATCGGAGGTACCTCGACGGCTAGCACAGCAGGAATCGCGAGCTGTCGCGAATTCCTGCTGCCCCGAAGCCACGCGAAACCGGAAGCCCCATGTTGAGTCCTTTCTTGTCAGCACTGCGTTTGAAAATATTTATTTGGCAGCTCTCCATGCTAAATAAGGTCTGTGCTCCTAATTAGTCCCTTGAAAGATTGTTTTCCAGGCCTTTGGCTGAATGTGAATGCAAGAAATTCACCTTCATTTAATAAAAGGGGCTTTACTGGGACAAAAATTCTGCTTAGTGCTTTTGGGGAAGCCTAGGTCAGAACAGAGACATCTAAAGGATACCTTGTGCTCAACAAGGGATGAACTGGACCAAAAATGGCTTAGAGCTTCTATTAAGGCCTATTCCATAATGCTAAGGGCAGTAAAATGATAGATTCTCCTTTTGCCACCCTGAAAGGACCTCAAGATTTGGTTGTTTTATTGCTCCAAGCCTGGGGCTCTGACCTACCAGACACTTATTGAGATGGGTTCTTGTTGAGAAGGCCAATTTTGTTGAGATGGCCAATTTTATTCCTCTTGTTTTCTGGGGTTTGAATCTTTCTTTTTTGTTTTTTAATGATCTGCACTAATATAGATTTTTACATTTTATAATTGTAGTTACTAGGTCAGAATTCCCTAACATTTCTGTCTTTGCAGACCAGTGGGATGTGGGGAGAGGGGATGGTTTTATGTGAGTGGCTGGCAAACATGCACATGTGCAGCTCCATTTGCATGAGTGCCATTTAGACACACCTGCCACTCACTTAAATGGAGTAGACATGCACTCATCTGCTGCTCACACAAGTGAGGATGTGCCTGTGTATGTGCTCACTGGCAGTTTCTGCAACCCAGTTGCAAACCCCACACAGTCCACAGATTAGGGATCCTTGTACTAGATTGTTATTTTATCTCATTATTGACTACTACAAAGAGTCACTTTGGTGAGATGAATAGCTTTATAAATTTGATTTTTTTAAAAAAACAAATAAAATAAAATAAAATAGATATAGTCCATCAGAACCAAAATACAGCTGGAAGGGCTCTTGGAGGTCTTATAATTCAACTCCTTGATCAAGAAGGAAACCTTATATTATTGTCCAATCTCTTCTTTAACCCCCCCCCCCCAGTGATGAAGCACCTACAACTCCTGAAGGCCAGCTGTTCAACTGTGGCAGCCCCTCATATACTGGAACACTGCTATCACCCCTAGTCCTTTTCTCTAGACTAGCCAAATCCAATTTCTGCAAAGATTCTTTATATGTTTTTTGTCTCCAGGCCCTTATATATTGATGTCCAAAGAAAAAAGAAACATTTATGCAACATATGCATTAGATAAAAATGGGTAGGACTTCATCTCACAGTTAAAATTAGGAGAGGTTCAAACAGTTGTGCCCATCAAATTAATTGTTTGGAACAAAGGTAAGATAAGGGGAGGGGAGGGGAGGAGGTAAGGAGAGGGGAGGGGAGGGGAGATTACACACACATATATCCATACATCTACATCCACCTATATCTACATCATCTACATCTACATCTATGGACAATTGGCAAAGACAAATCCAGGATTTAACTCATTCAACAGCTGACTAACAACTTTGACATCAACACACAGTGGAAAGAAAAAAGGGTTGCTGAACATTCAGATACAGGCAGTTACATTGATGACCCTACACAAAAGGTGCCAGCATTGGTCAACTCTGAAAAGGATCCGTACCCAATATAGTGTCTGCCAGGTCTCATCGTTTAAGTGGGTTCTTGTCTTTACCCCTCAGTGTGGCTATAGTACTCCTCAACAAAATATCCATCACATTGTGTCCAAATGTCCATCAAGAGCATACACTGGCCCAATGTCTGACTTTTTTCAACATAACCACCCTATCCTTGAATGGGTGGGTGGCCTGGACATTAACATTTGAACCATTATAAGTCCACATATTTGCCATATGCTAAATAAATAAAACATATACATTTATATCTACATCTATCTATCTATCTATCTATCTATCTATCTATCTATCTATCTATCTATCTATCTATCTATCTATCTATCTTTCTTTCTTTCTATCTATCTATCTATCTATCTATCTATCTATCTATCTATCTATCTATCTATCTATCTATCTATCTATCTATATATCAGATCATGAAGAGGATGTGTAGCATCTCAGACAATACTGCAGACTGGTGGACACTATTGCTCATATACATCAATTCCTAATGGTGGACACAGAAAGCTTGAAGGAATAGGTCTTTATGAAGCTTCTGGCATATTTTAAGTGTGGTGCTGTTTGACGAAAATTATTACTAACAGAGAAGATTCCCACTTAAATAAGTCAATTTTGGTTCTCATCTAATGATCTAATCCAGTGTTTTTCAAGCTTAGCACCTTTGGACCTTTAGTCTCAAAATTCCTCATCCATAATTCTGAGAATTAAAGTCCATACTTCTTAAAGTGGGCAAGTTAGAAAAAGCACTGTTCTGATGTAATATAATTATATATTTCACTTGGTGCTACAGCAATCAGGAGAATTAGATTCAATTCTTTCTCTCTTACTTACAGATATGATTGCCTGTTCTGAATGTCTAGAGGATCAATATCCAAGTAAGGACAAAGTTCGATGCATCCCAAAAATCATAACTTTCCTAACTTGTGAAGAACCTTTAGGAATTAGTTTAACTCTGATTGCTGTATTATTTTCAATTATTACCATGCTCATACTTGGAATATTTATCAAGAATAAGGACACCCCTATTATTAAAGCTTACAACAAGGACCTCACCTACACTCTTCTCATCTCCCTTCTCCTTTGCTTCCTTTGTTCTCTTCTCTTCCTTGGAAAACCTCTCCAACTGATTTACTTCCTCCGACAATCAGTCTTTGGTCTTATCTTCTCTGTGGCCATTTCTTCTGTGTTGGCCAAAACCATCATGGTCATTGCTGCAATCATGGCCACCAAATCAGGTTCCGGCATGAGAAAATGGTTGGGGAAAAAACTCTCCATCTTAATTGTTCTTTTCTGCTCCTTCATTCAAGCAGGTATTTGTTTGGCATGGATGATCACTTCTCCCCCCTTTCCAGAACTTAACATGCAATCCATGACTGAAGAGATCATAGCAGAATGTAATGAAGGGTCTGTTTTGATGTTTTATCTTGTCTTGGCCTCTATGGGGTTTCTGTCTTTAGTCAGCTTCATGGTGGCTTTCCTAGCTAGGAACCTGCCAGATACATTTAATGAAGCCAAGTTCATCACTTTTAGCATGTTGATGTTTTGTAGTGTTTGGTTGTCTTTTGTTCCAACATATTTCAGTACCAAAGGAAAGTATATGGTAGCTGTGAAGATCTTCTCCATCTTAGCTTCTGGTGCTGTGTTATTGGGATGTATCTTTTCCCCCAAATGTTACATTATTTTGCTGAGACCTGAGCTCAACAACAAAGGTCAACTTGTAAAAAAAAAAAGCATTTCTGACTATTAAATCATGGTTATATGCATTTAAAACCAGGTGTTGCTTATTATAACTTTCAAGTTTACCAGTATTATTTATTCCTGGTATGTATAAACCGTGTGTGTGAAATGAATGGAAATGGAAAACAAATTCTTTTCCTGTCTAATGCTGGGGTGTCAAATTCATGGCCTGCAGGTCAGGTGTGTTATGCGCAATCCATTCCTACCCCCAGTTTAATGAAGGGGAAAAAGTTGCTATATGTCTTGTGACAACAACGTGATGCCAATAAAATTGGGAAAAAATTATTTGAATGAAAAAATTATTTGAATCTTAATAAAATAATACTAAAGTATATCTGGCAAGGGAAAAAAGCAAGAATTACTTTAAAAATATTATATTACACAAGAACTAGAGGAGGGTTTGGATTACCTAATTTGGAATTATACTACCAGGCTATGGTGTTAATATGGATGAAAGAATGGATTGTATTGAGGAACATAAGATTATTGACTTTGGAGTGGCATGATTTGCAACTGGGTTGGCATGCCAAAACTGATTAAAAAATCCTCTGTAGTTACTTATTGGGTATTAAATTGGAAGAAGAACAAGTGAAAGAGACAATGATAGCATGGGCAAAACATTTTGGTTATACCATAGAAGTAGACAAATAGCAGAAACTGTGGGAGAGAAATTATAAATTAACAATGTCAACTGCATATAAAGAAAACTTGTATAAGATGTTTTATAGATGGCATTTTGCACCAGCAAGACTGGCAAGAATGTTCAAACATAAATCAGCTAAATGCTGGGAATGTCATCAGACACTGGGATCATATTACCATAGGTGATCACAATACACACGTGGTTGGTAAAGATGATACAGCAACATATAGATTTAAAACCTGAAATATTTCTTTTGGGGATAATACCTGAAATATATTGAAGAAAAGGCACATTTAATCATTCATATATTAACCATGGCAAAAATTGTATTTGCACAAAATTGGAAAAGTAAAAAGATTCCAACAGATGAGAATGTGATCAGGAAAATATTAGAATATGCAGAGATGAACAGGCTAACACTGGCAATTAAAGAAAAGGAATAAACTGAATACTATATGATATGGGAACTATTTTATCAGTGGCTGGAGAACAAAAATGGAAATTAGAAATTAAAGAAGACTAGCAAAAAATAGTAAACATGTAAATAAGAATTCATTATTTTAAGAAGGGGATTGCTATAATAATTAGATATATTATGCATAGTACTATAAAGTAAGAATAGAGTATTAGTATTATAGCAGTGGTGGGATTCAACATTTTTTACTACCAGTTCTGTGGGCATGGCTTGTTTGCTGGGCGTGGCTTGGTGGTCATGTGACTGGGTAGGCATGGCCAACTCAGCAAGGTGGTACAGCAAGGTGATGCAGCACCTTGCTGTAAGTAATGTTGAGTAGGCCACGTCCACTTAGTCATATGACCAATGCTGGAGAGACAGGGTGATTTCCTACCTTCCCTCCCCTCCTCCACCCTTGAGTTGACAAAGAAAAAAAGCCTAAGTGAAGATCACAACTACCTGCCGAGTCTGCCTGCCCAATGGGTTTTATGTTGGGGTGGTTTTGGTGGTTTTTGTTTTGTTTTTTGCCCCTCGGAGATAAATTTGCAACACCAAATGTTACTGTACCACATTGTTGTGGCACTGCCTGTTGCTGCTGTGAGCGCTGTTGTGGCTGTCTGTTTTCCCAAGTAAAAAACCTCACCAGCTCAGGGTGACTGTGGGGAGTAAGAAGGGAAGCCAAGGCACTCGCCTCATAGCAGTCAACTTTGCCCTCTCTTGCTCCAGTTAGGTGCTCCTGGCAAGCACGAAGGGAGGCAGATAACACGCAGATGCATTTCAAAAGTCAGAGAACTTTGCCCAAGACTTCTCATGAATTCAGGGGCTATATCTTTCCCAATGATGAATTGGAGGTGATCTAACAAAATGTCTTCCAGTTCTTAAAGATTGACTTTAAGAGAGCCCCCATGGAAGAAGCCAAGAATGAGAGCAAAAGTAGTGTCGGTGGGGATGACAGAGGTGTGTGATGAGTCCCTCCACAGTCCCCTCCTGGATGACAGCCAGGGCTCCTCTTTTCCTTCTTTTTTTTTTTTGAAAACAAATTTTATTAATTTTACAAAACAATATACAAACAAACAAGGCATCATAACATAAAAAATCTTTTTCTGAAAGAACCAATAAAACATACAAAATAATTCCAAATTATAATATATATATTTACGTTATCTGTTCAGCTTTGTATCTTATCCCAACTTCTTCTTTTCATTCTAGTATCCAAATTATATTTCTTGCTAATGAAAATTTTATTGCTTTCCAGAAACAATACATAGACAAACAAAACATGGAATATAAAAACATAAAACATCTTTTCTGAAAGTTGCTTGATCCCGGGTTAAAACTCTTTGCACAGACACAAGTTCAAAAATCATATTCACTTTATATATCATTCCATATCTTATTACCATTTTCAATTTTCTATATAGCTTCTTCCCTCTTTTATCTTTCTTAATTTTATTTTATTTATCTCATCTGAGTTCAATTCATAATACTTATCATTCTTTGTCTGTTCTATTTCCAGCTATCCATTCATCTTTTCTCTTTAGAGAAACTTCTCCTGTAAACTTGCCAGGAGTATGATGCCTTTAACTCTTTCCCCTAGCTTAATAATTTTTAATATAACACTTATATTGGGATTCTGTTTAGTACATTCTAAAATTACACAATGAATTTTATAAGAAAAAAAATACAACAATAACCAAAAAAGAAAAGCATATGAACCACAATCAATGCCATTAAGAAACTAATCATACATATTAATACTCATTTATATCTTAAGCATTTTATTCTAAATACACATATAAAAACTGAATCTTATGTACCCTACAGAATCCCTTTTTTTAAAATTAAATTTACCCATTGTCTCTAAATAAGTTTTGTTTCTTTAAATCTTGCTTCCCACCATTAAGGCTTCTCATCCCCTTATTTCTCTCTTGTTTATTTTTCTCCTTGCCCTTTTTACCCCTTTGTCTCTCCTCCTCCCTTTTCTTCTTCTGCTTTCCCCCTTTCTGTTGTTTTCTAACCTTGTATCCACCTTTCACCTCATTTTTCTTTTTTTTTGGTTGTTTTTTCAGGCCTTAAAATCCCCTTTTTCTTTTCCTCTTTCTCCCCCCCCCCAAAAAAAACCCATTGTTCATCAAAGATGGCTTCTTCTTCTTCTTTGTCCCAGTCATCCTGCTGTGCAATCAATTTTTCATAAGTGCATATCTCCATTTCTAGAAATTGAAAAAAAATGCCCAAAGTATCTTTCCCATCTTGTTCTTCTTTTTTATATTTTTGGTATTCAATTTTTAATTCATCCACAAGCGATGCCATCATAAGGAGAAAAAATTTTTTTCAAAACAACCACCCAAGTGTTTTTAATCAAGAATAATTCCCCAAAATTCCAGAACCACCAAAGAATCCAAATAGACTATTTCTTTTAATATTTTTTCCTTTCTTCCATTTCTCTTTCTGGGGTTGATGTTTAGTCAAAAAGTTCCAATTAAGATGTATCTTTTAGAAGCCGTATTAATATTTAAAGCTCTTTAAAATTCTAGGCAATCTCCTCCTTTTTCAAATTCTGATCCAATTTTTTTCCCTCTCCCTTCCCACTTACAGCAGCAATTTTCCTTTAAATGTTCAGAAATCCATACCTCCAGTTTTCCAATTTCTCTTAAGGTTCTATCGCTGTCACATTTGGAAGGAGAGTGAAAAGAAAAAAAAAAACTTTTCTTTTAATTCACATTCGCTGCTTAACACATTCTGGAAATGATGTTTCTTTAGCCGTTTTCAAAGTCCAGGGTAATTTCACTGTTGCTTGTCCCAGTCAGCAAAAATCACTTTCACTTCTTCACAGCTCCTCCTGCACTTTTTTTTTCTGGCTGAGCTCTTCTATGTGGCGGCCATTGCTGACTGCCGCTCAGCTGCCTTTGGAGAAGGAGGTTTCACTGGCTAGGAAAGAGAGGTGCGATATCTCTCGACCCTGTCAGACCCCCCCTGTCTTCACCACCTTCTACGGAGGTGGCTTATCCCCAAAGCCAAATGGCTTGGGGCACTCGGGCAGTGAACACAGGCAGAAACTGCACACAGTCGCGGATTCCTGCCTGTTCCAAAGGGCTACAAACCGGAAATTTTCTCCTCTTTTCCTTCTGTGGTATCTGCCTCCTCTCACACTCCTTGTGGAGGGACACACAGCCTGTTACCCCTGCTGCCACTACAGTTGCTCTCATTTCTTGGCTTCTTCCAAGGGGTTGCTCTTAAAGTTGACCTTTAAGTGGTCCCAGAACATCCACCCTTTTGCATAGTGCCTGCCCTCCCAGCCCCGGACCATGCTTTCTTTCTTCTCCTGGCAGGTGCACCTCTTCCAGCCCAGCCCAGGCAGCCAGCAGGTGACCACATGTCCCGAGGCTTCTTGCCCCTCTTGTTATGAGGTGCCTGCAGCTGCTGTGTTTTTTTTCCAGTGCAGCTGCAATCCAGCAGCCTCACCAAAAAATCATGCCCTGTTCTATTTGCTGGGCCCGGCAAGTCTGAGCAGCCAGCACATGGAACAAGGCTGTGCTGGACCGTTGGAGAAGTGGACTGGAGCCAGAAATAAGTAGCCACCTCTTTTGCAGCACATAAATCCTTCCTGAATTGGCCAGCTGGTCTTCTCTTTCTCTGTCTTTTTGTTTTGTATGGCCGAGGAGCAGGAGATCAGCTGGCTAAAGGGGCGGCTGCTGGAGGTGACTGTTTTTTAGTCTCCAGTCACCTTTTCAGCACAGAAATCCTCCCCAAATTGGCCAGCTGGTCTCCTCCTCCTCAGCCATACAAAACAAATAAGCAGAGATGGAGACGACTAGCTGGCCAATTCAGGGAGGATTTCTATGCTGTGAAAGAGGTGGCTAGTGATCGCCAGCTTCACTCCACTTCTCCAATGGTCCGCCAGCTTCACTCCACTTCTCCACCCTGTTCTATGTGCCATCTGCTTGGACTTGCTGGGCCTGGCAGATAGAACAGGGCAAGCTTTTTTTGGTGTGGCTGCTAGACTGCAGCCACACCAAAAAAAGCACGCAGCAGCTGCAGGCATCTCATGACAAAGGGGGTGAGAAGCCCCAGGATATCTGCTCACCCACTTGCTGGCTAGGTTGGGTCAGGCCAAGCTGGAAGAGGTGTGTTCACCAGGAGAAGAAAGAAAATGTGCTCTGGGAGGGTGGGCAGGCAGGTGGATGTCCTGGGGCTGCTGCACATAAACACTGCATGTGTAGCAGCTACGCACACAGTGCATATGTGCAGCAGCCCTGGGACATCCTCCCATGCTGTGCCATGGCCGCACATGGTAGGGAAAGCTAGGAGAGCAACTGGGGGCAAGTGAGCAACTGGGTGACCAGGTCGGGGGCATGGCCAGCCAGGGATTGCCACCGGTTTGATAATCCATGCCAAATCACCACTACCACTTTGCCTGAACCAGCAAACCAGTTGAATACCACCTCTGTATTATTTTAATGAATATGTATTAATTGTAATTGTTATTGCACAAGACATTTATACCCAGATAACATACTGTTTAATGAAAGATGGACTGTTTACATAAAATAAAAAATATATCATTAAAAAAATAACAGATAGAGGTTGTTGGTTGTTCTGACCAATATGTTTTGATTAGTCAATGTAGTCTATATTTTATGAGTGGCATGATGGTCTACTAGTGAAGATCTTCCATTTAGAAAGCTAAGAGTTCAATTCTAGCTAGCAGCAGATATTATTCTCCTAGGGCACAAAGAAAAAATATCTGCTGTGAACTCCATGTGGTGTCAGGAAAGGGATCTGGTCAGTAAATTCTTAGCTCCATATAGTCATCTTGACTCTACCCTGAATTAAGAAATTACAGGGTCATAAAAAGGAAGTTTTTAAATATAGTCTATTCTGTGGGAATCATTAGATGAGATATGTTTAAACCTACCATGTTTATTATATTAAATACTTCTAAGAGTTTATCACAGACAATACAGTTCACCTTGAAAGAATGTTCAAAGATCAACACTTAATTAAGGTATGGAGGAATTAAGTGGATGACATCTATTATTGTATGATGTATTGAAGCTGTATATCAATATTTTTTTACAAAAAAAAGTAAAGACTCCATAGAACACACCCTTAATGATACCTTTTGTAGTTTATTGTCATCAATAGTTGCCAAAAGAGATACATTCAGAGAAGGTAGAGATTTCAATTATAAGGTTTGGGAAGAATCCCATGGATAATGATTAAGTTTACATAAAGAATTATATAGAATTATTTTGTATGGTATCTCCTTAAAAATCTAAGATGATTCTCTCCAATGGTGTAATGTGGAAGGGAATTAATAGCTCCCCAAACCCAGGAGGTTCCATTTGGTAGAGGGGGCTATTTATTAGGCAATTAAGCTAAATGATTATCATTGATGCTTTATGATACAGCTCTAGAAGCTTTCCACAGAATACTCAGAAATAATTCAAAGAGATTATAAAACGTTTCACTTCTGCAGTTAAGGAAAAGGAAGAATCTTGTCCTTTTAGATTCTGGTGGTGATTTCTATTCACTGGAATGTACTTGCCTATCAGGCATGCTTTGCTCACCTTGTTGATATCAACCTAAGGAATGAGAGAACTGATATAATTACATGTGTTGGCTGAATGAGTTCTGAAAATTTCTACTTGATGAAAAATAATCTCACCATATAGCAACAGCACGTAGACTTATATACTGCTTCACAGTGCTTTACAGCCCTTTCTAAGTGGTTTACAGAGTCAGTCTATTGTCCCCAACAATCTGGGTCCTTATTTTACCCACCTTGGAAGGATGGAAGACTGAGTCAACCTTGAACCTGGTGGGATTTGAACTGCCAAATTGCAGGCAGCCTTGCATTATTGCACACTCTAAACACTGTGCCATCGTCACACATATGCAGTGGTGTAATTGTGGATAGGCACAAATAAGGGGCCACTGGAGAAAATGTTGTGGATAGTGCTCACATTATGGTTGATGGTTGACATGAAGTGCCAGATGAATGCCATACCTTGCCAAATAAGTGATCCTTGTCCTATCCTTCATGAATGGCATACTCAAGGAAACCTGCTCATTGGTGGGATTACAGCTCAAGTTATATATGTACTTGAGGAACATTTATTTGGTGAGCATCCTTCACAGAAGTCATTTATGCCACCTCTGTAAGTAATTCTTTTTCCTTTTCTTTCATTTCTTGATGTGGTTAGAAACTACAAAATAAAAAGACTCTTCAGGGTGTTGTGTAAATTAAGCAGATAATATTACAAGGTTTTGCATCAGTTTTTAACCATCTCTATTTGCAATCAGGGTTTCTGAAAAGCACACACAGTTTTAGCCAGACTCTAAATGAGTATTTTCAGATATTGAGGACCCCACAACTTTATTATTGTATATGTTTTTGTGGATGAAAAACATATACAATAATGAGAGCTCCATTACATCTTTATAAGATAAAATAATAGTTCACAAGACTGTGTTGATATGATCCAGTGGATTAGAAATGTTTTTTGAGGTCTCATGAAATAATAGTGACTACCTGATTGCTAACACATGGCAGATAACAGATAATCAGAGTTGGAAGGGACATTATAGGTCATCTAGTCCAACCCCCTGCCCAAGCAGGAGACCCTACACCATTCCAATCTCTTCCTGAAAGTCTCTTCCTGAAAGTAATGGTGCACCCACAACTTCTGAGAGCAAGTTGTTCTATTGTAAGATTGTTCTCACTGTCAGAAAGTTTGCCTTTATTTCCAGGTTGAATCTCTCCTTGTTCAGTTTCCATCCTTTATTTCTTGTCTGGCCTACAGCTATTTAGAAAATAGCTTCCTCTCTGTGGCAGCCCTTCAAATATTGGAAGACCGCTATTATGTCTCCCCTGGTCCTTCTCTTCACTAGACTAGCCAAGCCCAATTCCTGTAACTGTTCTTCGTATGTTTTAGTCTCCAATCCCCTAATCCTCCTGGTTGCTCTTCTCCATACTTTTTCTAGAGTCTCAACATCTTTTTTATAAACTGGATGCAGTACTCTACATGTGATCTTACTAAGGCTTTATAGAGTTGTATTAGTACCTCACTTGATCTTGATTGCATCTCTCTGTTAATGCAGTTTAGGATTGTGATGGCTTTTAGATCTTACATTGACCATACTGCTCAAAGTTTCTTCTCAGATCTCAGCTATCTTAGTGGGACTTTAGAATATTTTGATTCCACAATTTCATATTACAATAGATTTCCATCAAGAAAACTGAGAGCTGTAGATTAGACTGGGAAGTAGAAGATTATCTAGAATAAGACAATGTGAATTATTTAAATAAAAATGCCATTAAGCTACATGATTAATACTTTTACCTTTTGAAGCATAGCAGTATTGTCTGTGGTGTTGAATACATTGTCAGCGAAGAGAATGCAGTGGCTCTTAATATGATCACAGAAGTCATTTATGTAGAGTATGAAGAGAGTTGGTCCTAGAACACTGCCTTGGGAGACACCACTATTGACAGGTACAAAATTTGATAGGATGCTCCCAATTTGACCATTTGTTGTCTGTTTGACAGGAATGTTTCTATCCAGTTATGCAGATGTCCAGAGATACCATAAGATTTTAGTTTTAGGAGTAGTTTGTTGTGTACCACTAAATCAAAGGTTTTAAAGAAGTCTATGTAGATTGTGTCTATTGCTTTGCCCTGATCGAGTTGTGTCGTCCACCTGTTTCTGCAGTGTAAGAGTTGCAGATTACAGGATAGTTTTTTTTCTGAAACCAAATTGTTTATTAGAGAGTAGGCTGTTTGTCTCTAAATGGAGGATGATGGATTGGTTAATAATTGATTCCATGACTTTACAGGTGATGCAGCATAAAGAGATTGGTCTGTAATTTTCAACTAGGCTGGGGTCTCCCTTTTTGAAGATGGGCATGACCATGGCTTGTGACCATAGTTTTGGCAAGGAGCTGGTCCTGAAAGATTTTTCAAAAATTATGCTAAGAGGTGCATAATGGCAGTGGATAGCTTTTTAAAGAAGTAAGCACATATTCTATCCGGTCCAATAGATAGAGATGGTTTTAGATTGCATAGTGCTTTTTCAATATTGTCTTCTGTAAAATCGATATGTATTAGATCATTGTAGTTGTCTGTGGTTCAACTAGGAAATACTGGGCATGATCCATTGCTGTTTACAAATACTGAGCCAAAAATGTGTTAACGAAGTTGGCTTTAATGGTGTCATCATTGCAGTCTTTACCAGTAGGTCCTTTCAGGGGTGGGATGGACCTTGAGTCTTTTAGTTTGTTGTTTACAAAATTGTAAAAAGCATGGGTGAAATTGGTGCATAGAAGGTTTTCCTCTTGTTTAATGTGATAATTGATGCATTCAGTCTTTATCTGGTGGCATACATTTTTGTATTGGCTTTTGAAGTTGGCAACGTGACCAGATTTGTTTTTCCACCAAAGTGATCTCTTTTTGGATTGAAGCTTCCTTATTGTTATGTGTAATCTGTTTTCTCAGGTTTTTGGAGTTGTTATTGGTACACATAGTTTGATGACTCTTTTGACTTCAAGTAAAAATATGTTGTAATGGTCTTCAATGGTATTGCATCCAGTGAATAGAAATTCCCAATCAAGAGATGAGAGATCATTGTCTATAAGATCATAGTTTCCTTTTTTGAAGTTATAATTGGGGATCACATTGTTGTGTTGATTTTTGTGTGGACGTATGTTGAGACAAAAGTCAATCATGCTGTGGTCACTGTTGGAAAAGAGTTCTTTAGTTTATATTCTGTAAATTGAATTTGAACTATTGCAGAAGATGAGATCGAGGCAGTTGTTTAGTCTAGTGTTGTTGGTTACTAGTTGTTCCAGTCTCAGGTTTGTTACAGCATTGTAGAAGTTTGCATGTATGGGTTCAGTTTTACATTCATTTAGGGTCCAGTTAATGTGAGATAGATTGAAGTTACCAAGAAAGATAAAAGTGTGTGGGCAGGATGTTGCCCATGTTAGTAGTGAATTTAGCTTGTATTTACATATTCGATGTCATAGTCAGGGGTTCTGTAACATAACAAGAATTGAAATGTGATATTTAAGGATGGTTCACAGATGATAGTCTCAGGAAGAGCAAGCTCTTGGGTAACTTGGATGTTTTTTTAAATGTAAGGACTTTTTATAGAAGATAGCAACACCACCTCCTCTACAGATTTCATGATCTGATCGGTAAACATGATAGTCTCTTACTGTGGTAATGGAGTCAGGGAGAGATGCATTGAGCCATGTTTCACAGACAAATATGATGTCAAATTTAGCCATATTCAGTAAGAGGAGAAATTCAGGTATTTTATTCACAAGGCTTCTTGCATTGAGTAACTTGCATTTAAGGCCAGTTATAGTTGGAATTGAGGTAGTTAGGGGCATGCATGCCTAGTTTTGTGTGATGATGTGTTGGATGAGGTCGTGTTGGATGTGGAGTTGTGGGTTGTGTGACTTACTTTTGATACAATCGACGTGGTTGTCAATGTAGAGATCCTTCTCTCCATCGTCTAGACATCTTTTGAGTTCATGGAGTTCACAGGAGCGGATTCTTTGGTGTATGGATAAGTCTGGTCTTGAGTGAAGTTTTTTGTGGTTGGGATTGGTTTTTGCAATGGTGTTTATTGTATGAATGAATATGTGTTTGCTAGACTCATTTTTGCAAACAACTCTACAAAATTTTGGGGCCACTGAGCCATCATTGTATTTGAACTCAGGGCCATCTCTGGTTATTTCAATGATATCTTCAGGAGAGATGTTTGTTGTATTTGAGTTGCTTATGATATTACAAACTTCGGTGTCTTCAAGACCAAATAAGATGGCATTTGGATGTTTCCAATCATGTTCTATGGTGTCTCTGATGAGTAAGGAGATATCATTTGTGGAATTATTTAATGGGGTAGTAATTATTTGTGGTTGTAGTTTGGTGGTTATTTTTGATTGTAGTTGTGATTGTAGTTGGCATCGTAGTTATGGTAGTGGTTGTTGGGTTGGGATTTGATTTTGAGCTGATAGGTAGTCGCTTATCACTGCTGTATATTTTTTTTCAAGAGAAATTAGGCTTTCTTGTATAATTGTTTCAAAACGTGTTGCTAAGCATTTTTCTATTCAGTGCATGAGTGATTCTATGCTATCAACTCTGTCAGGCAGGATGCTTGGTTTGTTTAGCTTAGGAAAATATGATGGACATAGACAAGGGAAAGTATTTGATACTTTTAGGAGATCAGCTATGTCTTTTTTAAAGCTTAAACTGGCAAGGTGGGCTTGATTATCACAGGTAGCATTTGATGTTATTTTCGCTTTCATTGATGGTTTTAAGACATCTAAGCATGTCTGGGAGATCATTGGTATAGATATTATTTTGTTGTTGTTTGGTAGTGGAGGATTTAGAGTTTCTGGAGTTTCTGGCTGGCATGGTCAATGACAATAGTACACTAAACAATTACAATAGCTAATTAATGTGATAGGTAGACAGTTATTTAATGAATGTTGGTAATTAATAAATGTTAATTGATAAGTTAGAGACCAAAAAAAAGTAAGCTTACTTTTTACTAAAAATCAATCAATCAACTTATTACTAAGAATCAAACAATCAATCAATAGAGTAGATAATCAATGATATAGTATTAATTCTCTATCAGTTCAATGAATCAGTAAATTAGTGGTCATTTAACAATTAATTATTATGCTATATGATAAATCAATTATTATAGACAAAGCATTATCTATAAATATTTTGGTCTTGAGGTATTGAAATAGTGGAGGTAGTAAAGTATTGGAGGTTTGTTGTGTAAAGTTCCTTTGTTTTTCCTTAAAGCCCCATTTTTGTTTTGTTTTGCTTTGTTTTTGTTTTAAAGAGGAAGTGTTACTGTTTGATAGATTTGAAATGATAGCAGTCTTCCAATATCTGAGGGGCTGCCACAGAGAGGAGGGGGTCAAGCTATTTTCCAAAACACTGGAAGACTAGACAAGGAATAATAGATGGAAACTGATCAAGGAGAGATTCAACCTAGAATAAAGATAAATTTTCTGACAGTGAGAACAATCAACAGAACAGAAGTTGCTTTTGGAAGTTGTGGGAGCTTCATCACTGGAGACTTTCAAGAAGAAATTGGACTGCCATCTGTCAGAAATGGTGTAGGGTCTCCTGCTTGGATGATAGACTTGGACTAGATGACCTACAAGGTCCCTTCCAACTCTGTTAATCTAATCTTAATCTTATCAAGGTAAGAGAGCTTGCTTGCCTTGTCACAGATGTTCACCAAAATATCATCAGAAGAGACAACTATGTAGTTACATTTAAGGATTGCAAAAAAGGAAACCCAATGTAATGAAAATTATGTGAAGAGAAGGGGGAACAAGAGGTCAGATTTAGCAGGAACAAACAAACAATGGGAATGAACTAACATAATTCAATCAGACTTCCACTGGATCTTGCATTAATAATAACAAACATAACATCCCAGACCTAACTGTCATCAATTAGAAAGATAAAAATGTCTGGATAATGGATGTTGCAGTACCTGAAGGCACAAGAAAAGGAGAGAAAGCTGGATAAAATCATAATGCCTTCAATGCTATCAAACAATAATATCTGCCTTTTTCCACTTTTTGGGAAGATTTCAATAAGTTCCACAATTGAATTGCATGTCATAGCACATACTTTTTTGGTCTTTATATCTGATGCCTATTACAATTAATACATTTCTGTTGTCACTGTTGCTTCACTGAACATTTGAGCCATGGTGGCAGAATGATTGGAACACAGTACTACAGGCTACATTTTCTGTCTGCTGCCTGCTGCCTGCCTGCAATCTGGCAAATCAAATCTCAGCAGGCTCAAAGTTGACCCATCCTTCCATCCTTTAAAAGTTGGTAAAATGAGGACCCAGAATGTTGGAGGCGCAATATGCTGACTCTATAAACTGCTTAAAGAAGGTTATAAAGCACTGTAAAGTGGTATATAAGTCTAAGTGCTATTGCTATTCCACTTGCATCAATCCCTCTACATTTCACTTATCCCTCAATTACGTTGCCAGAGCCGTTTTGAAGTTGTATCAGCATTCTCTGAGTTTGGCATTTGCAGTAAAACAGATTAACTCAAACCCAAAACTCTTGTCTAATGTTACTCTGGGATTTTTCATATGTGATAACTATTTTGATGCCCGGCTGACTTACCATTCCACTTTGGAGCTGCTATTCCGATCCAATCAGTTGGTTGTCAACTACAGGTGTGGTATCAAGGAGAATCTCATTGTGGCCATCATTGGTGGGTTTGGTGCTGATTTCTCATTCATCATTTCAAATATCATCAGTCTTTACAAAATCCCTCAGGTAAGATGTAAGGTATTGACATGTATGTCTCACCTCTAGTGCAAAATCAAAGGGAATGGGAAATGATAACTTACCAAGTAGGGGTTGGCTTGTCCTTCAGTGGTGCATCAATAGGATCTAATAAAATTGGAATTTAGCCATATCTACTGCACCACATTGAAAATAGTTTGTTTAAAATGGTGTCTGAAAAAGCAAGAAGAAGCTGGATATCTTTAGGTGTTCATTTAGTATAAGCTCAGGAATGGGACTCAATTGATTTGGCCTGGTTTGGGTAAACCAGTACCTTTGAAGAAAAGCTGTAGTAAACCAGTTTGCTCCAATGATCAGCTGTTGGGCCCACCAGCCACCCTGGCTCTAGTCTGTGCTTTATTTCTGGATTTTCCAGCTCAGCTGCTTTGTGCGCCACAGTGGATTGCTGCGCATCAGCTATTTTACACACAGGACTTGCAGCAGAAGGTGAGTTGCAAATGCTGCGTGAAACACACACTTACCAAATAGGTTGTTACACCGGTTAAATCCCACCCATGTATAAATTCATCCTCAAGTGATGGGAATGAAGGGGTAACTTTGCCCATTACCATCTCTTTGCCAAACATATGCTTACAATGCTGCTCCTATCCTCCTAAGCCCCTGATGAAAATAATTGAAGAAATATATAAGGCATACATTCCAATCATAACAAACCAACTGCCATTTTATTGCAGCTTGCCTATGGCTCATTTGCTCCCAAGAAGCATGGAACAAAGATGGCTTCTTCCTTTTATCACATGGCTCCCAATGAAATTCTTCAGACTTTGGGGATTATCCATTTGTTGAAGCATTTTGGATGGACCTGGGTTGGCCTTTTAATTCTGAATGATGACAGTGGAGACAACTTCATTGAAGCTCTGGACCCACTTTTTTCTGAGAACAAGATCTGCTCTGCTTTTATGGAGAGAATTCCCAAACAAGCATTTTTTTCTATGTTTCATGGTTCTGTGGTGGGTAGGATAAATGTTTATTTGCGGGAAACTAAAATCAATACATTCATCTTCTATGGCGAAAGCTTTACAGCAATGCTTATGTTTCTCTTCCTCAAATATACATACATGATCCTTGGAAAAGTCTGGATTCTGACAGCTCAAATTGATTTAACATTAACTAGTCTGCATCAACCTTCTGATTTGCAATTGTTCGATGGAGCTATTTCCTTTGGTATTCACTCCAATGAAGTTCCAGGCTTTGACAAATTTCTTTGGGCCCTCAAACCATTCCAGACCCAACGAGATAGTTTATTGAAAGTGTTCTGGGAGCAAGGCTTTGATTGTTTCTTTACAGAGAATAATAAACCAGTGGAAGGAGATGAAGCATGTACTGGGAGGGAAGATTTAAAAAATCTTCCTAGACATTTATTTGAAATGACTGGTCACAGTTACAGTATCTACAATGCAGTCTATGCTGTAGCGCATGCTGTTCATGAGATGAATGCACTTAAGTCTAAACACAAAAGAGTAACAAAAATTAGAAGGGATGAACTTCAAAATCAAAGCACCTGGAAGGTAATAACTTATGAATCAAAACCTTTATTGGCAGAAGCAGATTAGTATCATATAAAAGTATACTGAGCTCCTTACTCTTTTCAAAGGAGGCAGTGGTGGAAATAGACTTATTCACTTCTGCAAAGAGGTTGGTGTTGAATGTTGATACCAGGGGTGGGATTCTACCAGATCGGTCTGGTTCTATAAAACTGGTTGTTATGATTCTGTGCAGTTTGGAGAACTGGCAAATCGCTCCACTGGCTGGCCCCACTCCACCCATTCACTTCTTACCTGGCATACATGCCATCTAACTTGCCTGCCTTTGGTAAGTTGCTATTTTTCTTTTTTCTTTTTGTCTGACCATCAGTTATTCTGCTGTGCCGGAAGATTTAGGTCAGCTAAAACACAGGAAATTGTTGGGTTTCTTGCTTTCTAGCTATTCCAAAAGCAGAGCTGAACCTTTCTTAGGACTGAAGCTTTTATTTTTCAGTGCAGACTCAGGCAATAGATTGCAGATAGATAGATCTGTCAGTGAATCTATGATTCTGTGAGCAGTTCAATCTGCCTGCCTGCTTTGCCTGATTTTGGGTAAAAGTTGCTCTTTTTTATAAAAAAAATTCAATATTTACAATATTTACATACAAGCCATACCCAGCTAGTCACATGACCACCAAGCCATGCCCAGTCAGCAAGCCATGCCCAGCCAGTCACATGAGTTTTGTGGGTCTGGCCTAATTTGTGGGTGTGGCTTGATGATCACCAAGCAAGCCATGCCAGCCAGTCAATGAGTTTTGTGGGTCTGGCCTAATTTGTGGGTGTGGCTTCATTGTTAAGAAATTTGAATCCCACCCCGGTTAATATGTTCATTCAAGTATGGTAGCAATTTGATTCATTACAACAAATCAATTCCTATTGTCCTGAATGATGGGTGAGTGTTGCAGAAATTTCTTCTGAGCCCTTCCTAGCAGTACTGTCTGAAGGTCTTCAGTGTTGGGTGGCTTTACCAATAGATACATTTAAATTGTAATCCCTATGTCTTAATATCTCCCAGACAGTCTTCAGCTATTGGCCTTTGATAGAATCCAGCTCCAGAAGACATGCTAAGTTGTAACATTGCTTTTGAATCTAGTTTTTTGGTTTGCAGGTATCAACAATGATGTCACTATGTTCACAGATGTCCCAGTTTTGTCTCTCCCATGGAAGCCCATAATTAAGAATTATGCAGTGTGTTATGGTTAAGTGATAGTCATACTTAAAACTGACTAACAGAAATCAGTGTGGCATTAAGTAATGCCACTTTCATTTTTATAGATATAAATTTCAGGAAATCTTGATCTAATCCATTTTTGCTTACCCTTATTTTTTCTTTCTTTGTTTAAATTTAGCTTCATTGGTTTCTCCAAGGCCTTTCATTCAATAATTCATTTGGAGAAACTGTGTCCATCAATCAACATGGAGAAGTGCTTTCTGGATTTGATATTATAAATGTGATTGTGTTTCCAAACAACTCCTACCGCAAAGTGAAAATTGGAAAGCTGGATCCCAAAACACTTTCAGGAAATGAATTTGTCATTCATGAAGATTTAATTGTTTGGCACAAAGATTTTAAGCAGGTATGGATTTTGAGGTATTTTATTGTTTTGGATGAAAGATTGGGAGATCAGAGATGGGTTTAACTGTATAGCCTTTCATTTGCTTTAATCACTTAAAATTAACCATTCTGAACTTAAAGTATGACTATTCTTTCCTGCTCTGAGGGAATTATAATTGGTAAATAACAAGGATTTTGGAGCGGGAAGGGAATGGGGAACATTACTATTATCCTGGACAAAGTAAACTATAAAATAATATTGAGGAATAAAAAGTTTGAGAATCAGTGAGATGACAAAAGATTCTGGCTTCATTGGGGTTGATACAGAAAAACATCAGACTTCATTATATGAACAATAATGTAAAAATGAGACCAGGATGAAAGTTTAATCCATAGAGCTGGAACTCAGAGATATGCTTAATGTGGTGATTTATTTATTGGGGTTTTTTTTTGTACTAAGTTAAGTAATAAGTATCATATCACTTATTAATTAATTTAAATAATTTAAACCACATTTTCATTTCCTTCATTTGATCCTGAGAGGGGGAAAGAAGGAATAATTTGGATGTAACCATATGCAATATTTAGGAAGTATTGTAGAGATTTCCAAGTGTGGCATTTCATTTCATGATCTTAGGACCTCTATTACTCTATTTGTTCAGGTAGATTAGGTAGATTCAGTATTATTCAAGTCTTCAGTGCTGAATTCCTGGTTTATCAACAGGTTTTGCCCCATTCAGTGTGTAATGATCTCTGTCCTGCTGGCTATCAGAAGAAAAAGAAAGAAGGCAAGAAATTTTGCTGCTATGATTGTGATCCATGTTCTGCTGGGAAGATGTCAAATATGTCAGGTAAATTATTCTCAGGTTTACTCTTCTTTGGTCTACTCTATCTTATTCAACTTTACCTTATTCCACTCTAACATATTCTACTCTACTCTACTCTGCCTTATTCAACTTTACCCTATTCCACTCTACTCCATCCTATCTCATTCTACCTTGTTCAACTGTATTGTGTGGTATATTAGAGTTTTTCACTACTTAATTGACCAAATAGTAAATTAATTTTATTTAAATATATACCCAATTTCTCTATTTCATTTATTCCAATCCACATGCTGAAAGACTTTACAAAGTATACACATATTGTAAAATTGGATAAAACTAGAGTGAAAAGCTTTAAAGTAATGCCTAAAATGAAGAAAAAAAAAATGTCCGATACAGGCACTGGATTGCCTCATGCTCATGAAACTTCTCTTATCTCAGGGATTCAGGACTTTGCTTGGGTTACAGAGGAGCTGGGGGAGATAAATTTGGGTAAGAGAGATTGAGAACATAGGAGGCACTTTGCAAAGGATGAAGGATAGGATAATGCTTCTATTAAGGCCTATTTTGTGATGCTAAGGATGGGGGGAACATGTATGTCTTTGTTTCTAAGGCATCCACAGAGGTTATAGTATGTCTCTCTCTTATTTACAGACACAATTGCCTGTTCTGAATGTCCAGAAGATCAATTTCCAAGTAAGGACAAAGTTCGATGCATCCACAAATCAATAATATTTCTAACTTTTGAAGAACCTTTAGGGATCAGCTTAGTTGTGATTACTACTTTATTTTCAATCATTACCATGTTAATACTTGGAATATTTATCAAGTATAAAGACACTCCTGTTGTTAAAGCTAACAACAAGGACCTCACCTACACTCTCCTAATCTCCCTTCTGCTTTGCTTCCTCTGCTCTTTTCTTTTCCTTGGAAAAGCTTCACAACTGATTTGCATCCTCAGACAAACTGTCTTTGGAGTTATCTTCTCTATGGCCATTTCTTCTGTATTGGCCAAAACCATCATGGTCATTGCTGCATTCATGGCCACCAAACCAGGATCCAGCATGAGGAAATGGTTGGGGAAAAGACTGTCCATTTTAATTATTTTCTTTTGCTCCTTCATTCAAGCAGCTATTTGTCTGATGTGGATGATCACTTCTCCCCCCTTTCCAGAACTTAACATGAGATCCATGACTGAAGAGATTATAGCAGAATGTAATGAAGGGTCTGTTGTAATGTTTTACCTTGTCTTGGGCTATATGGGGTTTCTGTCTCTGGTCAGCTTCATAGTGGCTTTCCTGGCTAGGAACCTGCCAGACACTTTCAATGAAGCCAAGTTCATCACTTTTAGCATGTTGATGTTTTGCAGTGTTTGGTTGTCTTTTGTTCCAACGTATTTAAGCACCAAAGGAAAGTATATGGTAGCTGTGGAGATCTTCTCCATCTTAACTTCTAGTGTTGGGTTATTGGGATGTATCTTTTTTCCCAAATGTTACATTATTTTGCTGAGGCCTGAGCTGAACAGCAAAGAACAACTTGTGAAGAAAAAGCATTTTTGATTATTAAATTATGGATTAGCAATCGCAATAGCACTTAGACTTATATACCATCTTACAGTGCTTTACAGCTTTCTCTAAGCAGTTTACAGAATTAGCATATTGCCCCCAACAATCTGGGTCTCATTTTACTGACCTTGGAAAGATGAAAAGCCAAGTCTACTTGAGCCTGGTCAGATTTGAACTGCCAAATTGCACTCAGCCAGTAGTCAGCAGGAGTAGCCTGCAGTACTGCATTCTAACCACTGTGCCACCATGGATTGATGTATTTCTGCTCTGAAACTGAATAAGTAATCCTCTTCTATGAATAAAATGGACATGTTTATTGGTTCTGCCAATTTTATTGATATTGTATATCCTTGACATATATAACAGTATATCAAATTCTTATGAATGGATATGGAAAATAAAATCTTTCATTATTTCATGAGTGATTTTTCTTTAAATGAAGTATTTTATTTTAGTTCTGATTATTTACAGGATGTATTTACTGAAAAGAATAATTAAGTCTTCTTTAAAAAAGATCTGCTGTTTGTTAATGGTTAACCATGATCAAACTTCTGAGTAATGTTGTTTGGACTTATTTAAAATCAAGCAACAAAGGGAAATAATCCTAGATTATACTTGAAGTAATTGAGTTAAAAGGATATCAGAATCAATAAAGGAGTATATTTGTAGCTCAGGTGTGATATGTAAAATTGCATATTAAGGATTATGCCTGTGAAAATAAGAAAAGATAAGTAACGTCATATTTATGCTATCAATGGCTTATGGCAATATTACTGGAATATTAAGTAATTATTATATAAATGTTTTATTAATCCCCCAAACAAGGTTGTTTTGCCCTTTGTAACATGTCGAATTTCTGGCAGGTCACCAACCTGGCAGTACACACTATTTAATGTGTTATTGTATGATAAAATTAAGAAATGCTGATGTTAATACCAGTATCCTAGAATAGATAATCTGCCAAACAGGGTATAGCATATACCATAAGAGATCAAGTTTTCTGAAAATGAGATATATGAGTGGGTGGTGGTTACTGGAAAAGTACCCAGTAAGTGGGAAACAGGATAAGGTGATGTTAACACAATCTTGTATGCAGAAGTGTATAAAAATCTCCAACATGTCTGGGGGGAGGGTCTCCTATCTCTCTCCTTTGAGGGAGAAGTGGTCCTAGCCTTTGCAAGTGCTAAATAAACAAGCTCTTTATCATTCCTGGTTGCCTGTCACTTTTTTGATTATTATCATATCACATTTGAAATGAGGGCTCCTTGATGCCCTCTGAGCTTGGTTGTTTTCTTGAAGACATTGCTAGCGCACTGATGATGCTCCTTGGGTAATGAAATGTCTGCAAGAAAGAAAAAAAACCCAAGCTTTATTATTTCCTAAAATATTTCATTCTTCTAGGAGGGGTGGGTGTTAATTTTCTACAAAGGGAAAGTAGCATGAAAGTTAGCTCAAGACCTTAGAGAAAAGCTGTGACAGGTTTTCCAGAGGAAAAAATACCAGATAGCTAAGAGAATGGTCCACCAGCATATGCAAATATTGCCCATGGACTGATCTTGTACATCATATAAATATTTGTATAAAAGAATAAGGAATCCCTCGAGTATATGATTCCTTTATGTGCTACCTCCATGAAAAGCTAAAAAAACAGTTGTCTCCAAAGATGTAACATATAGAATAGAATAGAATAGAATAGAATAGAATAGAATAGAATAGAATAGAATACTTTATTGGCCAAGTGTGAATGGACACACAAGGAATTTGTCTTGGTGTAAATACTCTCAATATACATAAAGAAAAGGTACATTCATTAAGAATCAAGAATCATAACGTACAACACTTAATGATAGTCATAGGGCACAATCAACAATCAAATCATATTAGGAAACAGTCAATATAAATCATACAGATACAAGCAACAAAGTTACAGTCCTGCAATCACAGTGGGAGGGGATGGGTGATAAGGAGTGATGAGAAGATTAATAGTAATAGTAGTGTACACTTTGTAAATAGTTGAACAGTGTTGAGGGAATTATTTGTTTAGCAGGATGATGGCTTTTGGGGAAAAAAAACTGTTCTTGTGTCTTGTTGTTCTGGGGTGCAGTGCTCTATAGTATCATTTTGATGGAAGGAGTTGAAACAGTTTATGTCCGGGATGTGAGGGGTCTGTAGATATTTTCACAGCCTTCTTTTTGACTCGTGCAGTATACAGGTCCTCAGTTGGAGGCAGGTTGGTAGTAATTGTTTTTTCTGCAGTCCTAATTATCCTCTGAAGTCTGGGTCTTTCCTGTTGGGTTGCAGAACCAAACCAGACAGTTATAGAGGTGCAGATGATAGACTCAATAATTCTGCTGTAGAACTGTATCAGCAGCTCCTTGGGCAGTTTGAGCTTTTGGAATTGGCACAGAAAGAACATTCTTTGTTGTGCTTTTTTGATGATGTTTTTGATGTTAGGTGTCCATTTTAGGTCATGTGATATTGTAGAACCTAGAAATTTGAAGGTCTCTACTGTTGATACTGTGTTGTCTAGTATTGCAAGAGGTGGTAGTATGGGAGGGTTTCTTCTGAAGTCTACGACCATTTCTACGGTCTTGAGTGTGTTCAGTTCCAGATTGTTCCAGTTACACCACAAGGCAAGTTGTATAACCTTCTGTCTGTATGCAGATTCATCGTTGTCTCGAATGAGACTAATCACTGTTGTGTCATCAGCAAATTTCAGTATTTTAACAGATGGATCGTTTGAGATGCAGTCACTGGTATATAGGGAGAAGAGAACGTAGTGTAGTGAATTAATAGCTCTTCAAACCCAGGAGGTGACATTAAGCAGAGGTGACTGTTTATTGGTAATTAAGCTAAATGAGTCTTGTTGGTGCTTCATGCAACTGCTCCAACAGCTGTCAAAAAAAAATATTGAGAAATAATGTATAAGTCAATGTGGATGAGGTTATAAAACTTTCCACTTCTGTGGTTGGTGAAACAGAAGCAGGTAGGATATTGCCTCTGAATTCCAATGATTTCCATTGACTGGAATGTGCTTGTTCATTGGGGTATGCTTTCCTAAACTTCTTGGTGTCAGTCAGGGGAATGAATGAAATAATATAGTTACTTGTATGTGTTCCCAGATTTTGTAACTGACGGAAAACAGCCCTACCATATGCAGTGTTGGGATTGTGAATGGGTACAAAGAACCTCCTCTAAAAAAAATGTTGAGAGTATTGTTCCTACTATGGTTGCTGATTGACTTGAAAAGTCAAACTGATGCAATGTCTTGCCCCAGAAGTGATCCCTCTCCTATTCTTCATGAATGGTATAAGCCAGGAAACCTCCTCATTGGTGGGATCACAGCTCAGATTATATATGTACTGGAGGAACTTTCCTTCAATGAGCATCCTTCACAGAAATCATCTATGCCACCACTGTAAGAAATTCTCTTTTCCTTTTTTTCCCCTCCATATGTGATTTGAAACTGCAGGATATTCAGTTTCAGAAGGCTCAGAAACTCAATCCTATTTTTGGTAAATTAAGCACAGAATATTGCAGCTTTGACACCAATATTTTACCAACTCTATTTGTAATCAGAGTTACTGGAGCATAGATAGCATTTTCAGCCTCAAAGAATCTTGACATTTCAAGAATCCCCAATTTTATTATTGCATATGTTTTTGTGGATCAAGATGGCTGATCTATAAAATCTCATACAATAAAACAGTAGTTTACAAGGATTTCTGTTGATAAATGCAATCCTATTGTTTAGATCTCTTTTGTGTGGCACTGGGAAGTGATAGTGATTTCCTATCCACTGAATCAGCCCTTGCATAAAATTATCAAAAAACCTTCTATGCAGATGTTTTGAGATTGCCAGGGGAACAAAATGAGTTGCAGTGCCAATCCTTCAAAGAGATACCTGATAGGAGAAAGCAATACATTAAAAACCAATCATACAGCTTCCTTAGCATTTTAGGGAAGTAGTCTATTTTAAGATATCTTGATGGAAATCCATTTTAGAATCAAATCATGGAATGAATTTATTGCAAATCTGCCTTGATGCTGTTGGGATCTGAAAGTTTCTCCTTAAGTAGAAGGAACTCTGGGAGGCATGGCCAATCTAAAGTAAGTGGGTTTGTTTGACTTGTCACTGATATTCACTAAAAGTATTAGCAGATGTGAGATCTGTATAATTAGATTTAAAGTCAGCAAGAACAGCAAATCAATATAATGAATGTTATAAGAGGAGAAGTGGGAACAAGAAGCAAGATTTAGTAGGAGCAAATAATGCACTGTAACAGTGAACTCAAAGAATTCATTCAGTCTTTACCTGAATCTTGCATTAATCATCATCATCAACTTCCTGTTTTCCATCTCTACAATTAAACTGCATATCATTGTTTCTGGCAAGCTAGTTCAGTTGTTGATTTTCTTGATTTAACAAATGTTCCTCATTGGTCTTTATATCTGATGCTCATCACAATGCGAAGGTTTCGTAGTGTGGTTATTGTTGCTTCACACAATGCATTTGTCTTGCTTCAATCCTCAGTATTTCACTTAGCCCTCAATTATGTTTCCAGGGCTGTTTTAAAATTTTATCAGCATTCTTTGAGTTTAGCATTTGCTGTGAAACAGATCAACTCAAATCCAAAACTCTTATCAAATGTTACCCTGGGATTTTTCATCTGTGACAACTATTTTGATGCCCGGCTGACTTACCGTTCCACTTTGGAATTGCTATTCCAATCAGATCAGTTGTTTGCCAACTACAAATGTGACATCAAGGAGAATCTCGTTGTGGCCATTATTGGAGGATTTGGTGCTGATATCTCATTCTTCATGTCTAATATCTTAAGCCTTTATAAAATCTCACAGGTAAGATGTAAGTATTGATATGTATGAAAACCTGTCCATATGGCAAAATTGAAGGGAACAGGGGACAATTATGATCCCCTCTAGTGAGGGGATAGAGCAGACATCAAGAATAACAGAATTGAAAGGGATTTTGGAAGTCTAGTTCAACCCCTGCTCACACAGGAGACCATATATAATTCCAGACAAATGGCTAATATCTTCTTAAAAACTTCCCATGTTGGAGCATTTACAACTTCTGGAGGCAACCTGTCCCACTGGTTAGTTATTCTTACTGTCAGATTTCTCTTTAGTTCTAGATTGCTTGGAACAATTTGCCTCCAAAAGTGGTGAATGCTCCAACTGCAGAAGTTTTTAAGAAGAGATTGGACAACCATTTGTCTGAAACACTATAGGGTTTCCTGTCTGAGTAGTAGGTTGCACTAGGAGACACCCAAAGTCCCTTCCAACTCTGTTGTTCTGTTCTGCTTCTCTCCTTGATTAGTTTCCATCCACTGCTTTTTGTCCTGCCTTTAGATGCTTTGGAGAATAGGTTGAACCACTCTTATTTGTGGCAGCCCCTTAGATATTATAACATTGTTATATGTCACCCCTAGCCTTTCTTTTCATTAAGCTAGACACATTCCTATCCAACTGTGAAAATGGGACTACAATATGTTTTCTTCATAACCTGTTTCCCCCAAATCAATCTGATTGATTACTGTGCTTGATATTTTAAATGGACTCAAATAAACATTAGATTCAACTTCAGAGATATATCAAAAGGGGCTGATCCAAACTGGGAATTAGAATTACATCATATCTACTGAATAACATTGCAGAATGTAAATTCCTAATGTAAGCTAGTGTATGTTCATCACAGAACCTATGTCTTTTCTCAGCCAAACTTTTGGGGTTGCTTATATTCATTGAACAAAGAGGTAAACAAGGCAATATTCCATTTATTTAGCATTTAGTGCATAGTAATCACAATGATCAGAGCTTTATTTAGATTTGAAAATGGAAGCCCACAGAAGAAAAGAGCTTGAAAAAAATATATGTATGCATTGTATATAAGAAAATATATTTCTCAAGTTAGTAGAGACATTCCAGTTATAATCAACTAACTGCACATTTTATTATAGCTCGCTTATGGCTCATTTGCTCCCAAGAAACATGGAACAAAGATATCTACTTCCTTTTACCGCATGGCTCCCAATGAATCCCTTCAGATTGCAGGGATTATTCATTTGCTGAAGCACTTTGGATGGACATGGATTGGCCTTTTAATTCTGGATGATGACAGTGGAGACAATTTTCTCCAAGCCCTGGACCCACTTCTTTCTGAGAACAGGATCTGCTATGCTTTTGTGGAGAGGTTTCCCAAGCAATCAAATTTTTTTATGTTTCAAGGTGAGATAGTGCAGTCTATATGTATTTATTTGAATGACCTCAAAGTCAACACATTCATTTTCAATGGGGAAAGCATCACAGCAATGCTTCTGTTTCTGTTCATGAGATATATCGAGAACAGCCGTGGAAAAATGTGGATTTTGACTGCTCAGATGGATTTAACTTTAACCAGTCTCCATCGACCCTCAGATTTGCAAATATTTGATGGAGCGATTTCCTTTGCTATTCACTCCAATGAACTGCCAGGGTTCGACGCATTCCTTTGGGCCTTCAAACCATTACAGATGAAACAAGCAAGGCTGTTCAAAGAATTCTGGGAACAGAGCTTTGATTGTATTTTTTCAGAGAACAATCAACCAGTGGAAAGTGGTGAAGCATGCACTGGGAGGGAAGAGCCCAAAAACCTTCCTGAGTATTTATTTGAAATGACCGGCCACAGCTACAGTATCTACAATGCAGTCTATGCGGTGGCACATGCTGTTCATGGCATGAACTTACATAAGTCTAAATACAAAAAAGTAACAGAAAGTAGAATGGATGAACTTCAAGATCAAGACATCTGGAAGGTAATTTCTGGTGAAAACACCTTTGTGGTCAGGCACAGATTCCATGTAAAGTTCTTCAGAGTTTCTTCTTGTGTTTCAAATTGGTAAGGAGAGAATGATGTATCGTGTCCCAGTTTAAACCTCTTTTGTGGAAACTGATAGTTCTGACATGTGCAACTTGTCATGGTTAATGGTGAGATTAGGGATAAGGTTGGCTGAAAGTCTTCAGTGTTGGGTAGCTTTGACACAGGTGTTGGAATCTATCTTTTAATGCACCCTCTCCAATCCTGCAATACCTTCAACATGTACCTAGTTGTCACCATGGGGTGTGTGGCAGGATGGATTCTTTGGCATAGGCTGAAGCCATCATGCTTGCTAACACTTTTGCAGGATGTGCCATCAGAGTGCAGTACTGCTGGCTACTTCTGCTGACCACCAGCTGCCTGCAATTTGGCAGTTCGAATTTCACCAGGATCAGGGTTGACTCAGCTTTCCATCCTTCAGAAGTTGCTAAAATGAGGACCCAGATTGTTTGGGGGGCAATAGGCTGACTCTGTAAACCACTTAGAGAGGACTGTAAAAGCACCGTGAAGCAGTTTTTAAGTCTAAGTGCTATTGCTATAAGACTGAGAGGAACTGTTAAAGAGAGTAATATAAACAACCCAGGAGTTTCATTTCAACTTTGCAAAATCATTGCTTTACATAGCAGCTTTTAAGAGGCATTTTTCAACTGTGAAAGCAAGATGGCCCATGATGATCACTAAAAATATGAGAAGTATTCTGAGGCACTGGAACAAGTACAAAGAACAATGAGAAAACAATCATCATCTTTTTTTAACAACCCCATAATCCCTTGTGGTGTGAAGTCTGGGCAACTGAACAGAACTGAGTGTTTAATGTTTACTGGCCAGATACTTTCCTGTCACCAATGCTGAGTTCTATTCAGCATATATATTCTCAATGAGCCCAGAGAGAGAAATAGCTGCCTCTACCTAGAATTGAACTCACAACTTCCTGATTGTGAGGCAAGAACTTGTCCTTGAGGCCACCGTACCACTCAAACAATGTGGGATTGAAAATTAATTCTTTGCAGTCAAATGAAAAAAATATGCTAAGCCATAGCATGGCTTCTTTTTCTTTGGAACCTAGTTTCTCAGACTCTAGGTGTCCATTACAAGCCACCATGAAGTCAATATGGAAACATGTGCCCCATTTTTGTCTGTCTTGTTAGAGCCTATTATAGTCACTTGTGCATGTGTCATGGTTTACTTATAGCTATCTTTAAAATTGAGTGACAGAAAAAATGGGATTTAAGCATATATATAAATCCCCACAGAATCCATCATATGTGCAGTAGAATCCAGCCTAACTAAATTAAATACAGATGAAGCTGATAAAATAAGACACCAAGTTACCAACATTCTATGCACAAGCAAACCATCCAAAAGCAACTTACAGCAAAATGAAATTAAAGCGCTACAAACCCTGAAAAGAGACAGCAGCATAATCATCCTCCCAGCAGATAAAGGGAATGCCACTGTAGTAATGGACAGAAAAGACTATGAAACTAAATTGACAGACCTACTCCAAGACTCCACATACAAACCCATAAACACAGACCCAACCACATATCTGGAAAAATTAACCAAGAAGAAAATTATAACCAGCCACATAAGCAAAGAGATCCAACACACGATCATACCCAGAGAGAAATCTTCCAGATGCCCCAAACTATACGGCCTCCCAAAAATACACAAAGAAGGCATACCTCTCAGACCCATAGTCAGCTCCAGAGGAGCACCACTACAAAACCTGGCTAAACACCTAGCAAAAGTGCTACAGCCCCATGCTGAAACAGCAGCTTCTCATGTACAAAACTCATACCACTTCTTGGAAATGATCAAAGATCTACACGTGGAGCAAGAAGATTTGCTTGTAAGTTTTGACGTGGTTTCACTATTCACCCAAGTCCCGATAAAAGAGACCCTCGAAATCATCAAAAATAAATACCAACCAGCTAAACACCTCATGGAACTAACAGAACACTGCTTAACCAACACATATTTTATATACAAAAGACAAAGATACAAACAAATTGAAGGAGCCCCCATGGGATCACCATTGTCACCTGTCATTGCAAACCTGTTCATGGAAGAATTCGAATCCAGAGCCCTGGCTAATGCCATACTCAAACCCAAACTATGGTTAAGATATATCAATGACACATTCGTGATTTGGCCCCATGGAAAAGAAAACCTAAACAACTTCCTAACACACCTAAACAGCGCACACCCCAAAATCAAGTTCACCATGGAAACAGAAACAAACAAACAACTACCATTCCTAGATGTACTAATCTACAAGAAAACAGATGGCACACTAGGACACACCATATACCAGAAGAAAACACACACCAACCGCTACCTCAACGCCCAATCCCACCACCACCCAGCACAGATAAACTCCGTGGCTAAAACACTAATTACTAGAACCAAGCGCCTGGCAGACAAGACACACATTAAGACTGAACTATGCACCCTGACTAAAATATTGACAGCCAACGGCTTCCACAAAAGCAAAATCACCAACTTGATCCACAAAAACACACTGAGACATAATAGAGACCCAGAAGATGAACAGACCCATGGAACAGCTGTCCTGCCCTACATAAGAGGCACTACAGACAAAATTAGTAAGATTCTATACAGACACCACATCAAGACTGCCTTCAAAACAGATAGAAAAATAGCAGCCATCCTCAGGAACCCCAAAGACAAAATTGACCTGGAAAACCAAGGCATATATGAAGTCCCCTGTGCATCATGCCCGGCCACATACATTGGACAGACCAATAGAAGAATAAGCACCCACCTGGATGAACACAAAAATGCAGTCAAAAAGCTGGAACACACTTCCTCACTCGTCCAACACATGGAAGCCACAGGTCATAACATCAACTTCAATGGCACCAAAACCCTAGCCACCATAGAAAATCCCAGCCACAGAATCATCAGAGAAGCCATAGAGATTGAAAAAAGACCAGAAAGCATGAACAGAAGAGATGATTCCACCAGGCTGTCAATCATTTGGAAGCCTGCACTCACAAACAAAAAAATCTCCACACCACAAGCCAGGCAAACACCTGGGCACAAACAGATCCCCCCTGATACCTCCAGCTCAAACACACCCCAACCAGGCACCCAGATGAAACCCAGCTTCCTAACTAATGATAGCCGTCCATTTACCCGAAGCCAAGCTGCACTAAAGGCCTCCAATAAAGTAACACAATGTTGCCAGCCACTCAAGATACAAAAAGATCCCCCCCCAAAAAAAGACAGAAGATATTAGTAGCAGAACACAGCAAACTCCAAGACCAATAAACACAGACCAAGACTCTCAACCAATCAGGAGGAAGAAAAAACCATTCTGACACAGCAATAGGCTGCCCCAAATTTAAATCTGAAACCACTGTAAAAGTTTGACTCACAGACAAACACCATACAAAAGCCTGATGATGGCAGATGAGATTCTGCTGAAACGTTGCTACAACTTTAAAAGCACCACGTGGGAAAATACCCGAACAAAGCTGAATGCCAGACATGTAAGTACCCGCGAAAACTTAAGAAAACATATATATATATATATATATATATATATATATATATATATATATATATATATATATATATATATATATATATGTTTTCTGAGGTTCTCGCGGGTATTTGTATGTGGATCTTTGGTTATTTGGGTTTTCTCTCGCGTAAGATTGGAAGTATCTAGGCAACGTTTCGATGAAGTCTCATTCATCATCTTCAGGCTTGGTCTTCAGCTCTGTGCTTCTCAGAGTGATGTGAGCTTGCAGCTGCTTCTTCCTTTTAACTGCTAGTGGGGGTGTGACTTGATTGGGTGGGGGCTTGGCTGTGTTCTGATTGGGTGGGGGTATGTTCTCATTGGTTGGGGGTTTGGCTGTGTTCTGATTGGTTGGGGGGGTTGGCTGTGTTCTGATTGGCTGCTCAGGTTAGTCTTAGTTGCTGGGGGATTTGAGCTGGTGAGCACAACCAAGCCCCCACCTGAACAGAACACGCCTCCAGCCAATCAAAACACAGCCAACCCCCCAACCAATCAGAACACAGCCAAAGCCCCAACCAATGAAAACATACCCCCACCCAATCAGAACACAGCCAAGCCCCCACCCAATCAAGTCACACCCCCACTAGCAGTTAAAAGGAAGAAGCAGCTGCAAGCTCACATCACTCTGAGAAGCACAGAGCTGAAGACCAAGCCTGAAGATGATGAATGAGACTTCATCGAAACGTTGCCTAGATACTTCCAATCTTACGCGAGGGAAAACCCGAATAACCAAAGATCTATCTATATACATATATACATATATACATATATACATATATACATATATACATATATACATATATACATATATACATACATATATACATATATACATATATACATATATACATATATACATATATACATATATACATATATACATATATACATATATACATGTGTGTGTGTGTGTGTGTATGAATGAATGAATGACACAGTTTTATTTTGGGGGAAACACAAGTAAGTCTAGGTGCTATTGCTATATCATGTTAGCCCCTTTGGAAAGATCGTCCTGAGATCTGTACCACAAATCCATTGCTTTATTTCTTCTTATTTATCCCCCCCCCTCTTTTTTAAAATTTAGCTTCACTTGTTTCTTCAAGGCCTCTCATTCAATAATTCACTCGGGGAAACTATATCCATTGACCCTCAGGGAGAAGTGCTTTCTGGATTTGATATTACAAATTTTGTCATTTTTCCAAATCACTCCTACTATAAAGTCAAAATTGGAAAAATGGATCCCAAAAGTCTTGAAGAAAATGAATTTGTGATTCATGAACATTTAATTGTGTGGCCCAAATATTTCAAGCAGGTAGAGATTTTAAGTCATTTTATTATTTTGGGTGAAAGTTTTGGATATTTAAAAAATGAGTTTATGCAATCTGCTCTCAGATCCTTTAATCAGTTAAAACAAACTACTCTGTATTCAAAGTATGTCTGTTTTTCATGTTATGGGGAAATGATACATGGCAAATAATTTACAGGATTTATTTGTGGAGGGAGGGGGGAGTATTTTACTATTACTCCTAACACTAATAAAAAATGAAATAAAATTCAGGAATAATTAAATGGTATTAAAAATAATTGAATATAAAATAAAAAGTTCCCATCTATTTTTGAAAATCATAAGCCATTTGAGACAAATTTTGTGTAGCCTGATTTGATTGTGCTTGACAGAGCAAAGCCTCTGACTTAGCTGTGTGAATAATAGTGTAAAAAGTGAGTAAATAACTCCTGAAGTTGGGAAAAGAGCATTCCATCAACTAGAAAGAATAGAAGGAAAACACTACACTTCAAATTGTGCCCAGAGTCACATTTTAGATGGTAATTTTTGTTGTTTCTTTTCTGCTTGTACTAATCTAAGTATAAAGTCTCAGAGCATGGTTTTTTGTTTTGTTTTGTTTTTTAAATCTATTTCTCCTTTTTCTTCATTTAATCCAGAAAGGGGATGGGCAAGAACAGACTGGATGTAGTTATATGCAATAATTGGGAAGTGTTGAAGAGATTATCAGGTGTGGCACTTCATTTCTTAGAATCATAGAGCTGATGGGGACCTCAGGGCTCCTCTAGTCCAACGCTCTTCTCAAGATTGGAGACCTTGTACCATTCCAGTCAAATGGTTGTCCAATCTTTTCTTGAAAACCTCTAGCAGTGGATCACCCACAACCCTCGGAAACAAGCTATTCCACTGATTGTCCTCATTGTTACAAAATTTCTCTTAACTTCCAGATTGGATCTGTCTTTAACAAGTTTCTTCCTATTAGTTCCTTTCCTGCTCTCTGGTGCTTGGGGAAATAAGTCAATCCTCACTTCTCTCTGACAGCTCCTTAAGTACTGGAAGACAGTTATCATGTCCTTCTCTTCAGTAGCCTAGAATAACCTAGCTCTTGAAATTTATTTGAATATAGGTAGCTCGGGTTGGTAGTTGGGCTGTTGGGTTGAGCTCCGAGCTTGGCAATTTGATTGCAAATGTTTCATCACCATTCGAGGAGACATCATCAATGTGCTTTGAATTGTACTTGTCTTTCAGAGCACTGGTCTTTAAATATCTTTTTGACATGATCCAAATTAGTGTGGATGTTATTTGCCTACTTCTGAGTCATGGTCAGACTATTTGATTGGCTGGCTGTTGTTATTGAGGCATGGTCTTTGGTTTTAAGTACCATCTTTGTGATGTAAATTAGTTGTCAGGGTTCCAACAAATGTTCTAATCAAATCATGAGCTTCAAGCCAAACTTCAAAAGTAATCCAATTATTTATTAGGAGCAATATGTCGGCACTGATCCTAATGAAGCCAGCTCTGACTCATATAATTTATGGTGCACCTATGGCCCAGTTTCCTCCTCCCCACTGGATGTGTCATAAATCAAGTTCTCTAACCAGAGCACCATCATGGTTGGTGTGTCATAAATCACATTCTCCAACCGAGGACTTTTGTGGGTTCTAGAGGTCACGCACCTCCAGCTGGATCAGTAACCTGGGATACAACTTTGTTCTATCTCCCTTTTGATAGGTTAGGCAATTTCTTCCTTTTGAATAAAAAGGAAGATGCAAACAAGGAATAAAGTAGTTCTGCTTTTTCCCTACCACCTATTACCTTCTTGCCATAAGAAACTTTCTTCTTGTTCCTTATATATATTGGAAGAAACATATTTATCACTTCTGTAATTACTTGTCAATCTTGGCTCATTCTGGACCTGACCTTTCCTGTCTCTTTTTCTTACAGATTTGAGCTGTTTGCTGATTTTCTCTTTGAGTTATGTACTCATTTTCTTTGGCAACCATGGAGGCCTCATCTGGGGTTGCTTTACTTTTTCTGTGGTACTGCTTTTGCTTGGTCCTTCATCATTTCATCTTTCAGGATTTCCAATGCATCTTGAACATTTTTTATTTTTAGGATTTCCATCCATGGAATCCTTCTTAGTCTCACTCTTAACTTGAAATGTCTAAAATAGTAGTATGACTTGGTTCAGTGATCTGTGATTGTGTTATGGTGAATTCAAGTATGATAAGGTCTCTCTCCTTCAAAAGTTCTGTCAACTTCTAGTCCCTCAACCATTTCATCCTTAGTAAGAATTATGTCCAATGTCACTCTATTTCCCTTCCCTACTTTCCCAAAGGGAAGGGACATGGTGGCTCAGTGGCTAAGATGCTGAGCTTGTTGATCAGAGAGCTTGGCAGTTCGAATTCCTAGCACTACATAATAAAGTGAGCTCCCATTACTTGTGCCAGCTTCTGCCAACCTAGAAGTTCAAAAGTACATAAAGAATGCAAATAGAAAAATAGGGACCACTTTGGTGAGAAGGCAATAGTGTTCTGTGCACTTTTGGCATTGAGTCATGCCAGCCACATGACCATGGAGATGTCCTCAGACAATGCAGACTCTTTGGCTTTGTAACAGAGCTAGGAACAACTGGCCCCTAAGTGAAAGGGGAACCTTTACCTTCCCTTCCCATAGGATAAACCTATCAGCTAGGTATGTCAGGAACCTGTTTGATCTCACAGTCACTGCACAGTTTGTTTCTCAGGTAATGCCAGGATATTTAAAGTCTCCCATTACTGCAGTGGTATGTTTCCTGCACACCTCAGCTAATTGATCGAGTTTATAATCCTTTGATCTCTGCTACTCTATTTATGCAGGCAGGTTAGAGGATGATTATGCAATGTTACTCAAGTCTTCAGTCTTGAATTCTATTCTGGTTTATCAACAGGTCTTGCCTCACTCATTGTGTAATAATCCCTGTCCTGCTGGCTATCAGAAGAAAAAGAAAGAAGGAGAGAAATTTTGCTGCTATGACTGTGATCCATGTTCAGATGGGAAGATGTCAAATACATTGGGTAAATTATTCTGTTTTATTCTACTCTACAGTCCTCTACCCTGTCCTATTCTACCCTACTGTAAAATCTTCCAGTATGAGAATCAGAATTGGAATCAATGAAGCAAACAAATCAACTGTGTATATAAATAAAATTTACTATCAATTTTGCACTGAAACAAAGCAGTACATCACAGAGTACAGTACAGTATGATAGACAGATAGACAGACAGATAGATAGATACTGTATAAATATTTGTGACCATAGGTATAAACCAAGTTTGACCATGTGATTGAAACCCAATTCCTTGATTGTGTGTGTGTGTGTGAGAGAGAGAGGGGGGGGAGTCATTTCTGGGTCTAGTAGGTGGTGCTCATCTCCATTACAAAGCCAAAGAGCCAGCACTGTCTGAAGAAGTCTCCGTGATTATGTGGCCAACACGACTAAATACCGAAGGCACATGGAACACTGTTAACTTCCACCAAAGTGGTCCCTATTTTTCTACTTGCATTTTTACATGCTTTTGAATTGCTAGGTTGGCAAAAGCTGGTACAAGTAATGGGAGCTCACTCTGTTATGTGGTGCTAGGGATTCAAACTGCTGAACTGCCGACCTTTCTGATTGACAAGTTCAGCGTCTTAGCCCCTGAGCCACCATGAGCCTGTGTGAGAGTGTGTGTGTGTGTGTGTGTAATATATGTGACACTTGTTTAAAATAAGCATGGCTTCAATCACAGATTAAAAAATGGGCAAGACTTGAGTCACATTGCTGTGCCCACTTTCTTATTCTTTTGGAAAATGTGTGAACACTCCCAATCATATGCATCCATGAGTAAGGCTTGGACAGCCAAAGCTTAAAGGGATGGGAAGCATGTGGAATCCATTCAGTATGTTGGTTCCTAACTGGGATATCACTAACAGAAAAGATTCCCATCTCAATAAAAACCTTTATAGTAGCTATCATGTAATGATCTTATTCAGTGTTTTTTAAACTTAGTTACTTTAAGAAATGTGGAAATAGACTCCCCAAACTGTCCAGTCAGAATTCTGAGAATTGAAGTTCTTTGTAAAGTGGCAAGTATGAAAAACATCAAATTAATCAAACATAAATGATATATTTCACTTGGTGCTATGTCTCTCTCTTATTTACAGACACAATTGCTTGTTCTGAATGTCCAGAAGATCAATTTCCAAGTAAGGACAAAGTTCGATGCATCCACAAATCAATAATATTTCTAACTTTTGAAGAACCTTTAGGGATCAGCTTAGTTGTGATTACTGCTTTATTTTCAGTCATTACCATGTTAATACTTGGAATATTTATCAAGTATAAAGACACTCCTGTTGTTAAAGCTAACAACAAGGACCTCACCTACACTCTCCTAATCTCCCTTCTGCTTTGCTTCCTCTGCTCTTTTCTTTTCCTTGGAAAAGCTTCACAACTGATTTGCATCCTCAGACAAACTGTCTTTGGGGTTATCTTCTCTGTGGCCATTTCTTCTGTGTTGGCCAAAACCATCATGGTCATTGCTGCATTCATGGCCACCAAACCAGGTTCCAGCATGAGAAAATGGTTGGGGAAAAAACTCTTCATCTTAATTGTTCTTTTCTGCTCCTTCATTCAAGCAGGTATTTGTTTGGCATGGGTGATCACTTCTCCCCCCTTTCCAGAACTTAACATGCAATCCATGACTGAAGAGATCATAGCAAAATGTAATGAAGGGTCTGTTGTGATGTTTTATCTTGTCTTGGCCTATATGGGGTTTCTGTCTTTGGTCAGCTTCATGGTGGCTTTCCTAGCTAGGAACCTGCCAGACACATTCAATGAAGCCAAGTTCATCACTTTTAGCATGTTGATGTTTTGCAGTGTGTGGTTGTCTTTTGTTCCAACATATTTGAGCACCAAAGGAAAGTATATGGTAGCTGTGGAGATCTTCTCTATCTTAGCTTCCAGTGCTGGGTTATTGGGATGTATCTTTTTCCCCAAATGCTACATTATTTTGCTGAGACCTGAGCTGAACAGCAAAGAACAACTTGTGAAAAGAAAGCATTTCTGACTATTAAATCAAGGTTATATGTATTTCTGCTGTGAAATGGAATTAAAAATCCTGCTCTAAAAATAAAAAACTGAGCTTGCTTATTAGCTTAACTGACTTTACCAATATTGTACATCCTAGGCATGTATAATAAATACTCTGTGTCAATTTCTATAAATGGAATTGAACAATAAAATATTTTACTATTTCATGAGTGACTCTACTTTTAATAATACTTTAGGTTTTGATTATTTACCTGATCTATTTAATGAAGAGAATAATTAGGTCTTTTTAAAAACAGATCTGCTGTTTCCTAACCATTAACAATAATCTAATACTGAATAGTATAGTTTGGATCTTATTATCATCAAGCAGTAATGGGAATAACTCTGTTTTCTATTGCAAATCATTGAGTTAAAAGATGTCAGAATATCTCAGCAATTAGAAATGTATCTGATTTGTTTTTCCCCAAGACATATTTATTCCCATGTTCTCTTTAATTAATTTCTAACATTCTGAGTTTGAAGAAGAGAGATTGAATTTAAAATCTTAGTTTTACATTTCCCTTCTCTTTGACATCTGGAAGAATAATTTCAGATAACAGATAATCAGAGTTGGAAGGGACCTTGTAAGTCATCTAGTCCAACCCCCCACTCAAGCGGGAGACCCTACACCATTTCTGACAAATGGCAGTCCAATCTTTTCTTAAAAGTCTCAAGTGATGGCACTCCCACAACTTCCGAAGACAAGCTGTTCCATTGTTTGATTGTTCTCACTGTCAGAAAGTTTCTCTTTATTTCCAGGTTAAATCTCTCCTTGTTCAGTTTCCATCCATTATTCCTTGTCTGGCCCACAGCACTTTAGAAAATAGCTTGACCCCTTCCTCCCTGTGGCAGCCCCTCAAATATTGGAAGATCGCTATCATGTCTCTCCTGGTCCTTCTCTTTACTAGATTAGCCAAGCCCAGTTCCTGCAACCGTTCATTGTATGTTTTAGCCTCCAGTCCCCTAATCATCCTGGTTGCTCTTCTCTGTACTTTTTCTAGAGTCTCAACATTTTTTATAATGTGGTGAACAAAACTGGATGCAGTACTCTTGATGTGGTCTTGCTAAGGCTTTATAGAGTGGTATTAGTACTTCCCTTGATCTTGATTGTATCCAGTGGTGGGATTCAAACATTTTTACTCTTGGTTCTGTGGGCATGACTTATTGGGTGGGTGTGGCTTGGTGGCCATGTGACTGGATGGGCGTGACTTGGTAGTCATGCGATTGGGTGGGCATAGGCAACTCGACATCACTCATGTCAAGGGGCATTTCACCCAGTCCCTCCCCTCCCAGCCACTCCTTGTTACCCCCAGCCTCAATGTATCTATAGTTCTGTTAAAAAATTCACCTTTTTTGGACTTTATTATCTGCATCCACATACTATAGATGTACTTTTATGGACCACTGAAAGGAGGAAATGGCTCACATGCTTTGCCCAAGAGTGTGATAGGCAGGTCACAAAACAGAGTTTTGTGGGGTTGCCACAAAGAAGGTGGGGGACAATGTATTTTCCAAAACAGCAGAAGACAAAACAAGAAGCAATGGATCTAAACTGAACAAAGAAGAAGCAACCTAAAACTAAAGAGAAATTTCCAGACAGTGAAAACAATCAATCAGTGGAACTGTTTGTCTCTAGAAGTTCTGGATGCTCCAACCCTGGAGGTTTTCAAGAAGAGACTGGACAGCTATTTCTCTGTCAGGCAACCTTGGCAACTTTAAGACTTGTGGACTTCAACTCCCAAAATGAGGAATTTTGGGAGTTGAAATCCACAAGTCTTAAAGTTGCTAAGTTTGGAGACCCTGGTATAGAGTTCCCTCCAAGGATTATTCTGACACCTTTGCCTGGCCCTCCACTCAGACTTGGCATCCTCAGTTTTCCTGCCTGAGCAGAGGGTTGGACTAGAAGACCTCTAAAGTCCCTTTCAACTCTGTTTTTCCATTATTCCTAAGTTAAATAGCTAAGACCCTCATTGGGACCCTCTCTCTTTTGCTCCCTCTGGTCTAATGGGTTGATAAGATTTTTAGAAACCTGCAGTTGAAAGTTCTTTATGTCTCCTTACCCTGAAGACCCAATTTCATTTGGAATTTAATCCCAAACTGATTGCCCTTTTAGCATTCCTCTTGATACTTCTCCAAAATGCACCCCCAAGAAGCCACATATTTCTTCCCCCCACACACACACGCCAAAGGTTGGATTGGATATCTCTCTCCCTCCCTCTCTGCTTTAGGCTTAGAAAGTCTGCCAATGCTGCTCCTCATTTGGCAATGCTTAAGGAGAATTGGAGGCTAGAGACAGTTGATATTCTCATCTCTGCTACAGGTGAGGCTGTAGACTTTTTGGCAGGCACGCAATTCCTTCTCCTTAGCCTCTCAGCACTAATGAGAGATGCGGCTCTACTGGCTAGGGTAGGCAAAGCCTCTCATTTTGTACAAACCATCTGCTGCTGGCAGGGTGACATGGGTGGCATGGGTGAGTCCATTCAGGGCACAGAAGTTCTGCTGCTTGGCCCGGCAGTCCGGCTCAAGCCACAGGTTTTTTTAAAAAAATATTTTCCCTATGGGAAGCTACCAAAATGAGAAGTGGGCCTCTGCCTGCATAACTAGAGGGAGACTCTCCACCCCGCAAAAAGCCAATGGCTTGAAAACAGCTCCTCTGCTACACCCCCACCCAATTCCCCTGCTGCCTTCCCCATAGGGGAAATTGCAAATGTGGCATGCCATTCAGGTGGGAAATGCCTGAAATGCAATAAATCCCACCCACTAACCTCCTGCTGGCAGGCTGGCTAATGGAGTGAGAGGAGAGGTGGAAAAGGGGAGCCGATTGGAGCCCTCTGAAAGAAGGGGGTGAAGGAAAATGCAGTTTGCTGTGGATGCCCTCCCTCGCCTCTTTGCCTGGATTCCCTCCTGCAGTCTCCTCAGTGCTCTCCCTCTCCAATCTATCTTGATTGCAGGCAGAGCCACATTGCCTTTTGCAAGCCTGCTGTCGGTGAAGCTAGGTGCCAGTAAGGGCTGGCTTTTTGCATAGCTTTGTCCAGCTATTGTGGGGGAGAGAATGGCTTCCTCCTCAGGCCCCCATCCATTCCCCCCCTGACTGGGGAGGGAGAAAGTGTGAGCAAGCCAAAGCCTTTCCCTCCAGCCTTTGCCCAAACCTCCTTGCCGCACCAGGAGGTTTAAGTTTGAATTTCTTCACCCCCTCCAACCCACGTATACCTTGACAATGGGAGTTTCTCTCCACCCCCTTTCCAGCTATTAGATCAGGGGACAAACTTAGCTTTGCTGCCCATTGCATTGCAAATAGGAATCTAAAAGCTGAGAAAGAAAGGGAAGTTTGTTATGTCCGCGTGGAAGGAAGCCAGGAGTCGATGACTATGTATCAAGCTCTTTTATTTAGTCAGGAACCAAACTGGGGCTAAAGGAAAACTTTGCGGCTTTTTATTTCCAAGCCGCGGCAGCCGCGGCCAATGGCACCGCTTTGAATCTCCCGCGATTCGAATTGACCAATCGCGGGAGATTCTCAACGAGCCAATTGGTGCAGCTCGCCTAGCTAATCCGATTGCCCCGCGCTTTGGCCAATCAAATCACGGGGATCTCAAGAATTCAAATGAAGGGACAGAACACCCCTCCCCTCTTGGTTCAGTCCTTAGGTCGCGTAGTCCTGTAGGTAGGCAGGGCTCCGCCTCTGCTTACTAGACCTGCGCTGGACAGTCGTAGGTTGGATCCTGGCCGGTTCGGTCGGGGTCTCTGTCTCTCCGGACTCCGTTGTGGGAACTGCCTGGTCTGTCTGGCCGGGCCGCTCTCCGCAGCTCCCTCCTGGGCTACCCGGGTTGGTTGAGCTGCAGGTTTCGCCGCTCCCGCTCAGTCTTCCTGGGTTGGTTGAGCTGGCCTGGCTGTCTCTTCCTGGTGAGGTTTCATGCTGGCTGCTTTCAGGTGAATATGGCTGGTTTATTTTTTCTGGGTTTTGGTTCCCTGGGTATCCCCTCCCCTCTTGGTTTGTGTTGAGGGGGTTGGTTTTGCTTGGTTGCATGTCAGTGGTGTCTTGTGTGGTTGTCCTCAATCTTAACTGATCGATGTGGCGTTTCCACGCTCGTCCGTCGGTTGTTTGTAGCCAGTACGAGTGTGGGCTTGTTAGTTGTGTTATGATTGCTGGTACCCATAATGGGTCTCCGTTTAGGTTCTTCGCGTAGACGGCGTCGCCTGGTGCAAATGTTCGGTGTTTGCTGATGGAGTCTGGGGGTTTCTCTGGGTTGTAAGTGCGGTGTAATCTATTGAGTGGGGACCTTATTTTCCTCCCCATTAGCAGTTCTGCTGGGCTTTTATTTGTTGTGGTGTTCGGGGTTATGTGCTGTATGAAAAGTAATTTATTTATTTTGTCCTGGATCTCCCTGTGGTCTATTTTCTGGATGGTTTTTTTTGTGAATTGAACCATCCGTTCCGCCCTACCATTCGCCGCCGGATGCGCCGGGGCTGTCAGTGTGTGTCGTATGCCCCTTTCCGCTAGGAATTTTTTGAATTCTAGCGAGGTGAATTGGGGCCCTTTATCGGAGACGAGGACGTCTGGGAGGCCGTGTGTTGCGAAAAGTTTGCAGAGTTCTTTGGTCATGGCCTCCGTGGTGGTTGTTCTCATGTTGCTTACCTCCAGCCAGTTGGAGTAAGCGTCTACGGTTATTAAGAAAGTGTGTCCTTTTGTGGGCCCGCGAAATCTATGTGGATCCTAGACCACGGTCCCCTGGGGCTTTCCCACTCTAGGATGGGTACTGTGGGTGGGCTTGGCCTAGTTTGTTGACATCGTTGACACCTTGCTACCCAGGCCTCGATCTGTTTGTCCATCCCTGGCCACCAAGCATAACTTCTGGCCAGGGCTTTTGTCCTAACAATGCCTGGGTGCCCTTCATGTAACAGTTCCAAAACCTTCCCTTGTAGTTTTTCCGGGATGAGTACCCTATCCCCCCATAGTATACACCCTTTTAGTAACGAGAGTTCCATTTGCCGGTTCCAGAATGTCCTGACGGACTCATCGTTGTCCTTTTCCGGCCACCCTTTTTCTACCCAAAGCAAAACCCGCGCCAGACATTTGTCTTTATTAGTTTCTCGGGCAATGTCTGACGTGGTTATGGGTAGGTTGGGTAGAATCTCTATGCTGAGGGTGGTCGTCTTGGGTGCTGGGTCAGTGTCTGGTTCCGGTAATAGTGAGCAGCTTAAGGCGTCCGCATGGGAGATAGTCTTACCAGGTCGGTGTGTGAGTCCGTAGTTGTAGGCAGTCAGGAATTCGGACCACCTTGTCATTCGGGGAGACAGAATGTTCGGGGTGGCCCTGTTCCCTGCAAGGATTCCCAGCAGCGGTTTGTGGTCAGTGATGATGGTAAACGTCCGGCTGTAGAGGTACTCGTATAACCTTTTTACTGTGGTGATGATAGCCAAAGCCTTTTTGTCCAGCTGGCTGTAGTTCCGCTCCGGTTTGGTGAGGGTCCTTGAAAAAAACACGATGGGTGCTTCCTTTCCATCAGGGAGGGTGTGGCTGAGGACAGCGCCGACGCCGAAGGGTGATGCGTCGCATGTGATGGCTAGTGGTAGGGTCTCGTTGTACTGGATGAGGACGGCATCCGAAGTGAGCAGGTCCTTTGTTCTTTGGAAGGTGGCTTCCTCGCGTTTCCCCCAAGTCCAGGTAGCTGCCTTGTCCAAAAGCCTATGCAAAGGCTCCGCCGCAGTTGCCTTTTGGGGCAGGAAGACATTATAAAAGTTAAGTAGCCCCAGAAACGCCTGCAGTTCTGTTTTTGACTTGGGTGTGGGGGCTTCCTTGATGGCCTTAATTTTCTTGTTGTTGGGATGAATGCTGTGTCGGTCTAGGAGGTATCCTAGGAATTCGACCTGCTCTGTGTACAGCTGGCATTTTTCCCTCTTCACTTTAAGCCCGGTTTCTTTGAACTTCGTTAGCACCTCCCTTAGGCGAGTCTCTAGTTCGGCCTGGTTGGTTGCCGATACTAGCACATCATCGAAGTATGGGACCACCCCCTTGATGCCCTGTAAGAGTCTTTCCATGAGGCTCTGGAAAATTCCAGGTGCCACGCTGACTCCAAATTGGAGGCGGTTGCATCTAAAGGGAGGTGGGTGACTATGGTTTGCGCCTCTGCAGTTTCTTCGTTGACCAGCAGTTGCTGATATGCTTGGGCCAGGTTGAGTTTCGCGAAAACTTTGCCCCCTTCCAGTGAGTGTAGGAGATGCTGCACTACCGGGATGGGGTAAGCACTTTGCTGCAAGGCGCCATTTAGGGTGGCCTTATAATCCCCGCAGATTCTCACTGACCCATCAGGCTTAATTGGGGTGACTATGGGAGTCTCCCACCCGGCGTGGTCTATGGGTTGTAATATCCCTTGCTTGACGAGCTTGTCAATTTGCTCATCGATTTTTGGTTTGAGTGCGAACGGTACCCGCCTTGGTTTTAGGCATTTCGGGGGAACGTTTGGGTCTAGGCTGAAGGATATAGGGGGCCCTCGGTACTTGCCTTGGGTGCCGTCGAACACTTCTTGGAAGTCCCGGGGCAGTTGCTGCTCCCAGTTGGCTTCGGCGATGTGGTCGATGCCCGTGACTGCGATGCCTAGTGATGCGAACCATTGAAGTCCCAGTAGGCTAGGTCGGTCTCGATCGACGATGGTTAAGGGAAGTCTTTCGGCGTGTCCCTTGTAGGTCACTGTAAACTGTTCTGTTCCAACTACAGGGATGTGGTTTCCCTGGTAGTCCTTGAGGATTAGTCTCTGGTTTTCTAGTTGCCTTCTCTGGATTGTAGGCACCAAGCGTTTAATTTCTTGCCAGGCTACCATTGAGAGGTAGGACCCGGAGTCCACCTCCATTTTACAGGGTTCGCCTTCGATGCCTACCTCCACATAGACCTTTCTGGTGTCTGTGGTTGTGGCATGGCCGATGGTGACTGTCTGATGTGTCTCTTCTCTCCGCCTGGTCTCGCCACCTCGTTGGGCTCATCCATTTCGCTCCCAGCAGTTGTCTGTTGGCCAGTCTCTGGTCCTGGGGGGGGGTGCTCTCTCGTCTCCGCTCGCTCGGGTCCCATCGTCTGGGGCTGTGGTTCTTCTTGAGGCGGCAGACACGTGCGATGTGGCCCTTCTTGTCACAGTGCTGGCAAACGGAGTTGAAGAACCAGCATTCAGATCTGGGGTGGTTGCCTCCGCAACCAGCACACGCGGTCCTCGACTTATGACTACGCCGGCTGCGCTGGTCGTGGCCTGCCTGGAGATGATGGATGTCTTCCTCCTCATCTGACGTGCCCGAGGTGGAGTGGAGTTCGCCCTGGTGGGTGGTAGTTGCAGGTTGGGCTTCGGTCAACCTTGCAGGGTTGTTGTTTGCGGTGCGGTCCCCGGCGTTCGGTCTCCGCATGCGGTCTGCTGATTGTTGGGTTGCTTCGGTGGCCGCGGCTTCGTAGATGGCGTCGGCGAGAGCGATGTTGCCCTTAGCCATCAACCGACTTTGGAGAACGGGGTCCCAAAGGCCGAGCACGATTCGGTCTCGAAGGGCCTCGTTCATGTTGGAGAACTCGCATAGTCCTCCCAGGTGCCGCAGCTCTGCAACGAAATCACTGAAACTCTCGCCCAACCGCTGGTCCCGCCGATAAAATTCGTGCCGCCGGATGAGGATGGGGACGGTTGGAGCGTAGTGTCTCCGGAGCAATGGCTCGAGGTCCGCCCAATCCATCGCGGTAACTTCAGTGGGCTTGGCTAGCGCCTTTGCCATCTTAAACACTGCGGGCCCGCAGTGTGTTAGGAAGATGGCTTGTTTCTTCGGTCCCGTGGCATCCTTCAGATCGTTGCATTCAAGGAACATGTGGAATCTGTCCGTGTAAGATTCCTAGTCCTCGGTAGCGGGGTTGAAGGAGGTTGGTGGCGCGATGCTGGCCATCTCATCGGTTGTCTGGTTTCCGTAGGACACGTGCTTCGGTTCAGGAAAGGTATCCCACCTTCGTCGCCAGTGTTATGTCCGTGTGGAAGGAAGCCAGGAGTCGGTGATTGTGTATCAAGCTCTTTTATTTAGTCAGGAACTGAACTGGGGCTAAAGGAAAACTTTGCGGCTTTTTATTTCCAAGCCGCGGTGGCCGTGGCCAATGGCACCGCTTTGAATCTCCCATGATTCGAATTGACCAATCGCGGGAGATTCTCAGCAAGCCATCGGCGCAGCTCGCCTAGCCAATCTGATCGCCCCGCGCTTTGGCCAATCAAAGTGCAGGGATCTCAAGAATTCAAATGAGGGGACAGAACAAAGTTCCTGCACAGTAAGGCTGTCAATACTGCCCACCGGCTCTGGGGGCCTCATGTAAGCAGCTGCAGCAGCACTTTGCACAAATGCCTCCCTCAACCTCTTTTTTCTTTCTTTCTCTTTTTTCTTTCTTTTCTTTCTTCTCCCTTCCTCTCCCATTCCATCTCATTCTCTCTTTCTCTCTCTCTCTAAGCCATGGCTGGCCAAGTGCTCTTCACTACTTTCATTTCTTCTTTTTGGAATCAAGACTGGCTGAACAAGGATCGCCAGCTGTGCTGGAAGCATCCCTTCAGGTAACCTCCTCTTCCTGATCCTCCAGGCCCCGCTACAGCTGCCAGTCACAAGAGAAGGGGGAGGGGAGGGGGAGACGGGTTGCCCAAAGAGATGCTTCCAGCGCGGTGGCAATCCTTGTTCAGCCAGTCTGGATTCCAAAGAGAAGAAATGAAAGTAGCAAAGAGTACCAAGGAAAGCTCAGCCACAGCTTTGAGGGACACACATACACACAAAGAGTGTGGGAGAGAGAGAGGGGAAGATAGGCACCTGGCCACTTTGCTATCCCTTACCTTCTCAGGCCAGGAGAGGGAGGGGAGGGTGAGGGGCAGAAGGACCAGCCACTTCAGGCAAGATGAAGAGGCGTTGACCAAGCATGGGAGAGTAGATGCCTGGGAACAGTGGCTCCCAGCTCAGCCAGCCCAAGGGGCTGCTGCAGGCATATCAGGACAAAGGCAGTGAGAAGCCCCAGGACATCTGCCCACCTACCTGCTGGCTGACTGGGCCGGGCTGGGCTGGAAGAGGCACGTCAGCCTGGAGAAGGAAGTAAACATGCTCCAGAAGGGCGGGCAGGCAGGCAGATGTCCCGGGACTGTTGCATATGCATACTGCATGTGTAGCAGCTGCACATGCAGTGCGCATGTGCAGCAGCCCTGGGACATCCGCCTGAGCTGCACCATGGCCACCATGTGGTAGGGAAAGCTAGGAGAGCCAGGCAGTATCTACCTTTCTTCATGAAGGAAAACAGATGGATTCAGATTGATTTAGATGGGACAATCATGTATCATGAGTTATAATCGTTTTACAACAAGTGAAAGGTTAAAGGAATATTTTCCATAACAGCAAGATAAGAAATGCCTATGGAGATAAATACTTCTACATATATAAGAAAACAACTGCTTAACATCAAGATAAGCTATGCCTATAGAGTAACTCTCTTTAGTAACTCTCTCTCACTTAATGCTATAATATATTTTATTTCTTTATTTACTATCCTTCATTCCTCCATTTTATTTAAAAGGATAGAATTCTTTCTATCAGAGTGAATGAAGAAAGATAAAGGCATTGATAAGAGGCAACAGAAAACGATTCCTTCAATGACTCCCAAAAGCTTTCAACCATTAAGGTCTAGCAGTCAGGGGAAAAAAGTTCTGGAAAGTTCTGGAAAGAAATTTACAGTATCCAATTTACAGTATCCAATTTTCCATGCCAATTATTTTCAGATGTTTATATCACTGTCTATGAGTTTCCAAACAGGTGTTACGCAAGCACAAACCCCCAAAAATTCTTCACAGACATGGTTCTTCTTGAAATTACAGGCTGCCCATTTTCAAGGGATAATTACTGTACCTGTCCTAACTCTTAGTCATTGAGCAATCCAGGCTATTTAGTATTTATTTATGTATTTATTTATTACACTCAATAAGCCCTCGGACTTCTACTCATGAGACCATCAGTGCAACATCTGGGCAACTGGGCAGCATCATTTGTGAGTTATAGTCAGGATTTTGGATTTGGAGATCTCTTTTCTGCTGTCTCTTCAAGTGAGGGAATTGCCTGAGGGGGATGCCCCTCCCCCATGGAGACATGGTTTCTTCTGCCTTAGTGGCACAGAGCAAAAATCAACTTGGAGCAGCTTCAAGTGGAGGTACTAGGAGAAACTTTGCCGAATTCTGAATGGTGTGTGTCTTTATATGTGTGTATGTGTATGCAGCTACTTTTCAGTACAAACATATTGAACAAATTTCCCACCCATCAAACAGAAGTCCAAAGTGTTCAAGACCAAGGTGTCCAAAAGTTGCTGTGGCAACCATTCTCAAACACACAATCCTTACATGAATATATTAAACTGGTATATAAATGAGACAATGAAGAAAACATTACAATGAATTTCCACCCTCCACCCATAATTTTTCCAGTTGTCTTTTGGGAATTGAAAAAGAGGCTTTTACTGGTCCATCAACTTCATTTGGGATCTTCAGCTGGAATAACATAAGATGACACTCAGGCAGGGAAAATTAAAAAAAACCTGGTACTCCTGCAATGTGAAAAAAATAAACAAAGTCTATTCATACCACCATGACCACATCAGCTTTTGGTAATTTTTATTCTCAGCCACTCTTCTCCAGGAAACACTTTCCATTCTTTTAAGTTCATCACCCTTTGTCTTTTGTTCAAACTGCTCTTTCAGTGGTCAGCAAGATTTGGTAGGACCTGTCCCAAGCTTTTATCAGGACCCAATCACCAGGCTGGAACTTATGGACAGCAAATTCGAGATGTAGGTTTTGAACTAGAAGTCCTTTGCTTCTGAAATGAGATAAAGAAGAGTAGAGGCCAAGTATACAGGTCTTTACAGAAATATCTTTAGTTTTACACTGTGTGATTTCTCCCATTCTATTCAAGTGTAGTAATCCAAACATCATTTCAGAAGGTAAAATATCCTTTTTTGGACAAGTTCAAATTCAGAGCCAAGCCAAGAGTAACCAGTTGGTCCATGGCATAGATGAATTTGCATTCCACAGAACGTGACATTCCCACTGAATTCCCACACTTCATGATTGATTGAAGCACTTTTGAAGAAAAATGAGCTGCTGTCTATAGCTCCTACTATCCCATATCTAGGTATTATCTGCTCCTGTATAATTTTTGCTCTCATGGCTGGATAAGCCTCAATCCATCCAGTCAAGTAATCCACTATCTTAAAAAATAATAATTAGATCTTCCTACTTTTAGCCATTCCCCAAGGGAATATAATTTAAATCAAGTTTAACCTAGGCTATAAGTACCACAACAAAATAATGTTCAAAATCCAAACCTCCCTATAAATATCATTTATCCTTGAAAGGTAGGGTCTAGCATTTCAGAGAAAAATGCCACTTCTTGAAAAACCCTCAAAAGCCATTCCCTAATCTGTGTAACACTAGGCTCTTGTTCTAGTAGTTTATCATACAAATCTTCATTCAAAATAAGTGTAATTATCCATCCATTCACAGCTTACAAAATCCAGCCAATACTTATCCCTGTAACAACTCCTAAAAAGAGCAACAACTTATGTTGCTGACAAACAAACAAATATGCCATAGGATGGAGCACGGTGATTCCTAAGCAGGGGTCGGTTTCTACTGGTTCGCACTGGTTCTATAGAATCGGTTGTTAACGTCTCCTGTAGCTCTAAGAACCAGTAAAACTGACCCCTGCTTGGCCCCGCCCTTCTCTGCTGCTCCTATGGGCCAAAAACTGGTTTTTATTACTGCGCATGCACAAAAATCCCTTCCTCATTCTCCCCCGCCCACCCTTCCCTTCGCTGCCCCAGCCCCCACCCCTATCCACTGTTCCAAAGTAAAAAAAAAAACATTTAAAAAAACACAAATTATTTTACTGCACACATGCAAAAATCCCTTCTGCATTCTCCCTTGCCTGCCCTCCCTTCGCTGCCTTGGCCCCTGCCCCTATCCGCCACTCCAAAGTAAAAAAAAACCCATTTTAAAAAAATGGTTACTGTGCACGCACAAAAATCCCTTCCACATTCTCCCCCGCCTGCCCCTCCCTTCGCTGCCCTGTCCCCTGTCCCTATCCTCTGCTCCAAAGTTAAAAAACCTGATTTTTTAAAAAACTAGGTTTTTTTACTGCACACACACAAAAATCCCTTTCTCATTCTCCCCCGCCCTCTCCGACCTGCCCCTACTTATAGCGTATGTGCACAAATTACAAAAATTTACCCATGCGGCTCCATCGCTCACACCAGCAGCAGCAGCAGCTGAGCCACTCAGCCGGCCAGCCAGCCAGCTGTTCATCCCTGCCTGCCTTCTGCCACCCTGCTGAGTGAGGGCAAGCCACAAACTCCAGTTGCCACTGCCGCTAACCATCCTCACCTGGCCGGCCTGCCTTGCCCTGCCTGCCTCCCACTGCCGCCACTAGCTGTCCTTGCCCACCTGGACTGCCTACCCCATCACCGGCTTCCAAAGATGCAGATCGGTAAGTACGATCTTCCAACCTGGTTGTCTACCTACTGCCGCCAGTCCCAGTCACCCACCCCATCTTCCCTTGCCTGCGGCCCTCCGTTGTTGCTGCCTTGCCTTCCCAACACCAATTGGTAGTGAGGAGGCAAAGCAGAAGCTCCTGCTTGCCCGGTCCCCTACCTCCTCTTTCCGATGCCGACGCCAGCCAATTCCCAGGCCCGGTACTGATGCCTCACCTGCCGCAGCCCAAGGGTTGCTGCCTTGCTTTCCCACCACCAACTGGTAGTGAGGAGGCAAAGCAGCAGCTCCTGCTGGCCTGGTCCCCTACCTCCTCTTGCTGCTGTTGCCACTACCAGCTGACTCCCAGACCTGGCACCACTGCCTCACCCATCACAGCCCAAGGGTTTGCGGCTTTGCGTTTCCACCACCGATTGGTAGTGAGGAGGCAAAGCAGCAAGTCTTGCTGGCCTGGTCCCCTACCTCCTCTCACTGCCACCACCACCACCAGCTGACTCCCAGGCCTGGCGCTGCTGCCTCACCCACTGCGGCCCAAGGGTTTGTTGCCTTGCATTCCCACCACCAATTGGTAGTGAGGAGGCAAAACAGCAAATTCTGCTGGGCAGGTCCCCTATCTCCTCCTGCTGCCGCAGCTGCCAGCCCAGTCAAGAGCCAACTCCTGAGCCGGCTATCCTCACTGCAGCAAGCTAGAAGACTGAGGAGGCCAACTTGCCTGTCTCCTTTTTGGTAAGTTGCCAGACAAGATAACTCCTTCTTGCTTAAAAGTCTGTGCTGACCAATTGGCCCCCATCTTGACACAAATCTTCAATAGATCACTAGAGATGTGCTATGTTCCTTCCTGTTTCAAACATTTTACCATCATCCCAGTGCCAAAGAACCCCTCCATCAAGGAACTGAATGACTACAGACCAGTTGCTCTAACATCTGTAGTTATGAAAATCTTTGAAAGGCTTGTGCTGTTCCACCTGAAAACCATCACAGATCCGCTATTAGATCCCATGCAGTTTGCATACTGGGCAAATAGATCGACAGATGATGCTGTTAACATGGCTCTGCATTACATCCTACAACACCTTGAATCTCCAAATACCTATGCAAGGGTCCTCTTTGTAGACTTCAATTCAGCATTCAATGCCATCATTCCAGACACTCTTCTAAGTAAATTAAACCAACTAGCGGAACCTGAACACACTCGTAAATGGATCATAAGCTTCCTAACAGATAGAAAGCAGCAGGTGAAGCTAGATGGAATCACATCCAATACCTGTACAATCAGCACAGGGCCCCACAAGGCTGTGTGCTATCTCCACTTCTTTTCTCCCTATATACCAGTGACTGCATCTCAAACGATCCATCTGTTAAAATACTGAAGCTTGCTGATGACACAACAGTGATTGGTCTCATTCGAGACGATGAATCTGCATACAGACAGGAGGTTATACAACTTGCCTCGTGGTGTAACCAGATCAATCTGGAACTGAACACACTCAAGACTGTAGAAATGGTAGAAGACTGTAGACTTCAGAAGAAACTGTAGACTTCAGAAGAAACTGCAGACTTCAGAAGAAACCCTCCCATACTACCACCTCTTACAATACTAGACAACACAGTATGAACAGTAGAGACCTTCAAATTTCTAGGTTATACTATATCACATGACCTAAAATGGACATCTAACATCAAAAACGTCATCAAAAAAGCACAACAAAGAATGTTCTTTCTACGCCAACTCAGAAAACTCAAACTGTCCAAGGAGCTGCTGATACAACTCTACAGAGGAAATATTAAGTCTATCATCTGCACTCTATAACTGTCTGGTTTGGTTCTGCAACCCAGCAGGACAGAGGATAATTAGGACTGCAGAAAAAACAATTACTACCCACCTGCATGAGTCAAAAAGAGGGCTGTGAAAATATTTACTGACCCCTCACATCCTGGACATAAACTGTTTTAACTCCTTTCCTCAAAACGACACTATAGAGCACTGCACACCAGAACAACTAGACACAAGAATAGTTTTTTCCTGAAAGCCATCACTCTGCTAAACAAATAATTCCCACAACACTGTTCAACTATTTACAAAGTGTACATTACTATTATTGTTAATCTTCTCATCACTCCTTATCACCCATCCTCTCCCACTGTGATTTTAGGACTGTAACTTTGTTGCTTTGTTGCTTGTATCTGTATCTGTTAATTCTAAGATTAACATATCTGATTCTGCACATGCCATAATTTTCCTTATTATCTCTGTTTCAGGCGGTATGCTTTCTTTCTCCCAGTATTGCACATATATTATTCTAACCGTTGTCAACAGGTGTACTATTAGATAAATTAAATCCTTCCTATATCCTTCTGATATTATTCCTAGGAGAAAACATTCTGGCTTAAATGGAATAAATTCTCCCACCATTTGTTACACTCATGTCTGAAACAGTCTCCAATACTTTTTTTGCAGCATTGCAAGTCCACAACATGTGAAAAAATGTGCTTGATACATCTTTGCACTTCCAACAATTGGAGATAGACTTTTGAACATTTTGGAAAACCTTGTTGTAAAACATCTTATAAATGTTTTCCTTATATGCCGTGGCCAATCCAACTCTGGCCATTTTAAGATCTGTGGACCCATTGGAGTGAGGCACAAGGGAAAATCTATCTCTGTGTCTGATTGTTTTGGCATGCAATACCCTATAATGCCATCCTGAGGGGAGGAATGGAAACAGTTTGTGCCCAAGATGTGAGGGGTTTGTAGATATTTTGTCACCCTCTTGCTGATCTGCTGATGTGATCATTATTGCATTATACCATTGCTACAACAACAAATCTAATTATGGCCTAAAACTTTTGCACGATATTTTGTGTGTATGTCTCTCTCTGTGTGTTTGTATCTGTGTCTTTGTCAGTGGTGGTATGCTACCAGTTTGGACTGGTTTGACTGAACCGGTAGTAAATGAGACTCCCTCTGAGAGAGATGAGATGAGGGAAAAAAGCCTCCGACAATCAGCTGAGAGGAGAAAGAAGAGAAAAGCACAGGATCAGCCCTCCTACCAGCCCCTGCACTTTTCTCTTCTTTATCTTCTCAGCTGATTGGTGCTGCAGCCTCATCTGGTGTGTGGAAAGCTGCATGCACATGTTAGGTGTGTGCAAGCATGATAACCAAACTGGTAGTAGAACAGGTAGGATCCCACTGCTGGTTTCTGTGTGTATGCATACATGCATGTGAATGCATGTATATTTCATTCATAAATGAGCAGTAGATAGCTGAAGGCCCAGTGGAGAGGGGAATATCAATGGGGAATAATGCCTTAAATCATAACTGAAATGGACCGGTGACTGAAATAACTGGTCAGAGAATCCAACTCTTTGGATCTGCAAGAATCCAAAGTAAAAGCACCATTTTTGAGATGTGAGTCCAAGCTCTCTTGAAAACTTCCAGTGAAAAGTTGCCAACTACAGTTTTGAGACATGGGTTGGCCTTCATGTTAGGAAGTTTCTTCTATTGTGCCATCCAAATCTGTTTTCCTATAAGTTAAATTGCCAGTCCTCCATGTCACATTTTGAGTTTTTGTTCATAGGGTTCAGAAAAGAACTGAAGAAGGATTGGGCTTTATCTAACAGAGTGAAAGAATGGTATATTGCTTCATGTTTTTAATACCCTATTCCCCTTTTCTACATCTTTCCCCCAAATGTCCAAAAGGAATAAAATCTTTGAAGAAAGGATTCAAAAGGAGAAACAGAATGAAATGTGAATGAGAAAAATTAGTTTTTTAAAAATTTATTTTAAATAATTAAATTGAATTATTAAATTGTCCTGCAGCAAGTTGTCAATGGCAAGTTGTCCTACAACAGGGTGCCCATAGTGATTTGGCCACAGCAAGCGAGCCATGGTGAGTTTGCTGCAGCAAGTTAGCTAGAGTAGGCTGTATTTTTCAGAGTATCCTCATCTAGCTGTGAAGAATGGGATCAGAGCTACATGAAGGCTGTGGGTGAGCCTGCTACCCAACTTGAATCATCATCCTCTTTTAATGACCCCATAATTCCTTGTGATGTGGAGTCTGAGCAATTGAATGGAGCTGAGTGTTTACTGGCTGGATGCCCTTCCTGTCACAGATGCAGAGTTTTTTCTCAATGTAGCCAGAGAGAGAAATATCTGCCTCTACCTAGGATCAAACTTGCAGCCTCCTGATTGTGAGGCAAGAGCTCCACACCACTCATGCCACCCAGCTTGAATGAAGCCACTTAATTATAATCATAATTCATAATCAAGCCCTTTGCATCCCATACCTTCTCCATATATATATGGTGGAAGTTACATTTGAGTTTGATTTTAATAGGGTTGAGGTTGCACATCCCACACAAACTTTTTCCCTTTGTATGCAAAGTTGGGGGAGGGGGTTGCAAAAAATATAAATTTCTATTGTTAGCAAAATTTTAACAAGTTTGAGAAACCTTTCATGCATATTGCATATGTCCCATTTCTCTACTGCCTAAAAATGATCCAATCTTTGTTTCTTTTCCTTCCTTCCTTTCTTCTTTTCTTCCTTCCTTTTTCCTTCCTCCCTTCTTTCCTCTCTGTCTCCCTCTCTCCCCTCCTCCTCCTCCCTTCCTCCCTGCCTCCCTCTCTCCCACCCCTCCTCCTTCTCCCTTCCCTCCTTTTCCCTCCCTTCTTTCTCTCCCAGCTCCATGGAGTTCTTCAAGACATTTCTTTCAACAACTCAGCTGGAGAAACTGTATCCTTCACTGCAGAAAGGGTAGTGGAGAGTGGCCTTGACATCACCAACCTGCTGGTTTTTCCAAATTCCTCTTTCCAGAAAGCAAAAGTTGTAAGGGTAAATCCCAAAGCTGCTGAAGGAAAACGAATCATGATTAATGAGGATGCAATTGTATGGCATAGAGCTTTTAAACAGGTGCACTGTGGAAGATCATTCTTTCATTGTTTAAACTGAGAATCTCATGACTAAGAATCTTAGAAGCATAGTATTATAGAATTGGATGTGGCACAGAGTCAATCCAACCCTCTGCAATATGTAGAAATTCCATTTAAAATACCAAGAAAAGTAGCTATCCAACAACATCTTAAAAAGCTCTATCTTCTCGGTATCCTCCTATCATCATCATCATCATCATCATCATCATCATCATCATCATCATCATCATCATCTATTTTATTAATTAAACATGAAACTCAATTAACTGAACATTTAAAAATGTATGACAAATACCAGTGACTAGCTATGGTGATTAATACGGGTTGCTGCCAGCATCCTAGGTATCAAACAAGTATCTTCTTAAAATGTATATTGTTCTGAGTAGCACAGTTTTTTGCTGATGTAATTCTTGGACATGGTACCAAGTACCCCGATGGCAATGGGTATCACTGTAACATGTTTCATCCATAATCGCATAGTTTCAATGGCCAGGTCGCAATATTTTGTGATTTTTTTCCAGTTCTTTTTCTTTGACTCTGGCATCTCCTGGTACAACAATATCAATAAACTGTACATTTTACTTTTCAATAGCTGTGATAATTGGCATGTTGTGTTCCAAATGATCCATCTGTATTCGAAAGTCCCATAAGATCTTCACCTTATTTTTTATGATTATATGATTAATATATTTAATTACATTCAATAAATTTATATTAAAATATATAATTAAATGATATTTTAATATAATTATAGCAATATAGATTATATTGTTTTATGTCAATTAATTATGTCAATACAGACAGCATGTTAAATGGTTCTCCATTTATTTATTTAGCATATGGCATAGAAAAAGGGGAGCAGTAATATAATTATATAGAAGCACATGATACTATGGTACACAAATGATGAAAATAGGTTGTCAATTTTGTAAGGTTTGAGTAATTTCAAAAATTATATATAAGTTATGGGGTTTTGTTTTGTTGAAATGCCTTAAAATCCATTATTAGCAAAAGAATGCAAAATACAAAAGGAATACAAAATTCAGAGGAAGGATTTGAATGTATGTAAAAATATATCAATAGGCCTATCCAGATAAACCTCTTGTTTTACTGCTTTATATATGAAAACTGTTAACAGTTAACACTCAATTCTGAGTCTACAGTACAGGAATGGTGGTTATCTGGTGAATGTTAATGGCTATATTTTGATTCTAAATTACATTTATGCTGATCGGTAGGTGGTCCCTCGATCTTTATATAATGAATACTGCCAAGCTGGTTATCAGAAGAAGAAGAAGAAAGGGAAGACATTTTGTTGTTATGATTATACTCCTTGCCCAGAAGGAAAAATTTCACACCAAAAAGGTTGGTGTAGACAATATTCAATGCATGAAGATAATATTTTATTGCATGATAATATGCAGACAAAAATGTAAATTCTGCCTTAGGTCAAGCTCACTTCTGATTCTCTTCATGGACAGATCTAAGTTGGTTATTTTTTCCACAGCTATACAGAAGTGGCGTACTATATTAATTACATATTATATCAGGAACTTTCTGTGGAGATCCAGGTCATGATTGTCTCAAAGGAGATTTTTAAAAACAAAACAAAACAAAAACATGTGGAAAATGTTCTTTGTTTTTTTCTTGAAGACATTTCACTTCTCATCCAAGAATCTTCTTCAGTTCAGACTGAATGGTGGGGAATGGAAGGATTTATATTCCTTTATTTATTTATTTATTTATTTATTTTGTTAAGCATGCATTTGTTAATATATATAAGTGTAAACATGATTATTAACACATGAAATAGATAATGAATAAAAAGGAACTTTAAGACAGGGACAGAAGGCATGTTGGTGCACTTATGCACACATCTTACAGACCTCTTAGGAATGGGATGAGGTCAACAGTAGACAGTCTAAGGTTAAAATGTTTGGAAGAAACCATAGTCAGGTAGAATATTCCAGGCATTGACCACTTTGTTGCTGAAGTCGTATTTCCTTCAATCAAATTTTGTGCGGTTTACCCTGAGTTTGTATCTATTGTGTGCTCATTTATTTTTGCGATTGAAGCTGAAGTAGTCATTGATGGGTAGGACATGGTAATGGATAATTTTATGTATTATGCTTAGGTCAGACCAAAGGTGGAGTAGTTCCAAGTTATCTAATCATAACATTTCAAGTCTGGAGGCATAAGGTATTGTGTTGGGAATAAAGGAGTGGATGACTCTTTTTGTGAAGTATCACTGGACTCTCTTATTGTATTAATGTCCGATAAACATATGTCCAATATCTAGAGAGATGAGCTGTATTCAAGAATTGGTCTAGCAAATGTTTTGTATGCTCTAGTTAGTAGTACAATATTACTGGAGAAAAAGCTTCACAGAATTAAGTTTTTGGCAATATTGATAGAGTAGGCTCTAGTACTTAGATCATCAGAAATTGGAACTTCAAGGTCCTTGACAGAGTGAGAGTTGTCTACAAGATCTTGTCTGTCCAGCTTGTATTTTATTTTTTGATTTTTTTTGCCAATATGTAAGACAGTGCATTTGTTTGTTGACATTTGAAGTTGCCACTTGTTTGACCTTTCTAACACATAGCCCAGGTCTTTTTGAAGTGTAGCAGCATTGTCAGCAGTGTTGAATAGTTTTATATCATCTGCGAAAAGAACACAGTTGTTTTTGATATGACCACAAAAAAATCCCTTCTGATTATCTGCTGATGAGCACTCTCTCTAAAAGTCATTAAGGCAGAGGTTTATCTGTGTCCTCAGGATCACCTAAATCAGAGTGCAAATGGATGTGGAAGCTTCTTGGACTTACTGACAGAACTGTGTTGTAAACAGGAGATAGGTGGTATCTCTAGGTCATATCCTACCTCCTCTGCTTGAAAATGGGGTCAAAGAGACCATCTACATTAAAACTGAACAGCCCTCTCTCTCAACAGAGGGGAGAGGGATATGACACTGAAGAAGCTTCTTGGGTGAGAAGTGAAAGTCCAATTACCTTTTGGGATGATCAGAAATTTTTTCCTTGCCTCTTCCCCACTGATCTCTTATTGTAATGAATTGAAATTGAAGTGCCTCTTGACATGCTGATGCCTGCAGGTAATTTTTTTTGCCAATTATCATCAAGAGAAATGTAAAATGAAGTCTGTCATTCAATCTGTCTCTGTGTATCAGTGGTGGGATTCTACCAGTTTCCCTACTAGTTCGATGATTTCACAATTCACTCATGCATGCAGCTTTCCAAACACCAGCTGCCACTCTGCCATGCCAATTAGCGGAGATGATAAAGAACAGAAAAGTGCATCTTTCTCCTCTCAGCTTATCATCAGAACTTTTTTTTACTACTTGTTTGGCCAAACTGGTAGCAATTTTTGCTACCAGTTCAGTTGAACCAGAAAGAACAGGTAGCATTTCACCACTGCTGTATATGTATGTATACATTTGTATCTGTGTCTGTTGTCTGTGTATACATATCCAATAAAACACTCAAAGTTTCCCCCCATCTTGGTGGGCCTTCCTTGTATAAAAAAGGGGGTCTACATCTTTTTCTATGATCTGAGCTAAATTTCACCTTTGGTTTCTGTGTAAAATTTTCTTGTGCCATATCTGTCATCGGAAGTTGGCAATCATGTTGGTGATCCTAATTTTATCAACAGCCACATAAAAAAATGCTGTTGAGTTTTGTCCAAACCAATCCCTTAGATTTTGAAGCTATGATGTTCTTCTTCTGCCTGGACCTCATTTGCCTTCAATCTTTCCTTGGAGGATTAAGTGAAGTATGCCATATTTTTCTGGATGTCGCATTACATGCCCGCATGTAAAATGCATACTTCTAATTTATCAAATAAAATCAGTCTTCATTATGCTAATTAGCCAGAATATGCTTTGAATAATGATGAGGAAGAATACTTTTTGTTTCATTAAATTTTTTATATTATTAATTAACCAGATGATAAGTTACAATAGAAATAGTTGGATGGATAGTGAGTCAGATGGATAGAGAATCAGCACAAATCATTTTTAAAGTAATATTATATGTACAGGTTTCAAACATCTAGAAATGCTGAATTTAACAAATCCAACCAATCCAAAAGTGATACCTTATGATACTGTGTTAAATACATGTTTATTTCAAATTCCTTAGAATAAAAAAGAGATTGAAATTAAAAATCTTATACATTCAAAATAAGAAGGAGTTAGGTTAAATTAATGGTTGAAAATATAGCAGCCTGAACATTTCTTTTGGAATGTATGCCCATAATAAATCTCAGTAAACATAGTAATCCTCCATAAATCCTCTTTTGACAGAAACAACTATGTCAGCAATTTTTCCTAGCAAGAAAAACCACATGTCATTAATTTCTCTTTGTGAGTTGCTCCCTGTGGTTGATGTCAGGCCTAAAAACAATGATGTAGCATTTTGGCAGGAATATACATCCCAGTAATGCAGCACTGGAGGACAAGATGGAGAAGACCTCCACAGCTACCATGGCTTTTCCTTTTGTGCTCAGATAGGCTGGAAAGAAGGAAATCCAAACACTGCAAAAGGCCAACATGCTGAAAGTGATGAACTTGGCTTCATTAAAGCTGTCAGGTAATTTATGGGCAAGGAAAGCCACAATAAAGCTGTCAATGGCCAAGATACCCATATAGCCCAAGACACAATAGAAGAAGGAAGATGATCCCTCATTGCACTGTAAAACCATTTCTTGAATCTCTGAGTGCATGTCAAACTCAGGGAATGGGGGAGATGTTAATAACCAAAGAATACAAAGACACACTTGGAAGAGAGAACAGGAAAGGACAATACAAAAAGCCAATCTTCTCCCCAACCATTTCCTCATCTGAGATCCTGGTCTAGTTGCCATGAAAGCCACAACTACGGTGATGGTTTTGGACAGTACACTAGAAATGGCTACTGAGAAGGTGATGCCAAAAGTTGGTTGTCAGAGAAGGCAAGTCACTTTGCCAGGTTGGCTGAGGAAGAACAAAGAGAAGAGAAAACAGAGCAGAAGAGAGACAAGGAGAGTATAGCTGAGGGGCCAGTTGTTGGCTTTGACAATGGGAGTATCCATGTGCTTAATAAAAGTTTCAAGTACACAAGATGTCAAGAAGAAGAAACAAAGAGCTGCAGAGACTAAACTAACTCCTAAGGTTCCTTTGAAATGTAGAAAGACTACTGGTTTCAGGATACATCCTTCCTTTTTTTTTTATTTGGATAATGATCTTGTGAACATTCAAAACAGTCATCCATATCTGGAAAAAAAGTCAAGGCATTTTTCATTTCTGTATTCCATAGCAATAGGCTAACAGTCTTTCTTTTCTAATGAACCAAGCTGTAATGGCTGACAGGTCTGTTATACCAGGTTTATGCAAGAGATACTTGAGCATTACATTTAGTACAGACAATGAGTGTAGTTCATTGCTAAGAAGGCCAACTTTCAATCATATCATTCTAGTCAAAGTGACAAAGATCACAACATTTGACAGGCATAAATTCTATTTTTGTATCAGCAAATTGTGTTTCACTTTATAGTAATGGCACTTAAACTTATATAGTGCTTCACAGTATTTTTACAGCCCTCTCTAAGCTGTTTACAGAGTTGGCATATTGTTCCCAACAATCTGGGTTTTTTATTGACTTCAGAATGATGGAAAGTTGAGGCAACTTGATCTAGTCAGGATCAAACTCCTGGCAGTGAGCAGAGTTAGCCTGCCATATTTCATTCTAACTACTGCATCACACAATTCCTAATCATAGTCTGGTTGGTTGCCAACTGTTATTCCATTTTGAGTTCATGCCACATATTACCAATTGGATTATATTTTTATGAAAATACATTTTTTCCTCAATTTTATCATTTAGGATTGGCATAAATGAAGGGAAGAGCCATGGTGGCGCAGTGGTTAAAATGCAATACTGCAGGATAACTCACTGCTCACTCCAGAAGTTCAATTCTGAATGGGTCAAGGTTAATTATGCTTTCCATCTTTTCAAAGTTGGTAAAATGAGAACCCAAATTATTGGGAGCACTATGCTGGCTCTGTAAACCACTTAGAGATAGCTGTAAAACACTATAAAGTGGTATATAAGTCTAAGTGCTATTGCAATTCTTTGAAATGCATTTTTTCAACATTTTCAAAATTATTACAATATAAGCAATGTAGGTTTTCCTGTTTTCTCAAAACATAGAAAAAATAACTGTGGTGATGGATATATAACAAGAGAATGAGAAGTACAGTCTTTGAGGTGTAAACAATATAATTCATTTAAACCTGTTTAGCTTTCCTGCTTCCTAAAGAGTAAGCAAACTAAGAAAAGATCAGTATTTTTATTTGAAAAAAAAGGTAGGATCCAAGAAACATAAATAGACATTCATTATTTAAATTTTAATCAAAAGTTAAAATTTGATTTTAATGCTTTTATTTGGCAAAAAAGAAAAAAAAATGATAAAGAATTTGAAATAAGTCAGTGCCCATAAACTCCAATGGTATGTTCACATTTTTTGTAAGAAGAAATTACTTTGCTGTTGTGCTTTCTAGCATCCTTTTCCCTTAATTCTGAGTCTACTCTATGAACTGTCATTGACTGATCTTCTCTCATTCATATATTTATTAGATCAGACATTGCATAGCTGGATTTATAGTGAGTAGGTTGTCATCTCAAGCAATTTGGCTCAGCATATAATCTTGGAAATATTAAGAATCAGTATTTGTTATTGAAAATTCTATATTCACATAGCACTCAAAGTTAATTAAAGCAATGGATGACCATCAGTATTCTCAATATTTAATATTATTACATGAAAACTGAAAATTGCAGAGACAAAAACACCATTGCAAAAAAAGTAGAATTGTGAATATTAGCTCCTCCTCCTCTTCATTCTCCTAATCTTCCTCCTTTCCCCCTCCCCCTCCCCTCTCCTCCACCCCCTCCTTTCAGTGGTAAAATAAAATTTATATCTATCTTTCTACCTCCCTCCCTCCCTCCCTATCTATATCTATCTCTCTATATAATTTTTAATCTATCTCTATCTAATTTATCATCTATCTATCTATCTATCTATCTATCTATCTATCTATCTATCTATCTATCTATCTATCTATCCTATTATCTATCTGTCTGTCTGTCTGTCTGTCTGTCTGTCTGTCTATCTATCTATCTATCTATCTATCTATCTATCTATCTATCTTATCTATCTGTATCATTTATCCATCTCTCTCCAATGGAATAATAATTGCAGGGTTTCCATAAACATATTTGAGAATGAGCTAAAAATATATCTCATTAAATATTGGTAAAAGTTTTAATTATACAAATACACATCCATGATGTTACATTTCTTTGAACTGTACCTTTGGAGGCTGGAACAGGCCCATTTCATCATTTCCCATATTTCTGGAAATACAGGAAGTGATGAAATGGGCCTGTTTTTTTGGCTTGTAAAGGCTGCAGAGGCTTCCCTTGAGCCTCTGGGAGGCTGAAAAAGGCCTCAAATGGGTCAAAAATCAGCTGGGAGCTGCATGCATGCGCAGTGTAGGTAAAGTGGTGGTAGTGGGTTCTGCACATCCATGTGCAGGGGGCACATTGCATTGTGGGTGCTGGCATGCACACATGCAATCACACATGCATGTGCTTTCGGCACACCACAACAAAAAGGTTCACCATCATTGAGCCAGATCCTTTGTGAAACCAGGCTGGGTAAATTTATAAGATTGACCAATTCAATGGGGAGATGAAACAGTTATTTATGGAATGAAAATTGATACATAAATTCCATTGCTAGGCTAAAACTGACTAAGAGGTTATTTGTGTCCATCCTCTTTTATTTTAGAACATAGAATAACCTCTGACACTAATAGCTTTGTTGCCTCTCTATAAGTGACCATAGGATAAATAAGCTAAGATGACTGAAACACAAGATAGGTATGGTACAGAATGATTACCTGCCAAGGTTGCAGATCCAGAAATTTAACCCTTTGAATCTCTCTTGGTAAGGATTTTGATTGTATTGCCGCATGCAAAGAATATGCCACTGCATAAACAGCATTGTAGATACTGTAGCTTTGGCCAGTCATCTGAAATTCAAACAGAGGGGCAGGCAAATTCTCCAAACTCTCTTCCCCACTACAAGCTTCATTGACAAATGAAGGTATGTCTGCCTTTGAAAATATACAGTCAAACAACTGTTGCCAAACTTCTTTTTCTTTGAAAACAATTTTATTAATTTTAAAAGACAAACAAAACAAACAAAACATAAAAACATCCAGCTTTCTTTCCTAGATATACAGTGTGTTGGTTGGTTTACCATTTTTTGTGCCTTCATTTCGTAGTCTCAATTACAGTTACATTACATAATAACTCATATTATCAATCAGAAATTATATACCCTAGTATCACTATTAAATAATCATTTGACTATGATTTTATTCATTCATACTTTGCGAGATAACTATAATTTACTTAATTTATTTTATAACAAATCATATAATCATACCAAATCTATCCTGAAAACTTTTTATAGATCTGATATCGAATAAAAAAGAAAAAAAATATCTCTTTATATATTCATTATTATCTAAAATTCTAAATATTCTATTATTTTATTTTATCATCCAACCATTGATAGAAAAGGTCCCAAATTTTATAAAATTGTTTATCCTCTTGTTCTCTAATTTCAAATGTCAGTCTACTCATTTCAGCACATTCCAATATTTTCTTAATAATTTCTTCCTGCAATGGTATTTCTCATTTTTCCAGTTTTTAGAAAATACAATCCTAGCCGCTGTTAATACATTTACAATCAGTTATTTCAAATCTTTATTATATGTGTCAGGTAAAATTCCCAATAAAAAGATCTCTGGTTTCAAATGTATGTGTTTCTTTGTCATTTTTTCCAACCACATACGAATTTTAGTCCAATATTTTCTAGCGTCCTCGCAAATCTACCACATATGGTAATATGAGCCAGGTATCTGATGACATTTCCAGCATTTTTCAGATTTATTCTTGAACATTTTTGCTATTCTTGTCGGGGGAAAGTGCCACCTGTAAAACATCTTATACAAATTTTCTTTATAGGCTGTTGACATTGTCATTTTATAATTCTGAGACCACAATTTTTGCCATTTCTCTAAATCAATCCCATTAGATACACCTAAACCAATTGTAATGTACTAGTTTAACATAACAAATAGTATTGTGAGTAATGCAAGGTGAATATTCATTTCTATACCTGTGAATAACAATCTATCATTCTGAATTCAAGTTTTTCTATAAGAGCTAAGCTCTTATATCCACCCTTATGTATTTCCTCTCCAAGTTTTGGAAAAATGGGAAAAGTCAAATGGTCTAAATTTTAATAATTTTGAAACTGCCAGAGAGAACTGTATTTCATAGAATAATTACCCTTCCTATTGTGCTTCTTTAATGGTGATCCCAGCTGATACAATGATGGAAAAACTGCACTTCCATAGAAACATGATCCAATATGGTAACCAATAGAAAAACTTGAGAGGGATAATGTTTGGCACTCATAAAGAATATTATTTTCAAAAATATGGAATGTATAAAAACATGCCTTGACTTTTCTTTTAGATATGGATGACTGTTTTCAATGTTCAGAAGATCATTATCCAAATAAAGAAAAGAAAGGATGTATCCTGAAACCAGTGCTATTTTAAACCTTTGAAGAAACCTTAGGAATTGGTTTAGCCTCAGCAACTCTTTGTTTCTTCTTCTTGACATCTTGTGTACTTGGAACTTTTATTAAGCACAGGGATACTCCCATTGTCAAAGCCAACAACCGGTCCCTCACTTACACCCTACTTGTCTCTCTTCAGCTTTGCTTTCTCTCCTCTTTGTTGTTTCTCAGCCAACCTGGCAAAGTGATCTGCCTTCTCCGGCAGCCTACTTTTAGAATCACCTTCTCAGTGGCCATTTCTAATGTTCTGGCCAAAACCATCACTGTGGTTGTGGCTTTCATGGCCACTAAACCAGGATCTCAGATGAGGAAATGGTTGGGGAAAAGATTGGCTGTTTCTATTGTTCTCTCATTCTCTCTCCTACAAGTATGTCTTTGTATTTTTTGGTTGTCCACATCTCCCCCATTCCCTGAGATGGACATGCAGTCAGAGCTCCAAGAAATGGTTTTACTGTGCAATGAGGGGTCAGGTTTCTTCTTCTACTGTGTCTTGGGCTACATGGGTATCTTGGCCATCACCAGCTTTATTGTGGCTTTCCTTGCCCGTAAATTACCTGACAGCTTTAATGAAGCCAAGTTCATCACCTTCAGCATGTTGGCCTTTTGTAGTGTGTGGATCTCCTTCTTTCCATCCTACTTAAGCACAAAAGGAAAAGCCATGGTAGCCGTGGAGGTCTTCTCCATCTTGTCCTCCAGTGCTGCATTACTGGGATGCATATTCCTGCCAAAGTGCTACATTGTTGTTTTGAGACCTGACCTCAACCACAGGGAGCAACTCATAAAGAGGAATTAGCACATCATGTGTTCTTTCTGGCCATGGGAAATGAATATCTGCTATTATTATATTTAATATTATTATATAATATTATCATTATTTTTATTTTAGACATCCTTATTTTTATCAAACAAAATTTTATGAAGTATTGGGATTATTATTTAAATTCATCATTTCCTATTCCAAATGAAGTGCTCATTTGCTACATTTTCAGACATTCTACAAGTTTATTTAACCGAACCCCTTTTTCCTCTGCATACGTCGAGCAAACAAGAGTTTGTGCATCTAGCTCTTAGAAGATTTGCGATGTTTACTTTAAGGATGCCTAAAAGTTTGTAGCTTCCAGTTCATGGTTTTAATAGCTTCATTTCTTAAACCACTGTATGAATATGGGAAAAAGCTAATGAATATTTTATAGACATGTATTTAGCACATTCCCATAGGGTATCCATTTTTGATTGTTTGGTCTTCTTTGAAATGTAAAAGATAGAAATTTTTTTTTTGTAAAGTTTTTATTTTTTTACAACAAACATACAGACAAAACATAAAAACATAAAACCATCTTTCAATCATATACATACAGTGTGTTAGGTGGTTACAATCTTTTGTGCTATCCTTTTCTTTTACCATTACTCACAAGTTGTATACATTCTCACCTTGTCAATCTAACATGTGCTTATGTAGTATCAATCATACATTTGACTAAACTATTTTTCCATCATTGTATATGAGATATTCTAAATTTCATTATGGTTTAATCTTATACATTCATCCAATGGTTATATATTTTATATTATATTCTATATCAATCTATTAACTTTTATTGTTGAGCTTCTTAATCTATTTCTTTACCGTGTCTTTTTATCTAACCATTGATAAAATAAATCCCATATCATATAAAATTGTTTATCTTTTTGTTCTCTATTTTCAAATGTCAATTTACTCATTTCTGCACAGTCCATGATTTTCTTAATAATTTCCTCCTGCATAGGTATTTTTTCATTTTTCCAGTTCTTAGCAAATACTATTCTAGCCATATATACATTTATAATAAAAATTATAAAACATTTATAATCAAATATTTCAATTCTTTGCTATATATTTCTGGTATAATTCCCAATAAAAATATCTCAGGTGTAAAGTCTATGTGTTTTTTGATCATTTTTTCCAACCATGTGTGGATTATAGTCGAATATCTTTTTGCATCCAAGTATGTCCACCACATATGGTAATATGAACCAAGTATCTGATGACATTTCCAACATTTATCCGATTTATTCTTGAACATTTTCCAATTCTAGTCAGGGGTGAATGTCACCTTATACAAATTTTCTTATATGTAGTTGAGGTTGTCATTTTATAATTTTGAGACTACAATTTTTGCCATTTATCTAAGTCAATCCCATATCCAAAATGTTCCCCTATGCAATCATTGTTTCTTTCACTTGTTCTTCCTCTAATTTAAACTCTAGAAAATGTCTATAAAGTTTTTTAATTACTTTTTCATCAATACCTTAAATTATTAAAGTAATTTTAATCAGTACCTTAAATTATTAAAGTAATTTTAATTATTAAAGTAATTTTAATTTTAATTTTAATTCATCAGTACCTGTCAAAATTTTATCTAAATCTGTCAACTTATCATAGATACTTCCTGTTTTAACATCTTTATCAAATCTAGATTGTATATGCAAATATGAAAACCAATTCATTTTGACACCTTGTTCTTCCAATGTTTGCGTAAATTTAAGTTCACCCTTTTCATTCAATATCTCAACATATCTAACTGTTCGTTGCTTTTTATATATTATTGGATAGGGAAAAGCTTCTATTATTGGATAGGGAAAAGCTTCAATAGTAATCTGTTATGGCTCCCCCTTCAAAGTTCCAACAAAACAGAACCAAAGGCAGCCGCACCAAAACTCAAATCCAACAGAAAGGAGTCTTACAAGATTATATTCCACACGCCCTGTTTATCACAACAGTTCAGGCACAAATTCTCAAAGCTCCAAGCCTCTGCCGAAAACCTATGTATGTAATCAATCACTTTGTTCCTGACAAACCTCCCACACACAGCTGTGTCCTTTTATAATCCCTGAGGCAACGTACTAATTGACTCGCCCTCCCTTCTAACTCAGTTTAGTCTCTGTGAAACACCTAGATGGGCATGTCAATTCCTTATTTGGCCTGATGCCTCCACACAGCTTGACATTTCATCCTCAGAGTCATCAGAGTCAAAAGTCACAGCAGGATCGATCCTTTAAGACACAACACTATCCCCCACCGCAGGGCCCTTCCCCCGAGTCTGACGATCAGTATGTGGTTTTTGAAGGGAATTGTGCATGATATATGTGAATAAGATCCGGGGCATGCACCTTGAATACATCCTGCCAAGAGCGAATCTCCGTTTCATTTTCCAGTCTTCCCACAAAGTACTGGAATCATCCCTTTATCCATCGTGAATCATAAATTCCGACCACTGTAGTATTCATAACAGGTTCAGTGCTGAGCTTGGATGGAGAACCTGTAGCTTCTGAAGAACTGAGATTACACGATGGAGTGTTAGGTACTAACAAGGAGCGATGCAACACAGGATGAAGACGCATGAAGCGCGGTATTCTTTGACAAGCACCATGGCGGGCACTGCTCCGCTGTCTCCTGCGCGGCCCCGCTGCCTGCTCGCCTGTCCTCCACTCAGTTGTCTGTCGCCCTATGGCCCCTCTATCCCCGGTGCCACGCTCGGAGTTCTGACCGGGAAGGGGAGGCGGGCGCACTGTGCTGCGTTCCTTGGCAACAGCGATATCCTGGCCAGTGCAGACATGCCTCAGATGGTCCACACATTGTAGGCTTGGAAAAGAAATTGCGTTCTGTGCCCAAGTCACCAACGGATCATGCAAACGCAACCAGGATACTCCGAGCACCAAAGGGCGATGGAGGTTTGAGGTGACATAAAAACTGATCACCTCCTCATGATCCCCAATGACCATACACACTGGCTGAGTTGCTAAGCGAATGAGTCCCGACTTGAGTTCTCGCCCATCTACAGTTTCCACTTTAATGGGGGGATTTACATGAATTAAAGGAATTCCAAAATGTTCAACAAAAGCAGAGTCCATAAAGCTGATTGTAGCCCCTGAATCCACCAGCGCAACTGCCGGAATTCCCTCCTTCTGGGACTGCAGAAATATTCGAGTGTCTAAAAGTAAACGCCGAGGAGGACCAGGATTTACTTCGGCACTTTGTGGTGGGGGTGTAGAACGTGCCCGACCTAGGGTTTCTCCGTTTCCCAATGGGCCAAGAGTGGTCACAGGCACAGTTCTGCGAGTCCCTCTCCGAGTGCAGGACTTTGCAAAATGTCCCGAACCCCCGCAGTAAAGGCACAAGCCTTCCTGGAACCTTCTTGAATGTTCTCGTGCCATTAAGCGAGGGCGGAGTGTGCCTCTCTCCATCGGCTCCTCAACTTGAACCATGGGTTGGAAAACTCTCGGTGGCGGAATGCGTGCATGAACAAACACAGGTGGTTCAACAACGGACCGTTTGCTCCCACGTTGCTGTAAACGAGCTTCAATACGTAAGCATTGAACTATCAATGCATCCAAAGTTGAAGCCCGTTCTGCATGGACTAGCTCATCCTTGATGGCATCAGACAAGCCTTCATGGAATGCAGCCATATGAGCCAGTTCGTTCCAATTCGAGTCCATGCACAACAAACAGAATTCTGCCACGTATTCCTGTAGTAAACATTTTCCTTGCTTAATATCTATTAGCCGTCTTTCCACAATTTGTCCTTTAATAGGATCCTCAAACATTACCCTCATCTGTTGGAGGAAACCCTGGAAATTGTTCAATAACGGGCTATCCTGAAATAGCAAGGGAGTAGCCCAATTGGCAGCCTGCCCAGTTAATAAACTAATAACAAAGCCTACTTTAGCCCGGTCGGTTGGAAAGTATTCAGGTCTCAGAGAAATAAACATTTGGCATTGGCCCATAAATGCCAGGAACCTGTCCATTTGCCCAGAAAATTTCTCTGGCATGGATACTGGGCTTTTCCTCACAGGAGGGGCAGGAGAAGCAGCAGCGGTGCTTGGTAAGCTGGAAACATAATTCAGCAATTGTGTTACCTGATTTTGCAGTGTCACGTTACTTTGCAAAAGCTGAGTTATTTGTTCTTGTTGTTGCTCTACCAGATGCTGCAGTTGATTAGAATCCATCTTGCTTCTAAGATGGTTTGTAGTGTGTCAAGAACAAAAATGTTATGGCTCCCCCTTCAAAGTTCCAACAAAACAGAACCAAAGGCAGCCGCACCAAAACTCAAATCCAACAGAAAGGAGTCTTACAAGATTATATTCCACATGCCCTGTTTATCACAACAGTTCAGGCACAAATTCTCAAAGCTCCAAGCCTCTGCTGAAAACCTCTGTACGTAATCAATCACTTTGTTCCTGACAAACCTCCCACACACAGCTGTGTCCTTTTATAATCCCTGAGGCAATGTGCTAATTGACTCGCCCTCCCTTCTAACTCAGTTTAGTCTCTGTGAAACACCTAGATGGGCGTGTCAATTCCTTATTTGGCCTGATGCCTCCACACAGCTTGACGTTTCATCCTCAGAGTCATCAGAGTCAAAAGTCACAGCAGGATCGATCCTTTCAGACACAACACTAATCATAGTGGATTTTTTAAATAATATTGCTTTTTTATCTTCTCCCAGTTTAAAAACAATGCTTCTCGAATATAATGTCTTCTAAAATACCCCTGGGTTTTAGTTCCCTTATACAAGAGGATGGCATGCCACCATAGCAGCAAGTCATTTCCTTCTAAATTCAAAAGGCTAGTATTCCTTAGTGATATCCAGTCCTTTACCCACATCAAACTCGTCGCCTAGTAATATAATTCCCAATTGGGCAAAGCAAATCCACCTCTTATTCTTGCATCTTGTAACAGTTTAAGTTTTATTCTCCCTTTCTTCCCTGGCCAAATATATTTTAGCACTATTTTGTTTAGATCTTCAAAAAATTCTTTTCCTAGTCTGATTGGAATTGTCTGGAATAAATATAAGATTCTAGGCAATACATTCATCTTAATTGTAGATATTCTCCCAATCAATGATAACTCTAAATTTTCCCATTTTATCAGGTCTGTTGCAATCTGTTTGAGTTTAAGATCATTGTCCTCCTTCAGTGTGCTATATCTTGGTGTTATGTGTATCCCTAAATACTTAACCTTATTTGTGACCTGGTTCCTCAAAATTTCCTCCAATTCTTTCTTCTGTCTTGCTAACATGTTCTTTGTTAAAATCTTTGTTTTATCTTTATTTTCAAACCTGCTACCTTCCCAACAGTCTTTTATCTTTTCTGTCAGTTTAGGTGCTGACTCCAATGGATCCTCTAATATGAATACCAGGTCATTGGCAAAAGCCTGCAATGTATACTCTTTTTAAAAAAATTTCATTCCTTTTATTTCTTTTTCTTCTCTGATGTTCCCATTCAGCACTTCCAGTATTAATACAAACAACAGAGGCAACAGTGGACAGCCTTGTCTAATCCCTTTTCTTATATCTATAAAGTCTGTTAATTCTCCATTTATTATAACCTTTGCAGTTTGTTTACAATATATAGTTTCTATGGCTTGAGTAAATTTTTTACCCAAGCCCATTTGGTCCAATTGTAGCAGCATAAAACGCCAATTCACATTATCAAAAGCTTTTTGTGCATCTAAAAACATCAAAGTCATTTTCTTTTTGGAATGTGCCTCAAAGTATTCCCATGTGTCTAAAATTATTCTCATATTGTCTTTAATTTGTCTCTTCAGCAGAAATCCATTTTGATCAGAATGAATAAAATTATTTAAGTTTCTTTCTGCTAGAATTGAAGCAAAAATTTTATAAATCAGTTTAATAGGGATATAGGTCTGTAATTTTTAACTTGCTGTGGGTTTGTGTCCTTCTTCAGTACAAGTGTAATGTATGATTTTGACCAAGTTTTGGGTATTCTCTTGCTTATCATAACTTCATTCATAACTTTTAATAAGTGAAGATTCAATGTTTCCTGAAATGTCTTACAAAATTCTACTGGCAAATCATCCAGACCTGGTGTTTTCCCAATATTTTGCTTCTTTAAAGCTTCTGTTAATTCCATCTTCATTGTCTTACTTTCTAACATTATTTCAATATCTTTGGGTATCTGGGGCAGATTTGCTTCCTGTAGATATTGTTGAATTCTTTCTTCCTGAACATTCTTTTGATGGTACAATTTTCCATAATAACCTTGAATAATTTTTTTCTTCTCCACATTTCCATAGCATACATGTCCTTGTTCATTTATCAATTGATGTATCCTTCTCAAATCTCTTTCCTTTCTCAATTTATATGCTAGCCATCTGCCTGGTTTATTTGCATCTTCAAAATAGTTCTGCTTAGCATTTTTAATGTTTTGTGGTATTTCCTCTTTTTCCATTAGCCCCATTTTATGTTTAGTTTTGTCCATTTTAATTTTAATGTTCTTTTTTTGTGGACATTTCTGTAGTTCTTTTTCCAACCTCCTGTCATCATTTCCCAATATTTTAAAGATTTTTTTCCGTTTTATATTTCTTTTCTTTGTATAATCCATTATCAATCCTCTTGTATAAGCCTTCATCGTGTCCCAGACAATGTAATGATGTATCCTCTTCTGTATTTTCTTTAAAGAAAAAAGTCAATTCTCTCTCAATTTTCTGTTTAAAGTCTTTTTCCTTTAATATCATATTATTTAAAGTCCATCTAGATCTCCTTTTTTGTCCTTTCCATACAAGTGTTATTGGATTATGATCTGCCCAGGTACTTGTTTTTATTTCTATGTCTTGTGTTTTATTTTTATGTCTTAGAGATCAATTCTGTTGACATCCATATCATATTTATTCTGGGCCATGATGCATGTCTGTTTGAATAAAAAGTATATTGTTTATTTTCCGCATTTCTCTCTCTCCATGCATCTTTTAGGTTTATCTCATCTATCATTCTAAAGAAGGATTTTGGCAATGTCTTTCTAGCTCTCTTTGCTGTTTTTGTGTTTTATAATCCAATTTTTCATTTATTATTACATTAAACCTCCCATCAGACAAATATTAGCATAGTCCAGTACAATTATTTTCTTATGTAGTTTCCTGTAAAAATCTACTTGATTATCATTTGGAGCATAGATTGTTATTCAAAGTATCTTTAGATTATTGTCCATTATCTCCACCATCAAAATCCTTCCATCATCATCTGTACATATTTCTTTCTCAGGGATTGTGTTTCTAATGTATAACACCACTCCTCTCATTTTACACTGTGTCAACGCTGTAAATAATTTCCCTAATTTTTGTTGTTTCAATATATGGTCATGTTGTTTTTTTAATATGTACTTCTTGTAGGCAAATTATATCAAATTTTAATTTCCCAACTTATGAAATATTTTCCTTCTTTGAGTAGCTGAATTAGGTCCATTTATATTAATTGTAATCAGTTTTCTCTCATCCATTTTTGACTTTATAAGAAGGATTTGTTGTTCTAATAGATCTTGGTTCTCATTGCTCTCTGGGTACACCACCTATGGCTCCTTCTTCTTTTTTAATTACTGCTATACATTCCTCTTGGAATTCAATTAATGACTCTTCTTTTCTTGCATCTTCCTCCTTTCCTCTGAAGTATTCCAGATAGAATAACTCAGCTTTTTCAACTCTATCGATTCTGTCTTTGTTCCTGCCAGGTAAACATAGGCCTTCTGGTATCAGCCATCTGTAATTTATTCCTCTCTTAAGTAACTCTTTAGTCAAAAATAAAGATTCTCTTCTTACCTCTCTTACTCTTCTCGGTACCTGTTTCAGTACCACTATTTCTTTACCTTTGTACTTTAGTGTTTTCTCTCTTGCTGCCTGCAGTATTTGTGATTTAATTATTTTCTTAGTAAATCTGATATGAACTTCTCTTGGCAGTCTATTTCTCATCGCATATCTTGTGTAGACATGAAAAACCTCCTCCATTCCATCCATCATCCTCTCTTTAGTTATCTCTAATGCTTCTGCCAAGATTTCTGTCATCATTTCAGCAAGCTTTTCACCCTTCTTCTATATTTTGAAATCTAAGATAGAATTCTGATGTATCAATTTCCCACCCCAGTGATCTGCTTTTGTCTCTTTCAACTTCACTCAGTCAGGTATCATATCTCCAATCTTCTTATCTCTTTGTACATCTTGTTCTTCAATTTTCTTAATACTGCCCTCATATTGCATTATCATCTGTTGAATATTGTCAATTTTCTCATCTATCTTTTCAGTTCTTTGCTCCATATTCTCTGTTCTCTTTTCAATGTTTTCTGTTCTCTTTTCAATATCATCTGTTTTTGCTTGTATCTTTTGAATTACTTGCATAATTATCTGCAATATCACTTCTTTCTCTTTCTCTTGTTGTAACATCATCATGTATTGATCTTTGTCTTCTAGATGGTGAGGAGGAAGAAGTCAGGATTGAAGAAGCTGAGGGTGGTATCTTTCTACTCATCTTAGAATATTTAATAGGAAAAATGGGAAGAAAAAGCAAGAGCAGACAACTGCCACTCCAATAAAAAGTAAAAGCACTAATGTACACAACTTTTTTTGAAGAACTTAATAAAATAACTGTTAAATTTATTTGGCAAGGGAAAAAACCTAGAATAAATTTAAAGGCAATGCAGGATATGAAGAGCAGGGGAGGGCTGGCACTTCCAAATTGGGAGTTTTATTATATTGCTGTCTCTTTAGTATGGTTGAATGGGTGAATCAATAAAAAGTTAAAGCAAAAAATAAAAATAAAAAAGGAGAGGGAAAAAATCTTCAGGCACTTGAGCACCTTTATACAATTGGTTCCAATTGTGTAGAAAGAAAAATAGAAAAAGAAAAAAAATGTAAAATGGAGAAAGGATGAAAAAATTTAAAAAAATTTAAAAAAATTAAAAAGACAGAAATCTGTATTTTCCCCTTGCTAAAAAGGTAGAGCAAAAGGAGGAGGGAGGGGGAAGAAAAGTAATCTTATTCCTGCATCAAAAGAGTCAAGTCCAAATATAAAAATCCAACTGGAGGGGGAGTAAAAAAAAAGGGAAGGAGAAAATACAATTCTGTCAGTAAGCAAAGCACTGCCACTAAATATTCGAGGCTCTTTACTAAGTCAAAAAACAAAATTTCCAGTTCTCTTTTCAAGGTCACTTCAATCTTTTTTCTTTCAATTTCAACTCCAGACTCCAGGTATCCCTAGTTCCACAGAAGAGCACCTGCATAAGTAATCTACATGCTTTTCCCACTATCTTTTCAATGAAAAACTCAGAGTCCTTGACAGTCTGGTGGGACTGTCCTGCAATGGAGATATCAGCGGCAATCTTAGAGCCTCAAGATCGCAGGCTGTACCGCCGTAATGCCAGCTCCCCCCTCTTGTAAATGGTAGAAACTTTTTGAACATTTCACATATGTTTAACTGTGGTTTTTTAAAAGCTTTTATGAAGGGTCATTCTCCATCCACCAATGTATTTCTACTGTACCTAATTATACAATTTTATTCATGTTGCAATTTAGGAACATTATATGAAATATAGACTTCCTTTTAACTCATCCCATTAGAACTATGTGCTGACATCACCTGAAAATAAGCCCTAATGCTAAGTTTCAGCAGTAGGAAAAAGTACAATGGGCCCTTTTCATCGTCATTCTAATTTCAACAACTTTTAATGTATAACATAAATACTTTTTAGCATCCGCACAAGTCCACCATATATGGTAATATGAGCAAGGTGTCTGATGACATTTCCAACATTTTTCGGATTTATTCTTGAACATTCTTGCTATTCTTGTTGGGGGAAAATGCCACCTGTAAAACATCATATACAAATTTTCTTTATATGCTATTGACATTGTCATTTTATAATTTTGAGACCACAGTTTTTGCCATTTCTCTAAATCAATCCCATATCCAAAATTCTTCCCCCAAGCAATCATAGTTTCTTTAACTTGTTCTTCTTCTAGCTTAATTTCTAATAAATATCCATACAATTTTTCAATCACCTTTTCATCAGTACCTGTCAAAATCTTACCTAAGTCATTCAGTTTATCATAGAAACCTTCAGTTTTAGAATCTTTATCATACCATGAATGTATTTGCGCATATGAAAACCAATTCATCTTTATACTTTGTTCCTCTAGTTTTTGCATAGATTTAAGTTCACCCTTTTCATTCAATATTTCACCATATCTGTTTGTTCCTTTTTGTATATAATAGGATAAGAAAAAGCTTCAATAGTCGATAGCCAGACTGGAATTTTCAAATAACATTGTCTTTTAGTCTTATCCCGGTTTAACCACAGAGACTCCTGTATATAATGTCTTCGAAACACCCTGTGTTTTAGTTCCCTTATACCATAAAAAAGCATGCCATCCCAACAACAGATCATGTCCCTCTAGTGTCAAATATCTAGCATTTCTTAATGTTATCCATTCCTTAACCCACATCAAATTTGTAGCTTGGTAGTACAATTACCAATTAGGCAAATCAAATCCTCCTCTTATTCTAGCATCTTGCAAAAGTTTTAATTTTATTCTCGCTTTCTTACCTTGCCATATGTATTTCAACACAATTTTATTTAAATCTTCAAAGTAATCTTTTCCAAGCCTAATTGGAATTGTTTGGAAGAAATATAAAATTCTGCGTAATATATTCATCTTGATTGTTGATATTCTCCCTATTAATGACAGTTGTAAATTTTCCCATTTTGCCAGATCTAGCGCTATCTGCTGCTTAAGTTTGATGTAATTATTCTCTTTTAGTGTACTGTATCTTACTGTCAAATGTATTCCCAAGTACATGATCTTATTCGTGACCTGAATTTTCAATAGATCCGCCAGTTCTTCCTTTTGTCTTGATAACATATTCTTTGTCAAGATCTTTGTCTTATCTTTATTTATTTTCAAACCAGCCACCTTTCCATATGTCTCTTTTCTATTAATTTTGATGCTGTTTCTAATGGGTCTTCTAAAATGAAAACCAGATCATCTGCAAATGCTTGCAATTTAAATTCTTCCTTTTTAATTTTCATCCCTTTTATATTCTTTTTGTCTCTAATATTTCTATTTAGCAGTTCCAAGGTTAACACAAATAACAGAGGTGATAGTGGGCACCCTTGTCTTGTTCCTTTTCTTATATCAATAGAGTCTGTCAGTTCTCCCTCTAATGTCTATTATTCACTATCATATCATATGATTACTATTGTATCACATTATAGTAGACTATATCATAGTATGTTATATCATATAATATCATAGGAGGAAGAAGGTGTATTAGATATCTTCTCTGCCTTGAGTTATTTCAAAACATAATACAAATCAGAATATAAATAAAATAAGTAAATAAATAACTAATATTTGCATGGGTAGATTACGAAAGTCAAGGTACTGTCTAATGAAAATTTTGAAATATCAGTACCATCGTTGTTATTGTTTCATTCTTCAACATTCTTTCACTGAAAATGTGAATAAAACCTCCAAAGAAATTATTGGCTTATTTGTCAGACCTGTTATGTATGGAAATTTGGCTTATACACCTAAGAATATAAAGAACCAAACTGAAGCCATTTTGTGTTAGCTATCTGAACCTTTTAAAGATCAGAACTTTTATGCAATGTGTTTACTGCTAAAGAATTTTGCAGAATTGTGAAATATCCTGTCCTTGGCTTAGTTTACTGGGACGTCTTCACATTATAAGACATATTAAGGGATATTAATGATCTCTTGTGTAATCTTGTAAGGAGAAAACAGGAAATCTGAAGATAAATGGTGAAGTGAAGAAAGTTGGGGAATTTCCAGGCATGCATGGAAGGAGTTATGGAAAAACACCCAGGACTACCCATGTCTTTCCTATGAAAACCTCTATAACTTTTATATATGGAAAACAGAAAGTATTATGTAATCTGTTAAATAAGATGAATTTATTAAAAGGGAGTGTCTCCTTTCTCCTAAAATGGGGTTAGGGGTTATAGAATAAAGCATCCTATGGGTTCTGGATTATCTTAGTCTGTTGATTTATTTTTGAAATATTCTCTCAGACCTTAATGTGTAAAAATGTTTCCTCTTCTCTACTAAACAATTCTATTCATTTTATATGGAAAATGGGAACCCTGTTCCATTGTAAGGAATGAACATTAACTTCAACACTTGAGGTTATTTTCAATTGCCAGTGTCTCTTAGATTATTTTTATTAGCATTCGCTCACTTGAAAAAAAGTTGAACCTCCTATTGAACCACTTATTCTGTCAAAAACAAAATAATTATATCCTACAGGAATCACCGTATTTTTTTAACTAGGTCAAAACATCAAGGACTGTACATAAAGGTATTTAGATCCAGGAACAATTAAAGTATATATCTGGTTATAAAATAACTCTTCAACCCCAGGGAGATTGGCACAAAGGGATAATAACGGCTCCATCAGATTCATTGATACAAGTTTCCTCTCTCATCTCTTCTTTTCTAGAACATCTGTTCAATCCTAATGATACTCAGTATACAAAGTTGCAGACACATTGAACTTCAAATAGAAAATGGTGGGATTTCTGATTAGGTGTGTGAGATTGCGTTCACACGAGAGACTGACACGACACGGATCTGAGTTTTCTCTCTGGTTTATTACGATTCTGCAGAAGCGGGTTCACATCCAAGGCAGCAGGATGGAACCCCGAGCACATTTTACACAGCATATTTATACCCTAAATCCCTTGCCTCATCGTACGAGGGCTTGATTCACAGTTGTCATCGGAATTCACACCTTCCAGGGACACTTTATTGCCCATCAACATTCCCCCGGTCCACCAAATGGCCTTTGATAGCTTTGTTTACCAGTACTTCCTAGACCTCCAACTGTTTGTTGATGGTTCCCCTATCAGTACTGACGCTGCTTTTGAAACACACATATATACAAAATGTTCATATTGTTCTAATCCTTATCTTCCGGAGGGTTACAAGATATATGCCTTCGTAAGCAATTCTAAGCGTAAGCAAATTTACAGAAGCAAAAGTAGCATTACATTATTTCACTTATCACAATCCCTCCTCTTCTGGTTACATTTTGTTTCAAAAGCATAGAGATCTTTACTAACTTGCATTAACATTTCTTCTGATTGATTGTATAAAATAAGTTCTTTCTTTTCGTTTGTAAACCTAATTTCCCCTAAAGATTGCACACACATATTTATTAAGTTTGGAATACATTGGATACAGCAGCATAAGCTAACCATAATGACTACTATAATTGTTAGAGTGGTCACTATCGATTTCCACCATGATCCATCAGGAAGCCAAGACCATAGCATATCCCACAATAATCCTGAATCACCATTCCACTGTTTCTGATATTCATTTATCCTGGTTTCCATTTCATGTACAGTTTTTGTTATATTTGGCTCATAATTGTGTATATATGTACAGCAATGAGAATGTATCAAGGCACAGACACCTCCTTTTGCAGCAAGCACTATGTCTAAAGCATAGCGATTCTGTAATGCAATTTGTCTAACCTCAGACAATTCTTCATTAATCATTTTTATACTTTTTATGGTGTCATTAAACATTGCGATGGTAAAGTTATTCAATTGTTTAATGTCTTGGTAATTTAGCCCAATGCCTAGAGGTGCAATTAGGGCTCTTCCCATACCACCCCACCAGGATCCCGGGTTTACTCCAGAATCTAACTCTCTTTTGTTTCTGATCCGGGTGTTAGGCAATTTATCTAATTTATATATTACCGGTAGCACAAACCCCATGGTACAAGTTCCTGACCACAATTTTGGTACTTCTCTATAGGCATGTTTCCCACATAACAACCACCTACTGTCATCCATTGCCCAAGTAGCATTAGAAAGCCTTGTCCAATTGATTATCCCCTCAAAATACATGCACATTTCACAATAATATGTATGGAATGGTAGAAGATCATTTGTACAGTCATAGGAATTTGTTTTACTGGTATTAAAACATGTTGTGGGCATTATAAATGTTTTATTACACCTTTCCCAATCTCCCAGGAAGACTCCTCCAGTAGTATTTCTTTTAAAACAAACATGAGTTGTCTCTCGCAATTGGAGGAATACCCTCCCGGTCATATTCCTCCCAGACTCTTGTTTATATCCCCCTCCAAACGCCATCATTTGTTTTGTCAGAGGTACTCCATGTAGAATGACCCCCTTTTCAGCTCTCCCGGGCATATGCATACATAACCAACAATTAGTAATATTTAGATCTTTCGCCGTTGTTCTTATATCTTTAATGTAACAATTTTCTGTCCAGAGATCTTCTCCAAGATCTCCTGCTCTCTGAACATGCCGAGACTGTCCGGTTCCTGCTTCTTTAACCTGTTGTAAGACAAAAATACTCACAAGTACAGTTGAAGTAAACAGAAACAGATGCATGATTTTATCTTTTGAGAGTCAGTTTCAAAGGTTGTCCTTCCACTGGGTGACTTCTCCAGGGCCTCTCAGGTTCTGGAGTTGCTTTCACACGACTATGATGGGTCCATCCACTTTCCTTTGTCCGGACAGCAGACTCAGTCGTCAGAAGTACTTGATATGGTCCTTCCCAGCTAGGTTGCAATTTCTCAGTTCTCCAAGTTTTCACAAGCACCCAATCACCAGCTTCATAGGGATGTTGACTTCCTACTAGTGGTGGTCGTTGTGCCAAAAATCCCTGTTTACGAAGAGATAATAAAGACCTGGACAGCGTCTGCAGATATTTCCTCACAAACATATCTCTGAATTCAGGTATGGGTCCCCCAAAGGTTGCCAAGTAGGGGCGACCCATTAGCATTTCAAAAGGCGAAACCCCCACGTCCTTTCTTGGACAAGTCCTAACTCTCAACAGAGCTAGAGGTAAATTCTTGGTCCAAGGTAATCCATTTTCCAGCTGCAATTTTGTTAAGTGTTTCTTAATTTCTGAGTTTCCCCTTTCAACCTTCCCCGAAGATTGAGGATGCCAAGGGGTGTGTAAGTCCCACCTCACCCCTATAGCCCTCATTACCTCTTGAAGGATTTTCTGTGTAAAGTGTGTGCCTCTATCAGAGTCTATTATTTCAAACATGCCATATCTAGGTATTATTTGTTCCAGCAAAATTTTTGTTACCATGGAAGCAGTAGCTTGTCTGGTGGGGAAGGCTTCCATCCACCCTGTCAAGTGATCTTTAATCACCAACAGATATTTCCATCCACCACTGGGTGGCAGTTCAGTGTAATCAATTTGTATCTTCTGGAACGGCCAAGCTGCTAAAGGCCGCCCCCCTTTCTCCGTTTTTCTGGAAGCACTTTTATTAACTTTTAGACATATTAAACATTTCCAGCAAATGGAATGGGCAATTGTCCACATGTTCAGACTCCAATACACCGGTTTGACAGCTTGTACTAAAGCTTCAGTCCCCCAATGACTCCCTTCATGTAAGTACTGCATTACATTTCTCATTTGTGTTTCTGATAAAACTTTTTCTCCATTCCCAGTCATCCATCCTTTCTCTGTTTTTCTGCACCCCTCCTTTTCTAGTCTCTCTGCTACAGTTCCATCTGGTTCCCACTTGTCGTCGGGCTCTTCAGGCAACATAGGTACTGATACCATTTGTAGAGTTACCTCCCCAGCTGCCTCTTTTGCCCACCTATCTGCCCACCTATTTCCAACAACTTCTAGGCTATTCCCTTCTACTAGCTGGAGTTGCTCTATCTGTTTCCCATCTGATTTTATAAACCCCCTTTCTTGCCAGATCTTCCCAAAAGTGTGAACCACCCCCCAAGCGTATTTAGAATCAGTCCATATTGTCACATCAACTCCCTCAGCTAATTCCAGAGCCCTTTTGAGAGCGTATAATTCACACTTCTGAGCCGACCACCCTGTTTTTAATGATCCTTTCTCAATTACTTCCCCATTCTGAGTCACTATTGCATATCCTGCTTTCTTTATGCCATTCTCAACCCTGCTTGAGCCATCCACAAACCACTTTTCCCCTTCCTCCAGCGGGACTTCTTCTAAATCTTTTCTCACTTTTGTCATAATTTCAACCTCCAACAAACAATCATGATCTTCAGCTTCCCATTCTTTTCTGATTCCTTCCAAAAACTCTGCTGGATTCAAATTCTTATCAGTCCCGATAATAATATCTGGACTTGTCCTTAAAATAGTTTCATATTTCAAAATCCTTCCCTCGGTCATCCAAGTGGAAGCCAACTGACTTAATACTGAGGTTACTTGATGCGGGGAGTGTACCACTATAGCTCCCCCAAAAGTCAATTTCCTGCTTTCTACCACCAAAATGGCTGTGGCGGCTACTGCCTGCACGCAGATAGGCCAACCTCTCACTACAGGCTCTAATGTCTTACTCAGAAAGGCAATGGGCTGAAACCGCCCCCCCCCCTCTTCTGAGCAAGCACTCCTACTGCAACTCCTGATTTTGCAGAAACATATAGATGGAACGGGAGTTTCAAGTTGGGCAGAGCCAACACCGGCGCGCTGGCTAATGCTTTCTTGATTTCCTCCCACCTTCCTTCATCCTCCCCCATCCATTCAATGATCTCTCCTCCTCCTTGCAACTTCTGATTCAGGAACTGAACTAACACTGCATACTGATCTATCCAAGCTCTGCAGTATCCAACTAACCCCAAGGTTTTTCTAACCTCCGTCTTGTTCCTTGGTGGAGCTAAACTCATCAACCCTTTCACCCTTTCAGGATCCAAACTCCTGACTCCTTGCATGATGTAATGTCCTAAATACTTCACTTTTCTCTCTACAAATTGAATCTTCTCCTTTGACACCTTCAATCCTTGCTCCTTCAACCAGTTCAATAAAGCTACTGAAATTTCCCTAACTCTTATCTCCTTTTCTCCTGAGAACAGCAAATCATCTACATACTGAATCAAACTTACCCCTGGCTCTTTTGGAAAAGCTTGCAGCTTTTCCTCCAAAGCCTGGCCAAACAACAAAGGACTTTCTGTATACCCTTGAGGCAATACTGTCCATCTCAATTGTTGTTTCCTCCCACTTTCAGGATCACTCCACTCAAAGGCAAACAAATCTCTGCTCCCCTCTTCAAGCGGACATGCCCAAAAAGCATCCTTTAGATCAATGACTGTAAACCACCCATCCTTAGGGGGTATCCGACCCAAAATGGTATAGGGGTCAGGTACCACCGGGAAACGTGGTATTACAAGTCGATTGATCCCCCTCAGATCCATTACTAGCCTGTGCTTTCCATCTTTCTTCTGTACAGCCAAGATAGGAGAGTTAAAAGGGGACATGGTTGGTTCCAATAATCCTTGCTGGAACAATTGATCAATTACAGGCTTCAATCCCTCTCTACCCTTCTTGCTCATTGGGTATTGAGGCGTCCAACTTTTAATAATCCCAGGCTGTACCTTAATCTCGATAGGTTCTATCTCCATCCTCCCCACATTCTGTCCATCTGCCCAAACATCATCATGAATCCGTTCTACATCCTCTTCCTTCAAAACACACATTCTTATTCCACTATTATCTCTCAACTGGAATCCAAACGCTGGCATGAGATCCCTCCCCAACAAATTCACCCCTGACTCGGGTATATACAACACCTTGCTACAAACTTCTATTCCATCCATACTCATCTCTACCTCTTCCAAAATTCTCACTCTATTCTGTTTCCCACTCACTCCAGTTACCAGAATAGTTTCTTTCCCTTTCATCCTTTCATTTATGGGCTCGCATACCGAGGTACGACTTGCCCCTGTGTCTATCAGGAAAGTCAGTTCCTGACGGTCTGGACCTACTTTTATATTTACCAGTGGCTCCCTGTAGGTCCTCTTAAAGGAGCCGGAAATTCCCTAGTCTTCATATAGAGCGTAACTTCTCTCAGGGTGGCTGTTCTGGCACTCGCGTGCAAAGTGACCATGCTTACCACACCTGAAACAGTTACGATCCATACCTACTCTATTAGCGCTCATCCCTCTCCCTCTAAAAGGTCTCCCTCTGGGAGGGAATCCTCTCCCCCTCCCTCCAGTCGCCTCTTTTCTTGGTTGATCATTTTCTCCTGATTTTCTCACTTCATTCTTAGCAGCGCTCTGTACCGCTGCCAACATCATTTGAGAGTTCTGTCTGGTCTTAATCACATCCCTATTCACAAAAGTCTGTTGGGCATTTCGAATCAACTCAGTAATTCCCTGGGCCCCCCAGTTATCTATCTTCTGGATTTTCTTTTGAATATCGGGCCAAGCTCCTGCCACAAACTGCATTTTTAACATAAATTCAAACGCAGGAGTGTCTGATCTTACCCCTGAATATTTCTCCAAGCTTTGTCTTAACCTAGCACAATAATCCCCTGGGGATTCATCTTTTCCCTGAGTTATCTCGAAAGCTTTTGTCAAGTTTCGGCCCTGTGGTACTGCACTTTTGATTCCTTCAATTATCATTGTCTTCAGATCTTTCATGTTTTGTCTATGATCTGCATTTTGGATATTCCAATTGGGAGGAGCCAAAGGGAACTTAACATCCCCAGCAACTGCTTGGTTATTTCCCAATTGTAACACTCGCCAATATTCTATTGCTCCCTGTCTAATCAGATCTCTTTCCTCTCTGCTAAATAGGTGCCCCAAAATGTACATCAGCTCTTCATAGGTATAATCATTTGGTCCCAAAAACAGTTCCAATTCTAAGCTTACTTTTTGTGGATCCTCATGAAGCCGGGGAAGTGATTGCTTTAACTCTCTCAGTTCCCCAGGTCTCATAGGTTGAACAGCATACATAGCCACGGGCTGGCCCTGAGCGTTCAGACCATTTGGCACTTCACGTAAGGGATAAGCGTGTGCCGGCTGTGTCGGTGGAAAGGGAAAGTTCTGAACGTTCTGTTCCAAATCCCTTAGTTCTCTCCGCAAACGCGCATGGCGTGTCGGCGGCGGGGAGGGAGGTAATGGAGCCGCTGCCGCTGCTGCTAATGCTTCCTGCTGATTGGGCGGAGGAACTGTCGGTGGAGGACGATAAAACTCATCGTCAGACTCCGGATCTTTAATTTTGGACACAAATTGATCAGCCGGTGGCGGGCTGGGTCCTTCAAATTCAACACGATACCATACTTCCAGGTACGGCATCTCGGCGGTTAATTTATGAGCCAATAGGTAATCTTTCAATTGATTCATCCAGTATGTACTGGTTTCTCCCTCCGGTGCCCAATGATAGGGAAATTTTGGATCCACAAGAGGATATTTTGGCCACCTGTATTTGCACAAGCAAATCATGTGCTTCTTTTCCAGCTTCCGGGTATAATATTTTAGATTCGGGGAGAACCACTGGTGCAGCAGTTGTCCCAAAGGCGAATCTACCGGAATAGGTTTTCTGCCTTCTTCCTCCTCTATCTTCTCTATCCCTGAGATTTCTAATAACTTCTTACTTTGTCCTTTCCCCATTTCTGTCACTAAACTTGTCCTCCAGCAAGTACTGAATTTTCTCCCTGAGAAAATTTAAGGACTCCTTTCTATCAACTGAACCCCGTTCTCTTAAAAAAAGGAACAAATTTACCTGATCACTCCGGGACCTGTCGTCAGTCCAGGTATGCGGATGTGCGGGCGTCCCCGACTCAGGCTTTCTCGTGATCCCTGATCACCATTCACAAGGTACCTTCACCCAGTCCGTCCTTTTTCTCTCGATTTCTCCGAAACTTCGTTTTTTGGATTGAAGATTCCTGGGATCTCTCGATCAATGGGGAGTGGGGATGTCTCCAAACGAGACGGAATGGCCACTACTCACCAGTCCCCAGAACACCGAGGATCGCCGTGGAATGTCCCTGTTCGGGCGCCAAATTGTGAGATTGCGTTCGCACGAGAGACTGACACGACACGGATCTGAGTTTTCTCTCTGGTTTATTACGATTCTGCAGAAGCGGGTTCACATCCAAGGCAGCAGGATGGAACCCCGAGCACATTTTATACAGCATATTTATACCCTAAATCCCTTGCCTCATCGTACGAGGGCTTGATTCACAGTTGTCATCGGAATTCACACCTTCCAGGGACACTTTATTGCCCATCAACATTCCCCCGGTCCACCAAATGGCCTTTGATAGCTTTGTTTACCAGTACTTCCTAGACCTCCAACTGTTTGTTGATGGTTCCCCTATCAGTACTGACGCTGCTTTTGAAACACACATATATACAAAATGTTCATATTGTTCTAATCCTTATCTTCCGGAGGGTTACAAGATATATGCCTTCGTAAGCAATTCTAAGCGTAAGCAAATTTACAGAAGCAAAAGTAGCATTACATTATTTCACTTATCACAGGTGTATTGCCAGATATAAACTTTGGATGAATCATTGAATGAACCATTGAAAAACAAACTTCCATATGGACAGAAGGCACAAATATTTTCACTATGACAAATGCCTGAAGATGTTGTTCCTTCTGATGCTCTTGGTGCAGAAAGTAGTTGCTCTGAGCTGCCTAGCGAGTAATACTTTCCCTGTTCTCCATGAGTGGTACCAATTGGTGATCTCATCATGGGTGGGATGGTGTCTCAGATAATTCACAACGTTTTTGGAATTGAATTTAAAAAACATCCTTCTCTAAAACATTATGATTTGCCACTGTAAGGATTTTTTTTCTTTCCATTCATGTTCTAATCTTAACCAGGGTCTCCCAAAATTGCTTCTGTGACTAATAGTTCTTTGTGAATAAATGCTTGTTTTTTAAATATAAACTTACTCTTTCTTCCTTGCCTTTCAAACTTATCTGATTGTGGGAAAATAAATCATTTCATTGTGTTAATGAAATGATTTATTACTCCTGAAATGTGTGAAATTATGGTGCAAGAATTCTTTTGGAGAACATTTAGTGAATATAATTATCTAGTCTGTGCAGTCACTCCTCACATAATTGACATATTTTAAAAGAGTGATATGATGGCTGTATTCTATTTTACGCCAAACTGATCAAAATAAATGTCATAGCTTGAAAAAAAATCACAACTTATTCTATACATATTTGTTGCAAATCATGTAAATGTTATATATGGTTCTCTTTGGGAGAACATTTTGACAGTGTAAGATAACAAAAGTTATCCAGGCTATGCCAGGATATCCAGGCTATTCCACGCATAACTTACATATATTAAAAGAGTGATACCTGCTGGCTGAATTCTAAATAAATGTGATAGTTTTGTGGGGGAAACATTAACTTTGTTCTATACTTATTTGCTGCAAATCAGGAAAAGACTTACATAGTTGAAAACTATACAAATTATTAGTGTTTTAACAAGATCCTCATCTTTTCATTTACAAAAGAGACAGAAATGGTTATTACTCATATATTAATGCTTTCACCATAAAAGAATTGTCAACTTATTTTGTTCAATGGGGGTGTTTAAACTATTTGCAGTGTAATAACCAAATTCTACTAGCATGCCCTCACCTTGGCCTTTGCTGTGAAGGAAATCAATGAGGACTCCCAGATCTTACCTAACATCACTCTCGGGTTCCACATCTGTGACAGTTACTACAACCCAAGGATGACCTATCGCACCACTCTGGACCTGCTTTTCAAACCCCAGGAATTTCTCCCAAACTACAAATGTGATAGCCAGAAGAATATCATGGCTATCATTGGGGGACTCGGTTCTGATACATCATCCTTTATGGCAGAAAGTATACATGTTTACAAAATTCCACAGGTAGCTTGTGGTGGAGTGAGAGAGAAATTTCTTTTGCAGTTAATATTAGATACTAGTTGCTTGCCATACTTTTCTGCAGGGATTCAATTAAATACACTTTTATTACATCTCATCTGTTTTCCCCACAATTCAATAGACTGATTCAAGGTAATCCAATCCAATCAAAATCTTTTATTACAATCATACATGTGTTTTGACTGCCAACCAATAATAGGTCACAACTCTTCTTACTCCAGTTTAAAACTCAACTGTTTTTTTAATTGTTGAAGGATTTGTATGATAAGGTCAGTTATTATTTTGCCATGCCTTTCTGCAAAATTTCAATTTTGCTCCCTTTGTTCTCCCTTCTGCAATTGCTCATTATGTTGGCTCAGAATAATCAGTCAATAAAATCTGAATCTTTTATTACAATCATAGATTAGAAAATTTAAATTTAAATCACAAATTAATGTACAAAATTAATCTTTTTTGAGATAGTCACTTGATAATGTGATTTGACCACTGTCTCTGGTAAAATCTGCTAGTTGATCTGGAGCTCTCCTCTCCTCCAGAGAAGTGAAGCTCTTTCCATCGAGCCATTAACCACACTGGTGGAGCTCTTGAACTGGATCATTTGGAGCCTGCAGAGTGTACCTTCATTTAAATCCCTCACACAGCTGATAGAAGTATCTTCCACACCAAACAATGCGTTTCCATTAATATTCCCCACACAGTTTCCCGGGAGCTACATCAGACAAGGAGGGAGGAGAAAGCCCTGAGGCTCTTAGGAGCCAAAAGTCACCCTGGATGGCAGAGGAATGCTTCGGTGGTCGAGAGGAGAGGAGAGTCTCCTTGACTGACCTGAAGAAAACCCCTCCATCTGAACTAAAAAGAGAACTGCCAGCATGGTTAAATCGAAACCAGGAAGGCAGGTGAGACAGAAGTGAAAAAGAAAGGAAAGATCTTGTAACAGCGTGCTTAGTCTTGGTAAGAATCACTCCAATTTCTGCAGTGGAATTTTCCTTGGAAAGTGGGACTCAAAGGAGGAAAATAGCTGCGATTAACGATCTGGCATGACTGTCAGATTTAGTTTTTAAAAAAAGATATTGCAACTAGAAGTAACTTTAAAAGTAAAGGACAGATTGGATTGGTTAACCCAAATTTCTGGACTGTATTTTTACTACTACTCAACTTGAAGAACTTCAGGAAACTATTGGAAACCAATCTTATTCAGAGACATATAGATTGTAGTTAAAGTGTTTTAATTCAGCGAGTTTTGCTCTCTTTCAAAAACCCAGCATGCTTTGAACATCCTGTCACAGCCTATTGTTTACAGAGTAATAGCAGCATCAATCAGAGTAATAAATTCCTCTCATCCAGTAAATCACAGCTGCTAGTAAAACAATTAACCCTTTCCTTGCAGACTCTCAATACTACCTCATTACTTTAATCAAACACTCATTAATTCATTACCTCAAAACTTACAACTTTTCTACCTCATCACCTATATCAATGATTAGATAATCAATTTCTATAAAATATTTTATTAATGGTTTAATTGATTTATTGTTTTAATTGATTAGTGTGATTAGAGTGTTTAGTGCAAAGTGTGATTACTGATTAGTTTAAAAGATCAAGATTCATGTAATTTAATTAATTAGTAAAATCAGTGATTTAGTGAATTTAATTGAACAGTGTGATTAATGATTAGTGTAATTAATTGATTAGTGATTAGTGTAATTAATTGATTAGGCTGATTGTTGCTTAGGAAAGTTATTTGACTAGAGAGATTACTGCAATTGATTGATTGGTGTGATATTGGCAAAATTGTTCCATTAATTAATTTAATCAATGTACCATCTTAACAAACCTACCATGCCAAGAAAAAAATCCAATGCCAAACCACAACCTAAAGAGAAAGTAATCCCCATCAATGAACCACAAGACTCCTGCACATGCTTTAAATGCTACAAACCCTAAAGGATAATGAAAATTCCATCAAATGTTCTCTGTGTAACAAATACACTCATCATGACTGCTTGGGATTACCCAAGCAAATGATTCAATACCTAGAATCATCCAATGAGTTTCCATATCTCTGCAAATCATGCAGACCCAAACTGGATCTGTTGGAAAGAGTTGATACCATTGAAACACAAATAACATCCCTTGATACCATAGTAGCATCCCTGCATGCCTTAAAAGAAAGATTATCCAACCTTGAAAAAAAAGACACAACACAAAAACCTGAACATCCAATAGCTACAAACCACAACTCTACCCAACCACCACAACCCAATCCACAAAAAACATAACCCAGACAAATATTGATTTCCCAATCATCATCAGAGAAGCTGTTGAGCGTGAACGGAAACGTCCAAACGCCATCTTATTTGGTCTAGAGGACATCAATGATAATGATGACATCACAACTGTCTGAAACATTATCAGTGATGATCAAGCATCAACCATCTCCCCTGATGAAATACTTGACATTTCTTTCATTGGCCGAGCGCTCAAACACATAGAAAGCTACATGGCCCCACACTTCTGCAGGGTCATTTGCAAAAATGAATCAAGCAAACATCAATTCATTTACACTATAAATTCACTCGCCAAAACCAACACCAACCATAAGAACCTCCGTTGTCACTCTGACCTAACTATACAGCAATGTGACCGCTCCCGTGTACTCCGCACTGAACTCAAAAAATGTCTAGACAATGGAGAGAAGGACCTGTACATTGACTACCATGCTAACTGTATCAAAAGTAAGTTACACAACCCACAACTTAGCTTTAACCTTCAACCACAACCCTACCTCAACCAATCCACCATCACCCAAGACTCGGCATACACACCCCTAACTACCTCAATTCCAACTACTGCTGGCCTTAAATGCAAGCTACTCAATGCAAGAAGCCTCGCGAATAAAATACCTGAATTTTTCCTCTTACTAAATATGGCTAAATTCAACATTATATTTGTCTGTGAAACATGGCTCAATGCATCTCTCCCTGACTCCATTACCACAGTAAGAGACTATCATGTTTACTGATCAGATCATTAAATTTGTAGAGGAGGTGGTGTTGCTATCTTCTATCTGAAACTGTAATGGCTACCTCACCGTATGTTTTCCTTTTGTAGGAAAAATGGCATATTCTGTACAAATATTGTCAATGATCAAGCATTCATCAAATTGACAAAATGACATTACAATTTAAAAGACATATTTGGGTTGTGTTTCCATTTCAAATCGCAGGAGTCATACTGTTTCCATATTGTAATCATATATATTGCTTTATTCACCCTGCCATTCTTCAAACATGCTCTTTGCACATCCTTATAATGTTGACATTTTAATGGATAGTATAAATATGCAATGCCTCAATGATTAAAGATAAGAAGTTTCTCAGTTGGAAATCTGACAGCCCAGGTTTGAGACCTGAGCCCCATGCAATGGGGTGATCTCCCATTCCTGCCTCAGCTTCCACCCACTTAGGAATTTAAAAGCATGCAAATATGTACCACTTTGGTGGGAAGATAACAGTGTTCCTTGTGCCTTTGGCATATAACATATTTATCACTCCATGAGATGCACTTCATGCCCCAAACCCCCAAAAATGTGGGTGGAATTTTCTGTGCATCTTATGGAGTTAATATTGTGTCACAGTGCCGATCCTTTGGTGAATAGGAAGCTGGGCCATGGTGGCAGGGTCCATTTACAGTCATTTGTCATTGCCTGCCTCTTCTATCTCTTTTTCATTAGTGCAGGAGTCAATAGACATAGCTGGCGCATGAAAGGCCACCTATCTGTGGTCTTCTCAGGCTTCTTGTTTTCCTCCTCTAAACCTAGATGCATCTTATAGTCAGGTTCATCTTATAATGCAAAAAATATGATAGCTATGCTGGCCACATGACCATGGAAAATATCTTCAGACAATGTTGGCTCCCTTGGCCAAGAAACAGAGTTGGAGACAACTGGACAGGGAAACCTTTACCTTATAAATACACCTGGACTAATCCTTTAAGAATTCAAATATTCTTTCTCCAACCACAAAGAAAAATAATAAAAACTGCTTAAAAATTTCTCTTTGCAAAAATATTTAATGTTTATCACCAGGTTCTTCCAATTTCTCTGTGTAATGACCATTGCTCCCCTGGATACTGAAAGAAAGGGTTGCAAGGAAAATAATTCTGTTGCTACAACTGTCCAGAAGGGAAGATTTCAAATCAAAAGGGTAGGTTAGACATTCCAGAAAGTTCTCATTAGATACACCTCAGCCAATTGCAATACATAACTTTAGTGTAGCAACTAGTTTTGTGAGATCTTCAAGGTGAATATTCATTTCTATACCTGTGAATCAGAACTTGTCATTCTGAATTCAAAATTTGCCCACAAGAGCTGAGCTCTTATATCCACCCTTACAGATTTATTCTTTGTGTTTTGGAAAAATGGGAAAAATCAAATAGTCTAAATTTTAATATTTTTTCAAAAGTGCCAGATGGGACTGTATTTCATAGACTAATTGCCCTTTCCATTTGTACTTCTTTTATGGTGAAAAAAATTGCATTTCCATAAAAAGATGATCCAATATGGTAACAAATAGAAAAATTTGAGAGCAATAATGTTGGTACTCATAAGGAATATTATTTTCAAAAATATGGAATGAATAAAAACATCCTTTGATTTTTCTTTCAGATATGGATGACTGTTTTCAATGTTCAGAAGAGTACTATCCAAATAAAGAAAAGAATGGCTGTATCTTGAAACTGGTAGTCTTTCTAACTTTTAGAGGAATCAGTTTAGCCTCAGCAGCTCTTTGTTTCCCTTTTTTAACATCTTGTGTACTTGGAACTTTTATTAAGCACAGGGATACTCCCATTGTCAAAGTGAACAACTGGTCCATCACCTACATCCTTCTTGTCTCTCTTCTGCTCTGTTTACTCTCCTCTTTGCTCTTCCTAACCAGCCTGGCAAAGTGATCTGCCTTCTCCGACAACCAACTTTTGGCATCACATTCTCAGTATCAATTTCTAGTATACTGGCCAAAATCATCACTGTGGTTGTGGCTTTTATGGCTACTAAACCAGGAACTCAGATGAGGAAGTGGATGGGGAAAAGATTGGCATTTTCTATTGTCCTCTCATGCACTTTCTTGCAAGTATGTATCTGCATTCTTTGGTTGTCAACATCTCCACCATTTCCTGAGTTGGACATACACTCAGAGCTCCGAGAAATGATTTTACAGTGCAATGAGGGATCAGCTTTCTTCTTCTACTGTGTCTTGGGCTACATGGGTATCTTGGCCATTGCAAGCTTTATTGTTGCTTTCCTTGCCCGTAAATTACCTGACAGCTTTAATGAAGCCAAGTTCATCACCTTCAGCATGTTGGCCTTTTGCAGTGTGTGGATCTCCTTCTTTCCAGCCTATCTGAGCACAAAAGGAAAAGCCATGGTAGCTGTGGAGGTTTTCTCCATCTTGTCTTCCAGTGCTGTATTACTGGGATGCATATTTTTGCCAAAATGTTACACCATTGTTTTGTGGCCTGAGCTAAACCACAAAGAGCAAGTCATAAAGAAGACTTAATGGATAATGTAATCTTTCTATTATGAGAAACTGCTGAGGAAAAAGTGCGGAAAAACAGGCAACATATATTGTTTAGTTCTTTCAAAGAATGATATATGAAGAATTATTGTGATTATTGTGATTTGATCAGTGCAGTGACCTAGAGGTATTGTGTCACAATCAGGCAGTGGCCTAGAGGAGTTGTATCACAAACAGGTGACTATGAGTTAGATCCTTGGTAGTGGTAGATATTTCTCTCTCAAGGTGCAATGAGAATTGTCTGCTGTGAACTCCATGTAGACATCAAGAAGGGCATCTGGTCAGTAAAGATTTAGCTTCATGCAGTTGCCCTGACTCCATCACAGTGCAAGAGTTTACAGAGTCCTGAAAACAAAATTAAAGATAATGTGATTATTAATATTTATTAAGGTCATCTATTCCAACTCATGCTCATTTTCAATAATATTCCAAAATTATTTTGCCTAGCCTTTTCTCTCTTTCAACATTTCAAGGTAATTGAGCTATGAGAATCCAACTCTCTTGGTTAATCTTAAGATGCTAGAGATATTATCTCAAATAATGTTCAAATTTTGCAGCTGCCACTAGTATGATTTTTATATTTTCAATTCGTAAACCACTTCATAAATGTAGTAAAAGGTTCATTACCTTTGCTCCTAAAATTATTTGTGCAACATTTTGTTTGTTTTGAAGAATGAGAATGAAAAAAAGGTAGGCATTGAGCTGTAATGGTGCAGTGGTTAGAATGCAATACAGCAGGCTACTTCTGCTGATTGCTGGCTACCAACAGTTCAGCAATTCTATCGTCATCGGCTCAAGTTGACTCAGCCTTCCATCCTTCTGACAGTAAGGACAATTCCAACCCTGGAAGTTTGTAAGAAGAGATTTGACAACCATTTGCCATAGGGTTTTCTGCTTGATCAGGGGTTGGAATCAAAAACCTTCAATGTCCCTTCCAACTCTGATTCTGTCCTATCCTATCCTATCCTATCCTATCCTATCCTATTCTATTCTATTCTACTCTTTTTTTAAAAAAAAATCATTTTAGCAAGCATCCTAAGAATTGACAAACAAGATCCTGAAGTTTATCAGCTTAGTACCAATAACCAACAATATAGGAAGCAGCACCCAAGAAATATGCCACAAACATATGGTGAGGTAGCCATTACAGTTTCAGATACGTTCTCATATAACACTAGACATGAAGACAACGATTCATTGGTGGAATACACAACCTATTAAAACAGAGGCATGGAAATTCTGACAGTCACACTCAGTAATCACATATTTTTTATCTTCTTTGTGTATCAGTTTCATATTACCTATTGTGGTTTTTTGTTTTCTACTTTAGACTACTTATATTGGCATGTGTTCATTTAAAAAATAATTAAAGCATCAGCCACTTATTCTCTCATGAAAAAATAGAAGTTTGTTGTTTCTTTCAATGACCCTATAATCCTTCACATTGGGGTGGAATCAGGTTGACTAAATGGAACTGGGCATTTACTAGCCAGATGCCCTTCCCTATGCCTACTTGGAACTCACAGTGTTAGGAATGTAAGTCACCTAACAGTTAGTTGGGTTGGAAAATATATAAACCAGGATAGACATTTTAATACTGTCTGCTAAAACTGTAATTGAAAAGAACTTTTCAAGAGCTACATGAAAAGGAACTGATATTTTCAGAGCTGCATCAAGTTTACATTGTTCTTTCCTTATTGGATGAAAGTTATGATGATTATGTATCTTCACTGGAAGTCCTGACCAGAGATAAACTGACATTGACTGACATAACTGGAAGGTTGTTAGAAGAAGCAAGAAGACAACTGGATAGGGAACAACCACAAGAAGAGGATTTGTTTTCAACTGCCTATACTGTCAGGAAATGTTTTTCTTGTGGGGCTAGGGGACCTATAGCTAGATTCTGTAAGAAGGGAAAACAACAGAATACTGGTAATCACCAGAAGGCTAAAAAGAAGTTAGTATAGCTGTGTCTAGTAATTCATCTGTATACCATGATTTGTGGGTTGTTGATAGTGCAGCATCGTAGTGCATTACTAAAGATAGAGAGAGGTTTGTAAAGATGTCTATGAGTAAGCAACATATATCATTGGCAAATGGATGGAAGATGAAAGCTTCTGCTGAAGGTACTGCATATTGTTCTTATATAAACAAGCATTTAACTATGTCATATGTACCTAAACTGAATTAAATTTGTTATCAGTAAGGGCTTTAGTTAATATTGGTTTTGTAGTAGCCTTTAGAGGAGATAACTTTATAATAGAGAAAGAGGGTAAAAATGTAACTGCTACTTTAGAAAATGATTTATATGTGATACATGATGACCAGTTGAAGATGGCTAACTTAGTTTATAACAATGTTGAGTCACATGATGAATGTGAGGCTGAAATTGAATCTTGGATTTCATTTGTAATGAATATCAGAGATCAGTTGTTTTGCTGTACCTTTCTGCAGAATTTCAATTAAATCCACTTTTTTCTCCCTTCTGCAATTCTTCCTACAATCCAATAAGTTGGTTCAAAGTAATCCATCAAGAAAATCAAAATCTTTTATTTGATAGGTTAGAAAAGTAAAAAATTAAATCACAAATTACAGTTACAACATTTATCTTATTTGAAGGAGTCATCTTGAGTTTTGTTTTGATCAATACCTGTGGTGAAATCTGGAACTGTTTTGACTGATATCTTTCAAGTCTTCTTCTTGCCTCTTCAATCAATCTGCCAGTTATATCAGTTAAAATTAAACTTTCCTTCGGCAAAATTTCAAGGGAAGTGACGTAGTTGTCATAACTTTCATCTAGTGAAGATAGAATTATGTAGACTTGGTGTAGTTCAGAGAAAATAAGCTCTTTCTCATGCAGTTCTTGAAAAATGCTTTGCATAGTTTTCAAATGACTAAGCATATCACCATTTGTCTGGAGATGCATCCTGAAAAGCTTCCGTGTTAGATTTATGTGAGCACCAACGTTATCTCGGACATAAATCCTCTTCAGCTTCTGCCAACACCCAACAGCAATTTGCTCTCCATGGATATGAACAAGTTGCTGGTCAGACAGTGTTAATCCTATTATGCAAATAGCTTGTTCATTTTTATGCATAAATTCTTCTATTTTTAGTCTATCTTTATCATCCTCTGGATCCCATTCCTCTACGTTTGGTGGATTTTCAATTATGTTCCACAGACTTTCTCTTCGTAGAAGTAGACTACATTTCATAGATCATGATACATAGTTTGTTCCATCCAGCTTGGATATAAGGGACAAACTTTGTAGATTGACTTGTGCCATGTTTTCTTTATATGGATATAAAAGTATAATTAATAAAACACAGCTGTCTGTTTCCTGTAACATTTAACAACACAAACTCTCACTTTTACATAAATCTGTTTTATCCTAGTTAAACTGACTTTGCAGCCTCTGGGCCCATAACCAGTGTTAAGTCTGGGCCCATAACCAGGGTTAAGGAGACAAGCTAAACAGAATGTGCAGCGTTAGTCAGATAGGCATACAGATAAATGAGTGATATAAGTTTGTACATTTGTTAACATACAGTAAAAATAATAGATATGCTTGTGCTATCAAAAATATAGTTTATTCCATTTATAGCATAGTCAAAATAACAGTCTATTAGTCATGTATCATTTAGTCAGTCCATTCAAGGATATTCAGTTAGCAAACTCTATGTGGAATATCTATGTCAGTTCACTTACAAATCAGTCCTTTGTCTCTCTCCCGTTCGAGTAAAGCAGTCTTGAGTCCATGCAGTAATTAGGGATCATCAATGCCAGAGAGAGCAAGCTGACGTTCCTTGCTTCTTTTAAAGTGCTTTCACAACCACTCTCTTAATTACATTCCTATATTTAAAGTTGCAGACACTTTAACTAACAAACTATGATTACATATTTATTATTTTACCTAAACCAGTTAGGGTAAACAATGTTATCCCTAACACATCTAAAATGATGAATCAGTTGAATAATCCCAACATATTGATGGTCCTCTTTTGGGACCATGAAATGAAATGAAGATTGCTTACTGGTCTGAAACTGCTTTTGGGATATTGAGCCATATGTCAGCTAAAAGAAAGCAGAGTAATATTCTGTTCAGTTGTTTGCTCAGATCTGATCTTTCTGGGTCTAATTTTCCTCTAAACAATAGCCAAGGAAGGATTTTTTCCCCTCTATTTTTTTTTAAATATTAATATAGTTTGGAATTTCTATGAATTATTACAAACACATTACAATAGTTCATTTGGTTGAACAGGACCAGGGTGTGCTACATTCAAATCTTCCCTCTGGTATGGAATGATTCTAGATAAATACTTGTATGATTGGCACTGTAGCTTTAGAAATGATGATTAAGGTGTCTAGAATATCTTAATACAAATCTAAGTCTAATACCTGATTCTCAGTAATTACATCATAACAACAAAATATAGAATTTTTCTGCTCATCTCCTCCATACTGACCTGTGGAACCTTGTAGAAACCTACAACTTCAGCTATATTAGATGATGTATCAGAACCTAAGCCTCCAATGATGGCCATGAGATTCTTCTGGCTATCACATCTATAGTTAGGGACAAATTCCTGGGATTTGAAAAAGCAGGTCCAGGGTGGTGCGATAAGTCATCCTTGAATTGTAGTAATTGTCATAGATGTGGAACCCGAGAGTGATTTTTGGTAAGATCTGGGTGTCTTCATTGATCTTCTTTACAGCAAAGGCCAAGGCAAGGATGTGTTGGTAGAATTTGGTTATTACACTGAAAATAGATTGAGCACACCTTTTCAAAATAATAATAATTTTGCAAATTGTTTTAGGATGGTCAGTATATAACTGACTACTGAAAAATCTGTTTCTGATTGAAGTATTGATTAATTGTATAATCAGGCTAAATATACTTATTTTATAATCAGACCAAATATGCTTTGCACACAATTTATTTCTTTTAATATTTTTCCAGAAAGTTAATAATTACAAGACATACTGTGTTGATTTCTGAAATTTTAACCTCAGTGTTCAGTGTTCAACTAGAAAGCTGTGGCTTGTTGTTTTCTCTGTTGATTTAGTTTTCTAGGAACTATAGATTAAGGGAGAGGTTCTCTCTAAACCCATACATCTTGCTCATGTGAATTATTTAAGTTCTTAAGGGATATTCCATGAGTCTATCTTACCATTCCTTTCCTGTTTAGTAAAACAGAATGTTAATAGATTTAATTGTTTCCATATTTATGTCTGGAGATTCTCAGTCATCCTGGTTATGGTTTTCCCAAAGATATTTTCCAAAAGGCAATTGGAGTTTCTTAATTTTTTATTTGAAACATTTCACTTCTCATCCAAGAAACCTCTAGATTTGAACCAGAATTGAGACAGAACAGGAAGTTTTGTGGATGAGAAATGAAACGTTTCAAAGAAAAACCAAGAACATTCAGTTGTTTTTTTGGAAAAACACCTTTATTTTTGTGTTGTGAAATGTGGCAGAGCTGATTTTTTTTTTGCATTCTTCTTTTTGATAATTTCCATGAAATGAAATATGCTTTACTTACAAGAATGAAACAAACACAAAGATAGTTCCCTCATCTTTCACCACTAGAAAACTTTCAAAACACAAAGAATTCTTACATTTACATGAAAAACTTTACATTTTCTCTACAAACAGTCATATAAATGATTCTTTGATATGTATGCATGGTCAGATGATTCAAAGGAAAATCTTTACATTGGTGAATCATAAAGGTTGTGCTGTTTTCAAAGACTAGCAGCAGTCTTCCCTCCGGTCCGCCGCCAACGCGGGAGCGCTGATCGCTCCCATTGGTTGATGCTGTTTGACAGCCGGCTATAAAAGGGAACTGTCAAACGGCATCAGCTGTCACCGCCAGCTGGCTGTCAGATAGCCTCGGCAGCCGCGGTGACCCTTTATTCGCAAGAATAAAGTTGTTAGGCTTTAGCCTGGCTCCGTCTCCCTTTGTAACCGCCGCTCCACAACACTGGCGACGAGGGTGGGATACAGCTAAGACGACCAGGCAGGAAATCGAGCCGAAGTCACAACAAGAAAGAGCCGAAGCTGCTACGAGCTGATCGAGTCACCGCCACTGACGCTCTCCAAAGAGTGCAAAATTTAAAAGCCCTCTCAGCCGAGGAGCCGAATGCCGCTGACAGGTGCAGCCAGAAATGCTTTTCTAAAAGTGAAAACTCTATTTTTTCCTCAGCTGAGGAAACCAACGTTGCCACTCTAATGGCCTCTAATCCGACATTCCCGTACTTCCAACCGGGGGCAGAAACATGGGAATCATATGAATAGATTTGAATGTTTTTTAAATGCCATTGATCTAACTGAAGCCACGGATCTAAGGAAAAGCGCCTATTTTTTAAGTTTCTGTGGGGCCACAGTTTTTGACACAGCCTCTGCACTAGTGTCCCCACGTTCTATAAAGGCTATTCCCTGGGATGAGTTGAGAGAAATCTTGTCAAATCGCTACTCCCCCAGACCCTCTAAGATAGCCAGGAGACTGGCTTTTAGAAGAAGAACTCAGGCTGAAGGGGAGACTGTGAGTCAGTACTTGGCAGCATTGAGATCTGCTGCCATACACTGCGGTTTTAGGGACTACCTTGAGGACATGCTGCTCGATCAAATTGTGGGAGGAGTAAGGGACCTAAAACTGCAAAGGAGGTTACTGGCTAAAAAAGACTTAACCCTAGCCTCAGCTATTGAGGAAGCTCAGGCTGCTGAATTGTCAGAATTATCAGCAGCTGAAATTCAAGGGAACACCCCTAAGTAAGGGCAGGCTACAGTCCACTATGATGAGGTCTCCCAAGAAGTGGAAGAAGAACCTCTGGAGGTAAATTGCCTCACACATCCAAGACACCCCAGGGCCACCTAGGAAATACAACAATCAGATAGCCAAACAGCAAACCCCTTGTATAAGCTGCAGGAGCAACCACCATAGGTCAACCTGCAGGTTCAGAAATGTTATCTGTCTGAACTGCCAGAAGAGAGGGCACATAGCCAGGGTTTGCCAAGCTGAGCAGGCCTCCATACAAAGACCTCAAGTTTCTGCCTCCTACCAAAGGCAAGTGGAACATTGTTACACTTGTTACCACGTGAACAACACCACCTCCAGGCCTAACAAATTAAGCATTTCTCTCTTTATAGAAGGTAAGCCCTGCCGAATGGAAGTAGACACCGGGTCAACCCTCTCCATCATTTCGTGGGCCTCCCTGAAGAAATTGCTGCCTTCGCTCTCAAAAAAGAAGCTGACCAACTGCCACCTGACTCTTCGGGACTACCAGGGGAAGACCATCCCAGTCCTGGGTAAGGGAAAATTCCTCATTCAATTCCAAAACTTTAGGGGTCACTTGCCACTGGTGGTTGTAGATGGTGCCCTTCCTAGCTTGCTAGGATTAGATTGGTTTCCTGCCCTAGGCCTCAATGTTACAGGAATTCACTCTGTGGAAAATTCTGATGTAGATGCCCTTTTTAGGGACTACTCTGATGTTTTCAGCAGTGAACTAGGCTGTTATTCAGGCACCCCCATATCTTTTGAGCCACCCCAATTCGTTTGAAACCTCGGAGGGTACCTTTCGCCATTAGGCCTAAGTTAGATTCTGAATTAGATAAACTTATCAAACAGGGGGTGCTAGAACAGGTAGACTCACCCCTTTAAAAAAAGATGGCAGCGTGAGAATTTGCGCTGACTATAAGACGTCCCTCAACCGTTTCCTACAAATTAGCGCATACCCAGTACCTGTATTCCAACACCTGCTCCACTCTTTTGAGCCAGGCATAATTTTTGCAAAGTTAGACATGTCCCAGGCATACCAGCAATTTCCCGTTGACCAACACCCTGCTGACCTACAAACTATAGTTACTCACAGGGGCGCATTTAGATGTAAACGTTTGCAATTTGGAGTTAGCGTAGCCCCTGGCATTTTCCAATCACTCATGGAAAGAATCCTCCAGGAACTACCTGGGGTGGTTCCATACTTTGATGACATTTTAGTTTCTGCCACCAACAAAACACAACTTTTATTCAGAGTGAGATCTGTCCTTGACAGGTTCAGGCTAAACGGGCTTAAATTGAAAAAAGACAAATGCACCATTGCCACCAAACAGGTAGACTTCCTGGGTTATCGAATTGATGCATCTGGAATTCACCCCATAGAGAGTAAAGTTAGGGCTATTCACGAGGCACCCACTCCCTCTAACAAAACTGAATTGCAGGCCTTTTTGGGACTCCTTAATTTTTATGCTTCCTTTTTGCCTCACAAATCCTCCTTAGCTGAATCCCTACATAGGCTCCTAGATAAGAAAGCTCCATGGCAATGGGGACAAAGGGAAGCCCACGCCTTCCAAGCAGTGAAGTCTCTCTTAACTTCAAACTCTGTGTTAGTTCAGTTTAACCCAAACCTGCCCCTAGTGTTAGCCTGTGATGCCTCACCGTTGGTATAGGAGCAGTATTGAGCCATAGGCTCTCAAATGGATCAGAGGCACCCATTGCCTATTTTTCAAGAACTTTCTCCGCTGCAGAGAGAAACTATAGTCAGATCGATAAGGAGGCCTTGGCAGCTGTAGCCGCTGTAAAAAAATTCCATGAGTTCCTTTATGGCCATAGTTTTGAACTTGTAGCAGATCACAAACCTCTATTAGGACTGCTAGCTGGGGATAAGCAAACCCCACAGGTGTTATCCCCAAGAATGACCAGATGGACTCTATTTCTGGCTGCCTACTCTTACACACTGGTACATCGCCCGGGGAAGACCCTGTGCCATGCTGATGCCCTCAGCAGATGCCCCCTGCCATCACCAGTTGAGGACCCAGCTCCCATCCACGCAATCTTCGACTGCAATGAACTTAACCTACCAGTCTCAGCTGGGGATATTGCTGCACACTTCAAGAGGGACCGTGTTATTTCCCAAGTCCTGGACTGGGTAGGGAGGGGGTGGCCTGACATTCAGTTCGCCCCTGAATTCATGCCATTTAAGACCTGCAGGCAGGAGCTTTCTTCACTACAGGGCTGTCTGTTATGGGGGACAAGGGTGGTCATACCACCCACCTTGCAAGAACCAGTTTTAAGGGCACTGCATGAGGGTCACCCTGGCATCGTAAGGATGAAGGCCTTGGCCCACAGCTACGTCTGGTGGCCAGGATTAGATGCCTGGATTGCCAACTGGGTTAACACGTGCCAGCCCTGCCAGGCAACAAGAGTAGCCCCTCCAGCAGCTGCCCCAACCAAATGGGAAGATTTGGGGGCTCCTTGGGCCAGGCTGCATGTAGACCTGGCTGGTCCCATACAAGGGAGGACATTCCTGGTGGTTGTAGATTCGTTCTCCAAATGGACTGAAGTAGCCTTGTTACCCTCCACCACAACGCTGGCTGTCACGAGGGCCTTGACCAGACTGTTTGCTACTCATGGACTTCCTGACACATTAGTTTCAGATAATGGCCCCCAATTCAGTTCTAACGAGTTTCCCATCTTCACAGCTAATCTGGGCATCAGACATGCTCTCACAGCCCCCTTTCACCCAGCAAGTAATGGAATGGCAGAAAGGGCTGTCAGGTTTGCCAAGGAAGTTTTGGCCAAGCTGGGCCAGGCAGACTGGCACACCAAACTGTCAACTTACCTACTCACACAACATGCCACCCCGTGCCCTTCCACCAACAAGTCCCCTGCTGAACTGTTAATGGGAAGGCACCTTAGGACTACCCTGGACAGGTTGCACCCTCACTATGCTCCCAGCATGCCACTAACTTCTGACAGCCATGCCAGGGATTTCGCCCTGCAAGACCAGGTGTACGCCAGGAACTATGTGGGGCATCCCTTATGGCTGCCAGGGCATATAGTCTTTGTTGCTGGACCCAGATCATATAGAGTCCTTCTGGAAGATGGCCGGATTTGGAGAAGGCACGTAGACCAGCTGAGGAGGCGTTGGAAAAAGACTGCCACCGAAATCCCGGTCTACCTGCTGTCGGACGACCTGGTCTACTCACCGCCAGCCAACCCGCCGAAGGACCCGGTCTACCTGCCACCCGACAACGCAACCAGCCGACTGCCGCGGGAAGACTCACCCGAGCAGTCGCCAGACAGCAGTCCAGGGATGGCCAGCGACCCTCTGCAGGTTCCAGTCACCGCCCGGGAGGAACAAGATGCACCAGCCGCCGACAAGCTTCAGGAACTTCGGAGATCGGGCCGTGAGCAAAAGCGGCCATCATGGCTACAGGACTACGCATGCTCATGGCCAGGGGGAAGGAGTGCTGTGTTCAAAGGCTAGCAGCAGTCTTCCCTCCGGTTCACCGCCAACGCGGGAGCACCGATCGCTCCCATTGGTTGATGCCGTTTGACAGCTGGCTATAAAAGGGAGCTGTCAAACGGCATCAGCTGTCGCCGCCAGCTGGCTGTCAGATAGCCTCGGCAGCCGCAGAGACCCTTTATTCGCAAGAATAAAGTTGTTAGCCTTTAGCCTGGCTCCGTCTCCCTTTGTAACCGCCGCTCCACAACAGGTTGAGAAAGGGATGTTAGTTGAATAGAGTTTGATAGAAATGGTAAATCAAGTGAGACATCATCCCACCGATGATGAGGTCCCCAGGTTGAAACCACTCATGTGGAACAGGGAAGGCATCACTTGCAGGACAGCTCAAAGGAACTGCTTTGTGCATCTGGAATATCAAGAGGATCGATTTTATGGTTCACTGTGTATGGAAAAAGTGTCTATCTTCAAGGCGAACCCCTGGCAGATAAAATCGAAGGAAGAGAACTTTTTGGAAATGAATCTCAGAGTCAGCATTACCACTTCCTTCCTCCATGTGGCTCTTGAAGTATTCATATGGATTGTTTCTCAATTTCTATTCCCTTCTGTGCAGAACATTTGATATTTGGTCTGCTAAAATAATACAATGACTGCAGTCATTTATAAGGGACATAATTGGCATGGAACACTAACACTAACAATTGGCATGGAACACTAACACCAATCTGGTAATGTTTTCTTAACATGTGTGATGAACAACTTTCTTTCTTTAAAGTGACATAATAAGTGACTGGTGCTTAATCTGTTTTGAAAATAGTGGAGAAATAGAATTGGGAAGTTTGAAGCTACAACATTGCACTAATTCTAGAAATCAGGAATGTTTGATGAAATGGTCAGATGTCAACTCTCTGTTACAGATTAGCTGGTCTTGATTTCAAAATCCTTTGGAAACTAGATAAAACTTCCAGTTCCAAATCATGCTTGCCATGGTGTTTCCTGTGACATTACAGAAGCCAAATTGTTATTTTAAAGAGTATTGATGTTTTTGAACTTTGCTGTTAGGGGAGACTCCTGATAATTCTTTGGTGACCAAGAAAACAAAGTTTGAAGAACTATCTTCTCCCCACCCCACCACCTCAGCTGCTGTCCCTGCTAGTCCATGGAACCAGAAAAGTTGTGGACTGCTGATTTATGGAGTTCCTTTGTTGAAAACATTTTGATGGCACATAATCAATCAATCAAATCATTGAAATGTTAAGAATTGACTTCTGAAGAAAGTTGTGATGACATGGACAACTGTTGGCATTCTATTCTATTATTAACCTCTTGTTCCTTTATCCTTGATTATAAATTTATAACTAAAATCCAATAGTATTGAACCATAAACATCTCCCTAAGTATTTATTTGTATTGTTTTATGTCTAAGCTAAGCCTAAATCAAATATATATAAAAAAACCCAGCAAAGAGTATAACCCGGCAAAGAGTAGTGTTTCCTTTTTTGGATTAGAAGACAGACCACGCAGTCACAAAACACATTACACCTTGCTTTGAGATTTTATTTCTTTGAAGATATTGAAAGATTTGTAGATACATAATCCTATCCACTTCTGCATTTACGGTTTCTGATTCAGAACATAAATGTTCAAAGCCCATAAATGTTCAAAGCCCATAAATGTTCAAAGCCCATAAATGTTCAAAGCCCATAGGAAGAATCAAGACTTCAGTTCCTTGTACAGTGTTTTCAGGAGTGGAGTTATACTTATCCTGTTTCCCTGAAAATACGACCTACCCTAAAAGTAAGCCCTAGCTTGATTTTTACTGTGCACTCAATATAAGCCCTAATTCAGATCTCACCCACTCCAGAGTGCACAGATAAAATTTAAACTAGAGTGGGGATGGGGGACTAGAGCTTCTCTACTACTTATCTTTGGACAGTTGTAGCCAGGCCTCACACATCCTGACACCTGGCTTGCCAGCCCATTTCTTCTGCAGCCAGCAAGGCTGGCAACACTTTCCTGAAGGTCTCTGGAGCTCATACCAAAGCTCAGGATCTGTCTGGAGCACTGTTATGGGCTGCAAAGGCCTTCAGGAAAGCCTTGCTAGCCACAGAAGTTCCTGAATGTCTCTGACAGTGAAAAAGAGGCCAGGGTTAACATAAGCAAATGAGGTTAGTCAGTGGATGACATCCCTCGAAAATAAGACTTGGTGCCTTTTTTGGTGCCAAAAAAAGAAAACAGGGTCTTATTTGGGGGGAAACTTGCTAGTTTTGATTATATGCTACCAACTTAATATTTATTTTGGGTTAATTTAAACCCTGATCAAGGCTGCAGAACAATGGAAAGAGAGCCATTTGTTATGATCAGGATTCAATTTTTTATTAGATCCATTCATATACAAAGTCCATTTGTACCTAATAAAAATACAGTTACATTGGATGAAAGTTATAATTCTTAACTGCATCTCAAATACAAGTTACATCCTTTCCATTGATTTAAGGATTTAATGTAACCTACAATCTGAACAGGGGTGCCTAAATCTTTTGACATCAACTGACATAAAACCATTTATCTGAAATGATATAGAAGGTTTCCTCTTTGAGCAGGGAGTTTATATATACTGACTAGAAGATCTTCCAGGTCCCTTCCAATTCACTTATTCTGTTAATTTTGCTGGGAGTTATTTAACCTGTATCCTAATGTAACCAATATTCTTTTTGTATCCTTTGACTTCAATCTACACATGAAACTGACTTTTGCTCTACTTCCTTTGCAATCTAATTTCTGATCTTTAAAATCAGAATCATTTATACATTCAAAGTAGTATTAACTCATAGAAAAGGAGTGGACAAGGTTTGTGTTTATTAATAGGTCTATCACACATTGGCATGAAAGATAAGAGGTCCCACATTAGCATATTTTCCTATCTTTTTATTTTTCATTCCATTTCAGATTTATTTTAATGAAAACATTAAATTATATATTTCCATACTGTGGAATGGAGGGAAGCTGTATGGATTTGTAAGTCTAAGGTTCACATACTATCTTTAAACAATCCAGAAATCAAATCCCAAATTGTTTCCATTTGAATTCATTTAGCCTGTGTGCATTGGTTTGAAATTTGACCATGGTTTGCATTTTGATCCATACATACATACTGGAATATGTGCTTAAAAAAAACACAGGGTGAAAATTCTTGCAATATAGTCACAGAGAAGATATTTTCTTAAAAAGCAGAAAGAGCTCACTAATTGCCTCATCAGAAAAGTTAGATATGAAGAAGGGGGAGATTAGGAGAACTATCAAGAGAGCATTTCAGTTTTTCTTCAGCCTTTCTTCTCTGAGTGCTAATAACTCTTTCATTAAGTGATCCTAAAGATGCTTTTTCAAAACAACAACTGGACTTTTCTTTGTGGGAGATGTTTTTCCTCAAGAAAAAGCAATTCCATCTGCCATTTGAAAGAGAACTTTCGGGACCACCGTGACCTGGATGACTGAGAATCTCCATAGACATCGTTAAGTGATACTTTGGCATATAATTTTAACAGACAGTCTGGCTGACTGACTGACACCAGTCCTGCTAGGGCTTGTGTTAATTCTTGGGTTGAATCAGAAACTAGGAATATGAATGTTCCTATCTGCTGGCCATAAGCATGCCGCAGAAGGATAACTAATGCCCAATTCGACAGACATTTATTATGCCATTGTTTATTTTTCAGGATAATGACTCTGCAATTTGGCTTTAGATGTTTCCTTAGCCTCAATGTTGAGAAGAAGACCACTTCCAGGCCTTTGAGAGCTGCAGTCCTCAAGAGAGTTTCCCACAAACTAGCTCAGCTCTTTATACAGCTTAACTAATTTCAACTTTCTCTGGAATTTGCTGACATGGAGGCTGAATTGCTTGGAGGACATGAGAGTGGTTTAGAGCAGTTAGCACAAACAAACAAAAAACACAAACTTTATTTATATCTCTAGAGTTCCAGTGTGCTTTTTCCAAATGCTGAAAATGAGCAAATATGCAGGTACATACATATATACACATACACATATACACATATATATAAATATACCTTTAAATGCATTGGCATTTAATGCAACTCCAATGGATTTATTATCCTTGTTATAATTATCCTTTAAAATGTGTTTCTCTCTTTCTCTCTCTCTCTCTGTCACTCTGTCTCTGTCTCTGTTTCTCTGTCTTCATCTCTCTCTATATATATCTCTCTCTGTGTGTGCGTGTGTGTGCATATGCGCTAATCACATAGGCACTTCAATGTTCCCCAAATGCTTATCTTTCCCCTCCCCCTATTTATGTCTCTTTATCTGCCCTGCACCTTGTATTGTTGGATGGCAAATCTACCCAGAACTGCATCTGCACCTGGGTCTGTGTACTTAACCCCAGGAAGCCTCAGCTATCACAGCTCACCCCAGAGAGTTCTAGCAAGAATCTGTTTACCAATCTTTTCCAGTTCCCCATGCAGATCTTTCTCCTTTTTTTTTTTTGAAAACAGTTTTATTAATTTTAACAACAAACAAAAACACATAAAACATAAAAACATCATCCTTTCTTTCATAAGTTTACAGACAGTGTATCGGTTGGTTTACCACTTTTTTTGTGCATCCATTTCATAGTCTCCATTTATAGCTTTAATTTCAAAAAGCAAAATAATTATTGATTTCTGAGAGGCAAACGTAATGGTGTATACTGTGAATCATTTAATACCTGCATTTGGAGAGTTAGAGAGCTGGGGATCAAATATATATAAATATGTACAAATATAAATATATATAAGTAGTTCCACTGTGAAATATTAAACTACTTATATAAATAAAAACCAGAAATAGCTATGACAACCATTACAAAACAAAAACAGTCCCTGTCTCTTAAACATAAGCACAATTGTGAGTGGATTAAAACCAGCTTAATCAGATACATGAAGGGTTATCCTTAGCTGGAAAGTGTGTTGTTTAATTTCCCCAATCGGACTCCTCCTGATATAGTGAAACTACATTACTTAGAATTCCCAGTCAAAGTCAATGTATAGATTTTATCAGCTTTGGCCCCATAGGCTGGGAAATCTGAAAAATGGAGTCCAAACATATCTCGAAGATACCAGATTGAGTGGGGAGGGGGGATTGCAGATAATTGGGGTTAGAACATGAAGAAAATATAACTATGAAACAATTTAAATTATGCCAAATAAACACTACAGTGATAATAAGGGATTATCAAGCCATTCTAAATTTGCTATTTGAATTGTAGAAGCTCTACAACATAAAAACATTTGTGCTAATAAGTGATTAAGTTGTTTTAAAATTCATAATTGTTTATGGTTATCTCTCTAAAGGAAGCTTTTTCCTGTGGCAAGTGATCCTATTAATAGCTTCTAAATGCTAGATTTAAAGAAAACACAGAATCCTTATAAAAATGTGTCTTAAAGGGAACTAATTTTCAGACAACTGTATTATCAAAATAGATTCTTAATTCTTATTCATTCTCAGCTATAAATGGAGTTATATTACATAATAGCTCATATCACCAATCAATTATATAGCCTGATGTAATTATTAAACAATCATTTAACTATAATTTTATTAATTCATACTTTAATGAGATAACTATAGTTTACGTAATTTATTTTATAGCAAATCATAAAGTCATACCAAGTCTATCTTAATAAAATTTTATAAAGATAGTATCAAAGAAAAAAAAAGAAATATGTATTCATTGTTTCCTAAAATTCTAAATATTCTATTATTATATTTTATAATCTAGCCATTGATAGAAAAGGTCCCAAATTTCATAGAATTGTTTATCTTCTTGTTCTCTAATTTCAAATGTCAATCTACTCATTTCAGCACTTTCCAATATTTTCTTAATGATTTCTGCCTCCTTTTAAAAAATATAGATAAACATAGATCTTTATTTAGAATAGAATAGTATTCTTTATTGGCCAAATGTGATTGGACACATAAGAAATTTGTTTTTGGTGCATATACTCTCAGTATACCTAAAGGAAAAAAATACATTCACCAAGATACAACACTTAGTGATAATCATAGGTTACTAATAAGCAATCAAATTATACTAGGAAACAAATAAAAAATATAAATTTAAAGATAGAAGCAACACGGTTATAGTTATAGGTAGGTTACAGGAAGGATGAGAAGAAGAATAGTAATACAGTCTCAGTAAATAAGCTGACAGTGTTGTGGGAATTAATTGTTTAGCACAGTGATGGTATTTGGGAAAGAACTGTTTTCGTGTCTAACTGTTCTTGTGTGCAGTGCCCTATAGCATCATTTTGAGGGTAGGAGTTAAAAAAGTTTATTTCCAGGATGTGAGGTAATGTCTGTAAATATTTTCATAGCCCTCTTTGATTCATGCAGTATATAGGTCCTCAACAGAAGGCAGGTTGGTAGCAATTGTTTTTTCTGCTGTTCTAATTATCCATTGAAGTCTGTGTCTGTTTTGCTGGGGTGCAGGGCTAAACCAGACCATTATAGAAGTGCATATGACAGACTCAATAATTCCTCTGTGGAATTGAACCAGCAGCTATTTTGGGCAGTTTGAGCTTTCTGAGTTGGCTCAGAAAGAACATTCTTCAATGTGCTTTTTTGATGATGTTTTTGATGTTAGATGTCCATTTTAAGTCTTGAGATATGATAGAATATAAACTTGAAGGTGTTTTAATTACCCAGTAGTTTTGGAGTATAACAACGGCAAACCATACAGGTAATTTTCAGCAGTTCTAATCAGAGGTTGTTTCTGGTTAAAATAACCAAAGGCTATATTGAGGAAAATACATAAACTGTGTAAGGCTGGGATGGGCATGGCTTGACATCATTCATGTAGGGAACAATCTGTAGTAGCTTGAGTGCTCTGCTAGCAAAAATGGGCTCCCAAGATTTTCCTGTAACCTTCTGCCAGCAAAAATGGAGCTCAGGAGGGTAGCCCTTGCCGGCTCCATTTTTCCTATTAGGGGCATCACAGGCTGGTGCTTCACTATTTCCAGAGCAACCCCACAAAGCAGATCTAAGCACCCCATAGGCTGGATCTGGCCCGTGGGCCTTGATTTTGACATGCCTGTTTTAAAATGTCTTATTCCATCTTCAATGGTTATTCATATAATGTCAGCCTGAGTTCATAGGGATTTACATAGTAATGAAAGGGATGGATATAATGATGATGATATAATAAAAAGACCAATTATATTTTAAGAATGAGATTTATTTAAAAAAAGGAGACATGCATGAAAAGAGATTCTTGAATTTAAATTGACATTCTGCTATATAGTACCCTCTATAAGGGCTCAAGGATCCCTTTTATAGTGCCTTACTTGGTAAAACGAAATACATTTGTTATCATATCAGCATGATTCAATCTCAATGAATGTAGCTAAATTTTATTCTACTGCATTTAAAATTAGGCAGAATTTTATTAGTGACCACCATGGGTAAGCTGCTGCAGGTTCAGACTGGTTCTAGCAAACTGATAGTTCTGTCCATCAGCTGTCGCCCACCCATCCTGTCCTATATTTCCTTCTTTCTGGCTCAGCTGAATCATGTGGCACAGCTGATTTCCACACTTCAGCTGTTCTACTTACTGGGGCTGCCCTAGAAGGAAAGCAGCTAAACTTCAAATTGCTATATTGGTCACTGGTCACCACCAATTATAATACACACATGCTTACATGCATACCACACAAAGAGCACACAAATTTTTCTTAATTGTTTTTCCTTAACTGCTGCTTGTTGTTTAATTGAGGTCTCAACAGAATAATGTAGCATTTGGGGAAAAAGATACAAGACAGCAATCTACCACTGGATAATAAGATGGAGAAGATCTCCACAGCCACCATATACTTCCCCTTTATGCTCAGATAGGTAGGTCAACCAAACACTACAAAACATCAACATGCTGAAGGTGATAAACTTGGTTTCATTGAAAGGATCTGGCAACTTTCTGGCAAAAAAAAGCACCATAAAACTAATGATGGCTAGAAATCCTAAGTAGCCCAGGACAAGATAGAACATGACAGAAGATCCCACATTACATTCTGCTATGATTTCACTAGTGAGAGAATGCATATCCAAATTTGGGAAGGGGGGAGAGGTTGCCATCCACCAAGAACAAATACTTGCTTGAACAAGGGTGCAGGAAATAACAATGGAACTGGTCAATTTTCTCCCCAACCATTTCCTCATGTTGGACCTTGGTTTGGTGGCCATGAAAGCTACAACTACGATGATGGTTTTAGCTAATACACAGGAAATGGCCACTGTAAAAACAATGCCAAAAGCAGTTTGGCAAAGAAAGCAAGTAGTCTTGGGCTGTCCAAAAAACAGTAAAGCTGAAAGAAAGCAAAGGAGAAGGGACAGAAGGAGTGAAAATGCCAATTCCTGGTTGTTGGCTTTGATGATTGGAGTGTTTTGGTGCTTAACAAAAGTTTTAAGAACAAAGGCTGTAGTTATAAATAGGCTAATCCCAAGCAAGGCTAAACTAATCCCTAATGGCTCTTTATGAGACAGAAAGTTTAAGGTCTTGAAAACACATCGAACTTGCTTCTTTCTTGCATATTGATCTTCTGGACATGGGGAACAATCAACCATATCTGGACATTGAAAAAAAGAAATTAAAATATTGACCATGTGTGGCCCAAGAGACATTTCCATATTCTATTCAACCTAATCCCTCCCCATTGAACATTGTTGTGTTATCCTATGTCTTAACGTTGTATTTAGCAAGTATAAGATTAACTCTTATTTGGAGCCTTTAGAGTTTATAGAATATATTCTTTCTTTGAAAAGAAGATTTTGAGGGGGCTTTGTTGCTTACTGAGCTAGGTTGTTTTCTTGTAGACATTTCATTACCCAAACTGGAATGTTACCAACTGAAAATAAGATTTGTCCAAAGAAGGGAAAATGGCTATGGGGTAAGTGTATGTTTTGCAGGGGTGGGATTCTACCAGTTAAAACTGGTTTGGGTGAACCAGTCCTAATTCTGAAGATCAGCTGTTTGCTGCAACAAGCTGTGAGCCCACCCACCTGCCCCTGCTCTTTCCTGTGCTTTATTTCCTTTTTTAAGACCACAGCTGATTCATGTGGCAGAGTGGTTTGCCACAACTCAGCTGTTTTATTCACAGGGGCTGCAGTAGAAGGTAAGTATTAGAGCTTTTTTAAATGTGGAACATGTGCATAATCACTGAACAGGTTGTTATCCTGATGGAATCCCACCTTTGATGCTTTGATTCATTTTTTCCCTTGGAAATGAGTGTTGGTCAGGTCAGGTCAGAAGAAATATAAAAGGAAGCAGCATTTGGTGGGAATGAGTTAGTTACAATAAGAAGGATATGTGGTGATCATCAAAGGAAATATTGAATTAATCTGGACTGGATATGAAAGTGAGTGAACCATAGCTTAGATGTACATTGGCATGATTTGATTATAGAGAGAGGTTCAAATCACAGAATCAATACAGGAAGGAAGTGTGAAGAAGGGGAAGACTAGTGGGATTGCTGGCATGATCTTCTCAAGGAGATAAGATAGTGAATGAATACTGTATGTATCCGGTGAATGCAAAGATGCTTTTCCAATATAATGCATAGAGGTTTCATAAATGGTATCAATATAAAGCTGATTTAGTTAGATCTCTTTTCCTATTCTAGCTTTAAGTTTGCTTGTGACTTATTCTTTTTTTGTTTCTTTTAATAAAGATTTTGAACTCAAGGGAGAGTAGCATGATGGAAATATATTTACTGTATGCAACTGACATTAGTTTGGAAGAATCTCATAAGATCTTATTAGTAATAAGATTGCTTATCATTAAGTCACATACATATGAATAAATATGCAATATTAATACATAATACACAAAAAGCAGTTAAATTTCTATGGAAATTCTCAGCCTTTCAGGTTATCATTGTCTCAAAGGTGCTTTTTTCAAGAGGCAACTGGACTTTCTTGTTTTTCTTTTAAGATGTTGCACTGAACTAAAGAAGCTTCTTGGATAAGAAGCAACACGTCTTCAAAGATAAATAAGAAAGTTCAGTTGCCTCTTGAAAAAGCACCTCTGAGAGAATAAAGTGGACACTGAGCCTGCCAGCTGGAGAGTTGATAACATGGGTTAGAGACCCAATGCTACATGACAGAATGAACTCCCATTCCTTGCCCCAGTTCCTGTCCACTGAGTAGTTAGAAAACATGCAAATGTGAGTAGATACTTTGGTGGGAAGGTAACAGCATTCCATGTGCTTTAGTGGTTCATATGACCATAGAAGCATCTTCAGAGAACACTGGCTCCCTTGGCTAAGAAACGGAGATGAGCACCTTGTCCAAGAGCCAGACATGAAAGGACAGGTCATCTATGCGCTATCTGCCACGTGCTAGTCAGCTCTGTTGTCTCAGTATCCCATTCTCGTTGCCAGTGTTATGTCTGGGCGGTGGGTCCCAAGAAGAGACGAGACTCGAAGTAGTGACAACAGCTCCTTATTAGGAAACGAGATACTGAGACAAAAGCTCCCAGCCGAGGCAGCTCCTTTTATAGAGCTGGCTGCGGCTAGGCAGCCTATGACATGCATTTGAGCTTGCCGCGCTTGGTTTTACCCAATCACGGCAGCCGAATAAGAACCAATCAGAATGCTTAGTTTTGTCAAATCACAGCCCGGCTTTTCCAGACCAATAGGAATGCAGGCCTAAAAGCCTGCTAGTATGGAACAGACTTCATGTGTTTTGATGCAACGCATTTTTAATGCAGAACTGTGTTAATGATTCTAACTGTTGTCTCCTAGCTTACATCTTTAAATGTTGAGAGTATGGCACATGAGGACTGTTAGTTCCACCATTGTGCTAAAACTTGATGTTATTCAAAATAGTTTTCTGAATAAATTAATTCTCTGAAATTATCCATCAAATTAAGCCATTAGTGGTGGTTTTAATAAAAAGACAACAGGAGTCTCATAGCACTTTTTTACCTCACAGTTTTTATTAAAAACCATACACGCACTTTCTCAGTAGCACAGAATGCCTACATTGATATAGGATTTAAATTGGAGTAAAGCAGGGAGAAGGGAGAACTCAATAATTTAAAATCCCTTGTGTTTGTTGAATTCTTGTTTCATTTGTCTAATCTTAGACTAACTTGACTCTACAATGATTGGATACAATGATATGGTAAGTAGAAGCCACGGTGATGGAGTAATTAGAATGTACTCCTGCAGGCTAACTCTGCCCACTGTGAGGAGATTGATCCTGACAGGCTCAGGTTGACTAGGCCTTTCATCCTTTTGAGGTTGGTAAAATGAGGACCCAAATTGTTGGGGGCAATATGTAAACTGCTTATGTTAGTGTTCCAAGTAATGTATCCATAGAAATCAGTACTCCAAGGCAGGTAAATTCCTCAAAGAACAGTTTTATTGAATATATCATATTGGCACAACTGGTGAAAGCCAACTCTAAAACTTCTGGTGGCTTTCACCTGATTAAAAGTAAAAGTTTCCTCTCCCCTCAGATTACTGTTTACACTGTCCAATCCAGTTGCTGGCCAGTTGCTTGGTTACTTCCCCCTCCTCTGGCCAACTATCTGTGAGAATATCCTTGGTTCCCACGGGAAATTTTTTATTGCTTTGGCTACAAAACCCCATCTAACTATTTTCCCATTTTTTCTGTTGTGTGGCAACCCTGAAGCCTCCAAGTTGGCCCAAGCTAGGTTCACTTCAGGGTTGACAACTTAGAGAATTCTGTGATGTATTATAAAGAGGTGTATAAGTGCTAAGTGCTATTGCTACTGCTATTGCTCTTCATTTCAAATTATAGCTACCCATACAGGGCCAATTCCTAAGCCAGAAGAAATGGCTAATCCATCAAATATTTTTTTCAGATAATGGAGTAGAGGATTTAAATTGAGAAAGTTCACCTGGTTGAAAAGCCTGTGTCAGCTCTTTCTATCTTGGTAAAAGCTGAAGGTCTGCCCTTCCTTGGTAGCTATCCTTCCAAATTTCACTTTTGTGAAGGAGTTATGGAATGGTCATATTCGTGAAGGAATATGACCATCTTCATTATATCAAAACCAGTGGCAACCTCCATTTTATCATTAAAAACCACTCTTTCTCCAGCTGAATTGTTGAAGGAAATGCCTTTAAGAAACCAGTGAAGCTGTGAGAAAAAGAAAGAACAGCTCAAACATCATATATAACACAATGGGAAAATTGACACAAGCTACAGTTCACCTAGTTGATTAACTTGTGGAAAGCCATCACCCTCTCCTAGAATGAAATATTTTGAGGAATATTAAAAAGAAGGCAGCATAAAATATTACCCCTGAAAGCGAAATATATTTTTAAGGGACACAGAAACTCAAAGTCCCAGCTCCTTGTCCCCAAGCAGATACTGAGCTGGGGCAGCTTTTAGAAATGCAGATTTGGTAATCCATTATTGCCTCCACCAAAGTCTGAACAAAGACAGAGTGATAGGATTAGCCCCCACTCAAGATCCAAACCAGGACAAAGCCATTAAGCCATAACAAGAATTGCCCAACACACTTTTAGAACACAAGCTTATTCACTGCATCATCTCAGCAGTCCAAACTTCAACCAAAGCTGGGAACTCAGACAACCTATAGAACCAGCTATGACCCCTATATAACCCTTGCAACAATCAATAGAGTACATGTTCTTGCACAGGAACAGGAAACTCAAGTGCAAGGCTCAGAGAAGATATAACTCACTCCCACACTCTCAGCTCCATGTGGTCAGCTGCACCAGAACTCATATGGTTCTGCTTCATCATCTTCTTTTCAATTAGCTTCCAACATTTCTCATGTGCCTTTTTCCTGGCTTGGAGTTGAACTATATTGATATTTTTTCCAAGGAACTGCTACTTACTTTGATCTTAACCCTCACCAATCTAAGATGAAATGCACATAGCATTTCAATCACAGATTTTACATAATATTTCAGTCTCCAAAGCAAAACTAGTTGAGAAGTCATGTATCTCTTCATAGCAGGAAAGTCTAGCTTTTGTTCTCTCCTTGGCTTGCTAGCTTGTCTTACTTATTTACTTAATAAAATTTGTTATGGCTGCCAAAATCCAATACCTGATTAACACAGCTAAAACCATAAAGCAAAATGAAGCCTAGACTTAAAAGAACCACATTAATAAAAACACAACAGAGCCCACATAAACACAGGACTGAGAGTAGAGTCAGGTTTTTAAAGATTTTAAAGATTTACTGAAACCTCAACAACATAGAACACAGAATAATAGAATTGGAAGGGACCTTGGAGATTTTCTAGTCCAACTTCCTGCTCAAGCAGGAGACATAATATCATTTCAGACAAATGGTTGTCTAGCCTATTTTTGAAAGTTTCCAATGATGGAGCAACAACTTCTGAAAGCAAATTGTTAATTGTTCTCACTATTGGGAAATTACTCCTTAATTCTGGGAAGAAGAATGTAATTATTTGATGAATTCAGTGATTAGGACTGACCCAAATAAAAAATATTTTGGAAATAGTTACTCCAATTATAATATCTTAAAGGTATAAAGGAGAGAACATGAAAGAGAGTTTAGCTTATTTTTTACTCATCCTTAGAAATTGAAAGAATAAGTTGGTTCTAGAGGGTGGAGATAGTGACAATGTAGACATACTAAAAAAGAAGGATGTTGGCATTCAAAGCTTAAGGGAAAAATATATTCCAATTTTCTTTTGCAGTAGTCTAAGTTAAAAATGGCATTCCTTTTGATATCCTTACTTGAAACAATTTCCCCACCCAGTCAAAATCGAATAAGCCAGGTCTCCTGGGCCAATTACAACCACAGCAATAAAAAGTCTCATGGATTCTTTCTGTCTCTGCTGCAGTGTAATGCTAGTTCGCCTCCTCCTTATGGTGCACCCTGGATAGCACAGGAGTGTGAACCAAATGACTAGCAACAATTGGCAGCCAGACTATATTGAAGAATTGGCGGTTAATGCCACTTGGCAGCCAGACATCTTTGTAGATCTCCTGACTCTCTAAATACATGGCAATGGATAAACAATGGATATCAGGCCCACAAGACAGATTGGGGACATTGCCATGGGGTCTTGTCTCTACTCCTCAGTGTGACTGTGATGCTCCTCGACAAAATATCTATCACATTGTGTCCAGATGTCATCAAGAGCTTAAACCAGCACAGGGTCTGGTTTCTTCAGTGTGGACCACCCTGTCCTTAGATGACTGGGTGGACTGGATGTTGACATTTGAACTACTGTGGGTCCATGTATTTGCAATATGCTAGATAAACAAATAAATCTGCCTCAGCTAATCTTTTTTTTAAAAACAAGTTTTATACAGTTTTCCATATTTTAATATCTCTTTTTAGTGAACAGCATGATTACAGGTTTCACATATACAAACAAATATGAACATGATTACATATTCAATTTTTATATCCAATTCCTTATCTTAACAGTGCTTTTATACATTTTCTATTTTATTGTATTATTCCAAATATTTATCTCACTATTTAATTCACTTATGAAAACTTCATAATCATTATACTTTAGTGCTTTTAACTGTCACATTTATAACTGTCATATTTCATCTTAAATTCTAATTAAAAAAAGACACTTCTATAAATTGGTTTCCCTCCTGAAATTTCAATATAAGTGTGCCACCTCCAAGTTATAAATTCATTTATTTTCACCACTTTTAAATCTCGTTAAAACATTTAACATTATTACCTAAAGCATTAAACTTAATCATCCCTTTAAAACTACATAGCATATATAAATCAGATTCTGCATGATTTTTCTCCTTTTAAATTTTATTAAATTCCCCCCCCAAAAGGACATATTAATCTACTCATTCAAACAGTAAAACAATCCTAAACCCTAAAATTAATTCCATTTCAGCTGTCTTCTTATATCATTTCATTTATTTCCATATATTTAATACACATATTCCATTAATTATTCCATTCATATTTAAACCAAAAAAGCCAACATTCCAATCTTAAAAATATTTCAATATATCTACTATTCCATGATTTGTTACAATTATCTCTCTAAATAAAGAGGAAGGGCATTAGATTCCATTATCCAAAAAATAACAATTCTGTTTTTCCATCTTGTCAGTCTATACGTCCCTATTTTGTAACTATAAATTTATTTATATTACAAAGAATCCCTTTCTATATAATAATCACCCATTATCTCTGTGTCCAATTAAGGATTTCCCCATTTTTTTTACAATTCCCATATTTATTTATTTCCAAATCCTGTTTCTTGTCCTTTCTTTTCCCCTGTCTTTTCTCCTTTGTTCTTTCATTCCAGTTTTTATCCCTCTCTCGATTTATAGCTTCCTTTTGTCCTTTGAATTTCTGCTGACTCTTTTTCCATTTTTCAATTTTTCGGATATTCCCCTTTCTATTTAATTTCTTAAATCTCCTGTATTTATTTCCAACTTTTTTCTTCTTTCTTTCAAGAGTTCTTGGTTCTCGATGACCACTAAAGATGCTCTCTTCTATGATTTGCTCCATCTCCTCTTCTGCCTTTTGTTTTTGTTGTTCATATTCTGCTGTTACATTTTCAATAAATTTTAAAGCAAAACCCAGCGATTCACCTCATTCTTGTAGTGTTTCTTTCATTTTTCTGAGTTCCATTTTTAATGCCATAAGAGAAATCACCATTTTACAACTTTCTAATTCGCAATTTAATCCAAATAGTACCTTTAAAGTTTATTTCCAGCAGCCAACTTTTCTTCCTCTAAAGTTTTTGTCTCCGCTAATCCAGTGCCAAATTCATGTCAGAATCAGCAACTAATCCAAAGGCAGAATCTTCCTAATTCTTTCTTTGTTACAATGTTTCAATTTTTCAAAGTTCTTGCTTTATTGTATCAATTTCCGTGCAATTTCAAGAAACAAGAGTTTTTAAAAAGAAAAACAAGTTGAGTTTAACTGAGATGGCACTCTTTATTATGCTAAGTCTTCACCCCCTCTTTTGTTTTTTTCGTCTCTACTATTCAGAGCTTTTCAATCCACAATTTCCCAACAAGAAAAAAATCAAATCCAGTTGATATTAAATTTCCTCTTTAACAGTCTATAGTTCAGCTTTTTAGTGCCAATATAAAATCAAAGTATACTTATCCAAGTTGATTATATAGTTCCTTCTCCAGCTTCTACCTTTTGTGGTTTCAAAGCCCTGACGCTATCAAAAGCAATTCACACCTTTTTTTCCCTCTTTCTCTTGTTTGCTTAGATCCTTTCTTAAAGATTCTTTGAAATGTTAATCCTGGGGGTATCTTCCATTTGATTATATCATCCCGTTCCTCCTGCTGTTTGCTTCTCTCTCTCTCTCCTGCACAATCTTATTCCAGTCTGATCTTTCCCTTCAGGGTGGCCATTTTAGACCACCACTTCAAGCGTCTTCAGGTGGGAACAATTGCCAAGCTGAGGACGGGATTTGTGACTCCCCTCTACCCAGCTGATAATCTCCCCTTCCTCTTCTACCCCTACAAGGTAGTTTCTGCCCCAAATCCAAAGGATTGGGGCTCTCCAATGCTGAAGCATGAACCAAAGCCATGCACAATCGCGGTCAGTGGTCCATCTTTGGGAAACCTCAAAACAGGAAGTCCTGTCTCAGCTAATCTTGAATGTAGCTGTAACCAGTCATCTGCATTTCAAAAACAGCATCTGGAAGCACCTCTAACTTCTCTACCCCAGTGCATATTTTATTGTGCTCCACTGATTCTTTGGAATTTGAAAGTGTACAGTGAAAGGCTTGTTCCCAAAAATCCTATAGGAAATTGTCCCCTTGTTCTGAGCAGCATTTTAGGTTCTGAAGGTCAGTCTGGAACCCAAGTGGTTCATTTAAAGGAACCTCAAACGATATGGTGCCTTGGAATAATTCTGAATCCCAACTGGTTACAAGGCCCATGATGGTGAAATCAATCTGCGCAGTCACAATCCACAGCTTTCCCATTGGTGCATTTTCCTGATGAAAAGAATCAGACTGAAACATTAAAAAATTCAAACACATAACTCTGAGAATTTCTCCATACACAATAAATATGTTGGCTCTGTTGTCCATGACATATTGATAAGTACTTGAGGATACTTTGTTGATTTGGGTTAATGATGGCAAAGGACTTGGCTTGGGATTCTTTGTATGAAGGCTGAACAGATTCCATTCTGGAAAAACAAAGGTTCCAAGATCTTCAAGAAATGATCTCTGCTCTCGTCTCTCAAAACAATGAGTCCAATCCAGGTCCACCTAAAATGCTTCAGTAATTTGACAATTCCTGCATACTGAAGGGCTTCATTTGAAACCATGCGATAAAAGGAAGGAAATCATATAGGGTTGTTTTGTTCAGAGGTGAAAGAACCATATGTGAGCTAAAAAAAACCCACACATATATTTACTGTAAGAAACATCCTTCAGTTTTTGTGACTGCCTTTTTAGAGCATGGAGTCTCAAATCATGATTTGAATTTCTTTTCTTCATTCTAAGTAAACAATGCTGGTCTATGGGAAAATGAAATAATTTCTACAAAAAGAATAACAAGAAATGAATCTGTTCAAACCCATTACTCTGCCTTATTTTTGTTGTTCTTTAATTGTCAAGATCCTTTAAACCACAATAATTTGGCTTCATTTTGAATAGTCAAGAATTTGTTGCCAGTCAAATCTTTCTTCCTTTTTTTTCTAAGGTATAATGTTGTTCCAAAAATCAATTAAATGCTTTTCTACCTCATCTTAATTCATAATCAAATCCCATCTTAATTTATAATCAAAGAAATTATGAATTATAGTGGCACGAGAATCAGTTAAGGCATAGAATTGCAAACCAGGAGATTATGAGTTCTAGTTCTTCATTTGGCATGAAGCTAGCTTGAATCAGACAAACTATAGACTAGAAGGGACAAAAATACTTTTGAAGAACTTACCTGTGGAATTTTATAAAGGGTTAAGATGTCAGACATGTGGAAGGATATATCAGAGCCAAGTCCACCAATGATGGCCATGAGATTTTTGTGGATGTTGCATGCATAATTGGGAATAGATCTATCAAATTTGAAGAGCAGGTCCAGGGTGGTCTGATAAGTCATCTTCTCATTGTAATAACTATCATAGATATGGAAACCAAGTGTGACATTGGGCAAGATCTGGGAATTTTGGTTGATCTCATTTACTGCAAATACCAAGCCAAGACATGTTGATAGAACTTTTTTACTATGCTGAAAGACAGTTATGTTCAGATTCTACAACCCATATAACTGTTTTATTTTGTTTTTTATCAGTCTCTGGATCCAATTTACTTGCTAAAAACAATCTAAAATTTGAAAAAAAAATCAATAGAAACAAAATGAAGTGTTGTTTATGTCATTATGGAGATAAGCTGCAAAAATAGCCAGAAAGAGAGGAGGAATAGCCCAAAAGATGTATAAGACAGGGAAGAATAGAAAGATCTTAGATGAATTAATGAAAGGTTGAAAACTTTGAAATTAATGTGGAGAATATAAATAGTAGATATGTTGGTATTATTTAAAAGAAATGCTTCAGAAATATTTAGTTTCATTCAAAAAATAAAATACAAGCTCATACACACACACACACACAAAATTAGGAAACAAATTTGGATAAGCAAAGCATCCTCCTAGTGAAGGCTTAAAGCAACCATGAGTTGCTCTTGCAGCTGCTTCAAATACTTTTTTTTTTTGTATGCTTTTTCCGGGGATTCTCCAAACCAGTAGATAAGCATCCGAACATGCATGCAGAAAGCTAGGGAACTATTTCTTGTTTCTATCCCATCCACAAATCACTTTATATACATAGAGGTGGACTGGTCAAAGAGATAGAATGAGGGCTAAATCAAAAGCAGATGAAAATATTAATGAAGCAATTCATTGATTAATGCAAGGGTCTTCAAACTTGGCAAGTTTAAGGCTTTGGACTTCAACTCCCAGAATTCCTGAGCTTACATGACTGGAGGAGGAATTCTTGGAGTTGAAGTCCACAAGTCTTAAAGATGTCAAGTTTGAAGATGATGATTAATGAATCAAGAGGAAAGAAACAACTGAGAAAGTTCTGTTTGGAAGAAATGGATGAGATCCTCAAAAAGAGAGATTTTTAACATGGAACCAGTTTTTTTAAAATATATTAAGTTGTTAATTGAAAGATGAAAGCCTGTTAGGTGTAGGGATTAAGGAATCAGGCTGGAATCCAGCCATTTTAAGAGTTCTAGCTCTGTCTGGAGCATGAAGTCAGATAAGGGTGACCTTGTGCCAGTTACTGTTGTTCAGTTCTAGGAAGAAGGCAAAGACAAATCACTTCAGAAAATGCTGCCAAGAAAATTGCAGGGAGTAGTCCAGGCAGTTGTCAGGAATGAACACTGACTTGACAGTGCAACTCTTCATGATAAACTTTTGTAAAGTATCTTGCCTTGTGTGGAACTTGCATCTTTATATTATGTATTGTATTGTATTGTATTGTATTGTATTGTATTGCATTGCATTGCATTACATTATATTATATTACATTATATTTATTACATTACATTATATTATATTAGTAGTATATTCATACTAATAAACCACAACAAAAGAATAATATCTCTACCAATTACCTCCCAGACTCATGCACATGATTCAGATGTCTTGAAACCATCAATTAAAGCAAAATTAACATCAAATGCCACCTATGTGAAAATCAAGCCCACCCAGCCTGCTTAAACGCAAACAAAAGCCTAGCTGTTATCATTAAAAAATCAGATACATTCTTTTGTCTATGTCCATCATGTTTTTCTAAGCTAAACAAACTGAGTACCTTGCCTGACAGAGTTGAAAGCATAGAATCACTCATTCAATCAATAGAAGAATGCTTAGCAACACATTTTAAAACAACTATATAAGCAAGCATAATCTCTTTTGGAAAAAAAATACAGCACAGAAAAGTGATTACATTTCCACAACTACCACAACCATTACCTCAACTACAATCACAATTACAACCAAAATAACCACCAAACCACAGCCACAAACAATTACTATCCCATCAAATAATTCCACAAATAATATCCCCTTACTCATCAGAGATATCATGGAACATGATCAGAGACATCCAAATGCCATCTTATTTGGTCTTGAAGATACCAGCGAATCAGACGACATCACCAAATTTCATGATATCATAAGCAACTCAAATACAACAAACATATCTCCTGAAGATATCATTGAAATAACCAGAGACGGCCCTGGGTACAAATACAATGACGGCTCTGTGGCCCAAAGATTTTGTACAGTTGTTTGCAAAAATGAGTCGAACAAACGTATATTCATTCATACAATAAACGCCATTGCAAAATCCAATCCCACGCTTAAAAAATTTCACTCGAGACCAAATTTACCCATGCTGCAAAGAATCCGCTCCTGTGAACTCCGTGCAGAACTCAAAAACCATCTAGACAATGGAGAAAAGGATCTATACATTGATACCATGCTGATTGCATCAAAAGAAAGTCACACAACTCTGCATCCAACCCCACCCCATCCAATCAAACATCACTCAGAACTAGGCATGCACGCCCTTAACTACCTTTATTCTAACCACAACTGGCCTTAAATGCAAGCTACTCAATGCAAGAAGCCTTGTAAATAAAATACCTGAATTTCTCCTCTTACTAAATATGGCTAAATTTGATATTATATTTGTTTGTGAAACATGGCTCAACGCATCTCTCCCTGACTCCATTACCACAGTAATAGATTATCATGTTACCAATCAGATCATGAAATCTATAGAGGAGGTGGTGTTGCTATTTTCTATAAAAAGTCCGTACATCTAAAAAACATCCAAGTTACCAAGGAGCTTGTTCTTCCTGAGACTATCGTCTGTGAACTGTCCTTAAATATTACATTTCAGTTCTTGCTATGTTACAGAGCCCCTGTTTATGACATGAACATGCAAACAAGCTAAATATACTACTAACATGGGCAGCATCCTGCCCACACGCTTTTATCTTTCTTGGAGACTTCAATCTACCTCATATTAACTAGAGCCTTAATGAATGTACAACTGAACCCATACATGCAACCTTCTACAATGCTGTTACAAATATGGGACTGGAACAACTGGTAACTAACAACACTAGACTTAACAACTGCCTTGATCTCATCTTCTGCAATAGTTTGAATTTAATTTATGGAATGCAAACTAAAGAACCCCTTTCCAACAATGACCACAATATGATTGACTTTTGTCTCAACATACGCCCACATAAAAATCACCACAATGATGTAATCCCCAATTATAACTTCAAAACAGGCAACTATTATCTTATAGACAACGATCTCTCATCCCTTGATTGGCAATCTCTATTCACTGGGTGCAATACTGTTGAAGACCATTATAACATATTTTTACTTGAAGTCAAAAAAGTCCTCAAACTATATGTACCAACAACAACTCCCAAAACAAAACAAAAAAACAGATTACCCATAACAATAAGGAAAGTTCAATGCAAAAAGAAATCACTCTGGTGGAAAAACAAATCTAGTCACGTTGCCAATTTTAATAGCTGATACAAAAATTTATGCCACCAGATAAAGACTGAATGCACCAATTATCATATTAAGGAAGAGGAAAACCTTCTACGAACCAATTCCACCCGTGCTTTCTCCAATTTTGTAAACAACAAACTAAAAGACTCAACATCCATCTCATCCCTGAAAAGACCTGATGGTAAAGACTGCAACAACGACACTATTAAAGCAAACCTCTATAACACATTCTTTGGCTCAGTATTTGTAAACAGCAATAGATCAGTATTTCGTAGTCGAACCACAGACAACTACAATGATCTAATACATATCAATTTTACAGAAGACAATGTTGAAAAAGCACTATGCAATTGAAAACCATCTCTATCTATTGGACCAGACAGAATATGTGCCTACTTCTTTAAAAAGCTATCCACTGCCATAGCTGAAGCTCTAAACAATCTTTGAAAAATCTTTCAGGACCAGCTCCTTGCCAAAACTATGGTCACTAGCCATGGTCATCCCCATCTTCAAAAAGGGAGACCCCAGTCTAGTTGAATATTAAAGACCAATCTCTTTATGCTGCGTCACCTGTAAAGTCATGGAATCAATTATTAACCAATCCATTATCCTCCACTTTGAGACAAACAACCTTCTCTCTAATAAGCAATTTGGTTTCAGAAAAAAACTATCCTGTAATCTGCAAGTCTTACACTGCAAAAACATATGGACTACACAACTCGATCAGGGCAAAGCAATAGACTCAATCTACATAGACTTCTGTAAAGCTTTTGATTCAGTGGTACACAACAAACTACTACTAAAACTAAGATCTTATGGTATCTCTGTACACCCGCATAACTGGATAGAAGCATTCCTGTCAAACAGACAATAAATGGTCAAAATTGGGAGTGTCCTATCAAATTCTGTGATAGGCAGTGTTCTAGGACCAACTCTCTTTATACTCTACATAAAAGACCTCTGTGCTCATATTAAGAGCAACTGCATTCTCTTCGCTGATGATGTAAAGCTATTCAACACCACAGAAAATACTGCTACTCTTCAAAAACACCTCAACTACATATCAGAATGGTCAAACAAATGGCAACTTCAACTCTCAACAAATAAATACTCTGTCTTACATTTTAGCAAAAAAAATCCGAAAATAAAATACAGGCTGAATAGTTAAGACCTTGCTGATGATCCAAACTCTGTCAAGGATCTTGAAGTACTCATCTCTGATGATCTAAGTGCTAGTGCCCACTATAACTACATAGCCAAAAAGGCATTAAGAGTTGTTAACCTTATCTTACATAACTTTTTCTCTGGAAATATTACACTACTAACTAGAGCATACAAAACATTTGCTAGACCAATAATCAAATACAGCTCATCAGTCTGGAACCCACATTACGTATCTGATATTAACACAGATAATGAGAAAGTCCAGAAATATTTCACAAGAAGAATTCTCCACTCCTCTACTCGTTGTAGAATATCTTATGCCACTAGACTTGAAATTCTAGACCTAGAAAACCTAGAACTATGCAAACTCTGGTCTGATCTAAATATAGTATATAAAATCATACATTGCAATGTCCTACCTGTCCTTACCCACAACTTCTGAAGGCAAGCAATGCCATTAATTAAATGTTCTCACTATCAGGAAATTTCTCCTTATTTATTTACTCATTTCCCCTTTAATTCATCCTTAGAAATTGTAAGAATAAGTTTGTAAACTGCCTCCTTCATTCATCAATTCCATGTGCATATCACCAAACCTTGCAATTTACAGAGTTATCCAACCAATATCTTCTTTCATAGAAAAGAGAATGGAGTTACTCTAAAGTTTAAAGTTACTCTAAAGTCATGAGTTTCTTACATTGGAACTTGGAAACTCAAGTCCTGTGAAGATTGCTTGTGGAAGGAAAGTTCATGAAAGAAGTACCACATCTGAGAAGTAATCCCACCTATGAGGAAGTCAACTGGTTGATACAATTCATGAGGGATGGAAAGGGAATCAGGTGGAAAGCAGGCCTTTGCAGTCATATTGTTTTCTATTGAGATAAAAGAAGAAATACAACTTCTAATATCATCTTCTAGGTCAGATTAAGTCCTCAACTGTCCATCAAGAACTCATCTCTAGAGCTACCTTTAATTAAAGAAAGCTCAACAATGTTAAATGCTAAATGACCTACAAGATCCCTTCCAACTCTGATTATCTCTAATCTAATCATCCAAGAAGCTTCTTTAGTTCTGACTGAATGGTGGGGAATGGAAATATTTACATTTTTTGCAGCCATCTGTTTCTTATCACTCTTTCTGAGAGTGAACAGCCCTGTCTCAACAGGATAGGGATATGACACCAGCTATCTCCTTTTACAACACGGTCCTTTCAACTTTCCAAAAAGTTTCCATACCCATTTGCACTATTCAGGAGGCTCTGAGGGCACAGATAAACCTCTAAGTGGCCTCAATGACTCTTAGAATGAGTGCCAATGACCAGATGACTGCAAGGACTATAAATCCATTCCCCACCATTCAGTCAGAACTGAAGAAGCTTCTTGGATGAGAAGCAAATTGTCTTCAAGGAAAAACAAAGGAAGTCCAGTTGTCTCTTGAAAAAGCTTGAGAGTTCCTATTCTATAGTTTTTTTAAAAAAACCATAAAATAATTATCCTCCTGTTTAGCACCATGGGCTAAGTTTCCAAAGAAGGTTTAGGATGACTAAATTGATGACAGGCCTGACAATAGGAGAATTTGGGTTTAGACAGAATCTCATGAAAGATGTTAGAGGACCAGCAGTGGTAGAAATGGAAATGGTTTGGGTCTCTAATAATGGCTTAGTATTGGTGGGCTGTGGAATCTAATTCTGGGGGACAGGAGCGAAGGGACTTTTATATTAACTCAAAGATTGTGGTGATTTATGTGTGCAAAACAGTACATTTGTGTACATGACACATTTATGATTTGGCCCCATGGAAAAGAAAACCTAAACAATTTCCTAATACATCTAAACAGCACAAACCCCAAAATCAAGTTCACCATGGAAACGGAAACAAACAAACATGTACCATTTTTAGATGTACTAATCTACAAAAAAACAGATGGCACACTAGGACACACCATATACCAGAAGAAAACACACACTAACCACTACCTCAATGCCCAATCCCACCACCACCCAACACAGATAAACTCCATGGCTAAAACACTAATTACTAGAACTAAACACCTGGCAGACAAGACACACATTAAGACTGAACTATGCACCCTGACTAAAGTACTGACAGCCAATGGCTTCCACAAAAGCAAAATCACCGGATTGATCCACAAAAACACACTGAGACATAATAGAGACCCAGAAGAAGAACAGACCTATGGAACAGCTGTCCTGCCCTACATAAGAGGTACCACAGACAAAATTAGTAAGATACTATACAGACACCACATCAAGACTGCCTTCAAAACAGACAGAAAAATAGCAGCCATCCTTAGAAACCCCAAAGATAAAATTGACCTGGAAAACCAAAGCATATATGAAGTCCCCTGTGCATCATGCCCGGCCACATACATTGGACAGACAAATAGAAGAATAAGTACCCACCTGGATGAACACAAAAATGCAGTCAAAAAGCTGGAACACACTTCCTCACTAGTCCAACACATGGAAGCCACAGGTCATAGCTTCAACTTCAATGGCACCAAAACCCTAGCCACTACAGAAAACCCCAGCCACAGAATCATCAGAGAAGCCATAGAAATTGAAAAAAGACCAGAAAGCATGAATAGAAGAGATGATTCCACCAGACTGTCAATCATTTGGAAGCCTTCACTCACAGACAAAAAAAATCTCCACACCACAAGCCAGGCAAACACCTAGGCACAAACAAATCCCCCCTGATACCTCCAGCTCAAACACACCCAACCAGGCACCCAGATGAAACTAACTTCCTAACTAATGATAGCCATCTATTTACCCAGAGCCAAGTTGTAGTAAAGGCCTCCAATGACATAACACAATGTTGCCAGCCAATCAAGATACAAAAAGAGCCCCCCCCAAAAAAACAGACAGAAGATATTAGTAGCAGAACACAGCAAACTCCAAGACCAAAAACACAGACCAAGACTCTCAACCAATCAGGAGGAAGAAAAAACCATTTTGACACAGCAATAGCCTGCCCCAAATTTAAATCTGAAACCACTGTAAAAATCTGACTCACAGACAAACACCATACAGAAGCCTGATGATGGCAGATGAGATTCTGCTGAAACATTGCTACAACTTTAAAAGCACCACTACTATGACGTGGGAAAATACCCGAACAAAGCTGAATGCCAGATATATATATATATATATATATATATATATATATATATATATATATATATATATATATATATACACACACACACACACACATACTTGTGATATCCTTACTCACCAGCCTTTTTGTAAATTTTAATTCTAGTAATATTCTTATTTTTGCTTTTTATTTTAAAGGGAAAGCCTCAGAGTTTTTTCTTTATTTTTCTTTTTTTCTCCTTATTTTTATTGGGATTTTTTTGCTCTTTCTATCCATGTTTTTGGACCACTCTGTTTTTCTTTTTTGATTATTGAGACTTCTCAACTGGATTAAGGTGTGAAGAACCTGAAGGAATTTCTTCTTCTCTTTTTGTTCTTTCTTGCTCTTAATCAATATTATTATTTTTGGGGTTTTTTTTCCTTTCTATTTTTCCTTTTTTATGGTGGGCTACTTTTTAATTGGATTAGGATCTAAAAGAACCTGAAGATCTTTCCTCTTCCTTTTTTTCCTTTTTCTTCTTTGGTTTTGGGCCTTTTACTATTGGACTTTTCCATTTGGATTATAATTGGCTATTCTACCAGTTGGATTAAAAATTAAAAAGAATTTGAAGATTTGGAAGTATTAAAATGAGCAGTAAACCAATACCATCTGGCATTTCTACTTCTACCTCTGCTTCCCCACCAGCTGGAGGACAACGTTTAATTCAGATAATGTTGAAGCAAGATAAAGAAAAAGAAAAAGTAACTTTACAGATGATTATGCAAGGAATCCAAGATCTCAAGATAAAATCAGACACCATTGAACAAAGAATAGAGAAGACTGATGAAAACGTGGAAAATATTAAACAAATGATGGGGAAGTATGAGGAGAGATTCCAAAAAAATTGAGGAAGAAGGAAAACAAACAGAGGAGAAGATTGGAAATATTGACAGTAGATTAATAGTGGTTGAACAAGAAAAAAGTGGGATGTTGAGGTGGGAGATGGAAAGGTCAGAATTTTATCTCAGATTTCAAAATATAGAAGAGGAAAAAGGAGAAAATTTTGCTGCGACAATGATAGAAATTTTGGCAGATGCTTTGGAAACTACAGAGGAAAAGATGATGGATGGAGTAGATGAGGTATATCGAGTTTATACAAGATATGCGATGAGAAATAAATTATCAAAGGAAGTCCATATTAGATTTACCAAAAAATCCATTAAAACACAAATATTACAAGTGGTAAGAGAGAAAACATTGAAATACAAAGGTAAAGAGATTGTGGTTTTAAAACAAATACCCAGAAGAGTGAGAGAGATGAGAAGAGAAGAGAATATCGATTTCTGACCAAAATGCTTCTGGAAAACGAAGTGAATTATAGATGGCTGATTCCAGAAGGATTAATGTTTACGTGGCAAGAGCAGAGACATAGAATTGATTCAATTGAGAAAGCAGAACTTTTCCATGCAGAATTTTTTGGAAGAAGAAGAGAGGAGGCAGAGAAAGAGGTCTCATTAATTGAGTTTCAAGAGGAACAACTGGAGCCTGAAAAAGAGAAAGGAGCTGTAGGTGGACAGGCGGATAGTAAAGAACAGTGTGAAGTGAGATCCACGAGAGCTGTTAGACCTAAATATAAAGCATAATAATGGAAGAAAAAAAAAACTGATTACAATGAATATAAATGGACTTAATTCAGCTGTTAAAAGAAGGACAACTTTTCATAAATTAGAGAAATTAAAATTTGATATAATTTGTCTACAAGAAGTTCATATTAAAAAACAACATGAACAATTGTTAGTACAGCCAAAATTGGGGAAAATATTTACTTCTTTGACTCAATGTAAGAAAAGAGGAGTGGTTCTATAAATTAAAGAGGCTATCCCAGCAAAACTGATCTACGAAGATGAAGACAGAAGAGTATTAATGGTGGAAATAATGGACAATAATATAAAAATACTTTTGATTGCAATTTATGCTCTGAATGATAAACAAGAAGAGTTTTGTAAAAATCTACACATGAAAATAATTGGACTGGACTATGTTAATATAATTATGATGGGAGACTTTAATGGAATTGTGGAAAACAAATTGGACTATATAGCAACAACAACAAAGCAAAATAGAAAGACTCTCCCTAAATCTTTTTTTAAAATGACAGACGAATTAACTTTAAAATGACAGACGAATTAACTTTAAAAGATATTTAGAGAGAAAGAAATGTTAAAGCTATATACTTTAATATACTTTTTATTCAAATAGACATTTATCATGGTCCAGATTAGATATGATTTGGATCTCAAGAGAATTAATATCCAATATTCAAGAAACAAATATTGAAACAAGTACTTGGGCAGATCATAGCCCAATGACAATTAAATGGAAGGGACAAAAAAAAGATCGAGATGGACATTAAATAATACTATCTTAAAGGAGAAAGATTTAATACAATGGATGGAGAAGGAATTGGCTTTTTTCTTCAGAGAAAATAAAAAAGAAGATACTTCAATGCAGAATGTTTGGGATACAATGAAGGCATATGCTAGAGGTTTGATAATAGATTATACAAGAAAAAAGAATATTCGGAAAAGGCAAACTTCTAAGGCCTTGGAAGATGATTATAAAAGACTTGAAAAAGAATTACAGAAAATGGCACAGAAAAAAGATATTAAATTGAAGCTGGATGTAATTAAACATAAAATGGAATTAATAGAGAAAGAAGAATTGGCACAGAAAATTAGAAATTCTAAACAGAATTATTTTGAAGATGCAAATAAACCAGGTAGATGGCTAGCATATAAATTGAGAAACGAGAAGGAATCAAGAAAAATATTGAAGCTAATAGATGATCAAAGCCAAGTTTGTTATGGCAATAAGGAAAAAAAAAGAAATTATTTGAGATTTCTATGGGCAACAATATAAACAAGAGAATATTGATGAGGAAAAAGTCAAACAGTATCTACCGAATGCTAACTTACCGAAGATACCTAAAGAGACTGAAGAAATGCTAGAAAGCAATATAACAATGATGGAATTAAATGAAGCACTTAAGAAACAAAATAATGGGAAAACACCAGGTCCAGATTGGCTTCCGGCAGAATTCTAAAAAACATTTCAAGAATCATTGACCATCCCATTGTTAGAAGTTATAAATGAAGTTATGTCAAAGAAGATGATACCCAAAACATGGTCAGAGGCTTATATTACACTTATTCCAAAAGAAGAGGCTGACCCACTGCAAATTAAGAACTATAGACCTATTTCTTTATTGAATGCAGACTATAAAATTTTTGCTTCAATTTTAGCAGAAAGACTTAAAAAATACTTAAATAATTTTATTCACCCAGATCAAAATGGATTTCTGCCAAGGAGACAAATTAGAGACAACATGAGAGTAATCTTGGATACTTTGGAATACTATGAGGCTCATCCTGAAAAGCAAATGGCTTTGATATTTCTAGATGCTCAAAAGACATTTGATAACGTGAACTGGAGATTTATGTTGTTACTATTGGAACAGATGGGTTTTGCCAGAAGATTTATTCAAGCAACAGGAGCCATATACAATAAACAGACAGCAAAGGTAATGATGGAGGGAGAACTTACAGACTTTATTAATATAAGAAAAGGCACAAGACAAGGATGTCCCCTATCTCCTTTGCTATTTATTGATAGTGTTGACCTTGGAAGTATTGAATAGAAATATTAGGGATGATAAAAGCATAAAAGGAATGAAAATTAAAAAGGAAGAATTCAAACTACAAGCTTTTGCTGATGACTTAGCTTTTATTCTGGGAGATCCACTAGAAACAGCTCCAAAGTTATTGGAAAAGATAGAGACATATGGTGAGGTGCCTGGTTTGAAAATAAATAAAGATAAAACAAAGATTTTGACAAAGAACATGCTACTGAGGCAAAGAAGAACTGGCAGACCTGTTGAAAATTCAAGTTACAAATAAGGTTAAGTATCTGGGGATATATTTGACAACAAGATGTAGCACATTAAAGGAGAATAATTATATTAAACTTAAACAACAGATAACTACAGATTTGAAGAAGTGGGAAAACTTGTAATTGTCATTAATAGGGAGAATTTCAACAATTAAGATGAATATTTTACCCAGAATTCTATTTCTGTTTCAAACAATACCAATTAGGCTTGGAAAAGACTATTTTGAAGATTTAAATAAAATTATGTTAAAGTTTATATGGCAAGGTAAGAAAGCGAGAATAAAGCTAAAGCTTTTGCAAGATGCTAGAATTAGAGGAGGCATTTTCCTATCCTATAATTTATAAGAAGGAACAAACAGTTAGATATGGGGAACTATTGGATGAAAAGGGTGAACTTAAATCGATCCAAAACCTAGAGGAACAAGGTATAAAGATAAATTGGTTTTCATATGCGCAAATACATTCAAGGTATGATGAAGATTCTAAAACGGAGGGATTCTATGATAAACAGACAGATCTAGATAAGATCTTGATGGGTACTGATGAGAAGGTGATTAAAAAATTATATGGTTATTTACTGGGAATTAAATTAGAGGAAGAACAAGTTAAAGAAACTATGATTGTTTGGGGGAAGAATTTTGGATATGGGATTGATTTAGAGAAATGGCAAAAATTGTGGTCTCAAAATTATAAATGTCAACAGCATATAAAGAAAATTTGTGTAAGATGTTTTACAGGTGGCACTTTCCCCCGACAAGAATAGCAAGAATGTTTAAGAACAAATCTGAAAAATGCAGGAAATGTCATCAGATACCTGGCTCATATTACCATATGTGATGGACCTGTGAGGACGCTAAAAAATATTGGACTAAAATTCGCATGTGGTTGGAAAAAATGACAAAGAAACGTATAGATTTGAAACCGGAGTTCTTTTTATTGGGAATTTTACCTGAAATTTATAGAAAAGACTTGAAATACCTGATTGTAAATGTATTAACAGCGGCTAGGATTGTATTTGCTAAAAATTGGAAGAATGAGAAAATACCATTACAGGAAGAAATTATTAAGAAAATATTGGAATGTGCTGAGATGAGTAGATTGATATTTGAAATTAGAGAGCAAGAGGAGAAACAATTTTATGAAATTTGGGATCTTTTTTATCAATGGCTAGATGATAAAATATGATAATAGAATATTTAGAATGCTAGACAGTAAGGAATATCTTTATTTTGTTTTACTTGCCTTTGTTATTTGATACTATATTTATAAAGGGTTTTTTAGGATTGATTTGGTATAATTATATGATTTGTTGAATAAACTGGTTAAAGTATTGTTATCTCATAAAGCATGAATGATTAAAAGTATAGTCAAAAAAAAATTTTTTTTGTGATATTAGGATATATAAGTTTGGATTGACAATATGAGTTGTTATGTAACATAATTGTAATTGAGACTACAAAATGAATGCACAAAACTGATGAACCAACTGACACACTGGATGTACATATGAGAGTTGATGTTTTAACATTTTGTTTGTCTTGTTTGTTTGTAGAAAATTAATAAAATCTTTTTCAAAAAAAAAGAGAAAATTCTATGGTTGCAACCTATCATTTTTAATCTAATGAATTTAATTGCATTTCCCCATTTAATTTCTGAATAAAATCTCATGAATGCACAACCAGAAAATTTAATTAGCTTGTTTAATTTAATTTAACTAGTTGATTTAATTCACACCACAAACTGTATAACAACAAAATCAGAGGATTTTGTCATCTTTCCCATCTCTTTGGACATTTTACCCTCTGGACATGGAACACAATCATAACAGCAGAATTGTTTCCTTTCATTCTTCCTTTTTTGATAACCAGGGTAACAATAGCCATTGCATAGAGAAATGGGAAGCACCTAGTTATCAATATTAAAATATGGCAGTAGATTTATTGTTTTGAAGAAAAATATAGTAATTTCATGAATGAAAGCCAATATACATGTTCCAGGATGATGTTGCAGTATCCAATCTGGGTCAGCCACTGGGGTTTTGAGATGCAGTCTCAGCCTTGGAACCCATATTTTACTTAGAAGTTTCGAGGCTGCCACATTTTTGTGCCTGGGAATTTGGAAGTGGGAGGCTTCATAAAGAGGAGGAAAATTAGACTCAACAACATTTTTTCTCAAAAGTCAAGGACAAGCCACCCTGCACTCCGAAGGAGTATCTGGAGGAATATCTCCAGTTGGAACAATGGTTGATTGGACCATGTGATGTTGGATGCAGGAGATGGGTTTTGATTTTCAATTGGGAAGGGAAAACCTGGAACTTCTAGATTTGGGTTTTCCCAAATATGCCAGTATGACTTCTTCAATATATTCTTACTTGGATGAACTTTGTTTCTGAGTGCTGAATGAAATGGGGAGTTTCATTGGAATGCTGACACCCAGATGGAATCCTGCAAAAATAATTTCTTACACTGAAAATGAAATGTTCTCTTGCATTGAAAAGAAAAGCCCCATTTGAGACTGTACATGGAGTCCTCATCTTACAACAGTTCATTCAGTCACCATTTGAAGTTACAATGGCACTGAAAAAAATGACATGATTGTTTTCATGCTTACAACTATTGCACCATTCCAATGGTCACTTAGTCAAAATTCACCCACTTAACAAGTGGTACATATTTATGATTGTTGCAGTGTCCTGGGGTCATGTGATGTCAGTTTGTGATTTTTCTGACAAGCAAAGTCAATGGGGAAGCCAGGTTCACTTAACAACTGCAATGATTCTCTTAAGAACTATGGCAAGAAAGGTCATAAAATGGAGCAAAATTCACTTAACAGATGTCTCACCTAGCAACAGAAATTTTGGGCTCAGTTGTGGTCCTTGACTGGACTAATCATATCAAAAGGTCAAGAAATAAATTGAATTTGAAAATAGGTACATTTTCAATTGCCCTTCCAATGTGAATTTGTGAGTGCAGATGATCTGGATTTCCAGTTTTTTTTTTTTTTTCAATGTGCTTCGTCTGAGAATTTCAACATGTAATGAATGGGTGTGGCTTTGTGGACATGGCAGGGGAAGGATACTGTAAAATCTCCAGTCAGAGGTGATATTTTATGGTTCTCCAAACTAATCAAAATTTCTGCTACCGATTCTCCAGAACTGGTCAGAACCTACTGAATACCACTTCTGATGTTCTATCACTGGAGGTTTTTAAGAAAGTATAGGACCACTGTTTATCTAAAATGGTAAGAGGTCTGCTGCTCTAGCAGAGCTAGACAACTTCCAAAGTCCTTCCAACTCTGTTATGTCATTTCTTAATCCTGTTATTCTTCATGAATTGCCCAGAAGGATAAAAGTAGATATGAACCCATTTGAGAAATGGTCATACAAACATTCCTTGAAACAATACCTGGTTAAATGATCTATGCCAGATTATCATGTCTTCACTTATGTCTAATTCCTTTCCACTCAGAGCATCTGAATCCACTTTCCAACCTTTCATCTCTGGAAGGTGGAATTGGGAAAGGTGATGATGTTGATGATATCAAAAATGCCTTCCACCTTCTTTTGATCATAAAAAATCAAGGCCTCTCCAAGTGAATTATTGAATGTCATGTCTTTAAGAAATTGTTGGAGCTATATTATTGGGATTTTTTTTAACAAAAACAGAAAAATGAAGAATAGAAAGGTATGAGTAAGTTAGTCTTAGATGTAATGTACCTTTCAGGGGGGCACACTGACAAAAATAGGTGTATGTGTGTGATATATAGTACATAGGGAGATTGTTATTAAGGTAGAAGGAAGGTGGCTTGCTCAAATTATTAATTAAAGTGGACAATTTTGAATTAATAGAATAAGGATTGATAAAATTGCAAATGTGACAGAGGAAGGTAATATGGGAAATGAACATAGAAATGAGACAAGAATTTTAGATAACATTTTAAAATAAAATATGAAAATATCCTAAGAAAAATGGAACAAGCTATAATATGAACTGAAATTGGATAAAATAAGCTTAATATTTAATATTAACAAGGATAATGTGATATGAAATTGAATACATAAAATGAATAGGAAACTATGGTCATGTTTGAATTGAGATGTGAAACCTGGAACCGTACTGCTTGCCAAATGAGAATTTTTATTTAACAATAATAATAATAAAAAGCGAAGAAGAAATTGAATAATGGAAATACTAGGTATGCTTAAATGATATGGTGGTTGGCATTAGGAGAGACCATTGAAATGTTGAAAATAAGCAATGAAGGATTATGATTCAATGTGAATTTGTGTATTAAGAGACATGATTGGTATTATTAACCTTGCTTATAAGAAAATGTATGATATATTGATGTCACACAGTTTATGTATTGTTGTTGTATTTGTAGATTGAAGTAAAAAAAAAACTTGATTACCAAAAAAAAGGGAGACACTCTGAAAACATGGAAAGATTGTTTCTGCAGCCCCCTGAGAACCTGTTTACCACCCTCTGCACAGCCAAGTAATAAGATCAGATAGTTTAAGCAATTGTCAAATGAGATATAAAATTGATTCATCTTCCTGATCCCAATTCACCACCAGCAATGATGCTACACTTCAAAAAGACCTTGACTATGTGTCAGAAAGGTCAAAAAAGTGGCAACCTCAAATCTCAACAAACAAATGCTCTGTCTTATATATTGGCAAAATAAATCAGAAAATAAAATACAAGCTGGATGGACAAGACCTTGTAGACGACTCTCACTCTGTCAAGGACTTTGGAGTTCTCATCTCTGGTGATCTAAGTGTTAGAGCCCACTGTAACAACATTGCCAAAAAGGCATTAAGAGTTGTTAACCTAATCCTGCGAAGCCTTTTCCTCTGATAATATCACACTACTAATTAGAGCATACAAAACATTTGCTAGACCAATCCTTGAATACAGCTCATCAGTCTGGAATCTGCACTTCATATCGGACATTAATACAGTCGAAAGAGTCCAGAAATATTTCACAAGAAGAGTTCTCCACTCCTCTACTCACAACAGAATACCCTATGCTTCCAGACTTCAAATATTAGGTTTAGATAACTTAGAACTACACCGCCTTCAGTCTGACCTAAGCATAATACATAAAATTATCCAATACAATGTCTTATCTGTCAATGACTACTTCAGCTTCAATCTCAACAATACACGAGCACATAATAGATACAAACTCAGGGTAAACCACACCAAAATTGGTTGTGGAAAGTACGACTTCAGCAACAGAGTGGTAAATACCTGGAATGCTCTACCTGACTCTGTGGTTTATTCCCCAAACCCCAAACACTTTAACTTCAGACTGTCTACCATGGACCTCACCCCTTTCCTAAGAGGTCTATAAGGAGCATACATAAGCTCACCAACTGCCAACTGTCACTGTCTTAATGTTCCCTTTTATTCGTATCTATTTCATGTATTAATAAGCATGTTTATACATACATACATACATAGATATAGGTATAGGTTTAGATATAGATATAGATAGATAGATATAGATATATATAATCAAATGCATGGTTGAAAAAATAAATAAAAATAAAAACTAAATAAATTCTTCATATTCCATAGGATGAGGCCACAAAGAAGAGGAGGCATTAACTCATTTTCCAAAGCACCAGAAGGTAAGACAAAAAACAGTGGATGGAAACTAATCGAGAAGCAAACTGGAATGAAGGAGAAATTTCCCAACAGAACAATTAACCAGTGGAACACTTGCCTTTCAGAAGTTGTGGGTGCCTCACCGATGGAGGTTTTAAAGAAAAGTCTGGATAGCTACCTGTCTGAAAATCTCCAAGAACCCTTCCACGTCTATTCTGATTGAGGTATATGGCAAACTGGAAAAAGAACTTCTTGATTTGGCCCTCATCACCCATCCTTTCTACATTGCAAGTTATTCTTACAGATATAAGGCTGCTATGGACTTGATAAGGACTGAAGAATAACTGGGTTGCTCTCAGAGTGTTTGCAGCATGACTACTATTGTGAGACAACCCTGGAGCAAAACAAAGCACACAGAGGCTTTGTCTTTTAACAGTGGTTTATATACAAGATAGCAATATACATACATATACGTTAGTATATGGCAAGTAATCAATCTTCTTTACTCTGCACTAGAACTACAATGGAGACAGAACACAAGGAGAGAGAGATACGCCCTCTCATGGCTGCTTTTATAAAGACAGCTTCTTAAAGTGGCAATACCTTTGCAGACCCACCCTCAGTCTTAAAGCAGCAATAACTCTGCTGACTTATCCTCATTGCACCAGCATTTACAGCAGCCTTACTGTTATGAACTAATAAAGGTGCTTAAATAAAGTTTTAACAAACCTTAAGAAAAAGCAGAGCTCTAATCCTGCACTTCTGATTGGCCAATAATAGCGATATCGGATTGGTCCATTCTGGGGAATCTGATTGGCTGTTAATGAGCCACTCTCATTGGTTCAAGGGTTTAACACTTCCATGTTTCTCATTGGCTAATAGGTCAGCAGCCTACCCTATAAAAGGGCTGCTGCTGCCCTAGGGTTTTGCTCTGTTCAGAATGATTAATAAAGAGTTGAAGTTCACTGTTCACTGCCTCATCTCCGTTCCCTGCACCCATGCGCAGAACTTAACACTGGCGACAAGGATGGGATGCGGAGACATCAGAGCTGACTGAACACTACAGAGCACCAAACAGAGCACATGGCTGAAGGCACATCAACAACGGAAACCATGTCCGGCGATGCCATACCACCCACTCCATTTGACCCGGCACAAGAAGACTGGGACTCGTACATAGACCGGTTCCAGATGTTTCTGGAGACCAACAACTTGAAGGATGCCACTACAGGGAAAAAGTGAGCAGTGCTCCTGACCCATTGCGGGCTTGCCATCTTTAAGATGGCCAAGGCACTAGCGAAACCGGCTGAGTTGAAAACCATGGACTGGGACATCCTCGCGCCCCTTCTATGGGCCCAATATGTACCCGCCATACCAACGCTTGTCTGAAGACATGAATTTTACCAGTGGGGCCAGCGGAAAGGAGAGAGTGTTGCAGATTTCATCGTGGATCTCCGGAACCTGGGAGGCCTCTGTGGGTTCGCAGACCTCGAAGAAGCTCTGAGAGACAGAATAGTTCTGGGATTAAATGACCAGACAATACAGAGCAAGATCATGGCCAAAGGGGACATCAACCTTGCTGATGTCATCAAGGATATTACTCCAGCAGAAGCAACCAGGAAGTCGGCCTCCCGAATGCGCTGCACCAATGCACCGCTCCATCAACTCGCCAGTGATACCTCACCTCGCCTAGAGAGGCACACAACAGCGACCCACCATGAGGACCTCGAATCGTCATCAGAAAGTGATGAGGAGGAGGTCAACCAGCTCCGGTCTGAAAGTGACCAACGTCACCAGAGGAATCAAAGATTACTGCACCAATGCGCGGGTTGTGGGGCAAACCACCCGTGATCAGACTGCAAATTCCTCGACATGCTCTGCCATTTCTGTGGGAAAAGAGGCCACATCGGGAAGGTCTGTAGAAGCAAGCAAGGATCCAGCCCACTTCAGAGGGGAAACAACTACTGCCAGACCACAGGGAATCGTCCTGTGAGTCGGAAACATTTGAACCACCAATGGAACAACCACTCCTACAGAAATAAAACACTGGCCACTTCAACGAGACAAGAAGAGGCACACCAAACTATTACAATCGGTCATGCCTCATCACTAGATGCAAAGAAGATCCGAGTGAAGGTCACCATCGAAAACCAGCCTTGCGTGATGGAAGTCGATTCAGGATCATCCCTCTTGATGGTTTCCTGGAAGACCCTTAAACAATTAATCCCTGCCGTCCAGCGTCAAGATCTCAGAGCCCAAAGAATCATACTCAAAGCTTATCAGGGGAACCGAATTCCAGGCGTTGGATCCAGCCAAGTCCAAGTATCATTCAAAAATCGTACTGCGTCATTACCACTGACCATCATCGACCATGACCGGCCTAGCTTGTTAGGCCTTCAATGGTTCGCCCCACTCGGGATCGAGGTAGCCGGCATTCACCAAACCAGAAGCGACAACTGGGAGGAGGCCCTCGTCCAGGAATTCCAGGACATCTTTGCAGACAAACTAGGTGAGTACAAGGGGACCCTGATATCATTTAACCTTAACCCTGAAGTAGCCCCCATCCGCCTTAAACCTCATCGGGTACCTTTTGCCCTTAAACCAAAGATTGACAAGCAGCTCGATAAATTAATAGCCCAGGGTGTTTTAGAACCAACTGACCATGCTCGTTGGGAAACCCCAATCGTAACACCCATCAAACCGGATGGATCGTTAAGGATTTGTGGGGACTACCGGACTACCTTTAATCATGCCCTTCAACAGAACGCTTACCCGGTGCCGGTGGTACAACACCTTCTCCATTCCCTGGGGGGTGGAAAAGTCTTCGCTAAATTGGATTTAGCACAGGCGTACCAACAACTGCCTGTAGATAAAAAAACCGCAGAGGCACAGATGATCGTTACGCACTGAGGTGCCTTTAAATGCAACTGACTCCAATTCGAAGTGAGCGTAGCCCCAGGGATTTTTCAAAGTCTGATGGAGAGACTCTTGCAAGGGATCAAGGGGGTCATGCCATACTTTGATGACATTTTAATTGCAGCCCCGAATAGAGAAGTACTAGAAAAGTGTCTTAAAATGGTTCTCCAGAAATTTAAAGACTCTGGCCTTAAGGTTAAAAAAATAAATGTCAACTATGTACAGATAAAGTAGAGTTCCTGGGGTACCTAATCAATAAACAAGGTATTCACTCCACTAATAGCAAACTAAAAGCAATCAAAAATGCCCCAAGACCCAGAAATAAGACTGACTTCCAAGCTTTCCTGGGGCTCATTAACTTTTACAATATCTTCTTGCCCCAGAAAGCAACCATAGCTGAGCCCCTACATAGACTTCTTGACAAAAAAGCAACCTGGGTCTGGGGACACCGAGAGGAGCATGCATTCCGACAAGTGAAAAACTTACTAACCTCAGATGCTGTTTTAATGCAGTATAATGAGATTTTGCCTTTAACAATTATATGTGATGTGTCACCGTTTGGAGTAGGAGCCATTCTGAGTCATTTGTTACCAAATGGTAGTGAGGCCCCTATTGCCTATTTTTCAAGGACCCTATCAAAGGCTGAATGTAACTATAGCCAAATCTGACACGTTGAGCGACCGGCCCGGCAGACCTTCTTCTTCTAGTCCGTTAAGTTTTGGCGGGACCCTTGCGAGGGTGGATCAGAATTTAGGCACCAAGAAAAGACACCAGACATTTAGATGCTTGAAGTGAGGAAGCACATCGCGCCTGGGGCAGAGGGAGTGGTCCCGGCCCCGATTGCTCTGCTACAACCTCCTTTATTGTGTTCTTTAGGTAGGGAGGAGTTAGGAGTACAAAGAACAAAGAAATAAGTAGTTTATGCCATATAAGAATATCTACAGAACAAGGGAATGCATAGCTCATATATCATGACTATATATCACTGACATGTCTCAAGGATTTTTCAAGCTAGCCGGGCGTTATCTATGGCGTGATTAGCTAAAGTTGTCGTGTCCTTGCAAGATAAGTTTTCCTGTATGTCAGGGCATTTTTGTGGTTCTGATTTCTGTGTACATGTCTTTTAAAAGAACACTAATGGCAACATTTTATAATCCATTCACAATTCCTCCTTTTCTTTAAATTTTGGCACAAAGTGGTCCAGGAGAGAGTCCTGTTCCTCTAGAGTGGCGCCGCAGGAGGACAACGAGCTCTTCAGCTCAAAGTGCTCCCGCGGTCCGGTCTCGTCCAAGGTGGGAATGTCATACACCGAACCACCATCACATAAGTACCTTTTTGGAGGAGTTTCTTCATCTGACTCGGTGTCTGAGGACCATCCGAGTAGCGGTTGCTTAGCAGGATCTGTTGATGCAAGGGCAGAGGCTAACAAATTTATAGATTTTTGGGTATTACTAACTTCAGTATCTAGCACGTTCAAGCGATTTTTTAAGAAGCGAAGCACTCGGCCAAATATACAAGGGCCAATGGTACAAATTAATACAAACAAAATAAGTTACCCTATTAATGCAGAAAGTAAGGTAGTCAACCATGGGGAAAAATTAAACATGCCTTGAAACCAGGAATTGTGTTGTTGTCTCTCGTTTTCACGGTCTTTGAGACATTTTCTTAACTCTGCCATAGAGTCTTTTACAATACCTGAATGGTCTGCATAAAAGCAACATTCTTCTTTTCAGGCTACACACAACCCCCCTTTGTTTAGAAAGAGCAAATCCAGACCTCTTCTGTTTTGTAAAGCTACTTCTGCAAGAGAAGATAGTGAAGCCTGTAAGGCGGAAATGGAAGTTTCAATGCGTTTTAAATCTTCATCTATTTGCAAGCTGAGAGTGGCTAACTGTTGATGCCCTACAGCTAGAGCAGTCACTCCTGTGGCAGCTCCTGCTGCGCCTAACCCGAGGAGTACTGATAATGTTAATGCAGTGGCTATTTCTCTTTTTTGGTGGAGAGGGAATTGAGGAGGTTCTAACATTGTAATCAGTTCAGGGCCTGGGTAATAAGAAATCTTTGGAAGTAATTGGACTTGTATGCAAAAAGTGTTTTCTGACAATAGAACATCCCCATGTACACAGCCAGTGGAGCCCGTGGAGCAAGCCCAAATAGAATTATTACCAGGAATAAAAAAATAGCCAGTTAGACGGTCTGTGAGGTTACCTCCTGATGTAGTATATAGAGCGCCCATGGCTCCGTGTGTGTCTGGTGATTTTTGTAAGGCTGAATTTCTGTTTTTTGGGAGATATACATCACAGTGATACCTGGAAGAAGCATTGTAACAATATTGAGAATAATTGGTAGGTATATTACCAATGCAACAATCTGTGCCTATTATATCTGTGATAGTGATGGAGGAGGTATTCCATCGGCAGAGTGTATCGTTTGTGGAATTGGAGATTGCTTCCCCCGATGCCACTGCTTCATAAAAGGGAGGTGAATCAGAAATACAAAGCCAACATTCATTGGTTTTAGCCGAATCATTAAGGGTTGCCTTGAGTAAAGAAAGGGAAGAGTTCACTAATTGAAAAAGTGGGTTTTGGGCAGAATCCTGTTTCTGTAGAAAAGTTGATTTAAGATTAAGATTGGGACCTATATCGTATTTTTTCAGTTGAATAGAAAGGCGTACCGTGAAGATGTTGCCTTCATCCTTTTCCCCATCCCACTGGCAACCCCCCCATGTGAATCCAGACATCCATTTGGCCCGTGGTAGTGCCTTTCCGACCTCAGTAAAGGTAAGGATAAGAGGGTTTAACCTTTGGCCACAACACGGCCATGGATTGCATGGTATTTGTTCTCTAGTTCTAGTAATGTGTAAATAGTCATTTTTGGTAGGTGGGGTCCACCAGATGTGACCCGTAGAAACACAGTCCCATTTTTTACAGTATCTATCCACAACCCCTCCGCATGCCGCACGTGAAGATCCAGTAGAATGAGATGGACAAAAATACATCCAGTAGAATGAGATGGACAAAAATACAATCTGTCTGCAGGGGCAGGAGAGCAGGAGCCTTGTTTGTCCCATACATCAGCTTGTAGTTTCTTGTCACTGAATTTGATGACTCCTGTACCCATTTCGGCAAAATCCATGTACAATGGCGGGAACCAGGGCCACCTGGTGTAATTGGTGGTGGAGTTCAGCACTTGTCCTTGAAAATCAAGGATAGTCCAGGTGTAAGTCTGCAGTTGGTGCTGGTTGGAGGATGCTGGAACGGATCGGCGGAGGCGAAGTCCCCTGGGACGTAGTAGGCATCGGTACCAGGTAAGCATTGGTCTGGAGGCAGAGGCATATCCTGTGACCATTTCTTTGGAGGAGAGGTTAAAGTTCGGAAAGACAGGAAAGGACAAGAGAAGCAGGAAAATCAGAATGATGTTAGGAGAAGCATTAAATTGTGAAGAGACAGGAGAGGTCCAGGGAAGCAAAAAGATCACAGGGAGCATCTTTGGGAGGCTTGCCATGATAGAGCCTGACACAGCGACCAGGAACCCAGAGCACCCGGTCAGGAAGTTGTACGGCAGCATAACCTCTTCCCCAGGTGATAAGTTGCGCAGGTCCTTTCCATTGTGGATCTGGAAGTTGTCTGAAATAGACAAGGGGACGGGAAGAGGGGGCTGTTGGCTTAGAAAAGTGACAGGATGCTGCAGTGCAGGGAGGGGTCCCAGTAAGATTAAGAAAGTTAAGAGTATATAGAGTGATATTTAAGAGATTTTGTAACGTCGGGAGGTTCGGGGGGCCTAATGCCTTTTTCCCCATCTGCCGGTCAAGGGCTTGTTTCAAGGTCTGATTAGCCCTTTCTACAATAGCCTGTCCTTGACTATTAAAGGGTATACCAAATGTGTGCGTGATGGTCCACTTACGACAGAACTCTGCAAAGGGAGAACTGGTATAAGCAGGTCCATTGTCTGTTTTGAGATTTTGTGGACATCCCAGCGTTACGAAAGTCTGAAGACAATGATTGATTACATTTTTTGTTGCTTCTCCCCTTTGCAAAGTTGCCATGATAAACCCAGAGTAAGTGTCTACAGACACATGAATGTACTTCCAGGGTGCAAAGGAAGAATGGTGGGTGACATCCATTTGCCACGTGTCACAGGCTTTAGTACCCCTAGGGTTAACACCTTCGGGAATGCCCTTGGCTTGTAAACTGCAGGTTGGGCATTGTTGGATTATTGCAGTGGCCTCTTGGTTCGTGATGCCAAATTGTCGAACCAAGGCCTTTCTATTTTGGTGGAAATAGTCATGACTTTCCCCAGCCAAAATTGGTTGAGAGCATGGGGAAGCAGTCATAACTTTGCAGGCCTCATCGGCCATTTGGTTTCCTTCAGAAAGGAATCCGGGCAGTTGTTGGTGACTTCTAATATGGGCAACAAATAAAGGTGTCTTTTTTTCTTTGAGCAAGGCCTGAAGCTGTAAAAAGAGTGTCATTAGAGAAGGAGGGGTCATAGGGGAAATATATGCATCAAACATATGTACAACCATTTGAGTCACATACAAACTATCAGAGATAACATTTAAAGATTCATTAGAAAAGAGGGAGAGAGCCAAGATAAAGGCAGCCAATTCAGACTGCTGTGCGGATGGCTGGGGAGTGGTCAAGCGTTTATGCCACTGGCCATCCCTGTACCATGCACATGCTCCAATGGTCTTGGATCCATCTGTAAACACAGTAAGTGTTTCCTTTAATGGCTGCTGAACAAGAGGAGAGGTTAGCACAAATGGAACGGTCCTGAGTACCTGTAAACGGGGATCTGGAGGGAGGTGGCATGATACTTGACCGCACCACTCTTCCAGAGCGTCCTGTAAAACGGTCGATGCTTGTAGGAGGTTCCCATTGGGTAATCTTAAAGGGAACATACAATGTAAATATATCCAACCCCATCATGGCCTTAGCCCTTTTCCTTCCTTTTTCAATAAGAGAAGCCATTTGCATTGCTCTGTGAATATTGAAGTTCTAGGAGCGTGTGGGAGATGTAACCATTCTAAAATGTGCAGGCGTTTGGTATGGGAGAGTTGAACTACAATTGCGGTTAAAAGATGGTGTGTGGAAAGGATGGCAAGGGAGGGTGGTGTATTTGCAGGAGCACGGTCCACCCACTGGGTGGCCAGGGCTTTGTTTACTTGTTGCAAGGCTTGCAAATGTTCCTTGGATAGGATGACTTTGTCTGCTGGGTTCTTCAAGCCTACAAGTGCTTGGAACAGAGGCGATAACATGTGTGTTGTTAGGGCAAGATATGGTCGAGCCCAGTTAATGACCCCCAAACACTGTTGTAGTTGGACCAAGGTGGTGGGTTGAGGGAGTGTGAGTGCGGGGATATGGGGAGATGCTGTGGACATCAGAACTTTGTGGCCTAGATATTGCATTGGGTATTGGGTTTGAATTTTTTCAGGGGCTACGTGCAGTCCTGCTTGTGCTAATATGTTTAGTAGCAAAGAAAAGGTTTTTTGAATTGTTCCTTTTGGGCCATTTGCTGCAATTAAAATATCATCCATGTAATGATACACAAGAAAATCAGGAAATTGAGATCGATAGGGGCATAAAGCCCTGTCTACAAAAAATTGACACATTGTGGGTGAGTTTAACATACCTTGAGGCAAGACTTTCCATTGGTATCGCGAGGTAGGTTTGGAATTATTAAGTTCAGGAATAGTGAAAGCAAAAAGCATTCTATCCTTTTGTGCCAATGGTATGGAAAAGAAGCAATCTTTTAAGTCTATGATGACCAGGTCAAACCCTTCAGGAATAAGATTAGGATTGGGCAGGCCACATTGTAACGGCCCCATGGGTTGAAGTATGGAATTGATAGCCCTGAGATCCTGCAGGAGGTGCCACTTACCGGATTTTTTCTTGATAACAAACACTGGGGTGTTGTAGGGACTAGTAGATGTTTCAATATGACCCTCATCCAACTGCTGCTGAACAAGAAGGTGTAAGGCCTGCAATTTCTCTTTAGTGAGTGGCCATTGATCAACCCATACCAGAATGGGTGTTTTTAGGGAAAGATCAAGAGGAGCAATGTATTTTTGCGTAGCCATGAGTGTGATTATGGCAGTTGGATAGAAGCATGAAATTGAGAAAGTAAGTCACGACCCCACAAATTGCAATGCAAGGGTAAAATGTAGGGTTTCAGATAAGCAGTGATGTTAGAATGCTTAGTGACAGCAGAAAGCCAGTGAGAGCTGACCTTAGCGGCCTATGCTCCGCCCACACCCTGCACTGAGGATGCTTCCGCAAGGGACCAAGAGGAGGGCCATTCGGCGGAGCGGATGACGGAAACGTCAGCACCGGTATCAATCAGACCCTCGAAAAGACGACCATTAAGCGTGACAGTAAGAGTAGGTTTTGAAGCCTGCACTGGTTGCTGCAAAGCAAACAAGGACAGAGCATCAGAAGGGGGCAGAAGTATAAGAGTAGCGATGATCATCCCCTTTTTTAGAGAAAAGCATCTATCCCCTATTCCGGCCAAAGAAAGCTGTTTTAAGTCTGATGAATCATACAGATAGGGAGCAGCGACCACGCCCTCAATTGTGAGCGAGGAGTTAGGAATGAGCAAAACAGGGTTAGAGGGAGGAAGGGGTTTAAGAAATGTGATGACAAGGGGAAGAGAAAACACAGCGCCAGGGTCATCATACACAAGATCTTCGGCCAATTCTATCGGGAAGGTGGTGGCGGAAAACTCAGCCTTTGTGGCGGGGTTAGCTGAAAACCCCTCAATTAGTTTCCCGGAGATTGGGGAAGAGGAGGAGGATTGCTGCGGCATTGCAAAGCCCAATGATACCCTTTACGGCATCGGGGGCAGATAGTTTTAGGTTTGGACGGAGGAGGCGGCCCTTTTGCTTGGCCACGAGGCGCACCTCCCCCCCCTGGCATTCGACACTGGTTTTTAAAGTGTCCAGGTTTTCCACAATTAAAGCAATTGCCATTGCGCGCTACGGGAAAAGCATCAGGAGCACAATTACCAGAGGGGGAGGCAGTAACAGAGGAAAGTAAAGAGGTAGTGATAGCAGCGGCAAGAGCATTCATTTTATGAGAAGTTGTGCCCACAATTCTACAAAGTTGCAAAAATTCAGCCAGGGTTGCTCCTGGTTTGTTGGCCACGGGTTGAAGGATTTTTTGGCAATCATGATTAGCGTTGGAAAAGGCAAGTTTCATGAGCAATTCTTGTTTGGCTGTGGAATTATCTATTTGCCTATCCAAGGCTGTTTGCAGGCGGCTGATGAAAGAAGCATATGGCTCATTTGGCTCCTGCATGATTTTTAAGAAAGTTTGGGTAGACTGAGAATCCAAATCATCCACCCGCTGAAGAGCATTCATGGCACACATGTGAATTATGGCAAAACTGCGACGGGGGGAATTTTGTTGTTGGACTAGCGTCGCGGATTTTCCTTTCCCCAATAGTTGATCTGCAGTGACTCCTGCGGGTAAGCCTCTTCGAATTTCTGCTTCTACCCCTTTTTCATATTCAGATTGCCAAACAACATATTGAGCTGGAGTCATGAGCATTGAAAAAAGAATTTTCCAGTCATATAGTAACATAACAGTGTTAGTAGTAACTAAGGAATCAAGTATCCCCCTCGTGAAAGGAGAATGTAGGCCGTAGGTGGTTACAGCATCCTTAATCTGTTTCAAAACTTTAAATTCGATGTTGTTATACACGTTTCCTCCCACCGCCCCTGGGACAATGGTCATAGGAAAAGCCGAAGGGCTTTCAACTTCCAGAGAAAGAGGAGAGGAAAGGAGTTCAGTAATAGTGCCTCCGAGAGGTTGATGTGGAGAGAAATCGGACACAGGGGCTGAAGGGGAGGGGGAGGTGTCAGGGTAGGGAGGAAGAGGTAGAGAAGTGGAGTCAAGATGGGCAGCGAGAGGGGCGGTAGTTTTGGGATTGGAAGTGGAAGAAGAGGATGGTTCTAGAGACGAAGAGGGAGGATAGAGGGTGTTGATGGCTGCCATAACAGCCTTCCAGGAAGTCAGAATATCCACGGGAGCCCGTGGGGTATCATGAAGATATTTTCCTATCCGCTCCCAAGTGGAGGATTTGAGCGTTCCTCCAGAGGGATAGACAGGACAATATTTTTCTATGTAAAGTAAAAGATTAGTCAGGGATTTTTTAGAGATAGAGAAAATTGTAGTGCCATTAGATTTTTGACAAGAATTAGCCTTCTTCACAAGTGCGTAAAGTTTGTCCCTATGTACTGACGAAACTTTGGAAAGTGGGGAGCCCATTACTTACGATTGTACAAAGCCTTTGCCAGGTGCGTAGTAATAGGAGTGAAGGCAGTGTTCCTCTAGACAGAGGCAACACCGTGAGACTAGAAGACCGAAGGACGAAGGATCCCGGACGAGCCCCCAGCTGTCGCATTGAGCGACCGGCCCGGCAGACCTTCTTCTTCTAGTCCGTTAAGTTTTGGCGGGACCCTTGCGAGGGTGGACCAGAATTTAGGCACCAAGAAAAGACACCAGACATTTAGATGCTTGAAGTGAGGAAGCACATTGCGCCTGGGGCAGATGGAGTGGTCCCAGCCCCGATTGCTCTGCTACAACCTCCTTTATTGTGTTCTTTAGGTAGGGAGGGGTTAGGAGTACAAAGAACAAAGAAATAAGTAGTTTATGCCATATAAGAATATCTACAGAACAAGGGAATGCATAGCTCATATATCATGAATATATATCACTGACATGTCTCAAGGATTTTTCAAGCTAGCCGGGCATTATCTATGGCGTGATTAGCTAAAGTTGTCGTGTCCTTGCAAGATAAATTTTCCAGTATGTCAGGGCATTTTTGTGGTTCTGATTTCCGTGTAAGTGTCTTTTAAAAGAACACTAATGGCAACATTTTATAATACATTCACACAAATTGACAAAGAGGCTCTTGCTGTTGTATGTGCTGTGAAACGATTTCATGAATATGTGTATGGACGAGTTTTTACTATTGTTACCAATCACAAACCTTTGCTAGGGATTATAGCAGGAGACGCTATATATTGTCACCTAGAATGACTCACTGGTCGGAGTTCTTAGCTGTGTACAACTATAAATTACAACACCGCCCGGGGAAAGCCATTCCCCACGCTGATGCATTGAGCCGTGCCCCACTTCCGGAAACCATCGACAACCCAACTCCAACCCTTACGACACTCCAGATTGAAATGTTACATTCACCACCGCTGACAGCCAGAGACATTGCGATCGAAACAAAACGAGATCCTGTCCTGGCGCGAGTTCTTAGCTGGGTTGAATGAGGATGGCCAGTAGAACAAACCCCTGATGACTTCACCCCTTTCAGAAACCGGCAAACAGAACTTTTTTCACAAAACGGCTGCATCCTATGGGGAGATAGTGTTGTCATCCCAGAGTGGTTACAATGAGCAGTATTGAAAACATTGCATGACGGTCACTCCAGCATCGTGCATATGAAAGCACTCGCACGAAGCTATGCGTGGTGGCCGGGCATCAACAAGCAGATCGAAGCCTGGGTAAAGACTTGTCTAAAGTGCCAAGAAGTCAGCAGTGCCCCACCTAGAGCAACTCCAACAGAGTGGGAATCCCCTCGGGGGCCGTGGTCCCGCATCCACATTGACTTTGCGGGACCTACTAAGGGACATACGTTCCTCCTAACAGTGGATGCATATTCCAGCTGGCTCGAGATACACAAAATGAAGAATACCACAACCGAGTTTGTCATCCAAAAATTGAATAGACTATTTGCAACGCATGGGCTGCCAGACATCCTGGTCTCCAACAACGGACCCCAGTTCATCGCCCTGGGGTTTGAACAATACTTAGCGGACCAGAGTATCTGCCATGCACTAACTTCGCCAGCGCACCCTGCAGCTAACGGCAGGGCTGAGCACATGGTACAATTTGTTAAAAAAACTCTCCACAAAATGGACTATGGGGACATTGATGACAAACTAAACAGAATACTCCTACTCCAACACATCACTCCGCACAACATCACCAACAAGACTCCAGCTGAACTGTTGATGGGATGCAAGCTCCATTCCCACCTTGACTGGCTCCACCCATCCTACGAGCCAGAGAAACCCTGTGTATCTAGCGGAAAATGCCGCGAGTTCAAGGTAGGTGACTTAGTTTTTGCTAAAAACCTCTCCGGTGAACCATTATGGGTCGAAGCAACCGTAATTCAAACCACCGGGCCCAGATCATACCGTGTGCCGACGGAAAAATATGGAAACGCCATATAGATCAGCTTCGCTCTAGGCTACAACCCAGTTCCCGCAATTCCTGTGACTCCCAAACTGAGGGGGGAGGGGATGTCGAAGAAACCGAATTCGAGATGGTGGAAAGCAGAAGCGAAGGAAGTCAGCAATCGGGCTCAATACAGGAAGAAGAATCAGGGAGGGGATTGGCCTCGCCACAGAGGAATACCCTAATGGAGGCAAGCCCGCAAAGATCAGAGGACAACAACAGAATTAGCGGCACCGAGTCGTCCAGTGAGGATGCGGAACTGCCTGTACGAGATATGTCCAAAAATGTCCCATCGAAACCGGACTACAGACAGGAACCGGTGGGACAGCGCAAATCTAATAGACAGTTAAAACAACCTACATATCTTAGGGATTACATCACCGCAACCCTCAAATGGAACCCAGGGGGAAGGGGTGTTATGAACTAATAAAGGTGCTTAAATAAAGTTTTAACAAACCTTAAGAAAAAGCAGGGTACAAACTTCCGGTTTGTGTGGCTTCGGGGCAGCAGGAATTCGCGACAGCTCGCGATTCCTGCTGGGCTAGCCGTCGAGGTACCCCCGATCCAGATGGGTCAGGGGGATATGGCTGCCCTGTAGGGACAGCTGAAGATAGAGGGGAGTCGGAAAGGGAGGTGGGGGCATCGCAGACCCCCCCTTTCTCCAGGAAAACCCCTTTTTCCCAAGGCGGTGGAGCGGCGGTCAGCAATGGCCGCCACGAAGAAGCCAGCAACCGGGTAAGAACTGTGCTGGAGGAAGTGTGAAGAGTGAAAGTTCTGTCTGAGCCGGGTCAAGTAACACCTTTTAAATTGCCTGGAATTGAGCTGTTTGTTGCTGGAGGATACATTGTATCCCTAAGAAGAGCGAAAAGCGGCGGAGAAGCTGTTAAAGGGAATTTTTTTTTTTTTTTTTACTCTCCCACCCCACGGAAAAAGCAGAAATATTTGGATATATTAGACATTGAAAGTGGATTGTTTTGAAAGCTAAGATAAGAGACAAAGGGATTTTTGGACATTGAAAAATGTGAGAAATTGGAAAATCTCTGCTGGAGGTATGGATTTTTGATTATTAAAATTCTCATTGCAAGTGGGAAGGGAGAAAAAAAAAATTGGAGCAGAAGCTGAAAAAGGAGGAGATTGATTAGAACGTCTTTGTGGATCCCAAAAGAAGATATATGGTAATTGGACCTCTTTGATTAAAAATTAATTCAGAAAGAGAAAGAGAAGAAGGAAGAAAAGTATTAACTTTTGGAACTTTTTTTCTTTTTTTAATTGCTTTTGATTGTCTTTGATTAAAAATTCTTGTGGTTGTTTTGGAAAAAGTTTCCCTTTTCATAATGGCATCGTCTGTGGATGAACTAAAGATTGAATATCAAAAATATAAAAAAGAAGATACTTTGGGCGCTTTGTTTCAATTCTTAGAAATGGCGTTATGTTCCTTTGAAAAGTTGATTACGCAGCAGAAGGACTGGGATAAGGAAGAAGAGGAAGAAGAAGCCATCTTTGATGAACAATGGGTCCCTTCTGGAAAGGAGGAGAAAAAGGATAAGAAAAAGGGGATTTTAAGAATTATAAAAACAACCAAAAGAGAGAAAAATGAGCGAAAAGATGGAGGCAAGGTTAGAAAGCAAAGGAAAAGGAGCAAGAAAAGCGAAGAGAAAAAACAAAGGGGTAGAAAGGGCAAGGAGAAGAATAAGCAAGAGAGAAAGGGGGGGAGGAGAAGCCTTAATGTGGGGAAGCAAGACCTAAGGAAAAAAAGTTTATTTAGAGATAATGGGTGAATTTAATTTAGATTAAAAGAGGGATTCTGGAGGGTATATAAGAGTGTGTTTTTATATGTATATTTAGAATATAAAATTTATTATGTAATTTTAGAATTTTTTTTTTTTAAACAGAATCCCAAGAAAGATTGCTATATGTAGTATTTCTAAGTTAGGGTAATGAGTTATAGATGTTACTCCAATTGGTGTACAGGAGAAGTATAGTAAAAGAAAAAAAAGATGAATGGATAATTGGAAATAGAACAGACAAAGAATGTTATTGAAAATGGTAATAAGATATGGAAGGATATATATGCTTTATTTTTTTGGATTTTGTGTATTGATAAAAGGCAATAAAATTTTAATTAATAAATAATTTGGATGGAAAAGAGAAGTAGGGACAAGATATGAAGTTAATATTATATGAAATATTGATATTATAATCTGGAAATGTTATGCTTTATTGGTCTATTATTATTATTTTTTCTTAGAAAAGAATTTATAAGCTGCTATGCCTTGATTTTTTGTGCATTGTTTTTATAAAACTGATAAAAATGGTTTTTATATATATATATAAAAAAGAAAATGATAATAAGATTTGGAAGCAGATATGGGTTGAATATGATGTTTGAATTTGTGTCTGTGTAAAGAGTTTTAACCCGGGAACAGACAACCTTCAGAAAAGATCTTTTAGTTTTGTTTATGTTTTGTGTTTGTATGTTTGTGTACTGTGCTTATGATAAAACTAACAAAATTTGTTTTTTATAAAAAAAAAAAAAGGAAAGAATCAATAAAACCTTGGAGGAATGCTAGACGAGAATAATTTATACAAGCCAGAAAGAAAAGAATATGATGACTATAAAATGGATAAATATGGAAGAGAAATGAAATTGAATAGGAGTAAAGAGAAAAAATGTGAAACTTGCTGAAAGATGTTTGTGTGTCGATATGGAGATGGGATAAATTGGAATTATGCTGTATAAAAATAATGTTTTGTTTGACTTGTAAGGATTTACAATGTTAAGAGGTTTTATGTGTTTATGTATTTAATGGTTAATGATGTGTTGTTTTATCTTTAAAATTAATAGAAACTTGTTTCAAAAAAAAAAAGAAAAAGAAAAAGCAGGGTTATAATCCTGCACTTCTGATTGGCCAATAATAGCGATATCGGATTGGTCCATTCTGGGGAATCTGATTGGCTGTTAATGAGCCACTCTCATTGGTTCAAGGGTTTAGCACTTCCATCTTTCTCATTGGCTAATAGGTCAGCAGCCTACCCTATAAAAGGGCTGCTGCTGCCCCAGGGTTTTGCTCTGTTCAGAATGATTAATAAAGAGTTGAAGTTCACTGTTCACTGTCTCATCTCCGTTCCTTGCACCCATGCGCAGAACTTAACACTTACAGTGGCTGTTCAGTTATTAAATAAATACCTTAACAGTTTCTAAATAAGATTACTCTATTATCCTCAATAAAAGCTAATTTGTCTAAAATGCTACTTTATTTTGGTTCATTTGAGCCATCCTTGCATCCTAAAGATGTTCACGGAATGAAACAGAAGATATATCAAAGTGTACATCTAAATATTACCAAAGGACAGGTGTCCATTTTAATAACAGCTTCTTCCTTATTGGAATCACATAGCCTAACTTTGAACTTTACCTTTATAGTATATCTTTATAATATAAAGGACTTGTAACACACAATTCACCTGCCATGGTTGTACATCTTCATATTCTGACAATTGGTGCCTCTCCAAATTCCTGTGGTTAGATCGAAGTAAGGAGAGAAAAAAGCTTGAGCCAATACATAGAATTATAGATACTATAGCTGTGCCCAGTCAATTGCACCTCAAAAAGTGCCCCAGGAATGTTCTCCAGCCTCTCTTCTCCAGTACAAGTATCATCATCCAGAAGGGTCACAGGAGGAGATGGCAATGAACAATCCAATACTTGTTCCCAGAAAAGTGTGAAAAAGCCATCTTGTTGAATCCAAGGTGGTTTTATGGGCTTCAAGAACTCCTTGAACCCTGGAATTTCCCTGGAATGAATGGTAAAAAAATGGCTCCATCAAAGATCCCATTTTCTTTGCATTCCTTTTAATACATAATCCATCTGGCCAGTCATGATCCACACTTTTCCCAAAGGACTCTGCCCGAGTCCGGGATCAATCCAAAAAATGGTACTCGTTTCCCATATAATTGGCAAAGATTCTCCACAGATCATAAAGGTCTTTTCAGTAGTTCTTTGGTCATAAATATGTCTGCCTTTCTCAAGCATCTCAAATAATTTATCCCAGTAAGTTAAAAAAGGAATTCTTTGTGTACAAGCAAAGCAAATTCCATGCTGGGAAAAGAGGGAATCCATGGGCTGCAGAAAATAATCTCCGTGCCTATTATCAATGGCAAGGAGCCCAACCCATCTCCACCCAAAATGCTGAAGCAATTGGATAATCCCAATATATTGGGTGGACTCATTTGGGACCATGGAGTAATAAAAGGGAATCTCAGCACAATGAATATCCTGGGGGCTAAAGAAACCATATGTGAGCTAAAAGAAAATAAACACATATTATAATATCAGTATCAACAACATTTTTTTTGCTATTTGTGAAAGATAATCTTTATTGTCATTTTTTCCTGTGGGCACACTGGCAAATGTTAAAAATGAAATTCTGTTGCCTGCTCTCAAAATTGTACACATACATAACACACATATGAACATGCTATATTCAAAGATATGTATATAGCAATAGCAATAGCACTTAGACTTATATAATGCTTTACAATGCTTTACAGCCTCTCTAAGCAGTTTACAGAGTCAGCATACCTCACCAATTTGGATCCTCATTTTACCCACCTTGGAAGAATGGAAGACTGAGTCAACCTTGAGCCTGGTGAGATTTGAATTGCCAAATTGCAGGGAGATGGCAGTCAGCACAAGTAATTTGTCCACGAGAAGTTCATATTAAAAAACAACATGAACAATTGTTAATACAGCCAAAATTAGGGAAAATATTTACTTCTTTGACTCAATGTAAGAAACGAGGAGTGGTTCTATAAATTAAAGAGGCTATCCCAGCAAAACTGATCTATACAGATGAAGACGGAAGAGTATTAATGGTGGAAATAATGGATAATAATATAAAAATACTCTTGATTGCAATTTATGCTCCGAATGATAAACAAGAAGAGTTTTGTAAAAAACTACACATGAAAATAATTGGACTGGACTATGTTAATATAATTATGATGGGAGACGTTAATGGAATTGTGGACAACAAATTGGATTATATAGCAACAACAACAAAGCAAAATAGAAAGACTCTCCCTAAATCTTTTTTTAAAATGACAGACGAATTAACTTTAAAAGACATTTGGAGAGAAAGAAATGTGAAAGCTAAACAATATACTTTCTATTCAAATAGACATTTATCATGGTCCAGATTAGATATGATTTGGATCTCAACAGAATTAATATCTATTTTTATTTTTTTTTGGTAAAAGTTTTATTGATTTTAACAACAGACAAAAAACATATAAAACATAAAACATGACATAAAAAAATAAAAAATAAAAAAATAAAAAATATTATAACATTCTTCATAAATTTGCAGTGTATCGGTTGGTTTACCACTCCCTTTTGTGCATCCATTTCATCAGAATAATTATATTACATAATAACTCACATTATCAATCATCAATAAAATATCCCAATATCATTATTGAACAATCATTTGACTATAATTTTACTAATTCATACTTAAGCGAGATAACTATAATTAAATTAAATTATTTTATGATAAATCATGAAATCATACCAAATCTATCTTAATAAAATATTCTTAAAAATTATCAAAACCAAGAAAAAGTATATATTCATTATTTCCTAAATTTCTAAATATTCTATTATTATATTGTATTATCTAACCATTGATAAAAAAGATCCCAAACTTCATAAAATTGTTTATCTTCTTGTTCTCTAATTTCAAATGTCAATCTACTCATTTCAGCACATTCCAATATTTTCTTAATAATTTCTTCCTCTAATGGAATTTTCTCACTCTTCCAATATTTAGCAAATACAATCATAGCTGCTGTTAATACATTTACAATCAGATACTTTAAATTTTTAAATTTTTAAATTTTCAGGTACGATTCCCAATAAAAAAATCTCTCGTTTCAAATCTATGTGTTTCTTTATCATTTTTTCCAGCCATATGCGAATTCTAGTCCAATATTTCCTAGCCTCCTCACAAGTCCACCACATATGGTAATATGAGCCAGGTATCTGATGACATTTCCAGCACTTTTCAGATTTATTCTTGAACATTCTTGCTATTCTTGTCGGGGGAAAGTGCCACCTGTAAAACATCTTATACAAATTTTCTTTATATGCTGTTGACATTGACATTTTATAATTTTGTGACCACAATTTTTGCCATTTCTCTAAATCAATCCCATATCCAAAATTCTTCCCCCAAGCAATCATTGTTTCTTTAACTTGTTCTTCCTCTAATTTAATTTCCAACAAATAACTATATAGTTTTTTAATCACTTTTTCATCAGTACTTGTCAAAATCCTATCTAAGTCAGTCAATTTATCATAAAATCCTTCTATTTTAGAATCTTTAAGACACCTTGCATGTATTTGCGCATATGAAAACCAATTCATCTTTATACCTTGTTCTTCTAAATTTTTCATCGTTTTAAGTTCACCCTTTTCATCCAATATTTCCCCATATCTAAGTGTTTGTTCCTTCTTATAAGTTATAGGATACGAAAAAGCTTCAATAGTTGATAACCAAACTGGAATTTTCAAATAACATTGTTTCTTAGTTTTCTTCCAATTCAACCACAACGATTCTCATTGTTAGAAAAGAGGAGTGGTTTTGTATGTCAAAGAAACCACTCCAGCTAAATTGATTTATACTGATGAAGACGGAAGAGTATTAATAGTTGAAATAGTGGATAATAATATAAAAACTCTCTTGGTTACAATTTATGCCCCAAATTATAAACAAGAAGAATTTTATAAAAAATTACATATGAAAATAATTGAACTGGACTATGCTAACATACTTATGATGGGGGACATTAATGGAATTGTAGACAATAAACTGGACTATACAGTAAAAACAAAACGACAAAATAGGAAAACTCTCCCTAAATCCTTTTTTAAAATGACAGATGAACTAAATTTAAAAGATATATGGAGAGAAAGAAATGCTAAAACTCAACAATATACTTTTTATTCAAACAGGCATTCATCGTGGTCCAGAATAGATATGATTTGGACATCAACAGAATTATTATCTAAGATTCAAGAAATAAATATTGAAACAAGTACATGGGCAGACCACAATCCAATGACAATTAAATGGAAAGGACAAAAAAGAAGATCTAGATGGACTTTAAACAATATTATTCTAAAGGGAAAAGATTTTATACAATGGATGGAAAAAGAATTGGCCTTCTTCTTCAATGAAAATAAAAAAGAAGATACTTCAATACAGAATGTTTGGGATACAATGAAGGCATATGCAAGAGGATTAATAATTGACTATACAAAGAAAAAGAACATTAGGAAGAGGCAAATGATTAAAGCTCTAGAAGATGACCATAAAAAACTGGAAAAAGAATTACAGAAGATGCCACAGAAAAAAGATAACAAACTTAAAATGGACATAACATAAAATGGATCAAGTAGAGAAAGAAGAACTGGCACAAAAAATTAGAAGTGCTAAACAGAACTATTTCAAAGATGCAAATAGGCCAGGTAGATGGTTAGCATATAAGTTGAGAAAAGAGAAAGAGTCAAGGAAAATATAAAAGTTAATAGATGATCAAGGTCAAATTTGTTATGGTAATAAGGAGAAAAAGGCAATCATTCGAGATTTTTATGGACAATTATATAAACAAGAGGATTTTGATGAAGGAAAAATTAAACAGTATTTACAAAATGCTAACCTACCTAAGATACCTGATGAAACTCGGAAAATGTTAGAAAGTGCTATAACAATGATGGAATTAACTGAAGCACTTAACAGACAGAACAATGGAAAAGCACCAGGACCAGATGGTTTCCCGGCAGAATTTTATAAAACATTACAAGAATTGTTGAGCATTCCACTGTTAGAAGTCATGAAGGAAGTTATGATAAATAAGAAAATACCTGAAACATGGTCAGAAGCTTATATTACACTTATTCCAAAAGAAGGGGTTGACCCATTACAAATTAAGAACTATAGACCTATTTCTTTATTGAATGCAGACTATAAAATCTTTGCTTCAATCTTGGCAGAAAGGCTTAAAAAATACCTAAATAACGAAACTTCCGGTTTGCGTGGCTTCGGGGCAGCAGGAATTCGCGACAGCTCGCGATTCCTGCTGTGCTAGCCGTCGAGGTACCCCCGATCCAGAAGGGTCAGGGGGATATGGCTGCCCTGTAGGGACAGCTGAAGAGAGAGGGGAGTCGGATAGGGAGGTGGGGGCATCGCAGACCCCCCCCTTCTCCGGGAAAACCCCTTTTTCTCAAGGCGGTGGAGCGGCGGTCAGCAATGGCCGCCACGAAGAAGCCAGCAACCGGGTAAGAACTGTGCTGGAGGAAGTGTGAAGAGTGAAAGTTCTGTCTGAGCCGGGTCAAGTAACACCTTTTAAATTGCCTGGAATTGAGCTGCTTGTTGCTGGAGGATACATTGTATCCCTAAGAAGAGCGAAAAGCGGCGGAGAAGCTGTTAAAGGGAATTTTTTTTTTTTTTTTTTTACTCTCCCACCCCACGGAAAAAGCAGAAATATTTCGATATATTAGACATTGAAAGTGGATTGCTTTGAAAGTTGAAGCTAAGAGACAAAGGGATTTTTGGACATTGAAAAATTTGAGAAACTGGAAAATCTCTGCTGGAGGTATGGATTTTTGATTATTTAAAATTGTCATTGCAAGTGGGAAGGGAGAAAAAAAATTGGAGCAGAAGCTGAAAAAGGAGGAGATTGTCTAGAACGTCTTTGTGGATCCCAAAAGAAGATATATGGTAATTGGACCTCTTTGATTAAAAATTAATTCAGAAAGAGAAAGAGAAGAAGGAAGAAAAGTATTAACTTTTGGAACTTTTTTTTCTTTTTTTAATTGCTTTTGATTGTCTTTGATTAAAAATACTTGTGGTTGTTTTGGAAAAAGTTTCCCTTTTCATAATGGCATCGTCTGTGGATGAACTAGAGATTGAATATCAAAAATATAAAAAAGAAGATACTTTGGGCGCTTTGTTTCAATTCTTAGAAATGGCGTTATGTTCTTTTGAAAAGTTGATTACGCAGCAGAAGGACTGGGACAAGGAAGAAGAGGAAGAAGAAGCCATCTTTGATGAACAATGGGTCCCTTCCGGAGAGGAGGAGAAAAAGGATAAGAAAAAGGGGATTTTAAGAATTATAAAAACAACCAAAAGAGAGAAAAATGAGCGAAAAGATGGAGGCAAGGTTAGAAAGCAAAGGAAAAGGAGCAAGAAAAGCGAAGAGAAAAAGCAAAGGGGTAGAAAGGGCAAGGAGAAGAATAAGCAAGAGAGAAAGGGGGGGAGGAGAAGCCTTAATGGGGGGAAGCAAGACCTAAAGAAAAAAAGTTTATTTAGAGACAATGGGTGAATTTAATTTAGATTAAAAGAGGGATTCTGGAGGGTATATAAGAGTGTGTTTTTATATGTATATTTAGAATATAAAATTTATTATGTAATTTTAGAATTTTTTAAACAGAATCCCAAGAAAGATTGCTATATGTAGTATTTCTAAGTTAGGGTAATGAGTTATAGATGTTACTCCAATTGGTGTACAGGAGAAGTATAGTAAAAGAAAAAAAAGATGAATGGATAATTGGAAATAGAACAGACAAAGAATGTTGTTAAAAATGGTAATAAGATATGGAAGGATATATATGCTTTTTTTTTTTTGGATTTTGTATATTGATAAAAGGCAATAAAATTTTAATTAATAAATAATTTGGATGGAAAAGAGAAGTAGGGACAAGATATGAAGTTAATATTATATGAAATATTGATATTATAATCTGGAAATGTTATGCCTTATTGGTCTATTATTATTATTTTTTCTTAGAAAAGAATTTATAAGCTGCTATGCCTTGATTCTTTGTGCATTGTTTTTATAAAACTGATAAAAATGGTTTTTATATATATATATAAAAAAGAAAATGATAATAAGATATGGAAGGAGATATGGGTTGAATATGATGTTTGAATTTGTGTCTGTGTAAAGAGTTTTAACCCGGGAACAGACAACCTTCAGAAAAGATCTTTTAGTTTTGTTTATGTTTTGTGTTTGTATGTTTGTGTATTGTGCTTATGGTAAAACTAACAAAATTTGTTTTTTTTTTTTAAAAAAAAAAAAGGAAAAAAGAATCAATAAAACCTTGGAGGAATGTTAGACGAGAATAATTTAAACAAGCCAGAAAGAAAAGAATATGATGACTATAAAATGGATAAATATGGAAGAGAAATGAAATTGAATAGGAGTAAAGAGAAATAATGAGAAATTTGCTGAAAGATATTTGTGTGTCCATATGGAGATGGGATAAATTGGAATTATGTTGTATAAAAATAATGTTTTGTTTGACTTGTAAGGATTTACAATGTTAAGAGGTTTTATGTGTTTATGTATTTAATGGTTAATGATGTGTTGTTTTATCTTTAAAATTAATAAAAATTTGTTTCAAAAAAAAAAAAATACCTAAATAATTTTATTCACTCTGATCAAAATGGATTTTTACCAAAGAGACAGATTAAAGACAATATGAGGGTAATCCTGGACACATTGGAATATTATGAGGCGTACCCGGAAAAACAAATGGCTTTGATATTCTTAAATGCCCAAAAGGCATTTGATAATGTGAACTGGAAATTTATGTTATTACTATTGGAACAGATGGGCTTTGCTAGAAAATTTATACAAGCAATAGAAGCCGTATATTATAAGCAAATGGCAACAGTAATTATAGATGGAGAATTCACAGACTCTATTAATATTAAAAAAGGTACAAGACAAGGATGCCCATTATCTCCTTTGTTATTTGTATTGACCTTGGAAGTCTTAAATAGAAATATTAGAGAGGATATAAACATAAAAGGAATGAAAGTTAAAAAGGAGGAATTCAAATTGCAAGCCTTTGCAGATGACTTGGTCTTTATTTTGGAAGACCCTTTAGAGACAGCTCTAAAACTATTGGAAAAGATAGAAACGTATGGTGATATGGCTGGTTTAAAAATAAATAAAGACAAAACAAAGATTCTGACAAAGAACATGTTATTAAGATAAAGAGAAGAGCTGGCAGATTTATTGAAAATTCAAGTTACGAACAATATTTGGGGATATATTTGATGTCAAGATGTACTACATTGAAAGAGAATAATTATATTAAGCTTAAAGAGCAGATAGCATGAGACCTGAAAAAATGGGAAAACCTACAATTGTCATTGATAGGTAGAATTTCAACAATCAAGATGAATATTTTACCCAGAATTTTATATTTGTTTCAAACAATACCAATTAGGTTAAGTAAGGATTACTTCGAGGAACTAAATAAAATTGTGTTGAAGTATATATGGCAAGGCAAGAAAGCGAGAATAAAATTAAAACTTTTACAGGATGCTAGAATTAGAGGAGGATTTGGCCTTTCTAATTGGGAGTTGTATTATCAAGCTGCAAATTTAATGTGGGTTAAAGAATGGATAACATTAAGAAAGACTAGATTATTGACATTAGAAGGTCATGATTTATTATTGGGTTGGCATGCTTTTTTATGGTATAAGGGAACTAAATCACAGGGTTATTTTAGAAGGCATTATATACGAGAATTAATATCTAATATTGAAGAAACAAATATCGAAACAAGTACTTGGGCAGATCATGGCCCAATGACAATTAAATGGAAGGGACAAAAAAAAAAGATCGAGATGGACATTAAATAATGCTATCTTAAAGGAAAAAGATTTTATACAATGGATGGAAAAGGAACTGGCTTTTTTCTTTAGAGAAAAATTGGAAGAGTGAGAAAATACCACCAGAGGAAGAAATTATTAAGAAAATATTGGAATGTGCTGAGATGAGTAGATTGACATTTGAAATTAGAGAGCAAGAGGATCAACAATTTTATGAAATTTTGGGTCTTTTTTATCAATGGCTAGATGACAAAATACGATAATAGAATATTTAGAATGTTAGACAGCAAGAATATCTTTATTTTTTCTTTCGTCTTTGTTATTTGACATTATATTTATAAAGTGTTTTTAGGATAGATTTGGTATGATTATATGATTTGTTATAGAATAAACTATTTAAAGTATTGTTATCTTATAAAGCATGAATGATTAAAAGTATAGTCAAATGATTTTTTAATAGCAATATTAGGATATATAAGTTCGGATTGACAATATGAGTTGTTATGTAACATAACTGTAATTGAGACTACAAAATGAATGCACAAAACTGTGATGAACCAACTGACACACTGGATGTACATATGAGAGTTGAAGTTTTAATGTTTTGTTTGTCTTGTTTGTTTGTAGAAAATCAATAAAAAAAAATTCAAAAAAACAAAGATTCTTGATGAATGTATTTTATTTTTTCTTATGTACACTGAGAGCATATGCACCAAAGACAAATTCCATGTCTGTCCAATCACACTTGGCCAATAAGAATTCTATTCTATTCTATATTACTCAACAGATTTGGTCAGATTGTTGAGCTATGTGGACGTCATTTAGAAACAGTCAGTTTTTGATAACCTTGTTTGAGAAAAAGAAAGGAAGAGAAACTTTTCATGTCTGTATTCTCAAAGATTCTACCTGTGGAATCTTGTAACACTGTAAAAGGTCAGCAATATAGGAGGAAGTTTCAAAGCTGAGCCCCCAAATGATAGAAATGAGATTTTTCCTGGTGTCACACTTGTAGTTGGGGACAAATTTATGTGACCTGAAGAGGAGGTCTAGAGTGGTCCAATAAGTCATCATTGCATTGTGGTAGCTGTCATGGATATGGAAGCCAAGAGAAATGATGGACAAGATTTTTAGATTCTCATTGATTTCCTTCACGGCAAAGACCAAGGCAAGGACATGCTAGTACAATTTTGTTAGAGCCCTGAAATAGGATAATTTATGTGTTCTCATTTAATACTTCTAAGTTATTGTTCTGAAACCTGACAAAAGTCCTTCACTCCATATTCATGTGGATATGTAATGGCCGATCCATTTCTACTGCCTAGTCTATTAAATAAATCTACCATAATAGAAGTACTTAGATTTATATACCACTTCATAGTGCTGTACAGCCTACTCGAAGCAGATTACAGAGTCAGCATACTTCCCCCAATAATCTGGGACCTCATTTTATCAACCTCAGAAGGAAGGAAAGCTGAATCAACATTGAGTCGGTCAGGATTGAAGTCCTGGCAGTGGGCAGAATTAACTTGCAAGACTGCATTCTAACTACATTAAGATTGAACCTACCACATACCCCTCCTTCTTTCGCTAGTATGTGATCCTTGCCAATCTGCTGGAAGGGATGGATAGGCTAGGTTACCACAAATCCAATACATGTTATTTGGGGCAGTCCAAATTTGGGAAGATGTTGTGTCATTGAGATAAGGAAGGAGGGAGGTGTTGAATTTGGCAGGTGTGGTGATAGTATTGTCAGGTGCAGTCCAAGTCTGGTAGGAATTATCCCATGTTTTTTGCAATAACATTGGTATCAGGGCCTTTTTCTAATTTCCTTAAATTATTATATACTGACCAGCCCAAGGATGTTTCCTTACCTTCATATATTACTTCAGTTTTTATGGTAATGTAAGTGTTTGGATCTGATCCCGTGCCATCAATCCCTATACCATAAGTATTCAAGGCAGGGTGTTGTCTGGAGATGGTGATTTCTACCTTATTGTCTGTGGTAGACCCTGACATTCGTTTGAAATGTTACAGATGATTGCAGCCTGAGTACCCTCCCCCGGTATAATCACAGACACAAGAACAACCCGAACACTCGATGGAACCTCCACAAGGGATCCATTGATTGGGGTTCCCTGTGGCCCAGTTAATGGGTATAGGACACAAATATTTATGATTGTGGGGGTACGTTGTTTTCCAGTCAGTCGACCCACATGAATGTCCCCCTGGTTTAGAACAAGCAACACAAATATCAAAGATTAAAACAATTGGGTTAGTACTATCCTTGAGCATGGTGGTGTGGTTTAGGTAATAAAGTTTTCCCTCACCCTCAGGATCAGATCTTGCAGAGGTTCTTGGAAGTCCCACCCATAAGGTAATGTTGAGATGTACAGCCGTCTTGGGATCGTAGCAAGTGGTTTTTGAGTTCATTTTGCATAGATGGTACATGGTCCCGTTGTTTTGGCAATTTTTTTCCATAGGAAGGCACTTCTGTGGCTGTTGGGTATGGTAGATTAGAGTTAGTTGAATGGAGCCTGCTTGTGTGGTTTTGGTCAGGCAGGGGGCGCAGCCATCTGACGCGCTGATGGGGTTCTGCAATCTCTTAACTCGATGTAGAAAGGGGGTGGCCTGAACATAAATGCCAGGCTGATTTGCGAATTGTCTGTGATGATGACGAGGTGAACGGGGTCTGAGGACTGTCCAGGATTTATAAATGTTGCGTATGGAATCATACAGGCGTCGACCGGAGCAATAATAGGTGGTTGCAGTAGGAGAAAGTATGAGGAGTGTAGTCCGAGGAGGGTGTTCAAAGGTGTTGATGTGGAAAGAAGCATTGCTGGAGATATGGAGCCATGGCGGAGGGAGAGTTGACCATCTGAGATAGGGTGGAAAAATGTCCCCAGACACGGTGCAGGTCAACAGGAGGGGGGTGCCTGGCGTGAATAACGTCACTCGAGATGGAATGGAGACCTTGGAGGCATGTGTGGTAAGAAGGAGGAAGAGGGTAGGCAAGGCAATGAGATGAATCATGTTGATATGTCTGCAGGTGGTGATTTTTCTACCTTGGGGTGGTATGGTCTGACATGTCGTCCAGGAATCCACAGGACATGATCTGGAAGCTGGATAGCTGCGTAGTGATGACCCCAGGTGAGGAGAGCAGCAGGACTCTTCCAAGTAGGGTCTGGCAGTTGGCGGTAGTATACCTGTGGTTTGGGAGAATCAGGGGAGGGGGGGAGGAAAAATGTCACTCCGCTGCCGTCGTAGCAGGGGTGCTGGAGAGATTGAGGAAGTTAAGTGTATAAAGACAGAGATTAAGGGTGTCTTGCATCGCTGGGAGGCCAAGGGCTTTTTTCCCTTTGATCAAATGTCATTCTAATGCTGTTTTTAGCGTTAGGTTGGCTCTCTACCAGAGCTTGTCCTTGACTGTTAGAAGGGATTCTGAATTTGTGGGTAATTTGCCACTTAGCATAAAATTCTGAAATGGCTGTGCTAGTGTATGCAGGACCATTATCTGTTTTTATTTCATTTGGGCGTCGGCCATAGTAAGGTTGAAATGTTTTATGAGAGCTTTAGTGTTTTGTTGGAAGTATGAATGGTTCTCCCAAGGAGTTAATGTGTGTGAGGTCATGATACCTGCAGCTGCTTGATCAGCCACATCATTGCCTTCCCAGAGAATTCTTGGGAAGGGTTGGTGGCTGCGGATATGTGCTACAAAGAGGGGGTGCTGACACTGTGCAACAAGGTATTGCAATGTAACAAAAAGAGAGAGAAGTTTTTTATCAATAGCGGGAGAGAGGTAAGAATCGTGAATAGTAGAAACTATTTGGGTAACATATAGGCTATCTAGGATTAAGTTGAGGGGTTCGTTAAAATTCTGGAGGACTAATATGGTTGCAGCAAGCTCAGCCCTTTGTGGTGATGTCTGCACAGGGGTGTTTTTAGTGTGACACACCCCATTGCCAATTACTTCATTCAATGGGGCATCTGGGTCTAGGTCTATAAAATGCTGAAAGCCTTCTTTCAAATGGATTAAAAAGTCAGTTGGGCTTTCTTTTGGCTCTTGCATAATTTGGTGTACCCAATGAAAATTTACAGTTTTGGGTACTCCTTTCCTGAGACCCTGAATAATGGTTTCCTGAGTTTCCCTCAGAACTTCTATGCCTATAGGGTCATTGGCATTAATTTCAAAGGTTGGGGACAATAAATCTGCAACCTGAGGCCATTGTCCTAATGGAGGATTGTTAATGGTTGCGCTTTTGGCTTTATAATGTTTTTCTGCAGCCTCTAAAACTTGCCGCTTGTCTTCTGGGCCCAAGAAGGCAGCAAGCAAAGTATGCAGGTTGGGCACAGTTGGTCTGTGGGTTGCTACAATTCTTGAACTAGTTCCACATATGATTGAGAGGCTTCTCTATATGGGGGCATTCCCCTTTCCCAATTAAACAGATCACTTGTGGTGAATGGAATGTGAATGTACACAAGGTGATTTCCCATCGGTAATTCTCTTAAAGGGGCCATCAGCAGGGCTGTAAATGACCCATCAAGTCCTCAATAAAGTATTCCTCCTCTAATGTGAGAAGGACTTAACAATGCCCCTCCCTTTTTATTTGTGTCTGTGGCTTCCTCATTGGACTCAGGAAGACGGGGGGGGGAATAGGTGGGCAGACTGGAAATAATGCTGCTGGAACAGGAGGATTTTTATTTCTGGATTATAGGGAGGTGGAAATTCTTCCTCTGTTTGATCTTCTAAAATCTCTTCCAGCACAGATTTTTCTTCTTCCACCCCCTTCTGAACAGGACAGATTTTAGATGGCTGCAGCTTTGCTCCGCATTTGGAAGGCTTCTTACTGGGTGGTTGAATGCATCAAGAAAGACACCAGGCTGGTTCTATCTCGGGTGAGCTGCCCCGATCACGAGCTCGGGAAGCTCTTTTATTAAAACACACAGTAATACATCACAAGCAGTGAACTCTATCCAATCATTATGTTACATGAGTAGAAATATTAGTGGACACATAGTAGCATCAAATCACAGTGTTATATGGTCAGTTTTAGTAGGTACAAAGTAGCCAATCAATGCCTGCAGTCCAGTTAGTAGCCCCTGGTGTTGTATTGCTGATTGATGTTCTTTGTTCCTGGTACACGCTTTCAGCCTACATGAGGCCTTGAGGCCTGGCATGTACTGAAACTGTTGAAGTTGATTCATTACTGCATCTCCTCTGTTTTAGTTTTATATGGAGGAAATTCTTCTGGATCTTCATCACTGCCCATGCAAAAACTTGTGCGAGCGTACGCATCAGGGTCTTCTGAGGGTATGACTTTGTACAGAGGTTCTTTTTCCCAGAGGGCATTAACCTGTGCAATGGCGTGCTTGTCAGCTAATAAAGACAGACTATTGGAGATAGTGCGAACAAAAATTGGTAACACACATGGAAGAATAACGCATCCTGCAGCAATCATACCTATGAGAGCTACTATGGCTTGTAATCCTGGTAGTTTTGGGAACCAGGAACTAAAAATATTCTTAAAATCAATACCTTGCCATACTTGATTAGGATTATAGGTTAATTGTCGCATCTCAGTTGTTAATTGTGCTACTACTTTGCCAACTTTGTCAATTTGAAGACAACAATTTGTAAGATTGAACCGACCATACACCCCTCCTTCTTTGGCTAGTATGTGATCCTTGCCAATCTGCTGGAAGGGATGGATAGGCTAGGTTACCACAAATCCAATACATGTTATTTGGGGCAGTCCAAATTTGGGAAGATGTTGTGTCATTGAGATAAGGATGGAGGGAGGTGTTGAATTTAGCAGGTATGGTGGTAGTATTGTCAGGTGCAGTCCAAGTCTGGTAGGAGTTATCCCATGTACCTAAGCAAAGGAGGTGTCCTACTGGAGTGGAACCATTTTGGGAAAAGCAGTTTCTAGCAATTAAGTTGCGGGTAATTATCCAGATAAGTGGATCGGAAGCTGTTCTAGCTGTTATGTTTCCTAGAGAAGACATGTTATTAAACAGTGATGGCGAGGCTTCTAAAGCTTGCCACAGCCATTGTTCTCCTGTGGTGGTTCCCCCACAGACAAAACAATTGGTTATTGCAAGTTGTTTTGCAATTTTTTCTGCCATATCCATGAACAAGATTTTTGCAATAACACTGGTATCAGGGGCTTTTTCTTATTTCCTTAAATTATTATATACTGACCAGCCTAAGGATGATTCCTTACCTTCATATATTACTTCAGTTTTTATGGTAATGTAAGTGTTTGGATCTGATCCTGTGCCATCAATCCCTATACAATAAGTATTCAAGGCAGATTGTTGCCTGGAGATGGTGATTTCTACCTTATTGTCTGTGGTAGACCCTGATATTCGTTTGAAATGTGACAGATGATTGCAGCCTGAGTACCCTCCCCCGGTAGAATCACAGACACAAGAACAACCTGAGCACTCGACGGAACCTCCACAAGGGATCTTTGATTGGGGTTCCCTATGGCCCAGTTAATGGGCGTATGACACAAATATTTATGATTGTGGGCATACGTTGTTTTCCAGTCAGCCGACCCGCATGAATGTCCCTCTGGTTTAGAACAAGCAACACAAACATCAAAGATTAAAACAATTGGGTTAGTACTATCCTTGAGCATGGTGGTGTGGTTTAGGTAATAAAGTTTTCCCTCACCCTCAGGATCAGATCTGTCAAAGGTTCTTGGAAGTCCCACCCATAAGGTAATGTTGAGATGTATAGCCGTCTTGGGATCAGAGCAAGTGGTTTTTGAGTTCATTTTGCATAGATGGTACATGGTCCCATTGTTTTGGCAAGTTTTTCCCATAGGAGGGCACTTCTGTGGCTGTTGGGTATGGTAGATTAGAGTTAGTCAAATGGAGCCTGCTTGCATGGTTTTGGTCAGGCAGGGGACGCAGCCATCTGACGCGCTGGTGGGTTTCTGCAATCTCTTAACCCAATGTAGAAAGGGGGTGGCCTGAACATAAATGCCAGGCTGATTTGTGAATTGTCTGTGATGATGATGAGGTGAACGGGGTCTGAGGACTGTCCAGGATTCATAAATGTTGCGTATGGAATCATAGAGGCGTCGACCAGAGCAATAATATGTGGTGGCATTAGGGCAAAGTATGAGGAGTGTAGTCTGAGGAGGGTGTTCAAAGGTGTTGATCCAGAAAGAAGCATTGCTGGAGATATGGAGCCATGGCTGAGGGTGTGTCGACCATCTGAGTTGGGGGGGAAAATGTCTCCAGATGCAGTGCAGGTCAACAGGAGGGGGGGCCTGGAGTGAAGTACATCACGCAAGATGGAATGGAGACCTTGGAGGCATGTGTGGCAAGAAGGAGGAAGAGGGTTGGCAAGGCAACAGGACGAATCATGTTGATATGTCTGCGGGTGGTGATTTTTCTATCTTGGGGTGATATGGTCTGACGTGTTGTCCAGGAACCCACAGGACACAATCTGGAAGCTGGATAGCTGCGTAGCCACGACCCCAGGTGAGGAGAGCAGCAGGACCCTTTCAAGTAGGGTCTGGCAGTTGGCGGTAGTATACCTGTAGTTTGGGAGAATCAGAGGAAGGGAGGAGGAAAAATGTCACTCCACTGCTATCGTAGCAGGGGTGCCGGAATGATTGAGGAAGTTAAGTGTATAAAGACAGAGATTAAGGGTGTCTTGCATCGCCAGGAGGCCAAGGGCTTTTTTCCCTTTGATCAAAAGTCGTTCTAACGCTTTTCTTAGTGTTAGGTTGGTCCTCTCTACCAGAGCTTGTCCTTGACGGTTAGAAGGGATTCTGAATTTGTGGGTAATTTGCCACTTAGCATAAAATTCTGAAATGGCTGTGCTAGTGTATGCAGGACCATTATCTGTTTTTATTTCATTTGGGCGTCGGCCATAGTAAGGTTGAAATGTTTTATGAGAGCTTTAGTGTTTTGTTGGAAGTATGAATGGTTCTCCCAAGGAGTTAATGTGTGTGAGGTCATGATACCTGCAGCTGCTTGATCAGCCACATCATTGCCTTCCCAGAGAATTCTTGGGAAGGGTTGGTGGCTGCGGATGTGTGCTACAAAGAGGGGGTGCTGACGCTGTGCAACAAGGTATTGCAATGTAACAAAAAGAGAGAGAAGTTTTTTATCAATAGCGGGAGAGAGGTAAGAATCGTGAATAGTAGAAACTATTTGGGTAACATATAGGCTATCTAGGATTAAGTTGAGGGGTTCGTTAAAATTCTGGAGGACTAATATGGTTGCAGCAAGCTCAGCCCTTTGTGGTGATGTCTGCACAGGGGTGTTTTTAGTGTGACACACCCCATTGCCAAGCGCATGCCCCTCGTTCCCTTCTGGCATCAGCAAATATAGTCAAGGCATTGACCAAAGGCCTTTTGCTGATGGGAGAGGAGAAAGAGATGGGTATTGTCCGAATGATTTGAAAACGTGGATCAACGGGCGGGTGGCAGGAAACTTGTCCAGGCCAGTTGGCTAAGGCAAACTGAATTTCCTGGGAGTTTTGGAATAGAGATTCCCATATTTGTAGCGAAAAAGGGATGAAAAGTGTGGAGAGATCTATTCCCATAAGTAATTTTGCACGACTCCTGCCTTTTGTGATGAATTGAGCCAATTGAGCTGATTTGGAAGTGATGGAGCATCATGGCGTATGGGAAAGATGGATCCAATCTATGATGTGGAGTTTTTGGTCCTTTTGAGATACTGCTGCGGTCATAAACCTCAGGGTGGCTAAAATAACCATATCTAAAGGTGTATTGGCAGCAGCTCTCTCTACCCATAATTTTCAGATATTATCTTCTATTTGAATTATTGCTTGAAGCTGAGGTTGCTGCAAGGATATTATGTCAGCAGGCTTTTTTCCCCAGGTAAGGGCTTCAAACAATGGAGAAAGAATATCAGTGATTAAAGACAGGAAAGGTCGAGCCCAGTTAATGGTACCCAGAAATTGCTGAAGTTGAACCAGGGTGGGTTGAGAAGACAGAGACAGAGAGGGAGGTGAAGGATAGGCAGTAGCAGAAAGCATTTTATAGCCCAGATATGCATATGGAGTTTGTACTTGTACCTTTTCAGGTGCTATGTGCAAGCCTCCTTTTGCAAGAATGGCTTTCAGGAAGAAAAATGAAGTGAACACCGTACCCAGGAGCTGCAACAAGGATATCCTCCATGTAATGATACACCAGAAAGTGTGGAAAAGCAGAACGATAGGGTAGCGAGACATTATTGACATAATGTTGACACATGGTGGGGCTATTGAGCATACCTTGAGGTAGGACTTTCCACTGAAAGCGGGAGGAGGGAGAGGAGTTGTTTAAGCGAGGTAGTGTAAAGGCGAATAAGGCACAATCTTGTTCATGCAGAGCGATAGAAAAGAAGCAGTCTTTTAAATCAATGACCATTAGATCAAATTTTTCAGGGATGAACTTGGGATTTGGGAGACCACATTGTAGCGCTCCCATTGATTTTATTATAGTATAGTATGTAGCGGAAGGACCAAGGGTTGGATGTAGGCAGTGCGAGAAATATCAGAGGAACTCACCGGTAGCCAGTGTTTGCTACCTGTTCAGGGCGTGCTGAACTCCTCCCACTCCCTGAAGGGCTGGGGCAGTTTCCAAAGGCCAATCGTCTGGCCACTCAGCCATTCAGATCACACTTACGTCAGCTCCAGTATCTAAGAGACCCGAAAAGACTTGTTACAGATTGTGAATTGTAACACAGGCCTGGTTTGTTCCACTGTCTGATGGACAGTAAATGCTCATGCATCAGCCGTTTTAACAGGTACCAGAATAGCGGTTGCTACTAATTCTCCCTTGCTAAATTTTGTGGAAGTGTTTCCAATTACTACCATGGCCACTGAGGAAAAGTCATCGGAATCTCTCAGAAACGGAGAAGCAATGATTACTTTTGCCATAAGGTCCCAGATGGGATCAATTATGAGGGGCGTCATGGCAGGAGGGATCATTTTCAGGCATGTGGGGAGAAAGTAAACAGTGCCTGGAATGTCAATTTCCATATCTTCAGAGGCAATTAGTTGGAAAGATATGGAGTTAGCCTTTGGAGCGGGGCTGGCTGATCGACCCTCCTCTAGTTTCCCTGTGGCTGAGGAATGTTGCTGCGATACTTTCTTGCACCTTGGGGATATCGTCTTAGGCTTGGGGTTGTTTTGTGTATTGTCTCTGGTTCTGCATTGTGCTTTGAAATGGCCTGGCTTCCCACAAGTGAAGCAGTTTCCGGCTGGCCTGCCTTGAGAATTTGCTTGCTGCAAGGCCATGGCCAGATGTTCCATATTGTAGGAGACCTTTCCCACAATTCTGCAAGCCTTTCGATAGTCCGAGAGGGAAGCCCCCCCCCTCGGGCATATAGGGGCTACAGAATCCTCTTGCAATCCTCATTTGCATTTTCAACAGCCAGTTTCAACAGAAGCTTTTTACGGGCTTCTTCATTTGAGATTTGTCTCTGAATGGCTTTCTGAAGTTCCTCTATGAACTCAGCATAAGGCTGATGTGAGCCTTGAGTAATTTTTGAAAAAGATCCTACGATGCCAGAGGTAGGATCATCAACCTTGTCAAGGGCTTTGATCACTATGATACTGATAAGGGCAAGAATACATGGTGGGAGCGCCATCTGAGCTGTTAAGTCCGTAAATCGGCCCATACCAAAAATTTGATCCGTTCCCAACAGCTGCGCCATGATCGCAGGCAAATTTTTCAGCTTCGGCGCGAAGGTCTGACTCCCAAACAACATACTGCGGTCCTGTCAGTATCATACGGAAAAGGTCTTTCCAATTTTGGGGTAACATGAAAAAGGAGGTGCTGATGGTGTTAATGAAGCCTCTGACAAATGGTGCCTGGATGCCGTACATGGCCATGGCTTGTTTTAAATCTCTAATTAATTTCATGGGAAAAGGTTCAAGTCGAGGCACCATATTTCCGGCTCCATCCCCTATATATTCAACAGGACAGAGAGAGAGTTTCTCCAGAGTAAGAGAGCCCTCCCTGCATCCCTACACCATGGCTTGTGCAATCGCTCCCATAGGTGTCTGATTCTCACTGGATTTGAGTCAGGAGGATTTATGGGTTTAGGAGCAGTGGGGGAGGAAGCTTCTAATGGGAGAACCTTAACTGGACATAACTAAGCATAAAATGGGGCTAATGGAAAAAGAAGAAATAGCACAAAAAATTAGAAATGCTAAGCAGAACTATTTTGAAGATGCAAATAAACCAGGCAGATGGCTAGCATATAAATTGAGAAAGAAAAGAGACTCGAGAAGAATAAATCAATTGATAAATGAACAAGGAGATGTATGCTATGGAAATGTGGAGAAGAAAAAAAAATATTCAAGATTACTATGGAAAACTGTACCATCAAGAGAATCTTCAGGAAGAAAGAATTCAACAATACTTACAGGAAGCAAATTTGCCCCAGATACCCAAAGATATTGAAACAATGTTAGAAAGTAATATAACAATGATGGAATTAACAGAAGCTTTAAAAAAGCAAAACATTGGGAAAGCACCAGGTCCCGGATGGTTTGCCAGTAGAATTTTATAAGACATTCCAGGAATCATTGAATCTTCACTGATTAGAAATTATGAATGAAGTTGTGACAAAGAAGAGAATATCTGAAACATGGTCAGAAGCATATATAACACTTGTACCGAAGAAGGACACAGACCCAAACAGCAAGTTAAAAATTACAGACCTATATCACTATTAAATTCAGATTATAAAATTTTTGCTTCAATTCTGGCAGAAAGACTGAAAAGATATTTAAACTATTTTATTCATCCTGATCAAAATGGATTTCTGCTGAAGAGACAAATTAAAGATAATATGAGAATAATTTTAGATACACTGAAATACTCTGAGGCACATCCTGAAAAACAAATGGCTCTGATGCTTATAGATACACAGAATGCCTTTGATAATGTGAATTGACATTTTATGCTGTTACAATTGGACTAAATGGGCTTTGGTAAAAAATTTACTCAAGCCATCGAAACGATATATCATAAACAAACTGCAAAGGTTATGATAAATGGAGAGTTAACAGACTTTATATATATAAGAAAAGGGACTAGAGAAGGCTGTCCACTGTCACCTCTGTTGTTTGTGTTAACACTGGAAGTGCTGAATAGGAACATCAGAGAAGAAAAAGAAATAAAAGGAATGAAAATTTAAAAAGAAGAGTATAAATTGAAAGCTTTTGCAGATGACCTGGTATTTATATTAGAGGATCCATTGGAATCTGCACCTAGACTGATAGAAAAGATAGAAGAGTATGGGAAAGTAGCAGGTTTGAAAATAAAGATAAAACGAAGATTTTAGCAAAGAACATGTTAGTAAGACAAAAGAAAGAATTGTTGGAAGTTTTGGGGATCCAGGTCACAAACAAGGTTAAGTATTTAGGGATACATATAACACCAAGATATAGCACACTCAAGGAGGACAATTATCTCAAACTTAAACAACAGATTACAACAGATTTAATAAAAAGGGAAAATTTACAATTATCACTGATTGGGAGAATATCTACAATTAAGATGAATGTATTGCCCAGAATTTTATACTTATTCCAAACAATTCCAATCAGATTAGGGAAAGAATTTTTTTGAAGATTTAAACAAAATAGTGCTAAAATACATTTGGCAGGGGAAGAAAGCGAGAATACAACTTAAACTGTTACAAGATGCAAGAATAAGAGGAGGATTTGCTTTGCCCAATTGGGAATTATATTACCAGGCGATGAGCTTGATGTGGGTAAGAAGTGGATAACATGAAGGAATACTAGATTTTTCAATTTAGAAGGACATGACTTGCTGTTAGGGTGGCATGCCTTCCTCTGGTACAAGGAAACTAAAACCCAGGGGTATTTTAGAAGACATTATATTCGAGAAGCATTGTTTCTAAACTGGGAGAAGATAAAAAAGCAATATTATTTAAAAATTTCACTATGGTTATCTACTATTGAAGCTTTTTCCAATCCAATAATATATAAAAAGGAACAAACAGTTAGATATGGTGAGATACTGAATGAAAAGGGTGAACTTAAATCTTTGCAAGTGTTGAAAGAACAAGGTGTAAAAATGAATTGGTTTTCATATTTGCAAATACAATCTAGATTTGATAAAAATGTTAAAACAGAAGGTATCTATGACAAGTTGACATTTAAACAAAATTTTGACAGGTACTGATGAAAAAGCAATCAAAAAAATTTGTGGAACTTTGCTAGAGTTTAAATTAGAGGAAGAACAAGTGAAAGAAACAATGATTGCATTGGGGGAAAATGGGATTGACTTGGATAAATAGCAAAAATTGTGGTCTCAAAATTATAAAATGACAATTAAAACTACATATAAAGAAAATTTGTATAAGAAGTTTTACGGGTGGCACTTACCCCCGACGAGAATTGCCAGGATGTTCAAGGACAAATCTGATAAATGTTGGAAATGTTATCAGATATCTGGTTTATATTACCACATGTGGTGGACATGCTCGGATGCAAAAAGATATTGGACTATAATTTACACATGGTTGGAAAAAATGACAGAACAACACATAGACTTTAAACCTGAGATATTTTTATTGGGAATTATACTGGAAATATATTGTAAAGAATTGAAATATTTGATTGTAAATGTTTTAACAGCAGCTAGAATTGTATTTGCTAAGAACTGGAAAAATGAAAAAATACCTATGCAGGAGGAAATTATTAAGAAAATCATGGACTCTGCCGAAATGAACAAAATTGACATTTGAAATTAGAGAACAAGACGATAAACAATTTTATATGATATGGGATTTATTTTATTAATCGTTAGATTAAAAAGATATGGTAAAGAAATAGATTAGGAAGGTCAATAATAAGTTAATAGATTGATATAGAATGCAATATAAAATATATAACCATTGGATGAATGTATAAGATTAAATCATAATGAAAATTAGAATATCTCGTATAAAATGATGGAAAAATAGTCAAATGAATATTTAATAATTGACATTATATAAACACAAGCTAGATCAATAAGGTGAGAATTTATATAACTTGTGAATAATGGTAAAAAAAGGATAGCACAAAAGATTGTAACCAACTGACACACTGTATGTATATAATTGAAAGATGGTTTTATTTTTTTATGTTTTGTTCGTATGTTTGTTGTAAAAAATAAAAACTTTGTTTTGTTTTATTTAAAAAAAAGCCTTAACTGACTATCTCAATGCCCAAGGAAAATTAGAGAAAGAACTATATGCGGGTTTCCTCCTTAATTTGGTACTAAGACAAGACATCTTGAAACAATGTCATCTTGAACCCGCCGGACTTTTGCCATCTGCAGTAATGAATCAACTTCAACAGTTTCAGTACATGCCAGGCCTCAAGGCCTCACGTAGGCTGAAAGCGTGTACCAGGAACAAAGAATATCAATCAGCAATACAACACCAGGGGCTACTAACTGGACTGCAGGCATTATTTGGCTACTTTGTACCTACTAAAACTGACCATATAACACTGTGATTTGATGCTACTATGTGTCCACTAATATTTCTACTCATGTAACATAATGATTGGATAGAGTTCACCGCTTGTGACGTATTACTGTGTGTTTTTAATAAAAGAGCTCCCTGAGCTCGTGATCGGGGCAGCTCACCTGAGATAGAACCAGCCTGGTGTCTTTCTTGATGCATTCGACCACCCAGTGAGAAGCCTTCCAAATGCGGAGCAAAGTCGCATCTGGTGACCCCGACATGATCCGTTAAAAGAAATGGGTGAATCTGTCTTTGACTGCTTATCTCACCTGGCCGGACGAGCCAGTTGCAACTCAGGGACGCTGTCTCCTGTCATGGATCCCTCCCCAGGAATCTTCCCTAAAGAAGACATCCTTCCTTCAGGTGAGCATGGGCAGAAAGTTCTCCAAAGCGCAGATAGCACATTTGCAGGAATTAGGAGAATTAATGAAGAGCTCAATTCTTATTCTTAGGAATCAGGGCAAAACGCTCCCAGTTCCAACTAAAAAGGACCTTATCACCCTTTGGACTTACATTTATACACAATGTCCGGCTTATCCGGAGAAAGGGTCCTTGAAGGTCTCCACATGGCAACATTTGGGTGACTATTTTCATAATGCTCCCAGGGCTCCGCCAAAGATTCTGACCACATGGCATATAGTCATGGAATGTTTAAAAATCCATGGTTTAGCACTGACCAATGCCCCCTCCCCTAAGGAGGGTCCTCCTCCTTATACAGCTGAAACCAAGACAAAGGACACTCTCCCATTAAAAGCTTCCTCCCCCACTGCTCCTGAACCCATAAATCCTCCTGATTCAAACCCAGTGGAGAATCAGACACCTATGGGAGCGATCGCACAAGCCATGGCGCAGGACACAGGGAGAGCTCTCTTACTCTGGAGGAACTCTCTCTCTGTCCCGTTGAATATATAGGGGATGGAGCCAGAAATATGGTGCCTAGACATGAAATTAATTAGAGATTTAAAACAAGCCGTGGCCATGTATGGTATCCAGGCACCACATGTCAGAGGCTTCATTAACACCATCAGCACATCTCTTTTCATGTTACCCCAAGATTGGAAAGACCTTTTCCATATGATACTGACGGGACTGCAGTATGTTGTTTGGGAGTCAGACTTTCGTGCCGAAGCTGAAAAATTTGCCCGCAATCGTGGCACAGCTGCGGATCAAATTTTCAGTATGGCCGATTTACGGACTTAACTTCTCCATTTCTGAGAGATTCCGATGACTTTTCCTCAGTGGCCATGGTAGTAATTGGAAACACTCCTACAAAATTTAGCAAGGGAGAATTAGTAGCAACCGCTATTCTGGTACCTTTTAAAATGGCTGATGCATGAGCATTTACTGTCCATCAGACAGTGGAACAAGCCAGGCCTGTGTTACAATTCACAATCTGTAACAAAGTCTTTTCGGGTCTCTTAGATACTGGAGCTGACGTAAGTGTCATCTGAATGGCTGAGTGGCTGGACGATTGGCCTTTGGAAACTGCCCCAGCCATTCGGGGAGTGGGAGGAGTTCAGCACGCCCACCGTAGCAAGCACTGTCTACCAGTGAGTTCCTCTGATATTTCTCGCGCTGCCTACCTCCAACCCTTGGTCCTTCCGCTACATACTAACCTGTGGGGCCGTGATCTTATGTCTCAACTTAATGCAAAACTCATTATTGATTAATGGAATCTTTTGCTAAAACTCCACTGCGGCTTCAATTAAAAACCACAGAACCTCTTTGGGTAGATCAATGGCCCTTCACTATAGACAGACTAGAGACCCTGCAATCACTTGTTCAGGACCAAATTGTCAAAGGGCACCTTGAACCATCTGTCAGCCCATATAACACCCCCATTTTTGTCATAAAGAAAAAGTCAGGAAAATGGAAGCTATTGCATGACTTATGAGCCGTGAACACAATAATAAAACCAATGGGGGCGCTACAATGTGGTCTCCCAAATCCCAACATCATCCCTGAAAAATTTGATCTAATGGTCATTGATTTAAAAGACTGCTTCTTTTCTATTCCTCTGCATGAACAAGATTGTGCCTTATTTGCTTTTACACTACCTTGCTTAAACAACTCCTCTCCCTCCTCCCGCTTTCAGTGGAAAGTTCTACCTCAAGGTATGCTCAATAGCCCCACCATGTGTCAACATTATGTCAATAATGTCTCGCTACCCTATCGTTCTGCTTTTCCACACTTTCTGGTGTATCATTACATGAAGGATATCCTTGTTGCAGCTCCTGGGTACGGTGTTCACTTCATTTTCCTTCCTGAAAGCTGTTCTTGCAAAAGGAGGCTTGCACATAGCACCTGAAAAGGTGCAAGTACTAACTCCATATGTATATCTGGGCTATAAAATGCTTTCTGCTACTGCCTATCCTTCACTTCCCTCTGTGTCTCTGCCTTCTCAACCCACCCTGGTTCAACTTCAGCAATATCTGGGTACCATTAATTGGGCTCGACCTTTCCTGTCTTTAACCACTGATATTCTTTCTCCATTGTTTGAAGCCCTTACCTGGGGATAAAAGCCTGCTGACATAATATCCTTGCAGCAACCTCAGCTTCAAGCAATAACTCAAATAGAAGAGAATATCTGAAAAATATGAGTAGACAGAGCTGCTGCCAATACCATTTAGATATGGTCATTTTCGCCATCCTGAGGCTTATGACCACAGCAGTAATTCAAAAGGACCAAAAACTCCACATCATAGAGTGGATCCATCTTTCCCATACTCCATGATGCTCCATCACTTCAAATCAGCTCAATTGGCTCAATTGATCACAAAAGGCAGGAGTCGTGCAAAATTACTTATGGGAATAGATGTCTCCACACTTTTCATTCCTTTTTCGCTACAAATATGGAAATCTCTATTCCAAAACTCCCAGGAAATTCAGTTTGCCTAAGCTGACTGGCCTGGACTAGTTTCCTGCCACCCGCCCGCTGATCCACGTTTTCAAATCATTTGGACAATACCCATCTCTTTCTCCTCTCCCATCAGAAAAAGGCCTTTGGTCAACGCCTTGACTATATTTGCTGATGCCAGTAGGGAACGAGGGGCATGCGCTTGGCAATGGGGTGTGTCACACTAAAAACACCCCTGTGCAGACATCATCACAAAGGGCTGAGCTTGCTGCAACCATATTAGTCCTCCAGAATTTTAACGAACCCCTCAACTTAATCCTAGACAGCCTATATGTTACCCAAATAGTCTCTACTATTCACGATTCTTACCTCTCTCCTGCTATTGATAAGAACCTCCTCTCTCTTTTTGTTACATTGCAACACCTTGTTGCACAGTGTCAGCACCCCCTCTTTGTAGCACACATCCGCAGCCACCAACCCTTCCCAGGAATCCGCCAGGAAGGCAATGATGTGGCTGATCAAGTGGCTGCAGGTATCATGACCTCACACACATTAACTCCTTCGGAGAGCCATTCATACTTCCAACAAAAGACAAAAGCTCTCATGAAACATTTCAACCTTACTATGGCCGAAGCCTCAGCCATTAGACAGCAGTGCCCCACCTGCAGTCAACAAGCTCATTCCATTCCCTCAGGCGTAAATCCCCGCAGGTTGAAAGCCTGTGAAATATGGCAGATGGATGTTACTCAGTTTCCTCCGTTTGCCCCCTGGAAGTATCTGTATGTCACAATTGATACTTATTCAGGGTTCATAATGGTGACCCTGCAAAGAGGAGAAGCCTCCAAACATGTCATCATCCATTGCATTTGCACCTTTGCATTGTTGGGACGCCCAAATGAAATAAAAACAGATAATGGTCCTGCATACACTAGCACAGCCATGTCAGAATTTTTTGCTAAGTGGCAAATTACCCACAAATTCAGAATCCCTTCTAACCGTCAAGGACAAGCTCTGGTAGAGAGGACCAACCTAACACTAAGAAAAGCGTTAGAACGACTTTTGATCAAAGGGAAAAAAGCCCTTGGCCTCCTGGCGATGCAAGACACCCTTAATCTCTGTCTTTATACACTTAACTTCCTCAATCTCTCCAGCACCCCTGCTACGATGGCAGTGGAGCGACATTTTTCCTCCTCCCTTCCTCTGATTCTCCCAAACTACAGGTATACTACCGCCAACTGCCAGACCCTACTTGAAAGGGTCCTGCTGCTCTCCTCACCTGGGGTCGTGGCTACGCAACTATCCAGCTTCCAGATCGTGTCCTGTGGGTTCCTGGACAACACGTCAGACCATATCACCCCAAGATAGAAAAATCACCACCCGCAGACATATCAACATGATTCGTCCTGTTGCCTTGCCAACCCTCTTCCTCCTTCTTGCCACACATGCCTCCAAGGTCTCCATTCCATCTTGCGTGATGTACTTCACTCCAGGCCCCCCCTCCTGTTGACCTGCACTGCATTTTCCCCCCCACCTCAGATGGTCGACACACCCTCAGCCATGGCTCCATATCTCCAGCAATGCTTCTTTCTGGATCAACACCTTTGAACACCCTCCTCGGACTACACTCCTCATACTTCGCCCTAATGCCACCACATATTATTGCTCTGGTCGACGCCTCTATGATTCCATACGCAACATTTATGAATCCTGGACAGTCCTCAGACCCCGTTCACCTCATCATCATCACAGACAATTCACAAATCAGCCTGGCATTTATGTTCAGGCCACCCCCTTTCTACATTGGGTTAAGAGATTGCAGAAACCCACCAGCGCGTCAGATGGCTGCGTCCCCTGCCTGACCAAAACCATGCAAGCAGGCTCCATTTGACTAACTCTCATCTACCATACCCAACAGCCACAGAAGTGCCTTCCTATGGGAAAAATTTGCCAGAACAATGGGACCATGTACCATCTATGCAAAATGAACTCAAAAACCACTTGCTCCGATCCCAAGACGGCTGTACATCTCAACATTACCTTATGGGTGGGACTTCCAAGAACCTTTGACAGATCTGATCCTGAGGGTGAGGGAAAACTTTATTACCTAAACCACACCACCATGCTCAAGGATAGTACTAACCCAATTGTTTTAATCTTTGATGTTTGTGTTGCTTGTTCTAAACCAGAGGGACATTCATGCGGGTCGGCTGACTGGAAAACAACGTATGCCCACAATCATAAATATTTGTGTCATACGCCCATTAACTGGGCCATAGGGAACCCCAATCAAAGATCCCTTGTGGAGGTTCCGTCGAGTGCTCAGGTTGTTCTTGTGTCTGTGATTCTACCGGGGGAGGGTACTCAGGCTGCAATCATCTGTCACATTTCAAAAGAATATCAGGGTCTACCACAGACAATAAGGTAGAAATCACCATCTCCAGGCAACAATCTGCCTTGAATACTTATGGTATAGGGATTGATGGCACAGGATCAGATCCAAACACTTACATTACCATAAAAACTGAAGTAATATATGAAGGTAAGGAATCATCCTTAGGCTGGTCAGTATATAATAATTTAAGGAAATAAGAAAAAGCCCCTGATACCAGTGTTATTGCAAAAATCTTGTTCATGGATATGGCAGAAAAAATTGCAAAACAACTTGCAATAACCAATTGTTTTGTCTGTGGGGGAACCACCACAGGAGAACAATGGCCGTGGCAAGCTTTAGAAGCCTCGCCATCACTGTTTAATAACATGTCTTCTCTAGGAAACATAACAGCTAGAACAGCTTCCGATCCACTTATCTGGATAATTACCCGCAACTTAATTGCTAGAAACTGCTTTTCCCAAAATGGTTCCACTCCAGTAGGACACCTCCTTTGCTTAGGTACATGGGATAACTCCTACCAGACTTGGACTGCACCTGACAATACTACCACCATACCTGCTAAATTCAACACCTCCCTCCATCCTTATCTCAATGACACAACATCTTCCCAAATTTGGACTGCCCCAAATAACATGTATTGGATTTGTGGTAACCTAGCCTATCCATCCCTTCCAGCAGATTGGCAAGGATCACATACTAGCCAAAGAAGGAGGGGTGTATGGTCGGTTCAATCTTACAAATTGTTGTCTTCAAATTGACAAAGTTGGCAAAGTAGTAGCACAATTAACAACTGAGATGCGACAATTAACCTATAATCCTAATCAAGTATGGCAAGGTATTGATTTTAAGAATATTTTTAGTTCCTGGTTCCCAAAACTACCAGGATTACAAGCCATAGTAGCTCTCATAGGTATGATTGCTGCAGGATGCGTTATTCTTCCATGTGTGTTACCAATTTTTGTTCGCACTATCTCCAATAGTCTGTCTTTATTAGCTGACAAGCACGCCATTGCACAGGTTAATGCCCTCTGGGAAAAAGAACCTCTGTACAAAGTCATACCCTCAGAAGACCCTGATGCGTACGCTCGCACAAGTTTTTGCATGGGCAGTGATGAAGATCCAGAAGAATTTCCTCCATATAAAACTAAAACAGAGGAGATGCAGTAATGAATCAACTTCAACAGTTTCAGTACATGCCAGGCCTCAAGGCCTCATGTAGGCTGAAAGCGTGTACCAGGAACAAAGAACATCAATCAGCAATACAACACCAGGGGCTACTAACTGGACTGCAGGCATTGATTGGCTACTTTGTACCTACTAAAACTGACCATATAACACTGTGATTTGATGCTACTATGTGTCCACTAATATTTCTACTCATGTAACATAATGATTGGATAGAGTTCACTGCTTGTGATGTATTACTGTGTGTTTTAATAAAAGAGCTTCCCGAGCTCGTGATCGGGGCAGCTCACCCGAGATAGAACCAGCCTGGTGTCTTTCTTGATGCATTCAACCACCCAGTAAGAAGCCTTCCAAATGCGGAGCAAAGCTGCAGCCATCTAAAATCTGTCCTGTTCAGAAGGGGGTGGAAGAAGAAAAATCTGTGCTGGAAGAGATTTTAGAAGATCAAACAGAGGAAGAATTTCCACCTCCCTATAATCCAGAAATAAAAATCCTCCTGTTCCAGCAGCATTATTTCCAGTCTGCCCACCTATTCCCCCCCCCGTCTTCCTGAGTCCAATGAGGAAGCCACAGACACAAATAAAAAGGGAGGGGCATTGTTAAGTCCTTCTCACATTAGAGGAGGAATACTTTATTGAGGACTTGATGGGTCATTTACAGCCCTGCTGATGGCCCCTTTAAGAGAATTACCGATGGGAAATCACCTTGTGTACATTCACATTCCATTCACCACAAGTGATCTGTTTAATTGGGAAAGGGGAATGCCCCCATATAGAGAAGCCTCTCAATCATATGTGGAACTAGTTCAAGAATTGTAGCAACCCACAGACCAACTGTGCCCAACCTGCATACTTTGCTTGCTGCCTTCTTGGGCCCAGAAGACAAGCGGCAAGTTTTAGAGGCTGCAGAAAAACATTATAAAGCCAAAAGCGCAACCATTAACAATCCTCCATTAGGACAATGGCCTCAGGTTGCAGATTTATTGTCCCCAACCTTTGAAATTAATGCCAATGACCCTATAGGCATAGAAGTTCTGAGGGAAACTCAGGAAACCATTATTCAGGGTCTCAGGAAAGGAGTACCCAAAACTGTAAATTTTCATTGGGTACACCAAATTATGCAAGAGCCAAAAGAAAGCCCAACTGACTTTTTAATCCATTTGAAAGAAGGCTTTCAGCATTTTATAGACCTAGACCCAGATGCCCCATTGAATGAAGTAATTCTGAAAATGACCTTTGTGGGACAAAGTACCTCTAATATCAGAAAGAAACTCCAAAAATTAGATGCTCCAACTACCCAAAATCTGGAACTCTTGATTCAGACAGCTTTCACAGTCTACTCCCAATGAGAAGAAAGAGAAGAAAAAAAGGAAGATAGAAAGATGAAGAAGCAAGCCACCCTTCTAGCAGTGGCATTACAGTCACATCCTAAGAGAGGATATCCAAAACTACATTTTGGGGGTTTGAAGAAAAACCTATGTGCCCTATGCAAAAAGATGGGACACTGGAGGAATGAGTGTCCACTAAATCACCAAAATCCTCAGCCCAATAGACGATTCCAACAGCAATGGCCTCAATCCCAGCCATTCTCAAACCCTCCCCAGAGGCAGATGTTGGCAAGACAGGAAGAACTATACTGACTGTCAGCCTTCAAGATTTTCTACCTTTGCTTTGCATCTTTCGACTGTCATGAGTAATGGGGGGAGGAGGGGGGAAAAGTATGGGAAGCGAGCTGGAGGTGTTACAAACTAGTATTGTATAAACTGAGGAGGGGGTAGAGTACATTCTTGCTTAGGTTTCTGTTTCTTGCTTAGCTTTCTCTTCTCTGCACAGCTGCAAACCTTTATCAAAGTATGCCAAGGTCAATGGACAGAAACTTCATCACCACCTGAAGATGTTCACATGATCATATCCAGAACTTTTAATTGGAAGAACCATTTGAACTATTGGGGGTGGGAACATTTCCATCACTTTGTATATGTGATTTATGCACCTGTTTCCTCAGATTGAGAATTCTCTTGTTGCTACCACTTCATTTCCAGTGAAAGATATCTTTTCTCTCATTAAAAGAGTCTAAGTATTTCTTTCTTGGATTTTGAATGGAGCACCAGCTGACATTATTCTGAATCTCACCCTACCAGCCCACCCGGAGAGATAATACAATTTCTTCTGAGGGGGTCTGAACATCATGTCAACTCCAGCCAGTGACCAAGAAGACCTGGGTGCCATTGGAGGGCAAGACTCATTACTGCTAGAGGAAGCATGGGAAGCTGAGTTGCTAGCAGAACTCAACCTTGGGGAAAAACCAGCTGTAAAACCCAAATGGTCATTGGGAGTTGGCTGGAAGGATCCTGAGGAGCCCCCCCCCCCCCAGGAGTCACCACTACCCATCAGCGTGGAAGAGAGGAGCTGTGGCAAGAGAGGGAAAGGAAAGACTTTTTACTGAATCAAGCCAGGCACTTCTTCAATGAAGCCCTTGGAGAGCCTCAGGCTGCACAAAGGTATAAGGGGGAGGAGGGGAAGGAGGGGGAGGCAGCCCCAGCCAGAAGAAGCAGAGCATCCACCCCCATAAATCAACCTGGGCTAGCGCAACTGACAGCAGCAGCTCCGGGGCCCCCAGCGGAAGGTGTAATTGCCAGAAGATGTAGAATTCCAAAGTTGCCTCCGTTGAAAGTAGAATAAGGGTGGGATCCCAAAGAGTTGGGATTTTTCCTAGCACAAGTTTGGAGCTATGTGGAAGAATACGGAGGGGATTTTCCCTCAGAAGTAGCCAAAGTTAGATGTGTTACCAGGGCTCTGGAGGGAACAACTGCAAAATGGATGGTAACTTTGCATAATGATAATGCTCCCCAGCTGTTGAATTATGACCTGTTCATGACTGTGCTGTGGGCAAGGTTTGAAGACCCACTGGCAGAATATAAGGCCATGATTAGGATGAGGACCATAAATCAGGGGCAGAGAAAAGTGGCCAACTACACCCAGGAATTTAGAGAGCTGGTGTGTCATATTCGAGGCTGGTCAGAGGTATCCCTGATAGAAACATTCAAAGATGGATTAAATGAAGATGTATACCAGATGTATACCAGATGTATACCAGAGCTGCATTGCCAGAGGAGACCCCAATGATTTGCAGATGTGGTACCTGCTGGCAGCAGAGGTGGAAATTAATCTAACCTGAAACCAACACCGGGGGTGTTCTGGTTGGAGGAAGCCCTCCCCCCACATCATCAAGAAGCCTTCAAACCCCAAAAGGGAACGATGGCAGCAAGACCCAAGACCACCTCCTGCTTCCGATGTGGGAAGTAAGGTCACCGGGCTGCAGACTGCCAGGCCAAGTTGGAACCAAAGGGGGCACCAAGAGGAGGGAAAAAGCCTGAAAAACCCCAGTGAAGCCTCACAAAATGGTGCTCAAGACAGGGGACGTTGTAGAGGTTGTTCCTCCAAAAGGAGAGGAGCTGGGAACTCTGACCTCCTCTGAAGAGAGTGAATTTGATTTGGAAGACGACTCCCTGGTAGGTCCAAACAAGGGCCCTATGACCATTCCAGTGAAGTTAAGGGTACCCACATCGGGGGCCAAAGGGAAAATGCTAGTCTTGCTAGACCCTTGGTGCACAAGGTGTGTAATCAGCACAGGAGTAGTAGAGAAAATGGGCTTAAGACTAAAAACTTTAAAAATGCCCATAGCCTTTTGCCAATTGGATGGTTCAGTGCCGGGGGGCAGCCCTGCACGTTTCATAATGGAACCCATAGAAATGACCATGGGGAGGCATAGAGAGACTCTGTGTTTTATTGTGGCCCCTGGGATGGGACAGGATTACCCTGGCTCTGGAAATGGAACCCCCATGTCAACTGGAGGAAAGGGTCATTGCGCATATGTACCGACCAGCACCTGGGATGGGAGGGGCGATCTCAGCCGAAACTTCAGAATCCTATTGAGTTAGCCTCCATGGGTACCGAGGAACTGAAGGGGGAGGAGAAAATTCTGGAGGAATATTGGAACTTAAAGGAAGTATTCAGTGAGAAGGCCTCAGATGAGCTTCCCCCTCATTGTTCAACAGATTGTAGTATTGAAATTTTACCTGGGGTGAAAGTCCTGAAACCGAAGCTATACTCGATGACACCATGGGAATTAGAAGAGCTGCGGTCATTTATTGATAAAAATTTGGAAGGATTTGGAAATTTGGAACGTGGTTTCATCCAACCCACTAGACTCCAGGTAGCGGCTCCAGTATTGTTCCGTGAAAAGAAGGATGGCTTGTGTGTTGATTATAGAAACCTGAATGTTATTTCTGTGGAAAACGTATACCCCTCCCCCTGAAGAAGGACATGCTGGCCCACCTGGCCAAGGGAAAAGTTTTTATGAAGCTCGACTTGAGAGAAGCATACCACTGAGTTTGAATTAAGGAAGGCGATGAATGGAAAACTGCTTTTAACTCCCCAATGGGTTGTTTCCAATTCAACGTTCTTCCATTTGGCCTACAGGGGGCCCCAGAAGTATTCATGCAGGTGATCAATCAGGTGTTACATGAACATTTATACAAGTGGTTTTTTGTTTACCTTGATGACATCCTTATCTACACGGAGACTTGGGATGAACATGTGAAACTAGTGTGGTCAGTTTTAGAGAAACTCCAACCCACTAAGTTGTATGCTAAATTGTCCAAATGTGAGTTCCATCAGGAAAAAATCAACTATTTGGGATATCGCATCTCACTTGAGGGCATAGAAATGGATCCAGGGAAGGTGCATGCCATGTTAGAATGCCCCCCCCCCCCCCATGCACCAGAAAAATACTTCAGAGTTTCTTGGGATTCACCAATTTTTACCGACAATTTATCCTGCTTGTGCAAAGATAGCACTGCCTATCACAAACCTCTTAAAAACTAAAGGGGAGGTGAAACCAAAGCCTAGTAAACCGTTGGAGCGGTCCATGGGATGTCAAGCAGCCTTTGAAAAGCTGAAATGACTGTTTGCTGCTGAACCAGTCCTAAAGCGCCCAGACATGGATGCTCCTTTTATGATCTAAGCTGATGCGAATGATGTAGCAGTAGGAGCTGTTTTACTACAAATCAATGAGAAAGGGATTTTACAACTCTGTGCATATACCTCCCGTAAATTATCTGAAACTGAAAGAATGTGGGCTGTCTGGGAAAAAGAAGCTTTTGCAGTTTGCTGGGCCCTACTGACTTGGAGACATTTCTTGGAAGGACCAAAACACCTGTTTGAGGTGTGGACTGATCATAAGAATTTGGAGGCCTTAAAAAAGCTTCAGAAGCTGTCCTCCAAACACGTTCGCTGGGCCCAGTACTTTAAGCGGTTGAATTATTCATTGAAGTACATTCCAGGGGGGAGGAACTTCATGGCAGATGCTCTATCTAGACTACCTCAATATAATAGTGCCAGGAAGTAATACAGCTGATTGTCCCCACCAAACAGCTAGCAGCTCCAGTAGTTACTAGAGCCCAAAAGAAGAAGCAGGAAGTGGATCTATCAAATGGTTTGACTGCACAATTAAAAGATGCTCTAAAACTTGATGGTTGGTTCCTGGCTCATTTGAATAACTACTGTTAGAGATGGATTGGCCTGGGTGGGAACCAAGTTGTATGTGCCAGAGAAATTGAGGAGCCAAATATTACAACAAGCTCAAAGTAGCTGGCCACTTTGGGTTCATGAAAACCTTACACCTGGTTAAGTGGCAATTCTGGTGGTCCAGTTTGAAGAAGGACATTGAAACTTATGTGGCTAGCTGTTCTATTTGTGCATCAGCCAAAAGACCTCCTGGTAAGCCATCAGGGTTGTTACAAAATGTGGCTAGGGCAATGGCTCCGTGGAAGGAAATTTCTATGGACTTTATAGTGGAATTACCCAAAAGGGGGGGAAACACCGTTATTTGGGTGGTAACCCATTTGTTTTCCAAGCAAGTACATTTCATACCTTATTCAAAGATTCCATCTGCAAAAACGTTGGCTAAACTGTTTATTTTGCATATCTATAGATTACATGAGGTTCCTGAGCGCATAATCTCTGACAGGAGTGTTCAATTTACCTTGAACTTTTGGAGGGAGTTGTTAGGGATAACATTGTTTACCCTAACTGGTTTAGGTAAAATAATAAATATGTTATCATAGTTTATTAGTAAAAGTGTTTGCAACCTTAACTGTAGAATGTAATTAAGGGAGTGGTTGTTAAAGGCACCATAAAAGAAGCAAGGCATTGCAGCTTGCTCTCTCTGGCTTGATGATCCCTAATTACTGGATGAAGACTGCGTTTTTCCCCTACTGGAATGGGAGAGAGATAGGACTGATTTGTAAGTGAACTGACATTGGATATTCTACACGGAGTTTGCTAATTGAATATCCTTGAATGGACTGACTAAAATGATACATGACTAATGGACTGTTATTTTGACTATGCTATAAACTCTAAATGGAATAAACTATATTTTTGATAGCACAAGCGTATTTGTTATTTTTACTGTATGTTAACAAACATACAAACATATCTCATTCATTTATCTGTGTGCCTATCTGACTAACGCTGCACATTCTGTTTAGCTTGTCTCCTTAACCCTGGTTGGGGAACCCAGGCTTAACACTGGTTATGGGCTCAGAGGCTGCAAAGTCAGTTTAACTAGGATAAAGCAGATTTATGTAAAAAGTGAGAGTTTGTGTTGTTATACATTACAGTAAACAGACAGCTGTGTTTTATTGGATGGAACAAACTATGTATCATGGTCTATGAAATGTAGTCTACTTCTACGAAGAAAAGGTCTGTGGAACATAATTGAAAATCCACCAAATGTAGAGGAATGGGATCCAGAGTTAGAGGTAGATAGACAAAAGATAAAAAATTTTAAGCAGAAGAATGAACAAGCTATTTGCATAATAGAACTACAACTGTCTGACCAGCAATTTGTTCATATCCATGGAGAGCAAACAGCTGTTGGGTGTTGGCAGAAGCTGAAGAGGATTAATGTCTGAGATAACGTTGGTGCTCACATAAATCTTACACGGAAGCTTTTCAGGATGCATCTCCAGACAAATGGTGATATGCTAAGTCATTTGGAAACTATGAAAAGCATTTTTCATGAACTGCATGAGAAAGAACTTATTTTCTGTTAAGCCTGGGTTCCCCAACCAGGGTTAAGGAGACAAGCTAAACAGAATGTGCAGCGTTAGTCAGATAGGCACACAGATAAATGAGTGAGATATGTTTGTATGTTTGTTAAAATACAGTAAAAATAACAAATATGCTTGTGCTATCAAAAATATAGTTTATTCCATTTATAGCATAGTCAAAATAACAGTCCATTAGTCATGTATCATTTAGTCAGTCCATTCAAGGATATTCAGTTAGCAAAGTCCGTGAAGAATATCCTATGTCAGTTCACTTACAAATCAATCCTTTGTCTCTCTCCCGTTCGAGTAACGCAGTCTTGAGTCCATGCAGTAATTAGGGATCATCAAAGCCAGAGAGAGCAAACTGCAGTACCTTGCTTCTTTTGAAGTGCTTTCACAACCACTCCCTTAATTACATTCCTATATTTAAAGTTGCAGACACTTTAACTTAAAAACTATGATTACATATTTATTATTTTACCTAAACCAGTTAGGGTAAACAATGTTATCCCTAACATTCTCCCCTTTTAGGAAATAATAATAAATATAACTATTTACATCTTTAAATCATATCTGTTACAACTCTCTTTAAACTTAATTACTCCTTGAGCTTTTGTAAATTGGTCTGCAATGTTTTATTCCGTCATGCAGTATTCCAATTTAATTAGCCCATTCTTTACAGATTCTCTAACATTTAAGTATCTTAAATCAGTATGCTTTGATCTAGTTTTTACAGCAATATTAGTAGCCAACTTTATGGCTGCCTGGTTGTCCTCGTACACAATAATAGAATCTTTAACAGTTACACCAATGTCTAATAATAACTGTTTGTACAAAATTAAGTCAGTGCAAAGTAATAAGAGACATGAAAATTCTGCTTCCATCGTGGACAAGCTGATATGCTGTTGTCTGATTGACCTCCATCCTATTAGTGCATTACCAAATAATATAGCCATCCCAGATGTTGATTTTCTAGTGTTTATGTCAGTTGAAAAACTTGCATCTGCATAGGCACTAAGACTCAAATCACCCTTTGGTTCTATATACAATGCATGGTTCATTGTTCCTTTAAGATACCTTAAAATTCTCTTTAATCATTGCCAATGACATTGATGTGGATCTGAATTAAAACGTGCCAGCTGATTAACACTATAAGCTATATCTGGCCTTGACCAACTGCTTATATATGATCAGCTACCAATCAAAGATTGATATATGGACTTATCAAATTTGGGACTTTGCACATCAGTTTGGCAAACTTCCTGACTCATTGGAGTCTTTGCTAGTTTACAAAGTTCCATTTTATACGTTTTAATTAATTGGCAAATTTTATCTTCTTGAGATATCTTAAATCCATTTTTTGTTTTGTTAATTGTCAATCCTAGATACTTTTTAATTTCACCTAAATGCTTTAATTTTACCTTTTTCGCTAATAATGCTATAATCTCATTAGCTTCATTATTTGTCTTAGTTATCAAAGCAATATCATCTGTAAATAATAACAATAATGACACCGTTCCATTATTTTCTCTTTTAAACACACATGGATCTGCTAAACCAGATTTAAAACCTATATTGTTTAATTCTTTCACAATATATTGGTTCCACTCAAAGCCAGATTGTTTCAACCCGTAAAGACTCTTTTTGAGTTTCCAACAATCATTACTATTTACTTTATTGTCTTTTATAATAACTGGCTTTTTCAAATATATAGTGTGCTGCAATGGTGCATGCAAATAAGCAGTTTCTACATCTAAATGGTTAATGACATAGTTTTTCTTAGCTGCCCACATTAAAGCTGCTCTTAAAGATATTGCTTTAAGATTTGGTGTGAAAACTTCATCGTAATCAGATGCAGTTTGATTAAATCCTTGAGCTACCAACCTAGCTTTATGGGTAACAGTCCCATCATTTCCAGTTTTTACTTTAAATATCCATTTGCACCCAATGGATTTTTCTCCTGGAGGTAATTTAAGATCTTCATATACTTTCATTACCTTTAATGAATTTAGTTCTTTTTCCATTGCCTTTTGCCAATTCTCCTGATCCTTAGCAGGATACATCTTAAGTTCATCTACACTAGTTGGAACTTTAGTTACTTGGCAAACTATGCTTGCTTGATATCTTTCAGGTGGTCTAGTTACATGTGTAGTAGGTCTGGGTATTACAGGACTTACTGGTGGACTTTCATTTATTAACTGTTCTTGATTATCTAACTTTTCCTGATCAACTGTTTCCTCTTGTTCTGGTCCTATTTGCTCTTCGTGGACTTCTTTTATTGGACTCTTCTTATAACTAGTCTGATCTTTTTGCCTTTTGTAGGGTTCAATAATTACTTCGTTATTTAAATCTTGCTCTAATCTATTCCATCATACATGTTCTAGAAATTTAGCACTAGCACTGGTGTAAACTCTAGATGTACCTGGTTCCCAGAATCTATAAGATGTATGATTAGATTCATATCCTACAAAAAATAATCCTTTAGCTCTATGCTGTCCTTTGTGTCTGAGTTGTGTAGGGATATGCACCCATGCTGGTGCTCCAAATGTGTGCATGTAACTTAAATCAGGTTTTATACCATGCCACAGTGTGAATGGTAATTCACCTGTTGTTGAATTAACAACATTATTTAATATATGATTACCACACATTATTGCTTCTCCCCATAAATTGTCAGGTAATCCTGAATCAGACAACATCGTACGTGCCATTGACTGTAGTGTTTGGCCTCATCTCTCCATAAAGGCATTATGTTGTGGCCTATATGGTGCAGATTTTTTATGTTGAATACCTAACATTCTAAGTCTATTCTGGAATTTATTATTTGTAAATTCTGTACCATTATCTGTTATAAGAGTTACTAATTTCTTTTTAGTTTTCCTTTGAGCAAATTTTATCCAATTAAAGAGATTTAGATACGTTTCAGTTTTGCTCCTCATTAAATAGCAAAACCCATATCTAGAATAGTGGTCCATTATACTTAGTATGTATCGAGCTCCTCTTGCACTTGGGTGTTTCGGACCTATTAAATCGGCAAATACTACTTCCAAAGGCTCTTTGGTAGTAAATCCATTAACTCTATTAGCCGGTGTGACCTTGCTCTTGCTTTGACTGTAAGCATTACATTGCAAATACTTATTACAAGGTTTTAAACTTATTCCTTTAGATAATTCAACAGTTTTGTTAAGCATTTTAAAATTTAAATGCCCTAGCCGTCAGTGTAACAAGTGAATACATTCATCATGAGGTTTCTTATTATCATAAACCATGTTAGCCACCTCTAAACCATTATCATTTAACATATATAATTCACCTCTTAAAGATGCAGGATGTTCTTATCTTCTTTCTCAATTATGCAGTTATCTCCTTTAAATGTAACTACATATCCTAGTTTAACCAAAATTCTAACTGAAATTAAATTAACCTTAAGTTGTGGTACATATAACATTTTTACATTCTCTTTTATGAAAGGACAATATGCTTTACCTTGACCTTTAACTTTCAGTTTCCAGCCATTGGCTAACGATATTTGCTGTGTACTCTGGGATATTTTAATAAAATTTTTGTTTTCATTTGTTATACAGTGGGATGCTCCACTGTCAACCACCCATAAATTATTTTTTACAGCTCTGTTAATATACATGCTTAACTCTAATTTTTTATTTATCTTTTGATGAATTTTAGTATTCTGGCCAGCGTTCTGGCGCTTTGCTTTGTTACAAAATCTTGCCAAATGTCCTCTTCCTCCACAATTAACACACTTTTTAATTGCGTATGCAGTAGGAGATTCATTATCTTCTTTTTGAGGTTGTTCCCTCCTTAAATGGTCTCTTTCAAGTCTTCTTCTTGCCTCTTCAATCAATCTGCCAGTTATGTCAGTTAAAGTTAAACTTTCCTTAGGTAAAATTTCAAGGGAAGTGACGTAGTTATCATAACTTACATCTAGTGATGAGAGAATTATGTAGACTTGGTGTAGTTCAGAGAAAATAAGCTCTTTCTCGTGCAGTTCTTGAAAAATGCTTTTCATGGTTTTCAAATGACTCAGCATATCACCATTCGTCTGGAGATGCGTCCTGAAAAGCTTTCATGTTAGATTTATGTGAGCACCAACGTTATCTTGGACATAAATCCACTTCAGCTTCTGCAAACACCCAACAGCCGTTTGCTCTCCATGGATATGAACAAGTTGCTGGTCAGTTAGTGTTAGTCCTATTATGCAAAGAGCTTGTTCATTTTTCTGCATAAAAGCTTTTATCTTTAGTCTATCTTCCTCTATCTCTGGATCCCATTCCTCTATGTTTGTTGGGGTTTCAATTATGTTCCACAGACCTTCTCTACGTAGAAGTAGACTACATTTCATAGACCATAATACATAGTTTGTTCCATCCAACTTGGATATAAGGGACAAACTTTGTAGATTGACTTGTGCCATGTTTTCTTATATGGATATAAAACTATAATTAATAAAACACAGCTGTCTGTTTACTGTAATGTATAACAACACAAGCTCTCACTTTTTACATAAATCTGCTTTATCCTAGTTAAACTGACTTTGCAGCCTCTGGGCCCATAACCAATGTTAAGCCTGGGTTCCCCAACCAGGGTTAAGGAGACAAGCTAAACAGAATGTGCAGCATTAGTCAGATAGGCACATAGATATATAAGTGAGATATGTTTGTATGTTTGTTAACATACAGTAAAAAGAACAGATACGCTTGTGCTATCAAAAATATAGTTTATTGCATTTATAGCATAGTCAAAATAACAGTCCATTAGTCATGTATCATTTAGTCAGTCCATTCAAGGATATTCAGTTAGCAAAGTCCGTGTAGAATATCCTATGTCAGTTCACTTACAAATCAGTCCTTTGTTTCTCTCCCGTTCGAGTAAAGCAGTCTTGAGTCCATGCAGTAATTACGGATCATGAAAGCCAGAGAGAGCAAGCTGCAGTACCTTGCTTCTTTTAAAGTGCTTTCACAACCACTCCCTTAATTACATTCCTATATTTAAAGTTGCAGACACTTTAATTTATAAACTATGATTACATATTTATTATTCTACCTAACCAGTTAGGGTAAACAATGTTATCCCTGACATTTTCTCTGAACTACACCAAGTCTACATAATTCTATCATCACTAGATGTAAGTTATGATAACTACATCACTTCCCTTGAAATTTTGCCTAAGGAAAGCTTAACTTTAACTGATATAACTGGCAGATTGATTGAAGAGGCAAGAAGAAGACTTGAAAGAGATCAGTTAAGGAGCGACCAACCTCAAAAAGAAGATATTGAATCTCCTACTGCATACGCAATTAAAAAGTGCTTTAATTGTGGAGGAAGAGGACATTTGGCAAGATTTTGTAAAAAAGCAAAGCGCCAGAACGCTGACCAGAATACTAAAAGTCATCAAAACAAAAATAAAAATTTAGAGTTAGCCATGTATATTAACGGAGCTGTAAAAAATAATTTATGGGTGATTGACAGTGGAGTATCCCAAATGTCCCAGAGTACACAGCAGATATCATTAGCCAATGGCTGGAAACTGAAAGCTAAAGGTCAAGGTATAGCATATTGTTCTTTTATTAAAGAGAATGTAAAAATGTTATATGTACCACAACTTAAGGTTAATTTCATTTCAATTAGAATTTTGGTTAAACTAGGATATGTAGTTACCTTTAAGGGAGATAACTGCATAATTGAGAAAGAAGATAAGAAAATTATTCCATCTTTAAGAGGTGAATTATATGTGTTAAATGATAATGGTTTAGAGGTGGCTAACATGGTTTATGATAATAAGAAACCTCATGATGAATGTATTTACTTGTTACACTGACGGCTAGGCCACAACATAATGCCTTTATAGAGAGATGAGGCCAAACACTACAATCAATGGCACGTACGATGTTGTCTGATTCAGGATTACCTGACAATTTATGGGGAGAAGCAATAATGTGTGGTAATCATATATTAAATAATGTTGTTAATTCAACAACAGGTGAATTACCATTCACACTGTGGCGTGGTATAAAACCTAATTTAAGTTACATGCACACATTTGGAGCACCAGCATGGGTGCATATCCCTTCACAACTCAGACACGAAGGACTGCATAGAGCTAAAGGATTATTTTTTGTAGGATATGAATCTAATCACAGATCTTATAGATTCTGGGAACCAGGTACATCTAGAGTTTACACCAATGCTAGTAGGATGTAGGATGGAATAGATTAGAACATGTAGGATGGAATAGATTAGAGCAAGATTTAAATAACAAAGTAATTATTGAACCCTACAAAAGCACTTTAAAAGAAGCAAGGTACTGCAGCTTGCTCTCTCTGGCTTTCATGATCCGTAATTACTGCATGGACTCAAGACTGCTTTACTCGAACGGGAGAGAAACAAAGGACTGATTTGTAAGTGAACTGACATAGGATATTCTACACGGACTTTGCTAACTGAATATCCTTGAATGGACTGACTAAATGATACATGACTAATGGACTGTTATTTTGACTATGCTATAAATGCAATAAACTATATTTTTGATAGCACAAGCGTATCTGTTCTTTTTACTGTATGTTAACAAACATACAAACATATCTCACTTATATATCTATGTGCCTATCTGATTAATGCTGCACATTCTGTTTAGCTTGTCTCCTTAACCCTGGTTGGGGAACCCAGGCTTAACATTGGTTATGGGCCCAGAGGCTGCAAAGTCAGTTTAACTAGGATAAAGCAGATTTATGTAAAAAGTGAGAGCTTGTGTTGTTATACATTACAGTAAACAGACAGCTGTGTTTTATTAATTATAGTTTTATATCCATATAAGAAAACATGGCACAAGTCAATCTACAAAGTTTGTCCCTTATATCCAAGTTGGATGGAACAAACTATGTATTATGGTCTATGAAATGTAGTCTACTTCTACGTAGAGAAGGTCTGTGGAACATAATTGAAACCCCAACAAACATAGAGGAATGGGATCCAGAGATAGAGGAAGATAGACTAAAGATAAAAGCTTTTATGCAGAAAAATGAACAAGCTCTTTGCATAATAGGACTAACACTAACTGACCAGCAACTTGTTCATATCCATGGAGAGCAAACGGCTGTTGGGTGTTTGCAGAAGCTGAAGTGGATTTATGTCCGAGATAACGTTGGTGCTCACATAAATCTAACATGAAAGCTTTTCAGGACGCATCTCCAGACGAATGGTGATATGCTGAGTCATTTGAAAACCATGAAAAGCATTTTTCAAGAACTGCACGAGAAAGAGCTTATTTTCTCTGAACTACACCAAGTCTACATAATTCTCTCATCACTAGATGTAAGTTATGATAACTACGTCACTTCCCTTGAAATTTTGCCTAAGGAAAGTTTAACTTTAACTGACATAACTGGCAGATTGATTGAAGAGGCAAGAAGAAGACTTGAAAGAGACCATTTAAGGAGGGAACAACCTCAAAAAGAAGATAATGAATCTCCTACTGCATACGCAATTAAAAAGTGTGTTAATTGTGGAGGAAGAGGACATTTGGCAAGATTTTGTAACAAAGCAAAGCGCCAGAACGCTGGCCAGAATACTAAAATTCATCAAAAGATAAATAAAAAATTAGAGTTAAGCATGTATATTAACAGAGCTGTAAAAAATAATTTATGGGTGGTTGACAGTGGAGCATCCCACTGTATAACAAATGAAAACAAAAATTTTATTAAAATATCCCAGAGTACACAGCAAATATCGTTAGCCAATGGCTGGAAACTGAAAGTTAAAGGTCAAGGTAAAGCATATTGTCCTTTCATAAAAGAGAATGTAAAAATGTTATATGTACCACAACTTAAGGTTAATTTAATTTCAGTTAGAATTTTGGTTAAACTAGGATATGTAGTTACATTTAAAGGAGATAACTGCATAATTGAGAAAGAAGATAAGAACATCCTGCATCTTTAAGAGGTGAATTATATATGTTAAATGATAATGGTTTAGAGGTGGCTAACATGGTTTATGATAATAAGAAACCTCATGATGAATGTATTCACTTGTTACACTGACGGCTAGGGCATTTAAATTTTAAAATGCTTAACAAAACTGTTGAATTATCTAAAGGAATAAGTTTAAAACCTTGTAATAAGTATTTGCAATGTAATGCTTACAGTCAAAGCAAGAGCAAGGTCACACCGGCTAATAGAGTTAATGGATTTACTACCAAAGAGCCTTTGGAAGTAGTATTTGCCGATTTAATAGGTCCGAAACACCCAAGTGCAAGAGGAGCTCGATACATACTAAGTATAATGGACCACTATTCTAGATATGGGTTTTGCTATTTAATGAGGAGCAAAACTGAAACGTATCTAAATCTCTTTAATTGGATAAAATTTGCTCAAAGGAAAACTAAAAAGAAATTAGTAACTCTTATAACAGATAATGGTACAGAAATTACAAATAATAAATTCCAGAATAGACTTAGAATGTTAGGTATTCAACATAAAAAATCTGCACCATATAGGCCACAACATAATGCCTTTATGGAGAGATGAGGCCAAACACTACAGTCAATGGCACGTACGATGTTGTCTGATTCAGGATTACCTGACAATTTATGGGGAGAAGCAATAATGTGTGGTAATCATATATTAAATAATGTTGTTAATTCAACAACAGGTGAATTACCATTCACACTGTGGCATGGTATAAAACCTGATTTAAGTTACATGCACACATTTGGAGCACCAGCATGGGTGCATATCCCTACACAACTCAGACACAAAGGACAGCATAGAGCTAAAGGATTATTTTTTGTAGGATATGAATCTAATCATACATCTTATAGATTCTGGGAACCAGGTACATCTAGAGTTTACACCAGTGCTAGTGCTAAATTTCTAGAACATGTATGATGGAATAGATTAGAGCAAGATTTAAATAACGAAGTAATTATTGAACCCTACAAAAGGCAAAAAGATCAGACTAGTTATAAGAAGAATCCAATTAAAGAAGAAGTCCACGAAGAGCAAATAGGACCAGAACAAGAGGAAACAGTTGATCAGGAAAAGTTAGATAATCAAGAACAGTTAATAAATGAAAGTCCACCTGTAAGTCCTGTAATACCTAGACATACTACACGTGTAACTAGACTACCTGATAGGTATCAAGCAAGTATAGTTTGCCAAGTAACTAAAGTTCCAACTAGTGTAGATGAACTTAGGATATATCTTGCTAAGGATCAGGAGAATTGGCAAAAGGCAATGGAAAAAGAACTAAATTCATTAAAGGTAATGAAAGTATATGAAGATGCTAAATTACCTCCAGGAGAAAAATCCATTGGGTGCAAATGGATATTTAATGTAAAAACTGGAAATGATGGGACTGTTACCCATAAAGCTAGTTTGGTAGCTCAAGGATTTAATCAAACTGCATCTGATTATGATGAAGTTTTTGCAGCAAGTCTTAAAGCAACATCTTTAAGAGCAGCATTAGTGTGGGCAGCTAAGAAAAACTATGTCATTAACCATTTAGATGTAGAAACTGCTTATTTGCATGCACCATTGCAGCACACTATATATTTGAAAAAGACCATTATTTTAAAAGACAATAAAGTAAATAGTAATGATTGTTGGAAACTCAAAAAGAGTCTTTACGGGTTGAAACAATCTGGCTTTGAGTGGAACCAATATATTGTGAAAGAATTAAACAATATAGGTTTTAAATCTGGTTTAGCAGATCCATGTGTGTTTAAAAGAGAAAATAATGGAACGGTGTCATTATTGTTATTATTTACAGATGATATTGCTTTGATAACTAAGACTAATAATGAAGCTAATGAGATTATAGCATTATTAGCGAAAAAAGTAAAATTAAAGCATTTAGGTGAAATTAAAAAGTATCTAGGATTGACAATTAACAAAACAAAAAATGGATTTAAGATATCTCAAGAAGATAAAATTTGCCAATTAATTAAAACGTATAAAATGGAACTTTGTAAACTAGCAAAGACTCCAATGAGTCAGGAAGTTTGCCAAACTGATGTGCAAAGTCCCAAATTTGATAAGTCCATATATCAATCTTTGATTGGTAGCTTATCATATATAAGCAATTGGTCAAGGCCAGATATAGCTTATAGTGTTAATCAGCTGGCATGTTTTAATTCAGATCCACATCAATGTCATTGGCAATGATTAAAGAGAATTTTAAGGTATCTTAAAGGAACAATGAACCATGCATTGTGTACAGAACCAAAGGGTGATTTGAGTCTTAGTGCCTATGCAGATGCAAGTTTTTCAACTGACATAAACACTAGAAAATCAACATCTGGGATGGCTATATTATTTGGTAATGCACTAATAGGATGGAGGTCAATCAGACAACAGCATATCAGCTTGTCCACGATGGAAGCAGAATTTTCATGTCTCTTATTACTTTGCACTGACTTAATTTTGTACAAACAGTTATTATTAGACATTGGTGTAACTGTTAAAGATTCTATTATTGTGTACGAGGACAACCAAGCAGCCATAAAGTTAGCTGCTAATATTGCTGTAAAAACTAGATCAAAGCATACTGATTTAAGATACTTAAATGTTAGAGAATCTGTAAAGAATGGGCTAATTAAATTGGAATACTGCATGACGGAAGAAAACATTGCAGACCAATTTACAAAAGCTCAAGGAGTAGTTAATTTTAAAGAAAGTTGTAACAAATATGATTTAAAGATGTAAATAGTTATAGTATTATTATTATTACCTAAAAGGGGAGAATGTTAGGGATAACATTGTTTACCCTAACTGGTTTAGGTAAAATAATAAATATGTTATCATAGTTTATTAGTTAAAGTGTCTGCAACTTTAACTGCAGAAATGTAATTAAGGGAGTGGTTGTAATAGCACCATGAAAAAAGCAAGACAACGGCAGCTTGCTCTCTCTGGCTTGATGATCCCTAATTACTGGATAGACTGAAGACTGCGTTTTTCCCCTACTGGAAAGGAGAGAGAAAGGACTGATTTGTAAGTGAACTGACATGGGATATTCTACATGGACTTTGCTAATTGAATATCCTTGAATGGACTGACTGATACAATACATGACTAATGGACTGTTATTTTGACTATGCTATAAACTCTAAATGGAATAAACTATCTTTTGATAGCACAAGCATATCTGTTATTTTTACTGTATGTTAACAAACATACAAACATATCTCACTCATTTATCTGTATGCCTATCTAATGCTTCATATTCTGTTTAGCTTGTCTCCTTAACCCTGGTTGGGGAACACAGGCTTAACACCCTTCACATATGTTTGCACAAGCAGCTGAATCAATGGCTCTCTTAGAAGCATGCTATTTAGAGACTTCCGGTGATGAGGTATGGACAAATGGAGGTGCTGCAGCTTGCTCTGGGTTTTGTTACCTTGTCTTGCTGTTGGAGTGATCCTTAGGAGTGCACAAATCCTATAGAGAAACATGCCAGTGTGGGAAGACTCGAGTTGTGGTGCGGAGAGGCGATTCTTATCGCAATGCAGAGAAACCTTGTAGAGACTGACATCAAGAGACCACTAGTAATGGTGGTCCTGAAGTGTGGATCATTACATAAAAGAGGAAGCAAATAAGTGACAGACTGTGGTGAATGAGGAGTGTGAATGAAAGAATTTGTGATCTTGATTGAGCATGGAGTATTGGAGAAAATTGGTCTGAGCAAAGCCCAAAAGCAGCAGCCAAAGTAGATACAAGTGGCAGTGAAAGCGAAAGGGCTGGTGAGATGGAAGAGGGTAAGGATGTGACCGATCAGATAGAGAAGACAAGAAAATCGAAGAGATTTCAGTGACTGACAATTATTGGAGGAGAAAAAAGAACAATGAGCTTAATTTTTGGGAAGTGTGAGAGACTTGATTTGTGGATTTTGGGAAAATTGGAAGGATGAATCTGAGACCAGGGGTCGATCCCAAATGAGGAAACAATTAGCTTTATCATAACTTTAAATATTCCTTGAACAAAACCTAATAACTTACTGGACTCTTTTTGGATTATTGGCTTGGAGCTGTAATAAGTGGAGGAGATCTATTAAATGAAAAGATTATATGAAATTTAGAGAGTGACCTGCAAGACTTTAAAATGAAATGAGGAACGGTTATAGTGGAGAGTGCAGTGAGATTGTAAATCAGAGACATTGCTCAGCAAGATAGTGCTTCCAGCAAGAAGTTCCTTCTTGGTGAAGGAACTCCCTGATTTAGAAACGAAGAATTGAACAGCTATATCAAGACACTTTATGCCTTTAACTCCTACTGATTGTATTAATTATTTCCGAACACCAACTCAACTGTTCTTCGGAAGTGGTAAAGGTGATTCATATATGATTTAATTGATATATTAGTAAATGTTGAAGTTCATATCTAGGTTTAAAACATAGAAAAAAAGGAGGTGATAATTAATTTATTATTTAAGTATTGGTATTTGATTATAGGCATTGATTGTATTAGATTAATTAATTGTGATTAATTGTGATTACTATAGATTAAATAATTAACTGTTGTAATTAACTCTTATATTAACTGCAAGGTTAATATATCTTCAGTTAGATTTGTAAACATTTGAAATACTATTCTATAATATTGATATTTAGATTAGGAATTTCATAGCACTTATAGATGTACAGATTAGAACTACTTAAAATATAAATAGAGGAATTTGATACAATATTAAGATCTAGAAACCCAGGTGTTTGATTTAGAAAATAGCCTTAAAACTGTTTTGGAGAATTATATATTGATAAGAATGATTAGTTTATTAACATATTAATTAATTAGAGCAGTAGCCATTACCATTTGATATTATTCAATAGCGAATGCTAATTTGGGATAATGTATTTAGTATAATACAAAAACAGAAACAAATTTTACAAGAAATGACCTCTACAACTAAAATAACACTTAAATCTGGGAAGATTACCTTAGCACAAACAACTGCAGTGGAATCGTCCTCAGTGATGGCACAAAAGAGAATTGAGAAAACATTATCTGGAGAGAAACAACCTCCCATCATGAATGCCAATATCCAAGCGACTCTTCTTACATTACAAGAATCTATACTGAAACTTCCGGAAATAATGATGAAAAACCATACTGAAACAAATGATTTAAAAAAGAGAGATGGGGAACTTAAAGGGAGAAATGAAATTAGACATCTCAAAGCTGGATCTAAAAATTGAAATAATACAGCAAGCATTAGAGAGAAACGAATCAACAATAAAGGAGGTTGAGAAAAGGATGGAACAAATTGAGAAGAATCTGGAAATGGTTGGTGAGCAAGTAAGAAACATGAGCAAAGAAATGGATGACTCCTTGATCTATCTGGAATTGGACAAGGCCACAGCATATCTGAGATTCCAGAACATAATGGAATCTAAAGAAGAGGATTTGGAACAAATGATGGCAGGAATATTAGCAGAAGTGTTGGAAAAAGATAAGGATAATATTCTAAAAGAACTAGATGAAGTCTACAGAGTGAGCACAAATGATGCAAAACATCATAAATATCCAAATGAGGTCCATGTAAGATTTGCCAGAAGAAAGGTTCAGGATGTTAAATATAAAATATCTAGAGAAGAAACAATTACGTATAAAGGAAAAGAAGTCTTGGTGCTTAAACAAATTCCAAGAAGAGAAAGAGAGAGCAAAGGCAAGACTATAAATCCTTGGCGAACCAATTAAACAAAAAAGGCATTATATTTAGATGGCTAATCCCAGAGGGGATGTTAATTTCAAGGGAAGAAAGAAAAATCAGAATAGATTCCATGGAAAAAGCCCAAGAATTCTATGAACGATAAGTAGGCCCTGAAGAATCGAGTAGTAAAGATGAACTAGAATCAAATTCGTAAGATGATCAAGACTATCAAAAGAATAGAAATAGAAATTTTAGGGATTCAAAAAACATACAATAACAACAAGAGAGAGAAGAACCAAAGACACATAATCAGCTACAAAGAGAGACAGGAGTAACTACAAGACAAAGAGCAAGAATCAATTAGGTAATGGACGAGGAAAAGAAAATATTATCAATTAATATAAATGGCCTGAACTCTAGGATAAAAAGAATACTAACCAAACTAATTAAACAAAATGCAGATATAATATGCTTACAAGAAACTTATATAAGGAAGGAAGATGAAAAATATCTAAAATGCCCCACGCTAGGGAATTTGTATATGTCACCAGCAGACCTCGGGAAAAAGAGAGGGATAGCAGTATACGTGAAAGAGGATATAAAAGCAGAGCTAATTTGGACAGATCCTAATGGAAGAATTCTGATGTTACAAATTTGGATTAAATCAATCCCAATTCTACTAGTAGTAATTTATGCTCCTAACAACCAAAAAGAATTTTTTAAACAACTTCATGGAAAAATAGTGGAACTAGAAAAAAGGAATATTTGTATCTTGGGGGACTTCAATGCCATTGTGGACCATCAGAAAGATCACAGTTGTGGTGGGGGGGGAAAGGAGAAATAGAGAATTACCGAACGCATGTGAGGAAATAATGATTGAACTAAATTTGATAGATATGTGGAGGAAATTAAATCTGGAGAAAAAGCAATTTACATTTTATTCCAATCCACATCAATCATGGACACAAATTGATATGGTGTGGATGAATGGTGAGCTACCAAATGAGTTAAAAGAGATTGACATTTTACCTAACGAATGGGCAGATCATAATCTGATTCAGATAGTGTGGAAAGGTAGGAAAAAACCAAGGAAAAGGTGGACTCTAAATACACAGCTAACTAAAGAGAAAGAATTTATGAATAAACTTAAGGAGGAATTAGACTACTTCTTAAAAGAAAATAATAATGAGGCAACCACAAAACAGAATATTTGGGACACAATGAAGGCAATAATAAGAGGCACAACAATATCATACATTGCTAGGAGAAATAAAGAAAAATATGCCCAACAAAACAAATTAAAACAAAGAATTAGAAATCCAGTTACAAAACACCACAAAAGATTGTAAATTGCAAAACCAGTTGATAATAACTAAACACAAATTAAATTAAATTGAATAGGAAGGAATGGTTTCAATGTTGAATATAGTTAGATAGATATACTTTGAACAGGCCAATAAACCAGGAAGATGGTTGTCCTATAAATTTAAAAAAAGAGAAACAGAAAAGATTGATTTACCAATTAATAGATGAAAATGGGGATGCCCAACAGGGCATAGACCAGAAAAAAGAAATTGCATGTAAATTTTTGAAGACCTTTATAAAAACAAGGAGGCAAATGAGGACATGATAAGAAACTATTAGGGTGCAATAAAAGATAAAATAATAGGGGAGGAGATGAAGGAAATGTTAATTAGAGAGATTATGTGGCCTGAGCTAAAAACAGCAATAGAAAATCAAAAGAACAATGAAACCCCAGGACCTGATGGGATTCCAGGGGAACTATATAAGAAAATAGGAGAACAAATAGGACCTCTCGTGATGGAAGTATATAATGAGGTTCTACTTGCAGCTAGAATACCGGATTCATGGAAGGAGATACTGATCTCGTTGATCCCGAAAGAAGACTCAGATTCATGACTCATACAAAATTATAGACCAATCTCTCTGTTAAATACTGATTATAAAATATTTTCTACAATAATAGCAAATAGACTAAAAAGACACTGAATGAATATATACATAAAGATCAAAATGGATTTCTTCCCAATAGACAAATTATGAACAATTTAAGAATAGTGTTAAATGCCTTGGAATACTACAAAGCCCATCCAGAAAAACAAATAGCCCTTGTATTCTTGGATGCATAGAAGGCCTTTTTACAACCTAACCTGGCAATTGCTAATTCAACAAATTTACAATATGAATTTAGGCACTAAATTCAAAAACATTGTGACTACAATTTATGACTCACAAAAGGTGAATATTATAATTAACGGAGAGTATATGCGCTCAATAAAAATAGAGAAAGGAGTTAGGCAGGGATGTCCATTATCTCCCCTGCTCTTCATAATATCTTTGGAAACATTGCTTACACAAATTAGACAGAACCCTGGAATAAAAGGGATAAAAATTAAGAAAAAAGAATAGAAACTGCAGTCATTTGTGGATGATATGGTTTTTTGTTTTTTTGTTTTTATAGAGGAACCAATTGAAACAGGTCAAGAACTACTGAAAGAGTTAGATCAATTTGGGAAAGTAGCAGGACTTAAAATTAATAGGGAAAAAATGAAATTAATAACTAAAAATCTAACAGAAAAACAGAAATTAAAACTGGAAAGGATAATGGGACTACAAGTGGTAAAAAAAAATTAAATATTTAAGAATTTGGTTGACAGCTCATTGCAAAACCCTGATGGAAAATAATTATAGTAAATTATTACAACAAGTCAAAAAAGACTTAGAGCTGTGGCTTAAATTGCAAATCTCTCTATTAGGGAGGATTGCTACTATTAAAATGAACATTCTTTCTAAATTTATCTATTTATTCCAAACAATACCAATAAAAATACATAAAAATTATTTTGTGGAACTTAATAGGATAACCACCAAATTTATTTGGCAAGGCAAAAAACCGAGGATAAATCTAAAGGCAATGCAAATTATGAAGAGCAGGTGGGGTGGGTATGACACTCCCAAATTGGGAACTGTACTATAGCACAGCCTCCTTACTTTGATTGAAAGAATGGGTAAACTTGTCGAATAAAAGAATCCTATTCCTAGAAGGCCATGACTTACAGAGGGGGTGGCATGCATTTTTATGGGACACCGGAAAAACCAAACAGAATTATTTTCACAGACATGTAATTAGAGACTCTTTATTGGCTAATTGGAATAAAATTTAAAAAAATTACCTAAAAATCCCAATTTGGATCTCAACGATGGAGGCGATAATACATCCAAATAATTTGGATCTTAACAAGATGATAAAATTCAAAGACCTTCTAAATGCACAAGGAATTTTAAAATCTTGGCAGGAGCTCCAAGAACATGGGCTACGAGTAGACCAGTGATCTTACCTGCAAATTCAAAATAGATACAGTTAGGATAAGAAAAATTTCGGAATTTATGATAAGCTACAACAACTAGATAAAATCTTATTAAGTCCAGACAAAAAATATATAACCAAATTCTATAGTTATCTATTAGAGATAGAATTAGAAGAGGAAGTAGTCAAAGGCAACATGATAGCTTGGAGTAGTAATATAGGACATAGCATCACATTATCAGAATGAGAAAAGGTCTGGATCAGGAATAATAAAATCAGCAACATATAAAGAAAATGCCTATAAAATGTTTTATAGATGGTACCTCTCCCCTTTGAGAATAACGAAGATTTCTCCTAACATGAATCCAAATTGCTGGAAATGTAAAAAGAAACACGGAACATTCTTTCATATGTGGTGGTCCTGCACTGAAACCCAAAGATACTTGCGTAGAATGAAAAAAATGGATAGAGGAAATAACGATGGAGCAAATTGAATTAAAACCATTTCTATTAATGGTTTAATTCCATTTCAAATTGAATTAAAACCATCTTTCTATTAGGGATATTTAATAGACAATTTTCTAAAAAAGCTAAATATATAATATTGCATATTCTTACTGCAGCCAGATTAGCCTTTGCACAGTGTTGGAAACAAGCTGACATTCGAACGGAGGAAATGATCATTCAGAAAATGACAGCCTGTGCAGAGATGGATAAATTAACCCTAGCACTTAAGGATAAAGAATCATCAGTTTATCATAAAAGCTGGCAATGTGGCTATGATTGGATAGAACAAAAATAGAAAATATATTAGTAAATATTGTTAAATTGTAATAGAGGTAGTAATTACACATTCGCAATAAGACTTCTTTGTAAATATGGCACCAGTAATGATAACAAATAAGGAACCACAGACTGTTGATAATGGAATTGTTTGTTTTTATTCATTTTCTTTTTATTTCCCTTTTTATTTTCTTTATGTTGTGTATGTGTTTTTATTATTTTAGTTGTATAATCAATAAAGTTTGTTTTTTCTTTAAAAAAAAAAGCATGCTATTTAACTGAAGGCCAACAAGTAACTATATATACTGATAGCTGATATGCCTTTTTAGCTGTACATACCCATGCCACCTTGTGGAAAACTCGAGGCTATGTAGGAGCTGATGGAAAAATTTTAAAGATAAAACCCCTTCTGGAAGATTTGATGGAAGCTATTCACCTACCTAAAGCCACTGCAATCATCCATTGCCATGGACATAAAACTGACTCTGGTCTAGTCTCTAGGGGCAATAAGGCAGCAGACTATTGGGCTAAACAGGCTGCCTTGGGCCCAGAGTCAAAAATTTGTGTAGTTGCATTAGAAGGTTCTTCTTCCAGAAGAACCTATTGATTATTTTCCTCCTTTGTACTATGGTAGAGACAAGTTAGAAGCAGATGGTCAGTGGAAAGATGGCTGGTGGATAGTAAGGGACAAAGTACAACTGCCTAGGCAGCTAGCTTGGCCAATAGTGAGACATGTCCAGCAGGCCACTCATGCAGGTTCAAGAATAATGAAGAGATGGCTCGAGAAAAGATGAGAATGTGAGAAGGTTGTGTAAGGTAGAAATGGATCATTTTGAGATATGTCAGAAGAATAACCCCATAAGAGGAGCCAAAATCCCACAAGGAAATATCAGAGCATCATGCTATCCAGGAGAAGCATGGCAAGTTGATTTCACAGAAATGTCGAAGAAAGGAGCTAAGAACAACCTTTTGGTCTTAATCAATGGCCAGAAGCCATCCCCACAGCCACACAAACAGCTAAAGAAGTTGTCAAAATCATGATAGAAGTAATCATCCCTAGATTTGGAGTACCAAATATAGAATCTGACAATGGTAGACATTAGAATATAGAATCTGACAATGGTAGACATTTTACATCCCATGTAGTTCAGGGAGCGAGTAAATACTTAGGGATTAACTGACATCTTTGTTCAGCTACAGACCCCAAGTTTCGGCTTTCGCAGAATGTCTTAACTGAACATTAAAGATCCATTTAGACAAGTTATGCCAGGAGACCCATTTGCCTTGGCCACAGGTCTTGCCCATTGCTTAAACCAGAATCAGGGCATTACCTCGAGGACAGTGAAAACTGTCACCCTTTGAGATGCTCTATGGTAGACCTTTCTCATCACAGTCAATATCAAGGGATGAAGGAGAGATAAATATGTAACACAATATTTGCAGAACCTGGCCCAGATTTTGGCTTGTATTTCCCAACAGGTGCAAGAAGCATTGCCACCAGTAACAACAGTGCCACCATGTGTTCAACCTGGAGAGTGGGTTCGAGTAAAGGAACTCTTCTCTAGTGCCAAGTGGTCCAACCCTCAGCAGGTTCTTCTCAGCACACCCATGGTGGCTAACGTTGAAGGTTTCAAAACTTCCACGTTTCTAGAATAAAGAAGATTCCACCACCCCAGTGGCAATGTCAACCCATCACCAATCTGAAGCTCCATTTGCAATGAACTCCAGCTTCACCTGCAGATCTTTTTGATGACCTGGAATCCTGACTACCTGCTGTTTGCTTTTATAGCAATTTGTTTTTTGCTTTGTATTATTGCTGCCTGATGAAATTGCTGCACCTCAAGAAGAAAAGCTGTGTGTGTGTGTGATTAAAGCCACAGTGAACTTCACTACCCTAAGTGTTCAACTATTTGAGGTGTCCACTGCCTCTTCTGGCTCGTTTTATTCCTTGGGAGGCATTGTCAACTCTATTTGTTATTGAGGATTCTATTTATCACAATGTCTTGCCATCAGAAGAACATGACAGTGGTGACTACAAACTATTGCTCCAGCTCTTTTCACCTGAAAAGGATTTTGATTATATGACCTTGTTTGATACCTGTGGTAAGATCAGTTGTTACTAGCACAATTTCTGGAATAACACTTTGGCTTCAGGAGGACCTGACAAGCCTGCCAAGGTTCTTACTTTGACACCAGTACCCCAGCAATATTCACCATTGTTTCAGCAATAGGAAGCATCCTATCGTCATTAAAAGGGAGGATATGAAGGGATTGGAGCATAAACAGAGTGTATATACCCTATAACAGAGTGTGTCTGACCCAATCTTTGATTTCCTTGCAGAGCTGGGAGCTGAGCTAATTGCAGAGATAAAAACTACTAGGTGAACTGCCAACCTTAGCTTAGCAAAGTAACTACTTGAGAAATGCAAAATGCATCCAAATTCTTATAACTAACTTAGAATGTATTCTTCCCAGTAACTTAAAATGTGAGAAATGAAACTTTGAGCTAAAATGTATTTCTTTCCAATCCATCTAAATAAGGTTCCTTTGTTTGCAGAAATGCTGAGAAAATTTCATGAGCTTTGCTTGATATGAAATAATGTTTCCAGAGCAATTATGGTGCTAGCTGTGTAATCTATAAAAGTTCAAGGAAACGTTTTTGCGTGCGCCTGTTTTCCTTTCTCTCTGCCTTGCTGTTCAGGGTGGGAGACTGAAAGGTCATCCAGTTTTTGCTTTCTGATCAGAAAATAAAGCTGATTATCAGTAGCCTCATGTTCAGAGTTTCATTGGATTTATTAGATTCTGAACTGCACTCGAAAAATCTTACACTATAAAACAGGTCACAGGAAGCTCTTATTACGAGATAGAAATTTCCACATTTCTTGCACACTTTGATATATTTTCCCCTAAGTATTTTCTTTTTGACATAAATCACCTGAGGGAGGTACTAACGAAGTTCAAAAACGTGGGGCTAAAAGTTAAAAAAGAAAAATGCCAACTGCACACCGAGAGGGTTGAATTCCTGGGGTACCTTTTTGGATGGGCACAGAATTCACCCAACCGAGAAAAAAATCAGAGCAATCAAGGAAGCCCCTAGACCAAAGAACAAAACAGAACTGCAGGCATTTCTAGGACTGCTTAACTTCTATAATGTTTTCCTGACCCAGAAGGCGACCGCGGCGGAGCCTTTGCATAGGCTTTTAGACAAGGCGGCCATGTGGAACTGGGAGAAATGCGAGGAAGCCGCATTCATCAAAACCAAGGACCTGCTCACCTCGGATGCCGTCCTCATCCAATACAACGAGACCCTACCACTAGCAGTTACATGCGATGCATCACCCTTTGGCATCGGCACCATTCTCAGCCACACTCTCCCCGACGGAAAAGAAGCACCCATCACCTTCTTTTCCAGGACCCTCTCCAAACCGCAATGGAAGTACAGTCAACTGGACAAAGAGGCCCTGGCTATCATCACTGCAGTGAAGAGGTTCCATGAGCAACTCTACGGCAGGACCTTCACCATCATCACCGATCACAAGCCGCTGCTGGGAATCCTGGCAGGAAACAGGGCCACCCAAAACATTCTATCGCCAAGAATGACAAGGTGGTCCGAGTTCCTTGCCACCTACAGTTATGGGCTCACGCACTGACCCGGTAAGACGATCACCCACGCAGATGCCTTGAGCTGCATGCCGCTACCCGACCTGGAGACCGACCCAGCACCCACAACATCCACCCTGAGCATAGAGACTCTACCTGATCTACCTGTAACCGCATCAGACATTGCCCACAAAACTAATAAAGACAAGTGTCTGGCACGGGTATTACATTGGGTAGAGAAGGGGTGGCCGGGAAAAGATGACGATGAAACATTCAGGACATTCTGGAACCAGCAAACAGAACTGTAATTACAAAAAGGTTGCTTACTATGGGGGGATAGGGTTGTTATTCTAGAAAAATTACAAGGGAAGGTATTGGACTTATTACACGAGGGGCACCTGGGTATCGTTAAAACAAAAGCCCTGGCCAGGAGTTATGCCTGGTGGCCAGGGATGGACAAACAGATTGAGGCTTGGGTGGCAGCATGCAAACGGTGCCAAGAAACCAGGCCGAGCCCTCCCACCGCACCAATCCTGGAATGGGAAACCCCCAGTGGACCATGGTCCAGGATTCACATAGATTTTGCCAGGCCCACGAAGGGACACACATTCCTCATCACGGTAGATACTTACTCCAATTGGTTGGAGGTAAGCAACATGAAAACCACCACCATGGAGGCTGTCACCAAGGAACTCAGCAAGCTGTTCACAACCCACGGCCTCCCAGACATCATCGTATCGGATAACGGGCCCCAATTCACCTCACTGGAATTCAAAAAATTCCTAGCAGAGCAGGGAATACAGCATGCACTGACAGCGCCAGTACATCCAGCGGTGAATGGGAGGGCAGAACGAATGGTTCAATTTAAAAAAAAAAACAATCCAAAAAATAGAAAACGGGGAAATCCAAGAAAAAATAATTAAAATGCTTTTTATACAACTCATAACCCCAAACACAACAACCAACAAAAGCTCGGCAGAGCTACTAATGGGGAGGAAATTAAGGTCCCCACTCGACAAACTACACCCCACGTACAACCCAGAAAAACCCCCAAACTCCTCAAGCAAACACCGAACATTTACACCAGGCGACACGGTATATGCAAAGAACCTTACCGGGGACCCACTCTGGGTACCAGCAACCATAACCCAAGTGACAGGTCCCCACTCGTACCGGCTACAGACAGCCGACGGACGAGCATGGAAGAGACACATCGATCAATTAAGATTGAGAACCTACACGGGAAATACAACTGACATGCAAACACACACAGAAGAAACCTCAGGAGGAAGGGGAAACTCAGATACCAACCAAGAGGGGCGGGGGAACCCAGAAAACCAAAACAACCACCCCCCACAAAAAGAAAACCAACCATACTCACCAGCAGAACCACCGATGGAGGACCAACTCGAAGCCTCACCCGGAAGGAGCAGACCAGCAAGCTCAACCATCCTGGAAAGACCAGGCGGGAACAGCAGGAACTGCAGCTCAACCAACCCGGGTAGACCGGGAGGGAGCTGCAGAGAAAGGCCGGGCCCAACCTTCCAGGCGGTTCCATCAGGAAGGCAAGGAGCAACACAGAACCCGTCCAAACTGCTCGCATACCAGGCACCAACTAACCTGCGCAGTTCCAGTAGACAAGTAAGGAGCCCCGCCTACTTACGGGACTATGTTACGTAGGAACATACCAAGAGGGGAGGGGTGTTCTGTATAGTTAATTTGCATTCTTGTAAATACACTTTCCGATTGGCTAACAAGCGCGGTAACCCGATTGGCCAAACAGGCCGCGGCTGATTGGCCAAGATGAAACCCCCATGATTGGAGGAAACCGATCACGGGGAATTCAAAGCAATGTCATTGGCCACGGCTTGGCCGGCCAAGTCGATATAAGCTGTGGTCTAGCCTAGCTGCCCCGAGCCGATCTTGGGACTTAGTAAAAGAGCTGAACTAAGTCATGGGCTCCCGAGTTTCCTTCCAGCGACGGATGTAACACTTTTCTTGAAAGCCTCCAGTGATAAAGCTCCCACAACTTCCAAGGTCAAGTTGTTCCATTGGTTGATTGTTCTCACTGTCAGAAAGTTTCTCCTTATTTCCAGGTTAAATCTCTCCTTGTTCTGTTTCCATCCATTATTCCTTGTCTGGTTTATAGGTACTTTAGAAAATAGCTTGACCCTTTCCTCTCTGTGGCAGCCCCTCAAATATTGGAACACTGCTATCAAGTCTCTCCTGGTCCTTCTCTTCACTAGACTCTTCAGTCTATGTGACATAACCAGGTTTTGAGGGATAGAGTCAACCTGTCTTTGAAGGAAGAGAATGTTCCATAGGGTAAGTGCCCTATCAGAGAAGGCCTGCATTCTTGGACCACCAATTGCAGATGGTACTCATAACATACTTTCTTTGCTGGAAGTAATGGACTGATTGAAGTCATTGGGGAGAGTGGTCCTTCAAATAATGGGAATTCATCTCATGTAGGGATTCAAAGGTCAAAAACATTTGGACCTGGAATTGGAATTGGAAATTAAACTGGTAGCCAATGCAGATTGTGGAGCACAGATATAACATGCAAACATATATTGCCCATACGATTCCACTCTGGAGCAATTGAAGCTTCTAAATACTTTTCAAGGACAACCCGAGGTATAGTCAATGGTGGGCTGCTATGGGTTCTCCCCAGTTCAGGTGAACCTGTAGCTAATGTTATGGCTGGTTTGGCAAACTGGCAAATCCAACCCCTGGCTGGCCTCACCCACCCCATCCTGCCACTCCCACCCTGCCCTGCCCAGGAGTCTCCATGCTGCCTGTTTTGGATGTGAGGTACATGCAGGGCCCATGTAGAGTTTGGGGAGGGCAAAAAATGGGCCTGCTTGAGACTCTAGAAGGGTGGAAATGAGCCCATTTCTGGGCTCCAGAGGGCCTTTGGAGCTCAGGGGAGATCATTTTCATCCTCCCTTGAGCCTGGGGAGGGTGCAGGAAGCTGACTTGGCCATGCCCACCATGGCCATGCCCACCCAACAACTGGGCAGAGAACTGATTACTGAAATTTTTGAAGCCCATCTCTGGGTACAGTGCATTGCAATAGTTCATCTGGACTTGACTGGGGCCTGAGAATCTTTGAGCACAGCCTGCTATTTTAGGGGATGATCCACACAAGACAAAGTTGTACAAAGACCCTCCTAGCCATAGATACCACCTGTTCTCTGAGCAGGACTTGTAAATATCAGGAAGACCCCCAGATTGTACACCAGGTCTGTCTGAGGCAGGTTCACCCAATCTAACACCAAAATTGTATAGTCCTTAAAATGCAGAACCACTCAGCCTTGACACTGTTGAGATATTTTAGTTCTGGTTTCTTATGAAAAAGTGGGATTGCTTCTAATAAAGGCAACATAATCAGCAAAATGAACAAACTCAAAGCAAGAAAAGGAAATGCCAGGGTTCCAACAAATGCTCTTATCTCAGGACCTCTATGGACTTTCAGAGTAAGCAAATTCTACAGTCTTTTTCACTTAATGTTTATTTGTTTCTTCTCAGCTTTTCTATATCTCGGCACCTATTCTTTTGAATTAGAAGCTATTCAAAGAAAGCAGATGTAAACAGATCTGGTCAAGTAACTACTTGAGTTTTAATTGAGTTTTGAGCTATGGGCTAAATAAGACTTTTAAGATACTTCATTTTGTTTTTTAGGAAAAGAGTGAATATGAATTGCTAGGTCACCATTCTTTAAGACACAAGGATTTAATAAAATGAAAAACAAAGAATTAAAAGATATCTTCAATCTATTAAGTAAAATAAGAATAGAATTTACAGGGTTGTAATTTTTTTAGAAAGATAGCTTCAGCGTCCAACTTCAAACTAAGTTTATTTGAAAGACAGAATTAGAGATTTATCTTCAGGGATCTTTATAACTTAAAAGATTATAGCTGAAGGAGTTTAGAAAGGAAAGCAGCATAAAACATGGTGCTCAAGGAATACCAATCTGAAATTTGAAGTGTTTTATCTTAAATTATAACAGTGATTCAGAAGAAATATGGATTCTTCATTCCCAACTGAGTCATTTACTGTAGAATTAGTTTCTCAAAGATTCTGAGAAATTCCACACTGCAACCTAAGCTGTTGGTCTCTCTTGCAGTTTCTAGTTGGTTCTTAAGCCAATTTCTGAAATTCCAGTTTGGACTGTAATGAGTGGACATTGGGGCCAGGATGATTTGAATCTGTAGGAACTGATTATTCTCCAACATTTTGCCTTTTTTATCTGTTCAGGGAAGCTCAACCTGTTGAATGCTTCTATAAGGCTCTGCTTTTCCTTTTTGCATTTGTGTTTGCTGCCAGGTGTCTGAATTAGCAGATGTAATAGATTTTATTCCACAGTATCATCACCCTTCTATCCCCTACAGCATTATCCTAACTCTGATGCTACAGAGATCAAAGCAATAGGGGATAGCTTGTTCCATTATTCGTATATTCTTCTGTAGGTCCACGGAAATTAGCCAGAAAAGAAGAATTAATAATTAAGCTTCTATCAATCAGGATAGAGTTAGAAGAGACCCTGGTCTTCTACCCAACCACTTGTTCAAGCAGGAGGCTCTATACCATTTCAGACATGTGGTCTTCTTGTCTTTTCTTAAAAACCTTCAGTGATGAAACACCTACACCTTTCAAGGGCAAGCTTTTCCAACAGATCCTCACTGTCAAGAAGTTTCTCCTTAATTCCAGATTGCTTCTCCCCTTGATCAGTTTCCATTCATTGTTTCTTGGCTTGCCTTCTGGTGCATGGGTTTGTTAAGAACAGATCATGCCAAACCAATCTTATTTCATTCTTCAACAGAGTAACTAAGTTAGTAGACCAGAAAAATACTGTGTATATAATTTATTTAGATTTCAGCAAGGCATTTGACAAAATAGACCACAACCTACTTCTTAGTAATCTAGAAAAAAGTGGAATAGTTAGCACCACCACTAGATGGACTCTCAACTGGCTGGCAAACCATACTCAATGATTAATCCTTAATGAGTCTAAGTCTACATGGAGGGAAGTAAGCAGTGGGGTGCCACAAGATTCCATCTTAGGCCCAGTACTCTTCAATATCTTCATTAACAACTTAGAAGAGGGACTAGAAGGAGAACTTACCAAATTTGCAGATGATACTAAGCTGGCAGGAATAGCTAACACCCAAGAAGATAGTCTCAAGATCCAGATGGATCTTGACAGACTAGAGCACTGGGCCATATCTAACAAAATGAAATTCAATGTAGAGAAAAGTAAAGTCCTACACTTAGGCAAGGAAAACCAAAAGTACACATATAGACTGGGTGAAACCAGGCTCAATAGCAGTAACTGTGAAAGGGATCTTGAAGTCTTAGTGGACAACTAGCTAAATATGAGGCAGCAGTGTGCAGCAGCAGCCAAAAAAGCTAATGCAATCGTGAATTGTATCAACAGAGGGATACAATCAAGATCAAGGGAATTACTAATACCACTCTATAAAGCCTTAGTAAGACCACATTTAGAGTACTGCATCCAGTTTTGTTCACCACATTATAAAAAAGATGTTGAGACTCTATAAAAAGTACAGAGAACAACCAGGATGATTAGGGGACTGGAGGCTAAAACATACAATGAATGGTTGCAAGAACTGGGCTTGGCTAGTCTACTAAAGAGAAGGACCAGGGGAGACATGATAGCAGTCTTCCAATATTTGAGGGGCTGCCACAGAGAGGAAGGGGTCAAGCTATTTTCTGAAGCATCTGTAGGCCAGATGGGGAATAATGGATGAAAACTGAACAAGGAGAGATTTAACCTAGAAATAAGGAGAAACTTTCTGATAGTGAGAACAATCAACCAATGAAACAGCCTGCCCTCGGAAGTTGTGGGAGTGCCATCACTTGAGACTTTCAAGAACAGATCGCATGGCCATTTGTCAGAAATGGTGTAGGGGGAGGGTTGGACTAGATGACCTACAAGTTCCCTTCCAATTCAGATTATCTGTAAAATCTGTTTGGATAAATAAGTTGACTCCCTCTTCTTTGTGGAAGCTCCTCAAATACTGGAATACTGACATCATGTCACTCCTAGTTCCATTTCTTTAGACTGGCCATACCCAATTCCTGCAACAATTTGTTTAGGAGAGGTAAAAAGAAAAGTGGAATACATTTGGAACATAGTCTTGCCATTGAATATTGCATTACCTTCCTAAAAACTTTATTATTAGTATTTGTTACTTGGAGCAACACTCTGTGAATGAAGTATGTAATTATTCATAAATACTGTATTACATAGACTGTAGTCAAAAATGTTTAATAGACTAGAAATACTGGCACCATATTGTAAAAAAATTAATTGCAATCGTAGGCAAAAATCACTACTTTTTTTTCAACACTGTTCTATGCATCATAGACTTGTTTTCTGAAGACTTTCCTTACTTGCAATCTCATCATAAAATTTTACCAGCATGTCCTTTCCTTTGTCTTCACAGTGAAGGAGATCAATGAGAATCCACAAATCTTGCCCAATGTTACCTTCGGATTTCACATCTATGACAGCTACAATAATCCAATGATGACTTATTGGACCACTCTGGACATGGTCTTCAAATCACATATATTTGCCCCCAACTACAGATGTGGCACCAGGAAAAATCTCATGGCTATCATTGGAGGACTTGGATCAGATACTTCATCCCATATAGCAGACATGGTAGATTTTTACAAGATTCCACAGGTGAGTCTAGGGGACTTGACCTGTTCCTTTTAATTGATGAAAAGATTAACCAATTGATGAAGGATAACCAAGAGCATTTTTAGTGTTCATTCTCACAAATCTCACTTAAGATTTAAGTGACTCAAAATCAAAATTAGATTCCATGGTGAATACATAACAGAATAATAGAGTTGGAAGGGACCTTGGAAGTCTTGTAGTTCAACCCTGCTCAAGCAGAAGACCCTATGGCATTCCTGACAAGTGATTGTCCAGTCTCTTTTTAAAAATCCTCCAGTGATGGAGCACCCACAACTAATAAGTCAGGCTAAGTGCTCTCTTTTTTCCCTGTTCTTTAGGGTCTAGCTAAAATAAAGAAAATTGTTCTTGTAATTTTTCCTGCATTTATTACTGCAATTATTGGGACATTCATCCATTCATCCATTCATCCATTCATCCATCCATTCATTCATAGAGTCAACTAGGAAAGATATTTGTGCAGAAAAAGGAAAAGTAGCACTCAAATGCCTTATCACTTATGCTGGCTGAGTAATTTTCAGTTACTCCCTAAGTCTTAGTTAAAACTTTCTTGCTAGCTTCTTGCCTGGATAAGTCCCTACAGTATTCTTGGCAAGATTGTAGAAGTGGTTTGCTATACTTCATAGGGCTAACCCAAGATCATCCAGCTGGTTTTGTGCCTAAGGTTGGACTAGAAGTCTTCAAATTGCTAGTCTGACACTTTAACCACTGTGGCATATTGGCTTTTTTTTTTTTGATAATAGTTTTCATGATAAAATATGTATTCCCCATATACATTCTCAAAGATCCATTTCATCCCAGGCACTTTTTTTTTTTGAATTATTACAATCTGGGAGATGGTACAGGATAATAAAAACAAGGACAAATAGGTTGAAAAACAACTTCTATCCCTAAGCAGTAGCATTATTGAATTCTATTGTACAGTGCAATATCAAGGGGTTTCAATTCATTGTATAGAATGTGAAGAATATGTGTTTATATTTATTTTCATAATCATAATGTATACTGAAGGTGGTATTTAATTTTGTTGTATGATGTGCAATAACAATAAACTAAACTAAACCATATTCTGTTGAATAGAATTGACTCCATTGTGTTGTGTTGTGTTAAAATGCTGCTGGCATTTTAATAAATTTACTGTTAGGTTGAATGAAATAATGATTCTCCAGAAATGTCTACATTTTCAAACATTTGAGAAGTTATGGATAAGGACTAAATTCTGATATATCTATGCAATTTTTGAAATGATCCATAAAAATGCATAAGGCAAAATGAAAACTCTCTTCAACTTCATGGCTTGGTATTTTCTTGTAGCTCACATACGGATCATTTCCTATGGGAGAAGTTGATACCAGTCAATCATCTTCACTTTACTTTATGGCCCCAAATGAGGCCCCCCATATATAGGGATTATCCGATTACTTCAGCATTTTGGATGGAAATGGATTGGGCTCTTTGTTGCAGACACCGAGAGTGGAGAACATTTTTTGAAGAAATTGGAGCTCTTGTTTTTCCAGCAGGGAATTTGTTTATCTTTTATACAAAGATTTCCAAAATTGTTGCGTTTGGATGACTTGGGCGAATTTAGCAATGTAATATTTGATTTTTATACACATTTCACAGACATTCAAACAAATGCATACATCATGTATGGAGAATCTTTGACCTTAGCCTGGCTGACAGCTCTCAAATATATATGGGAAGCTGCAAACCCAGGAAAGGCATACATAAGCAAGGTGTGGATCACCACCAGCCAAATTGATTTTACATTAACAGGAACCCAAAGGGTATGGAATCTCCAATTTTATGATGGGGCCATTGCCTTTCAAATTCATTCAAGGGAAAATATGGAATTTGAGGAATTTCTCCGGTCCATAAAATCTTACATAGGACAAGGAGATGGATTTCGAAACCATTTTTGGGAGCAAGCATTTGACTGTTTTTTCCCTAATTCAGGATTGGCGTCATTGGGAAGTCAAGAATGCACTGAGGAAGAAGGCCTGGGAAACCTTCCTGAATCTCTGTTTCAATTAAAGATAATAGGGCACAGCTACAGCATCCATAATGGGGTTTATGCCACGGCTCATTCTTTGCATGGTATGCTATCCAAGAGATCCAATTTGAGAAAAATTTTGATAGATAAAGTGGCTGAATCTCCAGAACTACAATCTTTTAAGGTAACATTTATCCAACAAACTTTTCTATCAATGAAGAATTTTATAAAGAATAAATTAGCTCACAAAATTAGCTAAACCTTAATTAATATGTTGTTCAAGTAGCTATTATGTCAAGCCTGAAGCTGACCTGACTGTAGCTTGTTCTCCTTTCTCTCTGCATGTGGGTCTTTCCTATTGGGGTTTCTTTCCACATGGCTTCATGCTGACACAGCTTGGAGCTGAAATGGGGTAGAGGTAGATGTGGGCTTGTAGTCAACATAGCTTTCCAAAGAGTCAGGGACATTCCAATGGCTGGCCAGGAAGGGGAGAAGAGATATAACCAGGCAACCAGCTAGTATCCAGATTGAACAATGTGATTTATTGTTTTGGGAAAAAAGGACATGTTTACTTTTTAATATGGTGGAAAGCGTGGGGCAGGTATAGTATATGTGGTAACTTGCTCAATAGCAGTAACTGAGAGACGGATCTTCGAGTTCTAGTTGACAACCATTTAAATATGAGCCTGCAGTGTACAGCAGCTGCCAAAAAAAGCTAATGCAATCCTAAATTGCATTAACAGAGAGATAGAATCAAAATCATGTGAAGTATTAATACTGCTTTATAAGGCCTTGGTAAGGCCATACTTGAAACAGTGCATTCAGTTTTGATCACCATGATGTGAACAAGATGTTGAGACTCTAGAAAGAGTGCAAAGAAGAGAAATAAAAATGATTAGGGGGCTAAAACATGAAGAATGGTTGATTTTATATGATTTTTAAAAAGCTTAATGATCTTCTTTGCCCCAATGAAATTGCAGCTAACTTTCTCCACAGGGAAGATTGCATCACCTAATCCTGTGTATGTTATTCATTGACAATACTTTGTAGACTGACTTCTTATTCTGTTAAGCAAAACTGGATATTTACATAGCAAGGTGAATATACATGTCCCATGATAATTGTTAAGCCTGGGTTCCCCAACCAGGGTTAGGGAGACAAGCTAAACAGAATGTGCAGCATTAGTCAGATAGGCACACAGATAAATGAGTGAGCTAAGCTTGTATGTTTATTAACATACAGTAAAAATAACAGATACGCTTGTGCTATCAAAAATATAGTTTATTCCATTATGAGTTCATAGCATAGTCAAAATAACAGTCCAATAGTCATGTATCATTTTGTCAGTCCATTCAAGGATATTCAGTTAGCAAAGTCCATGTAGAATATCCTATGTCAGTTCACTTACAAATCAGTCCATTGTTTATCTCTCCCGTTGGAGCAAAGCAGTCTTGAGTCCATGCAGTAATTAGGGATCATCAAAGCCAGAGAGAGAGCAAGCTGTCGTCTTGCTTCTTTTAAAGTGCTTTCACAACCACTCCCCTAATTACATTCCTATATTTAAAGCTGCAGACACTAACTAACAAACTATGACTACATATTTATTATTTTACCTAAACCAGTTAGGGTAAACAATGTTATCCCTAACATTCTCCCCTTTTAGGAAATAATAATAAATATAATTATTTACATCTTTAAATCATAGTAGTTACAACTTTCTTTAAACTTAATTACTCCTTGAGCTTTTGTAAATTAGTCTGCAATGTTTTTTTCCGTCATGCAGTATTCCAATTTAATTAGCCCATTCTTTACAGATTCTCTAACATTTAAGTATCTTAAATCAGTATACTTTGATCTAGTTTTTACAGCAATACTAGTAGCTAATTTTATAGCTGCTTGATTGTCCTCGTACACAATAATAGAATCTTTTCCAGTTATACCCATGTCTAATAATAACTGTTTGTACAAAATCAAGTCAGTGCTTAATAATGACAGACATGAAAATTCCGCTTCTATCGTGGACAAGCTAATATGCTGTTGTCTGATTGACCTCCACCCTATTAGTGTCTTACCAAATAATATAGCCATCCCAGATGTTGATTTTCTAGTGTTTATATCAGTTGCAAAATTTGCATCTGCATAGGCACTAAGACTCAAATCACCCTTTGGTTCTATATACAATGCATGGTTCATTGTTCCTTTAAGATATCTTAAAATTCTCTTTAATGATTGCCAATGACATTGATGTGGATCTGAATTTAAACGTGCCAGCTGATTAACACTATAAGCTATATCTGGCCTAGACCAATTGCTTATATATGATAAGCTACCAATCAAAGATTGATATATAGACTTATCAAATTTGGGACTTTGATCATCAGTTTGGCAAACTTCCTGATTCATTGGAGTCTTTGCCGCTTTACAAAGTTCCATTTTATATGTTTTAATTAATTGGCAAATTTTATCTTCTTGAGATATCTTAAAACCATTTTTTGTTTTGTTAATTGTTAATCCTAGATACTTTTTAATTTCACCTAAATGCTTTAATTTTATCTTTTTAGCTAATAATGCTATAATCTCATTAGCTTCATTATTAGTCTTAGTTATCAAAGCAATATCATCTGTAAATAATAACAATAATGACACTGTTCCATTATTTTCTCTTTTAAACACACATGGATCTGCTAAACCAGATTTAAAACCTATATTGTTTAACTCTTTCACAATATATTGGTTCCACTCAAAACCAGATTGTTTCAACCCGTAAAGACTCTTTTTGAGTTTCCAACAATCATTACTATTTACTTTATTGTTTTTTATACCTACTGGTTTTCTTAAATATATAGTGTGCTGCAATGGTGCATGCAGGTAAGCAGTTTCTACATCTAAATGGTTAATGACATAGTTTTTCTTAGCTGCCCACACTAAAGCTGCTCTCAAAGATGTTGCTTTAAGACTTGGTGCAAAAACTTCATCGTAATCAGATGCAGTTTGATTAAATCCTTGAGCTACTAACCTAGCCTTATGTGTAACAGTCCCATCATTTCCTGTTTTTACTTTAAATATCCATTTGCACCCAATGGATTTTTCTCCTGGAGGTAATTTAGCATCTTCATATACTTTCATTAACTTTTAATGAATTTAGTTCTTTTTCCATTGCTTTTTGCCAATTCTCCTGATCCTTAGCAGGATACATCCTAAGTTCATCTACACTAGTTGGAACTTTAGTTACTTGGCAAACTATACTTGCTTGATATCTATCAGGTGGTCTAGTTACACGTGTATTACGTCTAGGTATTACAGGACTTACAGGTGGACTTTCCTTTATTAACTGTTCTTGATTATCTAACTCTTCCTGATCAACTATTTCCTCTAGTTCTGGTCCTATTTGCTCTTCGTGGACTTCTTCTTTAATTGGACTCTTTTTATAACTATCTCTTCTTTCTGCCTTTTGTAGGGTTCAATAATTACTTCATTATTTAAATCTTGCTCTAATCTATTCCATCCTACATGTTCTAGGAATTTTGCACTAGCACTGGTGTAAACTTTAGATGTACCTGGTTCCCAGAATCTATAAGATCTATGATTAGATGTATATCCTACAAAATATAATCTTTTAGCTCTATGCTGTCCTTTGTGTCTAAGTTGTGTAGGGATATGCACCCATGCTGGTGCTCCAAATGTGTGCATGTAACTTAAATCAGGTTTTGTACCATGCCACAATGTGAATGGTAATTCACCTGTTGTTGAATTAACAACATTATTTAATATATGATTCCCACACATTATTGCTTCTCCCCACAAATTGTCAGGTAATCCTGAATCAGAAATCATAGTTCGTGTTATTGATTGTAATGTTTGGCCTCTTCTCTCTATAAAGGCATTACGTTGTGGCCTATATGGTGCAGACTTTTTATGTTGAATACCTAACATTCTTAGTCTGTTCTGGAATTTATTATTTGTAAATTCGGTACCATTATCTGTTATAAGAGTTACTAATTTCTTTTTAGTTTTCCTTTCAGCAAATTTTATCCAATTAAAGAGATTTTGATACGTTTCAGTTTTGCTCCTCATTAAATAGCAAAACCCATATCTAGAATAGTGGTCCATTATGCTTAGTATGTAACGAGCTCCTCCTACACTTGGTTTTTTCGGACCTATTAAATCTGCAAATACTATCTCTAAAGGCTCTTTAGTAGTAAATCCATCAACTCTATTAGCCGGTGTGACCCTGGCTTTGCTTTGATTACAGGCATTACATTGCAAATACTTATTACAAGGTTTCAAACTTATTCCTTTAGATAATTTAACAGTTTTCTTAAGCATTTTAAAATTTAAATGCCCTAGCCTTCGTTGTAACAAGTGAATACATTCATCATTAGGTTTCTTATTTTCATAAACCATGTTAGCCACCTTTGAACCATCATCATTTAACACATATAATTCACCTCTTAAAGATGCAGTAATTTTTTTATCTTCTTTTTCAATTATGCAGTTATCTCCTTTAAATGTAACTACATATCCTAGTTTAACCAAAATTCTAACTGAAATTAAATTAAACTTAAGTTGTGGTACATATAACATTTTTACATTCTTTTTTATAAAAGAACAATATGCTATACCTTGACCTTTAGCTTTCAGTTTCCAGCCATTAGCTAACGATATCTGCTGTGTACTCTGGGACATTTTAATAAAATTTCTGTTATCATTTGTTATACAGTGGGATGCTCCACTGTCAACCACCCATAAATTATTTTTTACAGCTCTGTTACTATACATGGCTAACTCTAAATTTTTATTTATCTTTTGATGACTTTTAATATTTTGGCCAGCGTTCTGGGGCTTTGCTTTTTTACAAAATCTTGCCAAATGTCCTCTTCCTCCACAATTAAAGCACTTTTTAATTGCGTATGCAGTAGAAGATTCATTATCTTCTTTTTGAGGTTGTTCCCTCCTTAATTCATTTCTTTCAAGCCTTCTTCTGGCCTCTTCAATCAATCTGCCAGTTATATCAGTTAAAGTTAGGCTTTCCTAAGGCAAAATTTCAAGGGAAGTTACGTAGTTGTCATAAGTTTCATCAAGGGAAGATAGAATTATGTAGACTTGGTGTTGTTCAGAGAAAATAAGCTCTTTCTCGTGCAGTTCTTGAAAAATGCTTTGCATAGTTTTCAAATGATTCAGCATATCACCATTCGTCTGGAGATGCGTCATGAAAAGCTTTCATGTAAGATTTATGTGAGCACCAATGTTATCTCAGACATAAATCCTCTTCAGCTTCTGCCAACACCCAATAGCTGTTTTTTCTCCGTGGATATGAACAAGCTGTTGGTCAGTTAAGGTTAAAGCAATTATGCAAATAGCATGTTCATTTTTATGCATAAATTCTTCTATCTTTAGTCTATCTTCATCATCCTCTGGATCCCATTCTTCTACGTTTGGTGGATTTTCAATTATGTTCCACAAACCTTCTCTTCGTAGAAGCAGACTACATTTCATAGACCATGATACATAGTTTGTTCCATCCAACTTGGATATAAGGGACAAACTTTGTAGATTGACTTGTGCCATGTTTTCTTTGTATGGATATAAAACTATAATTAATAAAACACAGCTGTCTGTTTACTGTAATGTATAACAACACAAACTCTCACTTTTACATAAATCTGTTTTATCCTAGTTAAACTGACTTTGCAGCCTCTGGGCCCATAACCAGTGTTAAGCCTGGGTTCCCCAACCAGGGTTAGGGAGACAAGCTAAACAGAATGTGCAGCGTTAGTCAGATAGGCACACAGATAAATGAGTGAGCTAAGCTTGTATGTTTATTAACATACAGTAAAAATAACAGATACGCTTGTGCTATCAAAAATATAGTTTATTCCATTATGAGTTCATAGCATAGTCAAAATAACAGTCCAATAGTCATGTATCATTTAGTCAGTCCATTCAAGGATATTCAGTTAGCAAAGTCCTTACAAATCAGTCCATTGTTTATCTCTCCCGTTGCAGCAAAGCAGTCTTGAGTCCATGCAGTAATTAGGGATCATCAAAGCCAGAGAGAGAGCAAGCTGTCGTCTTGCTTCTTTTAAAGTGCTTTCACAACCACTCCCCTAATTACATTCCTATATTTAAAGCTGCAGACACTAACTAACTAACAAACTATGATTACATATTTATTATTTTACCTAAACCAGTTAGGGTAAACAATGTTATCCCTAACAATAATAATAATAATGTTGCAGGATCCAAGAATTTCAGAAATAGAAGATAAAATATCTAATGTTGATTTCTTTCCTTATTGTTATTTCAACTTCACTGCTTTCTTTTCAAGTAGCTCCACCCATTTCTTCAAGGCACTTCTTTCAACAACTCAGCAGGAGAGAGAGTGTCCTTTAATGAAAAGAGGGAAGTTGCAGGAGGGTTTGATATCATCAACATGATCGTTTTTCCAAACAAGTCCATCTGGAGAGTGAAAGTTGGAAGACTAGATCCCGATGCATCTTATGGAAATGAATTGATCATTAATGAACATCAGATTGAATGGCACAGAGGTTTTAATCGGGTAGGGGCCCAATGGTGGGATACAAATAATGGATGGGCATGGCTGGGTGGGCATGGCTGAGTGAGTGTTGGCATTATAATGCAAAATCCTCAATTCCACCCCACCCCAGAGCAAAAATAACACAAAATCCTCACTTCCATCCTATTTCAGAACCACCACCATTCCCTCACTAATCTGCTTTCCAGCTCTGTTCTCCTGCATGCAGGGCAAAAAAAGAAGAATTCAGTCAGATCTTCCAACTTCTTGGAGGACAAAAGATCTTGTGAAGTTGTAAGGCCTGATTGAACTGATTGATCAGCCTCCCAGTGGATCGGTGCTGCTAGTCCATTGCTGCCACACAGCTGATCAGCTCCCAGTCATGCCCTTGCAACTCCCCCATCCTGAAGGGCAACCCTGGTGGGAAGGGAAGGCTTAACCAGTGCTGGAAACAGCTAGTTTGCTGAACTATGCAAAAAATTAACAGCAGCTTCGGCAGAACTGGCACGAATCCCACCACTGTAGGGACCTACATGTACATTGAATGCTTATAGTTTTACAGCTTCCTTAAATGGAAAAAATTAAAATGCCTCCAACTGTTCCATGGTGACCATGATTTTTGCTATATCTATCTATCTGTCTATCTATCTATCTATCTATCTATCTATCTATCTATCT